>OZ018334.1:84136113-84738613 GCA_963969495.1 Ceratothoa steindachneri
GCATTTCAGAGGGGAATTGAAACGCGATTGAAGACTCATGAATTGTGGTTTTGAAACTATTCCACGAGTCTTCAACGGCATCGCACACTTCTAGCCTCACGTCAGTCAGTCCAGCTCGAAGGCTTGCAAAGTCTGCTCTTCTCAAGTCATGTTTCTTTAATTGACTGGCAACAGACCTTACCTTCGGGATCTTGACGCTAAATCTAACTAGCTGGTGATCACTGCCACCGAGCTCTTCGCCTACAGAGATATCCTCAACGATATCATCCTCAGAGGTGAAGGACCAAGTCGAGGATATTGTCTCCTCTCGTCGGTTCTCTGACCCATTGAGTGAGAGAGAGAGAGAGAGAGAGAGAGAGAGAGAGAGAGAGAGAGAGAGAGAGAGAGAGAGAGAGAGAGAGAGAGAGAGAGAGAGAGAGAGAGAGAGTAACAAGGAGTAACAAGGAGTAACAAGGAAAGTAAGTACCCTAGGAGACCTTACGGTCCATTCAAAGAGGGTACCTTTGGACTAGCAATTGAGCGGGCACATGGCTGCTCAATTGTTTTGCGTCCATAAACGGCCACTTTTCAAGACTTTGTCTAGTCTTGACTTGAACTGGTCAACAGATTCACTGTTGACAACTTCCACTGGAAGTGCGTTCCACTTACCGCAGATACTGTAGGTGAAAAAGTTTCCACACAGATTGCGGTTGTAACGCTTCAGTTCAAGTTTGAAGCCGTGATTGCGCGTTCTGTTCTCACTCAGTGTGAAAATATCCCGGTAGTCAACATTGTCGAACCCTCGAAGTATTTTGAAGACTTCGATGAGCTGACCACGCAGTCTACGGGTTTCCAGTGAGAACAGATCTAACTCCCTTAGTCTATCCTCATAACTTTTATGTCGGATAGAGGGAATCAGCTTGGTTGCCCTGGCTTGTACGCGTTCCAATCTCGCGATGTCCTTTCGCAATGAAGGACTCCAAAATTGTACGGCATACTCCAGGTGCGGTCGGACAAGTGAGTTGTACAGGCACAGTACAATCTCCTGGTTCCGATAACCAAACAAGGAAAGTAAGTACCCTAGGAGACCTTACGGTCCATTCAAAGAGGGTACCTTTGGACTAGCAATTGAGAAGGCACATGGCTGCTCAATTGTTTTGCGTCCATAAACGGCCACTTTTCAAGACTTTGTCTAGTCTTGACTTGAACTCGTCAACAGATTCACTGTTGACAACTTCCACTGGAAGTGCGTTCCACTTACCGCAGATATTGTAGGTGAAAAAGTTTCCACACAGATTGCGGTTGTAACGCTTCAGTTCAAGTTTGAAGCCGTGATTGCGCGTTCTGTTCTCACTCAGTGTGAAAATATCCCGGTAGTCAACATTGTCGAACCCTCGAAGTATTTTGAAGACTTCGATGAGCTGACCACGCAGTCTACGGGTTTCCAGTGAGAACAGATCTAACTCCCTTAGTCTATCCTCATAACTTTTATGTCGGATAGAGGGAATCAGCTTGGTTGCCCTGGCTTGTACGCGTTCCAATCTCGCGATGTCCTTTCGCAATGAAGGACTCCAAAATTGTACGGCATACTCCAGGTGCGGTCGGACAAGTGAGTTGTACAGGCACAGTACAATCTCCTGGTTCCGATAACCAAACTGGCGCTTAATATAGCCTAGCATCCTTTGGGCCTTTTTCTCCGCCTCAATGCACTGTTTCGAGAACTTGAGGTCACTAGTGATTGTTACACCCAAGTCCTTCTCAGTGTCACTCGATTCAAGAGCAGTGCCCTTAAGGATATACTGAGATTGGGGGTTTCTGTGGCCGATATGCATCACTTTGCATTTGCCCACGTTAAAAGGCATTTGCCACGTGTCCGACCACTCCCCAATCTTCCCAAGATCTTCCTGCAGGCGGGCAGTATTTCCCTCCTTTGCAACGTTCATACCAAGCTTGGTATCGTCGGCAAATTTGGAAATCTTCGCAACCATGTCACCGTCCATGTCGTTGACGTAGATGATAAATAGTAGTGGTCCCAGGACAGATCCTTGAGGCACCCCGCTAGTAACGGGCACCCACTCAGAAGACTGTCCATTTACCACCACCCGTTGCCGTCTGCCACTTAGCCAGTTCTCGATCCAGCCGGCTACCTTTCCGTCTATGCCAAGCGCTCGCACTTTCCGTAGAAGGCGGCGGTGTGGTACCTTATCAAAGGCTTTCTGAAAGTCTAGGTACACCACATCCACCGCCTTGTCCCGATCGTGCTCACTGAAAACGAAGTGGAAGAATTCTACAAGGTTCGTCAGGCATGACCGTTGCCTTCGGAAGCCGTGCTGGGAACTCCTCAGTAGCAGGTTTGACTCTAAATACGACGTCACTTTGTCCACCATGATGCTTTCCATGAGTTTACCGACTATCGAAGTCAGACTGATAGGTCGGTAGTTCGACGGTTGGTTACGGTCTCCTTTCTTGAAGATAGGAGTCACCTCCGCCTCACGCCAGTCTCTAGGAACGCATCCGGTCCGGATTGACATGTTAAAGATAGCGCACAGATGTCGTGATACTTCACCGCACACTTCCTTCAACACTTTAGGTAGAAACCCGTCCGGTCCAGGGGACTTATTCGTCTTTAGGTCAGCGATCTTTTTCTTTATTTCTCCTTCGGTGAAGTCCATTGCCTCCAGCTTTTCCCCCGAGTAGGAATCCGTCGGCTGGGGAATGGGACCACCTCTTCAGTAAACACTGAAGAGGAAGTAGTCGTTGAGGAGGTTAGCATTTTCTGCATCTGAATGCTTTAATGTCCCCTCCTCATTCCTCAAAGGGCCAATCGTTCGACGGATTGGTTTACGGCTGTTCACATATCCAAAAAAATCCTTGGGATTCTCTTTACAGAGTCTCGCCACTCGGAGTTCCTCAGACCGCTTAAGCCGCCCTTATGCTGGACTTCACTCTCCTGGCTAGCCTCCGGTATTCGTCAAGTCACCCGAGATCTTCGATTGCCGGTACACATTTCTCTTCTCCCTAAGCAGTTGGCCGATTTCTCGATTAAACCACTTAGGTTGACAGAAGACAGACGGGGGCATTTCAGAGGGATGAAACGCGATTGAAGACTCATGAATGTGGTTTTGAAACTATTCCACGAGTCTTCAACGGCATCGCACACTTCTAGCCTCACGTCAGTCAGTCCCAGCTCGAAGGCTTGCAAAGTCTGCTCTTCTCAAGTCAAAGTTTCCTTGATTGACTGGCAACAGACCTTACCTTCGGGATCTTGACGCTAAATCTAACTAGCTGGTGATCACTGCCACCGAGCTCTTCGCCTACAGAGATATCCTCAACGATATCATCCTCAGAGGTGAAGACCAAGTCGAGGATATTGTCTCCTCTCGTCGGTTCTCTGACCCATTGAGTGAGGAACTCGTTGTTGGCGAACTCCAGGAGTAGCGCGCTCTCGCCACAGGCTGCTCTGGTTTCCCAGTTAACTTGGCTGTTGAAATCGCCCATAACGATGCACACTCTGCCTTGAACCAGCTCACCCAGCAGCTGGTACAGTTCCCTGTCCTTCTCAACAGGTTGGGAAGGGGGTCTGTAAAGCACCAGGGTCCTGTATTTGGCAGGACCGATCTCTAGGTCAACGCCTAGGAGCTCGTGGGCGGATATAACGTTGGAGTTCGTAGATTTGATTGTATCCTTGACATACAACATATACACCGCCACCCTCTCTGTCTGGCCTATCTTTGTGGAAGAGTTGGTAGCCAGGAACCGTGAATTCGCCTTCAAAGTCTCGGTTTGACGTTTTTATCCACGATTCTGTTATGGCTACCATTTCGGGTTCTTCCGTCGCTACGAGGCCACGGAGCTCAGGAAACTTGTTCCTGATTGACCTCGCATTGAACAGAAGAACCTTCAGGGAGTCCCCAAATGTAGGACCCCCTATACTCTTCCGTTTCCCGGCTTCTTGTTTGTCTTGGTGGCACCATTTTTAACAACCTCCGAGAAGGTTGTTTGGGGAGTGACTCGGGCGTACTGGCGTACGTCCGCCTTCCCAATGGGCCGGACACTCCTTTGGGTGCGCTCCACGACATCCTGGATGAGGTTGGCTAGGAACGCCTTGCCCTTAAAGGAGAGGTGCACCCCGTCCCTTTGGTAGAGGTCTTTTCTACCATAGAACACGGCGTACGGGTCCACAAAAAAGACACCCTCAGCCGTACAGAGGTCTGCAAGGCGCCTGTTTAGCGACATGTTCCTCAAGTGGGCAGTCCGGCTTGGACCCCACCTTGGGAGCATCCCCACCACGACACGTCTGCGGGTTTTCAGTCCACAGTCGTCGACAGCGCCCATAACTGTCCTCATAATTTCACCTGTAGGGCCTACCCTACCTCCTCTGAGGTAGAGGTCGTTGCCACTTACCATAAGGGCAACGACTGAAGTCTCTGAAATCTGAGACTTCTCGGCCTCAGCTCTTACCTGCATATTCCCACAACCTGGGATGCAGCTCACCTTAACGCTTGTGCGAAGGCGGGCCGCTAGCAGGGGCTTCAGACCCCGTGCTTGAGAATCACAATAAGGGTGACTCTTGCACATTTGACTGCGGACGACTTAGTCTTTCCTTTCGGAGGCGACTTGCCGCTTTCCTCTGGTATCTCTAATTTTTTTTTCTTCTTCTTCTTATTCTTCTTCTTGACTTCCTTTGCTATCTCTTCGTTTGTTTCCCGTTTCTCTTCTTCTGCTTCTACTTTCTCTTCTTCTGTTTCCAGTTTCTTTTCTTCTCTTTCTACTTTCTCTTCTTCTCCTTTTACTTTCTCTTCTTCTCTTTCTACTTTCTCTTCTTCTATTTCTACTTTCTCTTCTTTCTTCTTTCTTTTCTTCTTTTTGGCTCGTTGAGGAAGCCCTTCAGCAGAAGAAATCGGCTTGTTGGACGTCCGGAGCCTTCTCGCCTGAGCATCTGCATCTCTCTGATTTTAAGAGTTGAACTTCCCTTTTAAGGAGGGAGTTCTCCTCTCTCAGTTGAGCGATGTTCTCGCCCAGGCGCTTCTCGAGTTCGCAGAAGTCACAGACACTGACGCCATCTGTGAGTTCCTTGCAACTCCTTCCCCCGAAGTCTTCACTCCATCTATAGACTTTGCATATTTTGCAGGTTAGCTTTCGAAACGAGGACCATTCTTCTTCGCCATCTTACAAAAATCTCGGACCATACGCATTAAAAAAGGGGTTTTTGGTTGTGATTTTCTCTCGCACTAATCTCATCCGCCTATTTTCCAGGAGGTTTTCGGTCGTTCGGCGAACAGAAACCCTTTGATCAAGCACACCAACCCAAAGGTCTCCCTGGGCCGGACGTCCCAATCGTGCCGCAGCTCCCAACTGAGCAGCACGAGAGCCCCAGTGAACTGGTTCTCTGATTTTTCGACAGGGGTGCTTGAGGTGTAACTGTCTTCCTACTAAGCCCTACTAATCAACTAAAAACGGCCAGACTTGAGGCAAATAGTAAAGCTAAGTGCCCACGACTTCATCCGAGATCTTTAGCTGATCTGGCAACCAGCAAGGCACAAAAGCTCTCTCTCCAAAGATCAGTTGAGCCTTTATTCACCAAGTAGCGGTCACAGGGAGCTGGTCAGGCAATTACACGTTAGGAGAAAGCTTTTAAGGGGTACCTAGCATTTGTCCATTAATCGTACCCCAAACGCCTAAGATCCCTTCAATCTCAGTCTCTTGTAACCTATGAGTGCTCCAAGGCGTTATTTAAAGAGGTTCCAAAGCCTCTCTTCTCACGCGGCATAAGGGAGCTGGTGAGGCCCTTATTAATAAACAACTTATGTGTAATAGAGATGAAGGGTTTTTTTTTGTTATTGGGTTTTTGTTTTGATTTTTTGACAGTTGAAGAGAGTTGGTGAAACTTAGTACTAACAGAATCGAATGGGTTGGTAGGGGGATGCAAGGAGACGCATCAAAGAAGTGGTAGAGAAGTTTGACAACCCTTAGTCTGGATCCTACTACAGCTACCTTACTGGCATGGGTGACCCTACCGGACTAAAAGTCCCCCAGCTTAGCTAGCTTAACTCAGGCAGATCACGCAAGCTCTCTCACCGACGACAAGGTGGCTGTGTAGAGAGAGAGAGAGAGAGAGAAAGAGAGAGAGAGAGAGAGAGAGAGAGAGAGAGAGAGAGAGAGAGAGAGAGAGAGAGAGAGAGAGAGAGAGAAGAGAGAGAGAGAGAGAGAGTTACAAGGAGTTACAAGGAAAGAAGGTACCCTAGGAGACCTTACGGTCCATTCAAAGAGGGTACCTTGGGACTAGCAATCGAGCGGGCACATGGCTGCTTAATTGTTTTGCGTCCCTAAACGGCCACTTTTCAAGACTTTGTCTAGTCTTGACTTGAACTGGTCAACAAGATTCACTGTTGACAACTTCCACTGGAAGTGGGTTCCACTTACCGCAGATACTGTAGGTGAAAAAGTTTCCACACAGATTGCGGTTGTAACGCTTCAGTTCAAGTTTGAAGCCGTGATTGCGCGTTCTGTTCTCACTCAGTGTGAAAATATCCCGGTAGTCAACATTGTCGAACCTCGAAGTATTTTGAAAACTTCGATGAGCTGACCACGCAGTCTACGGGTTTCCAACGAGAACAGATCTAATTCCCTTAGTCTATCCTCATAACTTTTATGTCGGATAGAGGGAATCAGTTTGGTTGCCCTGGCTTGTACGCGTTCCAACCTTGCGATGTCCTTTCGAAACGAAGGACTCCAAAATTGTACGGCATACTCCAGGTGCGGCCGAACTAGGGAGTTGTACAGACAAAGTACTATCTCCCTGTTACGGTATCCAAACTGGCGCTTTATGTAGCCTAACATCCTTTGGGCTTTCTTCTCTGCCTCAATGCACTGTTTCGAGAACTTGAGGTCGCTAGTGACAGTAACACCCAAGTCCTTCTCAGTGTCACTCGATTCGAGAGCAGTGCCCTTAAGGATATAATGAGATTGGGGATTTCTGTGGCCGATATGCATTACTTTGCACTTGTTCACGTTGAACGGCATTTGCCACGTGTCCGACCACTCCCCAATCTTCCCAAGGTCTTCCTGCAGGCGGGCAGTATTTCCATCCTTTGCAACGTTCATACCAAGCTTGGTATCGTCGGCAAATTTGGAAATCTTGGCAACCATGTCACCGTCCATGTCGTTGACGTAGATGATGAATAGTAGTGGTCCCAGGACAGAACCTTGAGGCACTCCGCTAGTAACGGGCACCCACTCAGAAGCCTGTCCATTCACCACCACCCGTTGCCGTCTGCCACTTAGCCAGTTCTCGATCCAGCCGGCTACTTTTCCGTCTATGCCCAGCGCTCGCACTTTCCGGAGAAGGCGGCGGTGTGGTACCTTATCAAAGGCTTTCTGAAAGTCTAAGTAAACCACATCCACCGCCTTGTCCCGATCGTGCTCACTGAACACGAAGTGGAAGAATTCCACAAGGTTCGTCAGGCATGACCGTTGCCTTCGGAAGCCGTGCTGGGAACTCCTCAGTAGCAGGTTTGACTCTAAATACGACGTTATTTTCTCCACCATCATGCTTTCCATGAGTTTACCGACTATCGAAGTCAGACTGATAGGTCGGTAGTTTGACGGATGGCTGGAGGATCCTTTCTTGAAGATCGGAGTCACCTCCGCCTCACGCCAGTCTCTAGGAACGCATCCGGTCCGGATTGACATGTTAAAGATAGCGCACAGATGTCGTGATACTTCATCGCACACTTCCTTCAACACCTTGGGTAGAAACCCGTCCGGTCCAGGGGACTTATTCGTCTTTAGGTCAGCGATCTTTTTCTTTATTTCTCCTTCGGTGAAGTCCATTGCCTCCAGCTTTTCCCCCGAGTAGGAATCCGTGGGCTGGGGGATGGGACCACACTCTTTAGTAAACACTGAGGAGAAGTAGTCATTGAGAAGGTTAGCATTTTCTGCATCTGACTGAGTTAATGCACCCTCCTCGTCCACTAGGGGCCCAATCCTACGATGGATTGGTTTACGGCTATTACATAGCCGAAGAACTCCTTGGGATTCTCCTTGCAGAGTCTCGCCACTCGGAGTTCCTCAGTACGCTTAGCCGCCCTTATGCTGGACTTCACTCTCCTGGCTAGCCTCCGGTACTCGTCAAAGGCACCCGAGATCTTCGATCGACGGTACGCATTTCTCTTCTCCCTAAGCAGTTGGCCGATTTCTCGATTAAACCACTTTGGTTGAACAGAAGACCGACGGAGGCATTTTAGAGGGATGCAACTTGATTGAAGACTCATGAATTTATTTTTGAAATTGTTCCACGAATCCTCAACCTCTTCGCATACCGCTAGCCTTACATCAGTCAGCCCAGCACGAAGGCGTGCAAAGTCTGCTCTTCTCAAGTCAAGTTTCCTTGATTGACTGGCAACAGACCTTACCTTCGGGATCTTGACGGTAAATCTAACTAGCTGGTGATCACTGCCACCGAGCTCTTCGCCTACAGAGACATCCTCAACGATATCATCCTCAGAGGTGAAGACCAAGTCGAGGATATTGTCTCCTCTCGTCGGTTCTCTGACCCATTGAGTAAGGAACTCGTTGTTGGCGAACTCCAGGAGTAGCGCGCTATCGCCACAGGCTGCTCTGGTTTCCCAGTCAACTTGTCTGTTGAAGTCGCCCATAACGATGCACACTCTGCCTTGAACAAGCTCACCCAGCAGCTGGTACAGTTCCCTGTCCTTCTCAACGGGTTGGGAAGGGGGTCTGTAAAGCACCAGGGTCCTGTATCTGACAGGACCTATCTCTAGGTCAACGCCTAGGAGCTCGTGATCGGATATAATGTTGGAGTTCGTAGATTTGATTGTATCCTTGACATACAACATTACACCGCCACCCTCTCTGTCTGGCCTATCTTTGTGGAAGAGTTGGTAGCCAGGAACCGTGAATTCGCCTTCAAAGTCTCGGTTTGACGTTTTTATCCACGATTCTGTTATGGCTACCATTTCGGGTTCTTCCGTCGCTACGAGGCCACGGAGCTCAGGAAACTTGTTCCTGATTGACCTCGCATTGAACAGAAGAACTTTCAGGGAGTCCCCGACTGTAGGACTCCCTATGCTCTTCCGTTTCCCGGCTTCTTTGTTGGCGAGGCACCCCTTTTTGCGACCTCTGAGAAGGTCGTTCCTGGAGTGACACGGGCGTACTGGCGTACGTCCGCCCCTCACTCTGGGCCGGATACTCCTTTCGGTCCTCTCTACGACATTCTGGATCATGTTCGACAGAAAGGCCTTTCCTTTAAAGGAAAGATGTACCCCATCCCTTTGGTAGAGATCATTTCTACCATAAAAGGTGCGGTACGGGTCCACAAAAAAGACCCCCTCTGCCGTACACAAATCTGCCAGGCGCCGGTTTAGAGACACATTCATCGAGTGAGCGGTCCGTGTTGGACCTCTCCTCGGGAGCATCCCGACTACCACACGCTTGCGGGTTTTCAGCCCACAGTCGTCCACGGCACCCATGACCGTGTGGAGGATTTTATCTGTAGTGCCTACCCTACCTCCTCTCAGGTACAGGTCGTTTCCACTGACCATCAGAGCAACGACTGAGCTCTCAGAAATCTGTGTTTTCTCAGCCTCTACTCTGATGTGGTGGTTACCACATCCTGGCAGGCAGCTTACCTTCACACTAGTGCGAAGGCGGGCCGCTAGCAGGGACTGCAAGCCCGTGCTTGAGAATCACCAATAAGGGTGACTCTTGCACATTTGTCAGCAGGCGACTTATTTCTTTCCTCTCGGAAGCGACTTGCCGCTTTCCTCTTGTATCTCTGCATTTTTCTTTTTTTTCTTCCTCATCTTATTTTTCTTCTCTTCATTTGTTTTCTCTTCTTCCGTTTCTCTTTTCTCTTCTTCCGTTTCTCTTTTCTCTTCTTCTCTTTCCACTTTCCCATGCGCACCAGTAGCGCTCGAATCCTCTACACTGGGGTGAGCTGCATTATGGTCCTTTTTCTTCTTTTTCTTTTTCTTCTTCTCATTGGCTCCGCATGGCAGAAGTGGGACTGCCAATGCAGTTTCACCTCCTTGGGCTGGAGTCACATCGGCGGAACCACCCAAGTCAGTGGGACTTTCGTCTCGAGCTTGAGCCGACTGGGCCTCTAGTTTAGAGGCTAGCTCTAGGATCTTTTCCTCGAGACGCCGAATCTGAAGCGCGTGCTGCGTTTCTAGGGTCTGCAGTTTATTTTCCAGCGCCCTAGATTTTTCTTCAGAGGCTGTGAAGAGATCCTTGAGTTCATTGCAGCATGCCACTGCCTCTCGGATCTCTCCTTTAAGGATGCAATCGGTGCATATACTTCCCGGGTGGCATCTCGAAAAACATCCTTCCGGGAAGTCCACGCACCACTTATCCTTCTGGCATATCGCACATGTATATTTAAGTGCAGCTGGACCTTTTTCCCCTGTCATTTTAAACACTCTCTCTCTTTCAAAACTTTGTGACCAATCAATAGAAAAAAGGGGGTTGGTGAGTTCTCCCCGCGTGAGTCGCTCCCGCCTATCGATCGGAGACGTTTCGGATCTTTCAGAAGGCACGCTCCATGTGCTGCTGTTCGTCCGACCGAGTCGTCAAGCCTCGGCGTGCCGTGGCTCCCAACCAAGCAGCACAGACGGTCCCCGAAGGGGCCATCGATTTGTCACCAGGTGAACAACCACGAAGCACGCCCCTTACTAAACTCCTACTAGTTCCCTTCACAACGGCCAGGATCTCGGAGCAGCGTTCAATGGATATCCCGCCCCACCAAGAGACTCGACCCAAGGCTTTTTATTGGCCTGGCAACCAACCTGGGAACAAAGGGCCGTCACCTCGGACCGATGCTACCAGAGGCACCCGTCAACGGGCACTGGGAACGGTCAATAATTACGCGCCAGGGAAGGGGTTAACGGGGCACTACCCTCATCCCATTCATCGTGCCCCAACGCCTAGGACACCTCTAGTCCTAGTCTCTCGCAACCAGTGAGCGTCGATTGGCGTTGTTTATAGAGGTTCCAAAGCCTCTCTTCTGACGCATGAGGTAGCTGCCAGGTCCTTATATGTAGATAGAGGAAGAAAAGAGAAACAGGGACATGATAGGAGTAGGAGAGAGAGAGAGAGAGAGAGAGAGAGAGAGAGAGAGAGAGAGAGAGAGTTACAAGGAGTTACAAGGAAAGAAGGTACCCTAGGACACCTTACGGTCCATTCAAAGAGGGTACCTTTGGACTAGCAATTGAGCGGGCACATGGCTGCTCAATTGTTTTGCGTCCATAAACGGCCACTTTTCAAGACTTTGTCTAGTCTTGACTTGAACTGGTCAACAGATTCACTGTTGACAACTTCCACTGGAAGTGCGTTCCACTTACCGCAGATACTGTAGGTGAAAAAGTTTCCACACAGATTGCGGTTGTAACGCTTCAGTTCAAGTTTGAAGCCGTGATTGCGCGTTCTGTTCTCACTCAGTGTGAAAATATCCCGGTAGTCAACATTGTCGAACCCTCGAAGTATTTTGAAGACTTCGATGAGCTGACCACGCAGTCTACGGGTTTCCAGTGAGAACAGATCTAACTCCCTTAGTCTATCCTCATAACTTTTATGTCGGATAGAGGGAATCAGCTTGGTTGCCCTGGCTTGTACGCGTTCCAATCTCGCGATGTCCTTTCGCAATGAAGGACTCCAAAATTGTACGGCATACTCCAGGTGCGGTCGGACAAGTGAGTTGTACAGGCACAGTACAATCTCCTGGTTCCGATAACCAAACTGGCGCTTAATATAGCCTAGCATCCTTTGGGCCTTTTTCTCCGCCTCAATGCACTGTTTCGAGAACTTGAGGTCACTAGTGATTGTTACACCCAAGTCCTTCTCAGTGTCACTCGATTCAAGAGCAGTGCCCTTAAGGATATACTGAGATTGGGGGTTTCTGTGGCCGATATGCATCACTTTGCATTTGCCCACGTTAAAAGGCATTTGCCACGTGTCCGACCACTCCCCAATCTTCCCAAGATCTTCCTGCAGGCGGGCAGTATTTCCATCCTTTGCAACGTTCATACCAAGCTTGGTATCGTCGGCAAATTTGGAAATCTTGGCAACCATGTCACCGTCCATGTCGTTGACGTAGATGATAAATAGTAGTGGTCCCAGGACAGAACCTTGAGGCACCCCGCTAGTAACGGGCACCCACTCAGAAGACTGTCCATTTACCACCACCCGTTGCCGTCTGCCACTTAGCCAGTTCTCGATCCAGCCGGCTACCTTTCCGTCTATGCCAAGCGCTCGCACTTTCCGGAGAAGGCGGCGGTGTGGTACCTTATCAAAGGCTTTCTGAAAGTCTAGGTACACCACATCCACCGCCTTGTCCCGATCGTGCTCACTGAAAACGAAGTGGAAGAATTCCACAAGGTTCGTCAGGCATGACCGTTGCCTTCGGAAGCCGTGCTGGGAACTCCTCAGTAGCAGGTTTGACTCTAAATACGACGTCACTTTGTCCACCATGATGCTTTCCATGAGTTTACCGACTATCGAAGTCAGACTGATAGGTCGGTAGTTCGACGGTTGGTTACGGTCTCCTTTCTTGAAGATAGGAGTCACCTCCGCCTCACGCCAGTCTCTAGGAACGCATCCGGTCCGGATTGACATGTTAAAGATAGCGCACAGATGTCGTGATACTTCATCGCACACTTCCTTCAACACTTTAGGTAGAAACCCGTCCGGTCCAGGGGACTTATTCGTCTTTAGGTCAGCGATCTTTTTCTTTATTTCTCCTTCGGTGAAGTCCATTGCCTCCAGCTTTTCCCCCGAGTAGGAATCTGTCGGCTGGGGAATGGGACCACACTCTTCAGTAAACACTGAAGAGAAGTAGTCGTTGAGGAGGTTAGCATTTTCTGCATCTGAATGCTTTAATGTCCCCTCCTCATTCCTCAAAGGGCCAATCGTTCGACGGATTGGTTTACGGCTGTTCACATATCCAAAAAAATCCTTGGGATTCTCTTTACAGAGTCTCGCCACTCGGAGTTCCTCAGACCGCTTAGCCGCCCTTATGCTGGACTTCACTCTCCTGGCTAGCCACAGGTATTCGTCAAAGTCACCCGAGATCTTCGATTGCCGGTACACATTTCTCTTCTCCCTAAGCAGTTGGCCGATTTCTCGATTAAACCACTTAGGTTGAACAGAAGACAGACGGGGGCATTTCAGAGGGATGAAACGCGATTGAAGACTCATGAATGTGGTTTTGAATCTATTCCACGAGTCTTCAACGGCATCGCACACTTCTAGCCTCACGTCAGTCAGTCCAGCTCGAAGGCTTGCAAAGTCTGCTCTTCTCAAGTCAAGTTTCTTTAATTGACTGGCAACAGACCTTACCTTCGGGATCTTGACGCTAAATCTAACTAGCTGGTGATCACTGCCACCGAGCTCTTCGCCTACAGAGATATCCTCAACGATATCATCCTCAGAGGTGAAGACCAAGTCGAGGATATTGTCTCCTCTCGTCGGTTCTCTGACCCATTGAGTGAGGAACTCGTTGTTGGCGAACTCCAGGAGTAGCGCGCTCTCGCCACAGGCTGCTCTGGTTTCCCAGTCAACTTGGCTGTTGAAATCGCCCATAACGATGCACACTCTGCCTTGAACCAGCTCACCCAGCAGCTGGTACAGTTCCATGTCCTTCTCAACAGGTTGGGAAGGGGGTCTGTAAAGCACCAGGGTCCTGTATTTGGACAAACCAATCTCTAGGTCAACGCCTAGGAGCTCGTGGTCGGATATAACGTTGGAGTTCGTAGATTTGATTGTATCCTTGACATACAACATTACACCGCCACCCTCTCTGTCTGGCCTATCTTTGTGGAAGAGTTGGTAGCCAGGAACCGTGAATTCGCCTTCAAAGTCTCGGTTTGACGTTTTTATCCACGATTCTGTTATGGCTACCATTTCGGGTTCTTCCGTCGCTACGAGGCCACGGAGCTCAGGAAACTTGTTCCTGATTGACCTCGCATTGAACAGAAGAACCTTCAGGGAGTCCCCAAATGTAGGACCCCCTATACTCTTCCGTTTCCCGGCTTCTTGTTTGTCTTGGTGGCACCATTTTTAACAACCTCCGAGAAGGTTGTTTGGGGAGTGACTCGGGCGTACTGGCGTACGTCCGCCTTCCCAATGGGCCGGACACTCCTTTGGGTGCGCTCCACGACATCCTGGATGAGGTTGGCTAGGAACGCCTTGCCCTTAAAGGAGAGGTGCACCCCGTCCCTTTGGTAGAGGTCTTTTCTACCATAGAACACGGCGTACGGGTCCACAAAAAAGACACCCTCAGCTGCAAGGCGCCTGTTTAGCGACATGTTCCTCAAGCGGGCAGTCCGGCTTGGACCCCACCTCGGGAGCATCCCCACCACGACGCGTCTGCGGGTTTTCAGTCCACAGTCGTCGACAGCGCCCATAACTGTCCTCATAATTTCACCTGTAGGGCCTACCCTACCTCCTCTGAGGTAGAGGTCGTTGCCACTTACCATAAGGGCAACGACTGAAGTCTCTGAAATCTGAGACTTCTCGGCCTCAGCTCTTACCTGCATATTCCCACAACCTGGGATGCAGCTCACCTTAACGCTTGTGCGAAGGCGGGCCGCTAGCAGGGGCTTCAGACCCCGTGCTTGAGAATCACCAATAAGGGTGACTCTTGCACATTTGACTGCGGACGACTTAGTCTTTCCTTTCGGAGGCGACTTGCCGCTTTCCTCTTGTATCTCTAATTTTTTTTTCTTCTTCTTCTTATTCTTCCTCTTATTCTTCTTCTTGACTTCCTTTGCTATCTCTTCGTTTGTTTCCCGTTTCTCTTCTTCTGCTTCTACTTTCTCTTCTTCTGTTTCCAGTTTCTTTTCTTCTCTTTCTACTTTCTCTTCTTCTCCTTTTACTTTATCTTCTTCTCTTTCTACTTTCTCTTCTTCTATTTCTACTTTCTCTTCTTCTATTTCTACTTTCTCTTCTTTCTTCTTTCTTTTCTTCTTTTTGGCTCGTTGAGGAAGCCCTTCAGCAGAAGAAATCGGCTGTTGGACGTCCGGAGCCTTCTCGCCTGAGCATCTGCATCTCTCTGTTTTTAAGAGTTGAACTTCCCTTTTAAGGAGGGAGTTCTCCTCTCTCAGTTGAGCGATGCTCTCGCCCAGGCGCTTCTCGAGTTCGCAGAAGTCACAGACACTGACGCCATCTGTGAGTTCCTTGCAACTCCTTCCCCCGAAGTCTTCACTCCATCTATAGACTTTGCATATTTTGCAGGTTAGCTTTCGAAACGGAGGACCATTCTTCTTCGCCATCTTACAAAAATCTCGGACCATACGCATTAAAAAAGGGGTTTTTGGTTGTGATTTTCTCTCGCACTAATCTCATCCGCCTATTTCCAGGAGGTTTTCGGTCGTTCGGCGAACAGAAACCCTTTGATCAAGCACACCAACCCTAAGGTCTCCCCTGGGCCGGACGTCCCCAATCGTGCCGCAGCTCCCAACTGAGCAGCACGAGAGCCCCAGTGAACTGGTTCTCTGATTTTTCGACAGGGGTGCTTGAGGTGTAACTGTCTTCCTACTAAGCCCTACTAATCAACTAAAAACGGCCAGACTTGAGGCAAATAGTAAAGCTAAGTGCCCACGACTTCATCCGAGATCTTTAGCTGATCTGGCAACCAGCAAGGCACAAAAGCTCTCTCTCCAAAGATCAGTTGAGCCTTTATTCACCAAGTAGCGGTCACAGGGAGCTGGTCAGGCAATTACACGTTAGGAGAAAGCTTTTAAGGGGTACCTAGCATTTCTCCATTAATCGTACCCCAAACGCCTAAGATCCCTTCAATCTCAGTCTCTTGTAACCTATGAGTGCTCCAAGGCGTTATTTAAAGAGGTTCCAAAGCCTCTCTTCTCACGCGGCATAAGGGAGCTGGTGAGGCCCTTATTAATAAACAACTTATGTGTAATAGAGATGAAGGGTTTTTTTTTGTTATTGGGTTTTTGTTTTGATTTTTTGACAGTTGAAGAGAGTTGGTGAAACTTAGTACTAACAGAATCGAATGGGTTGGTAGGGGGATGCAAGGAGACGCATCAAAGAAGTGGTAGAGAAGTTTGACAACCCTTAGTCTGGATCCTACTACAGCTACCTTACTGGCATGGGTGACCCTACCGGACTAAAAGTCCCCCAGCTTAGCTAGCTTAACTCAGGCAGATCACGCAAGCTCTCTCACCGACGACAAGGTGGCTGTGTTGAGAGAGAGAGAGAGAGAGAGAGAGAGAGAGAGAGAGAGAGAGAGAGAGAGAGAGAGAGAGAGAGAGAGAGAGAGAGAGAGAGAGAGAGAGAGAGAGAGAGAGAGAGAGAGAGAGAGAGAGAGAGAGAGAGAGAGAGAGAGAGAGAGAGAGAGAGAGAGTGTGTTCCTGCTCATATAAAACAGTAATTTCTTAATACGACTTGTTTTTGCAAACTCTTTGACCTTAATGTGTCTTTCAAACGCAAACTCCTCTCTCCGAGAAGCCCTCGATTGCATCCTCCTTTACAAAGATTTCTTAAGGGAGGTTGGCCTCAATCGGCCCTAGATTACTCACTGAGGAAAAACAGAAATTATCAAAGACGTAACTTTGAGCCAAAGGTGACGGGATACTGAGGAGAATAATCTCGGTGAAATCGCGAAGACGACGGATGTAAATAATCTCCAGGAAGATAAACGATTCGAAGCACTTTCGCCTTTATTTATGTCAGGATTAACTATTGATTAATGGATTTCGATTAACAATTGGTATTTAAGGAGTAATATGATAATTGCATGATATAATGACATTTTGATTAAAAAATGGCGGGAGGGGAATTCAGCAATGATGAATAGTAATGATGTATAGTAGAAAATGGTAACTATGTCTGTAGTTGTGGCTCCGGTTCAGATAAAACAAACTATCTGAACTGATGCAAACGACTACTTACAGTTAGAAAAGGCAAATTTACATACTTTTATTTAAAGCAGGTTAATGGAATTTAGAAAGCACGTGCAAATTTCTATAATAAATGCAATGTAACGATCAAAAAGGCAAAATAACGAAGAGGAAAAACTTTAGAAGGACAACAGTGAAATTTGACAAAGCAAAGATTTACAGCATATTCATATAAATAGGTTATATCTGCAAAATATGTTATTCAAAGCTAATCTTCATTTGTTCCTGAAGATCATCATGCAAGGCTACTACTACGTCATTCTTTGCAAGATAGTCGTACCCTCAACATCTTCCTCACGGAGAAAACCAAACAAATCAGTCAAGATCTTCCTGAACGCATTGTAGCCCTTCATAAGAGTTGCCTTAGCCGCACATCTTAAAATAGAAGGTGTTCCGAAAGTCTTGTCACTACCTACAAAAAAGTAATAAGAACAATAAAGAAACAATATAATAATATCAAACACACGTTAATCAGTGCTGGTCCTTTTTCACCGAGCATTTTAGAGAATTAGCTGAGCAATTCATTCCACGAATAAACAAACGAAACGCGTCAGGAAAACCAAAATGGTGGTATCATGATATCGAAGTCGAATTGAAGGATAGGAACTGTGTGTACAAACGCCATAAGCGTAACCCATCCGATGAAAATAATCAAATTTACGTAGCCCGACGAAGGGAATGTCAGAAGGAAATACGAAGAGCTAAAAGAAAATATACTTGTCAAAGAAAGTAAACATAACCCTAAGAATATTTCGATTATGTGTCCAATAGAAACCAGATAAAGAAAACAATAGGACCAATCAAAAATAGCAATAACGAATTAGCTTCGGATACAAAAAAGGTGGCCAATATATTAAATAACTTTTTTGCATCGGTATTTATAAGCTAAGACGAACATACCACGAAAAAATGACGAGATATACTTTAAAAAGCATAACCTTTTAACTGATATCGAATTCTTCGAAGCAGAAATAGATTTTTATATCAGTAAGTTAAAATCCAGTAAATCTCCAGGTCCTGATTTAATCTATCAGGCACATTTAAAAGAAATTTTAAACGTGTTAGTGGGACCAGTAACGAAATATTTTAACAAATGTTTAGAAGAAGGTGTCGTACCATTAGATGGTAAGCTAGCGAATATCACTCCTATTTCTAAGAAGGAGAAGAAGAGAACTTCTGACCAATTATCGACGCATAAGTTTAATATTCATGGAAGGTAAATTAATGGAATCCATCATTCGCAATAGGGTGATCGATCATTTGGAAGCGCATAATCTTATAAGTGATAGTCAACACGGCGTTAGACAGAAACGTTCATGCTTAACTAATCTTTTAGAATTTTATGACAGCATGACTAAGAGCTAGGACGAAAGTAGGTCTTTGGACGTAGTTTACTTAGACTTCGCTAAGGCATTCGACACAGTTACTCATAGGCGATTACTAACTAAACTTTTTGCATATATGATTAGGAGATACCTCATACAATGGATAGAGTGTGGTTAAGTAATCGTAAGCAGTGAGTAATTTTAAACGTAAATTTTCGGAGTGGAGAAATGTAACTAGTGGCGTGCCCCAGGGGTCGATGTTGGGACTATTGTTGTTACTTATTTATGTACACGATATGGACACTGGCCTACTTGGTAGATTATCCCCAATTTGAGGACGACACAAAAATAGAAGGCAATATTTTAAATGAGAATGAAAGCAAATTAATTCAGCGGGATCTAGATAAAATCTTCGAATGGTTTAATAAATAAAACATGAAATTCAATTTAGACCAATTTTAACTATGAAATGGGTCGTAAAAATCTTATCTCCGTGGACGGAGAAAAAGATTTAGGAGTGTGGGTTTCAAAGGATTTTAAGTTTAACAAACAGTGTGACGAAGCGTGTAAGTAGGCGAACTGCATGCTTGGCTTTATTGCGAGAAGCTTTGACTACAAACACCAAGATATAATCATACCTCTATATAAAAGTTTAGTAAGACCACACCTAGAATACGCGATACAATTGTGGTCACCTTCTACACATTTCAATAAAATGGAAAGAATTCAACAACGGGCAACTAAACTAATTCCTTCGACTACAAACATGTCGTATATCGAAAGATTAAATATACTAAAACTACCGACTCACGAAACTAGGCGATTGCAAAGTGAGCTTATCGAAGTATTCAAAATTTTAGATAAATTTGAAAACGTAAATTGATTTTTTTCTTAAGTATGACAATGGTATTACACGTAACAATGGTTTTAAACTGAAAGGACGACGGAGGTTTCAAAAGAACATAGCTAAAATGTTTCCCCCTTTACAATAATCGTTATTTGGAACGCAATCTCCGCGGAGGTAGCAAATGGTAGTAGTGAGAATAGTTTTAAAAACGAAATTGATAGTTATTTTACTAATAATGATATCGTTTAAATACGGAGCCTTGAATGTCATCTGAGTGAGCATCGTGATGACAATGTCCAAAGGAGGACTACTAGCATATTAGTATGGAATGGGACTGGCCTTTGAGTAGACTAAGTAGTCCTTGCTGACTACCTGTAATTATGTAACATTTACTGGTTTTATGTACACTTTCAATAGAGAAACAATATAATAATATCATCCATGCTCTTGCAAGAATGCACAGTCATGTGCCCATACACTTGCAATCAGCCTCTCTTTCAAACTGTAGCAACTCGTGTCAGCCATCTGAAATATAAAATTAAAACAATATTTACAGGAGCAGGAAAAAACCTTCGGACCACCCTGTACTTCTAAATTTAGTTGGTACCATCATACGCAACTGGAAGTCTCGTAATTCAATTCATCCTTTGGTTCGTTCATGTCACCTTCAGATGTTAACAGAACGCGCAACTTAAAAACTTGCTAGAACAGTATGTGATACACCATATACTTCTCTTAGAGAGCTGCAAGAAGATCTGGAAACACGTGAAGTTAAAGTTAGCAAGAATTCAATGGGACGAACGCTGGCTCGTTATAATCACATTTCTCGTTACTCCGAGAAAGACTCCAGTCCTTAAGAAAACTCACTGTAAACCTCGCGTGGCGTTTGAAAATGAACATTTAAATAAAGCGCCAACGTTCTGGGAACAAATTCTTTGGTCAGATGAAACGAGAATAGAACTTTTCGGTCGAAAATCAATCTGGAGGATTTGGAGATAAAAGTGTGTAGTTTAAGCGCCAAAGAATGAGACCCATACAGTCAAATTCGGGGGTTGATTAATTATAGGTATGGAGATTTGTTTGCTCATCAGGGGTTGGGAGAGTGGGGGCAGTCGAAGGAAGAATTAAGGGCAAAATGTACCAGGGAATTTGGGAAAGAAATTTGTTATCTAGCGTTGTCTCTCTGATCTTGAAACCAGGATAGATATTTTGACAAGACGATGACCCAAAGCAAAAAAACAAAACGAATGGGTCATATACAGGTTAACTTTATGTTTTGGAATGGCCAAGTCAGTCGTAGCAGGGGTCGTATCCCCCGTACTCCACCCATTAACTTGCGCAAGGGTGAAACCTTGAGATTAAGGCTGAAAAGGTGCGTCCTGCCAGATGCGGGCAAGATTCAAACAACCCTGTGGGGTAAGAGTCAAGCAATCCCATAGGGTAAGAGGCTAGCTACTCTGTGGGGTAATAGGCAAGGCGCCCCTTAGGGCAAGAATCAAGTCACCATGTAGGCTAAGAGTCAAGGCACCGCTCAGGGCAAGATTCAAGGCCCCCTTTAGAGCAAGAGTCAAACCACTCTGTAGGCCAAGAGTCAAGGCGCCCATTAGGGCAAGAATCAAGCCACCCTGTAGGTCAAGAGTCAAGGCACCCCTTAAGGCAAGAATCAAGCCACCATGTAGGCCAAGTGTCAGTGGACCCTTAGGGCATTAATCAAGCCACCCTGTAGGCCAAGAGTCAAGGCACCCTTTAAGGCAAGAATCAAGCCACCATGTGGGCCAAGTGTCGGTGGCCCCTTAGGGTAAGAATCAAGCAACCCTGTAGGCCAAGAGTCAAAGCACCCGTGAGGGCAAGAATCAAGCCACCATGTAGGCCAAGTGTCAGTGGCCCCTTAGGGCAAGAATCAATCCACCCTGTAGGCCAAGAGTCAAGGCACCCCTTAAGGCAAGATTCGTCAACTACAAGTAATGTAGAATATGAGCCTCAGGAGAAAGAAAATATTCCAGATGTGGACAGAGTGGACTTAAAATATGTTGGATCTTATTGGTACGTCAAGGTTCATCTGTGATCCAAAATCTAGATTTTATTTTTTGTCAAGTAACCCCTCAAGGTGCATCAACCAAAGGACAACATAGAAATCTAACTCGTGATTGTCTTTCTTTTTTAATTTTGCCAAATGGTGAGAATATATTAAGATCATGGATGATGTACTCCTCTTCCAAGAAAACTCTTTAGTGCTTTTCTTGCTAACTCTTTTCAGAAGGAAGTAACTCAAGTTTTAATTCCGTGGGTGGATTCAACATATGTGGAAACTGAATTCTCAAATATCCAGTGCAGCACATGTTCAGAATTTCACAAAATGGAAAGAGCTAGAAATTAGGATTTCTCTTGGAGCAACAATAGATAAAAAGGAACAAAGAGTTGTTGAAAAACAAGCAGAAATGGAAGGAAATCTTTTAAAGATTGCTTGATATCATAAGATTACTAGCTAAACAAAATTGGCTTTAAGAAGGCACCGAGAAGCAATGAATTGTAAGAGTAAAGAGACTGGTACTGAACCAGAAGTAAGAGAAAATAGCGGAAATTATTTAGAATTAGTTGATTTCTTGGTAAAATATGACCCAGTGTTACGTGAACATCTTCTAAGAATCCAGATGGGAAACAAGTTCACTACTTCTTATCTGCCACCTACTATTCAAAACGAGTTTATAGAGATTTTGGATAAAAATGTAAAAGCAAAATCATCAACCAAGTAAATGAAGCTAAGTACTTTTCAAAGATATTCGACAGCGCTCCCGATATTTCATATAAGGATCAAATGAGCCAAGATTTTTGGTATGTTATGATCAATGGAGATCAAGTGAAGGTTGTGGAATCATTTGTTGATTTCATTGAAGCAAAAGGTAAAACAGCCGAAAATATTGCAACTGTGATTTGGGAAAAATTAGAAAATGATAAAATTGATATTAAAAATTGCAGAGGACAGGCGGCATATGATGATGCTGCAGTAATGGCTGGGCAACATTCTGGTGTTCCTAAGCATATTAAGGAAATTAATCCAAAAGCAGAAGTTTTACTTGTACAAATCACTCACTGAATTTGGCGTGTGTTCATGCAGCTTCTGTTGCTGTACTTTATGTTACCTTTCTTGGAACTGTAGAGCCTGTTTTCACATTTTTATCATCATCAACCTATCGTTGGGACGTTCTAATTTCTGAGACTGGTCAAAGTGTGAGACGCATAGTTGAAACAAGGTGGAGTGCAAGGGGAAATGCTGTATGTGTTGTAAAGGAACATTTCTCAGAAATCCTACGTGTCTTAGAAAAGTAACTTGTGTAAAAGAAAATAGTGCCATTTCCATTTCTGTGCTTTCTTGGCGTGTGGGAGCCTGTCCTCCTAGAAATTAATGACACACAGGCCTACCTCCAAATCAAAGGACTTAACTTACAACAGTGTGATATAAAACTCGGGGTATTAGGGGGATTTTCTGGTTAAGAACAGAGAAGAGCTAGTAAATGGTGGAGCTAACTATGCCAAAGAAGTTTGTGACGATTTGGGTATAGTCATGGGGCGTCAACGTAGAAACAGAAAGAAGAAACAAATTTTTGGTGAAGGATCACAAGATGTTGGATTGCCATATGACATTGAATTAAGAAGAGAAATGTTTTCTTCACTGGATAGACTGATCCAAGAAATAATTTTGAGATTTCAACAGCTTCATGAACTTTCTGAGAAAGATGTTTTCCTTATTCCTACACATCTTATTGAGGATCAGTATGAGTGCCAACTTACTTAAATAGATCATGATGACATCGATAAAGATGAGTTCCTACTTGAAAGAAAAAGACTGCAGAATTTTATTGCTGTTGCTACTAGGCAAGGTGAAACAAATATGTGGAAAGAAGGCTTCCTGGAGCCTTTGCAGTTTATTCATAAATATAATCTTGGGAATTCGGTTCCAAATATAGTAGTAATGCTCTCAGTGTTTCTACCTGCGAGAGGATTGTTTCAAATTACTTAAGATCTAGGTTGAGGAGGGGGAACACCGACCGAATGCTCTGATACGATAACTATTTCAAATTGTCCGTTGCCACTCACCCCCAACACAGCACCAATCTTCAGTCAACAACACGCGAGCAACAGGTTTCTGCCATCACGACGTCTGTGTTTACCAGGTAAGAAAATTGATTTTTCGGATGTTTGTTGTTATTTTTCACGGTTCTCATATAGTGTCTCACGTCGGTGAATATGGCGTGATTGTTTTGAGTTAAGTTTTATTACGATATTTAGCCATATTGACATGTTATCGAGTGAAATGAAGTGCGTCCTTCCCAAATGCCCACTGTGGCATTGTTGTGAAAAAAATGGTGGTGCGGAAGAATTTCGACCACTAACATGTGGGGGGACACTGATGCGTGAAATTTTGAAAATTAGATATACTTTGAAATACTTGGAAAAACATAACAAAGAGTGACTAATTATATATATTAGCATAGAAATAAATAGTCGTGGTGAACTAGTGCATTTAAATGAAGTGGAACAGTGTTTTTTTGTATGTAAAGTTGAATGTGATTTTTAGGGAATTATGATGCGATATCAGTGTCATTATGCTATAAGCATATGAAATAACTATTATATAAGTGACTTAGGTTATTAGAATGATTCTAGGATTAATATTCAATTTGCAAAAAAAGATTTTTACTACCGGATGTATTCGAGGCATGGCGGTCGGTATACCCTCACATCACTACGATTTTTGAAAAAAATTAGTTAGAATACTAATAAGGGTTTAAATACTGTAAAAAAATATTGTAATATATAGCTAATTGCTAATATGAAATACAAAAGACTAATAATTCTTAAACTAAAAACAGGAAATTTGTTTTTTGGGGGGTTCAACTTTACCTATTCATATGTCTAATGCCATTAACTCTTTCAGATCTAGCCTACTGCCTTCTTGGAAGCCTGATCATCATGCCTTGCAAGTATGTCAGGAAAAGTGACAAGCAGCTCGACTGCACTAATCTGGAGGCTGCATTCAAGCACCGGGTTGCAATCAATTGCAGCATCAAAGCGGCCGCTGAGGAATTTGGTGTCAAGAAAACAACTCTTGCGGTAAGTTTAAAAGTTCTTTCATCCCATTTAGGCTACATCAAAGGTCTGGAATTCACTTCCTCAGTCTGTGTTTCCAGACTCATTTAACATTTAGTCTTTTAAGAGGCAAGTCTGCCAGCATTTTCGGAACCATATTTCAATTTTTTACTTTATTTTGTAGACTAGATTTACATATTTTTTTTTAGCAAGGGCCTTCTAATTCCTAATTTATTTCTTTTGTTACAGAATGCCTTCAATCGGTCCAAGGAGTTGTCTGACGAGGTCACTTATGTGCCTTTGCAGCCCCATACTAATAAGGTTTTCACCTCACAACAGGAGTTGCACATAGTGGAATATACCATCCAAGCTGCCAAGATGTTCTATGGCCTGCCCATGAACGAGGTGCGAAGGATGGTATACCAGTATGCCAAAGCTTGTGGGAGCCAGACCATCCCTGATGCCTGGAAGGACAGAATGGCAACGCGAGAATGGTACTACTCGTTTATGAACCGTCATCCAAATCTTATGTTGAAGGCTCAAGAAGGCATGTAAATTGCCAGGATTGTAGCCTTCAACAAAGTTAATGTGGAAACCTTCTTTAAGGCTTACACATTAGCTATGGAGAAGTACGAATTCACTCCGGACTTGATATACAATTTGGATGAGAGTTCTTTGTCCACAGTTATGAAGCCTGTTAAGATTGTGTGTGCGAGGGGTCAGCCAGTAGCCATGCAGGTAACTCTAGAAAGAGGGAACACCATGACATTTGTGGGCATTATCAATGCTGTTGGGCACTCCATCCGTACAGTGTTTATAATTCCCCGATGCAGGTGGAATACAGCTTTCATGAGGACAACGATCTTCGGTTCCAAAGGCATATTGTATCCTAATGGCTGGATGAACGGTGAAGGCTTTGTACAGACACTTCAGCATCTCCATGAGAAGTCTGGTTTTTCTGTAGAGAACAAGATTCTTCTTATCATGGACAATGCTGAATATCACATGAACATTCATGTTGTGGAGTTTGCGATCGAGCATGGTATCGTGATTGTTACCTTGCCTCCGCATACGACAGACAAACTTCAGCCATTGGATGTGAGTGTGTTTTGTCCCTTCAAGACGTTTCTTCGTGGCCTACTGAACGACCACTCTCTCGTGCATCCTAACGAACACATAGCACTCCACCAGTTGCCAGAGTTTGCCTCTGAGGCTTGGACTAAAGCCAGTACCCCCTCCAACATTCTCGGTGGTTTCAGGTCGAGTGGTATCTGGCCTATCAATCGAAACATCTTCCCAGAATGCAAGATACGGGCCTGCATTCTGACTGACAATGAGGAGGCCATCACACATCTGATGATGAAGGCAGAGAAAAGGAAGAAAATAGAGAAGAAAAATAAGGCAGCGGCTGAAAATAAGGCATTAGGAGAGAAGAAAAAGTGTGCAAGGGGCAGGAAGTCTGTCCCTGTAGAGCAAGATAGTGAGGAGGAAGGCATTGATGATGTTCCTATGCAGCTCGATGACTCCTCAGAGTACTCATATGAGGTGGAGGACGAGGACAATTGGACAGAAATGTCATACCCTTTTGCTGACAAGGCGTCAGAGGTGAAGGACTTTATATTTTGGCAACCAAAATTGATCAATTATCGTAATTCATTACCAGTAGTAGCCTATTTGGCATATATATTTATTTTTTGTTTTGTTTTATCTCAGTTTTCAATTCTTTCTCAGGTGGGGGACTTTGTTCTTGTTGAGTTGAAGCTAGAAGAGGGAAGGAACGTCGGCACATTGATGTGCTATGTTGCCCAGGTCTTGGCCATCATGGAGGATAGGAAGTTTAATCTTTCTTTCCTCCGCATGAAGTCAGCTTTCTCTAAGGACACCTTTACCTTTCCTACCATCTTGGACGAAGCGTCTGAGGGGCCAGGACAGTGTAAGGGTGTCTTGGTAACCACCAAGGGTGCCACCAAAAGGCAGGCCGACCTGGTTAAGGTGTACCCCCTCTGATTGCCCTCAACATGCCCTTCTGAGCCTGTAGCAGCCTACAGGCAAAGGTATTTATTTGTATAAAGTTTTACGTCTTGATTTCCCTCTATTTGTATGTAATTAGGCTCTAAGTTGCTCAAATATACTTTAAGGTGTCTTAACTTTCCTCTTTGGTTCGAATAGTTGTTAATAATTCCTAAAATTTCCTAAGAATTCAAAAAATGATTTTTGTCTGCCAGAGTTAATTTTGTTTTGTCAAATAAATGTTCATTTTTTATGTGCTCATCTTTCATTTCATCGATTAATAATGATGGGGGATGGCCAGGGTTATCATATATGTTGATTTCAGGCAAAAAACAAACAATGTTTTTTTGTTTTATGAGCTTCAAAATTAGAGTCAATGTTCCCCCACACCCCGGTCGGTGTTCCCCTGCGGTATGGGAACACCGACCGAGGTCCCCCAAATTTTGAAGTGCCAAAAATGACACTTATTTACTGAGTTGAGGATTTATGAGTATACCATAGGTGGGCCATAGGTCGGTGTTTCCCTACTCCACCCTACTATTAGCGACTTGAGGTTGAGAAATCTTGCCATGTTGTCTATAGAGAGACAACTTGCAGATGAAATAGGTTTTGACAATCTTATTGATGGTTTTGCTAACAGAAAAGCAAGAAAAGTTCTTTTGTAGAAAGAGGCGATAATTTTAAACTGATTAAAATTATTCAAAGAAAACCATTTATGAGTAATTAATAAATTTTTCCTTTTAATTAAATTTTCAATTAATATAAAAAGCTAATTTTGTCTGTATATATATATATATATATATATATATATATATATATATATATATATATATATATATATAATTAAACATTTACAAAGTTTCAATAACACATGGGGATTTTTAGTTGCGTGCGACTCTACTCGTATATCTCATTACTCGTATGTTAGTTGTTCGGTCCTCGTTTTGCTTCTTTTTTTTTGGGGGGGGGGGGTAATAACCTTGTAACTCTTCGGCCGATTCTGACGAAATCTGAAACTCTTATGTTGTTTTACATTCTCTTTCGAATTATATAATTATTAAGGTTCTTCCAAGGTTAGTCCGGAAATTATTGAAGGTTTTGAATGTCGTAACTCGTAAGGTCATAAATCAGAATAATTGAGAGCACGTGACTTTGGTCAGTGTCGTGGTACACCACTCCATACCATACACTACTTTATATTAGATAGGGGGTGACTTAATCACCTACTGCAACGCGAACCGTTGAATGACTGTTCGCAGAGATTAACGAGCGACTAAGTCAAACTTGAGGCGTTTGGTTTCAAATCCTTAATAACCAGACAGGGGCATAAATGGTTGGCGAGATTTACTTGAATAGGTCGAGAGTATCGTTCAAGGTTAGTTAAAGATGAAACAACAAAAATATAATTTTATTTACAAACATCAGAATAAGAATAATATTAGGCAAAATGGAATTATTTAAATTGAAAGAGTCTCTTGATAATTATTATGAGGAGGGATTCTCAAATGGAATTAATTAATTAATGTAACTAGATTCAGATCAAAAGGGGGAGCTTGGTAATACTAATAATAGAGGGGGTTTCAGTCTTACGAGTCGGTGACTTTGAGGAAGGTTCTACTTGCCACGAGGCGAGTTGGGAACGATCCGATGAGGCAAGTGAGGCACGATCCAATAAGGCATATGTGGCACGTTCCGAATGAGGCAGGTGGGGCACGATCCGAACCAACCTTCCGATGGAGATTGCCAATCTTAAAAGATCACTTTCGACGGGAAATGTGGGAATTCTCGTAATTCCACTGGAAGAGGAAACTTCTTTTCCTCAAAGGTAATCGATGGAGATTTTCTTCGGTTCGATTAAACGAAGGGAGATTGTTGCGCAAATTCAAAGGCTTGCCGATCAGATAAGCTACCAATTGACTGGGATAGAATCACGGCGGAGAAAGTCTGCTGTCTGATGAACGATCACGGGACTCCAGCGAGACGATGGGGAAGGCCTTGACGTGCATGCTGGATTCATCGAACTACAGTATAACCCGAGTATTTGTACGCCCGATTCTGAGGGAAAAGGGGGAATTTGGAGAAAGGAGTCACAAGCTCCAGACATATTAATCCGGAGGCAGAGTTGATTCATCATTTAACAGCAAGGTGCGAGACAGAGCGGGTCTTCTCGCCTCGTTACCGTGATGGGAGGAAAGGAGCTTGGGACGAGTTCGCAGGATTATGAAATATTACCCCAATGAGCTCAGGAGTCGAAAATTCGTGAATGTTCGAACTGGAAACGAAGTTTTCCATGACGGGATACCATCGCACGTGGTCTTCAATAAATTGGGGGGGGGGGAGGTTCAGAGGTTGTTCTTTTACAGTAAGCAGACCTTGTAAAATGACCTGAAAGATCTATTGAAAAAAAATAAACTCACAGTAGCATTTCAAAGTTTGGAGAATAAGTCAAGGTACAAAGAAAATAGTTATCTTAATGAATGTGACCTCTTTACTGAACTAGATGTAGCCAAAAAATTATTTCCTGTAGAGCTTCCAATAGAAGTCGATAGCTTCATAAACACTAATATGCTACAGGATGTGATGCCAAATCCATCGGTTGCATTAAGAATAATGCTTACAATACGTATTACTGTGGCTGCTGGCGAGAGAAGCTTTCGTGAACTAAAGATTATAAAAACATACGGTCATCCATGTCTCAAGACAGAATGAATTATTCGGCAATTCTGTCTATATAAAATGATATTGCAAAGAATATAAATATAGAAAGTGCCATGAAAAGTTTTGCTGATCTAAGGGCTGAGAATTTTTTTTTTCCAGTAGGCTAATTGTTCATACTGTCTAAAATCCAGATTGAGAAAACAATATTATTGTTCATTGTTTGTTAAAAAAACAACCCAGGTAATAAACTCATTTCTATTAATTTTATAATTATACTTACAGGCGGAAAACTTGTGAGTTCTGACGTAACCTCTTTGTTTACCAAGGTTCCAGTGGATGAAGCCATCATCCTTCCTAGAAGAGTTATCCTTAACCTCAACTTGGATATTTCCATCGCAGCTAATAAATTTGTTGATTTAGTGGAATTGTGTCTCTTAGATAATGTGTTTCGAGTTAATAATGAGTTTTATAAACAGAAATTTGGGTTAAGTATGGGAAAAAGTTTATCACTGATATTGGCTTGTCTCTTCATGGAGACAGAACTATCACTGTTTATCACTGATATTGGCTTGTCTCTTCATGGAGACAGAACTCGTACCCAGAATTGCTTCATATAATTAAGGTATATTGATGATGTTTTTTCAGTATGGCCTGATAGTCTTGATTTTGACCATTTTTTTCAGTAACTTAAATAATCGCATGCTTCAATTAAATTTAAATATGAGTGGGAAGAAGACAACAAATTACCCTTTCTAGATAGATGTCTTTATCAACAAAGATTACCATGATATAAAATAATTATCCGTATACAGGAAGAGAACTCATTCAAATGCATATATACATTATTTTTCATGCCATGATAATACTCTTAAAAAATCTATAATATCTACCTTGTTTCTTAAAGCATATAGAATATGTCATCCTTCCTATTTAGACGGAGAAATCGTTAGAATCAAGACTATTTTTTCAGAACTGTAGATCCAGATTGGTTTATAACATCAGCTCATTTTGCAGTTTGGAAAACTTACTATTGTAATAGGCCTTCACGTTCTAATGACTTCAGTAAATGTATAACATTGCCATTTAATGACAAACTAAATAAGTTAAAGCACTTATTTAAGGAAACAGGAATTAAAATAGCTTTTAAATATAATAATTCTATAAACCAAATGAGGATTTCTAAGAATCCTCAGAGTAACAAGAAACTAAGACAAGAAATTAACATGAAACATAATGAATATATAAATAAGGGTGGAAAGATGAATGTGGGAACTACAGAGAGAGAGGGAGAGGAAAAATGCACCGGAAAAGAACTAAGAGGGGAGAGGAAGAGTTAAGAGACGGTAGCGAGACACTGATGCGACTGATTTTAGTGTTTTGTGATAGTAGGGAGGGTTGGGTGGAAAGGAAGAGCCGTTTGTGAAGGAGCGCGATACTTATGATGCTGCCATCCCATGTGTATGTAGATAGGTTGTGGGTGGTCTAGGGCAACTGGGTATCTTAAATCCACCGCAGAGTGTTGTCTGACATGTATCTGTTGCATATGTGGGAGTCTCTAGCGAGTATCCCCAGCTTTCTTGTTAGGTGGGTGTATGTGTTGAGTGGTGTAAGTTTGTTGTTTCCATGCAGTGTTAACACGAATGTGTAACGATGAAGGCGACATGCGAGTTTCCGAGCAGAGTTCTGAATGCGCTGTGCATTCCTCTTCTATGTGTGACTCGCGGCTGTGTGATAGTTTTTTGTTTAAGTGTAATTGTAGTTTGCGGCTGGAAAGGTAAAACCCGCTCAGAATTTTGTATTAGATTTTAGCTCGTGCTTGTATGATGTTTTGGAGTGTGTGGAAGCGTAGGTATTTGTCAAATGTGGCCATGAATATCTTCGTGTGAGGTTTATATGACTTTTAGGGAATGGGTAGTTGAGGGATGGTGTATATTTGAAGGTTGTGAATGTAGTGGTCACTCACGATGTTGTGTCATCTATGTCTTCAGAGGATTTGTGGCAATGAGTCACTTGTCCTCATATCCTATCTTCTCGTTCAGTATTTTCTCTGCACAGCGCGCGATTCTGTCTGGACCCTGAACAGAGACGATAATAGTTTCGTCGTCAGCATAGGACAGTTTGTATGTATGCAGTTTTAGGGTGGATGTGGGGTGTCATTGGTGTACATTTTGAATAGTGTGGGTGAGAGTACGCTACCCTGGGGAACGCTACCGTATGGTGTGAATGGGTGTGATAGTGAGTTGTATTTTATGTGCCACTTCCAGTCGGTAAAGTAATAAAAAGAAGAATTCTGTTGAAGAGAGGTTGCTCCGAGGTGGTGGCTACTTTTATGAGAAGTCCCTCATACCACACCTTACCGAAAGCCTTCTCCACGTCCTTGATGACGGAGTGTTTTTGTCATGACTGTCGTGCTTTTTGTATAATGTCGTGAACGAGGGTCACAACTGCATGAATAGACCGGCCTTTCCTAAAACCATTTTGGCAGCGGGAGAACAAGCCAATTTCCTCCAGGGAATTCCGGAGACGTCTGTTGAACATACGCTCAAGTATATTGCCTACGTGCTCTAATAGTGTAATAGGCCTACAGTTGTTTGCGATTTTTCGGTTTGTGCCAAGTTTGTGTAGTAGTTTTTTTGTGATGTTTTAAATAGTTGTGGAAAATGTCCAGAGGTGAGGTAGGCGTTAAATAAGTGTGTAAGTGTAGGGGAAATGCTTCTGGGATGCTATGTATTATTGTGGTAGGGACATCGGAAGGACCGGAGACACATTTTGGGGTGATTTTGATCTAGTGTTTTGTTTCCTCGACGATGATCGGGGTGATTAATTTGGTAGGATCAAGCACCTTCATTCGTATCTGGGGTGTGGGGTGGGGGCAAGCTTACCAATGTGGAACCGACACCATTCCCGAACTACCTTGAAATGCACTTGCGCGTGTGGTTTGGGTACATTATATGTATGCACCATGTCCCAATGGAACCTAAATGCTTCGAGGATGTCATTAGTATTAGTGAATGCAGCGAGCGTCTTCCGCGATGCGGGTCACGTCGTGCCACTGGCAGTTCCAATCCAGCTGCACAAAATAAAGGAGGTGGGCACATAGGAGTGTGATGTTATGTTGTGGTAGTGGTTATTGTACAGAATAATGAGTCTTTGTGTATGAATTGAGAATGTGAAGTGTTTAATGCATGTATATGTCTTGCGTGGTGTTTACATGTTACGTGGAGTGGTTATAGTGTTCATGATTGTTCTCCAGTAGTTGTCTAGGCGTTAAGGGTTGGTGTCCTCGAGACTGAGGTTGCGTGAAGTGTTAGTTGTTATGTCTGTTAAACTCCTCCCAGTTTGTGTTTGTGTAGTCGTAGAGTTGTGGTTATGGTAGTAGAATAGGTGGGCAGGATATTAGGAAGCATACAAGCATGTGGTCAGATAGTAAGTGTGTATCTGGGGCTTTGCGTGTGTTGAAACGTGTGGCATGGTCATGGCGAATGACTACGTTCGGTGACGTAGTCACTCATTGATGGCCGAAGCATGTGGGGAAGGTCTGACCGATGCGCTTGCAGAGTGGAAGGTTCTAGTTAGATCGGGCGAGGAGTGGGACGTCTATTAGTAGCTGTTGTGGTGGTGGACTGAAATATGTGGTCACTAGGATTGGACCGGTGTCAGCGTGTACTTTGCAGACTAAAAGAGAGTCGCCAGGTGTATTTATGATTGTGTGGTGTATGCAGCGCTTAACTAGGATCGCTGATTCTAGCTGCGGCGTCTGTTGGGTGAGGTAGGTGTAGTAGTCTACAATACGAAGTTTAGTGTTAGGAGGGGTGTAGGTTGGCGAAGTTTAAGAGTAAGAAATCAGGTATTTGAGCGTTAAGTACCCAGTTGGACATGGTGTGGCGAACACCATGTCAGCTGCGTATGTTAAGCTGTGACACACTAAGCCGGCCTATGGCCGGAACGAAGTGCGTGTGGGTGGTGTTGGACTGAGCCGGTTTACGCCCCTTAATCTCTTGGCATTGCACCAAGAGAATAGGGGGAGGTGCAATGCTCTTCTCGCAAGTTGGTGATGGTGGAGCGTAGGAAGAAGATATGTGTGTGTATGTATATTGAGCTTTGTGAGCCTTTTTGGTAGGACGACAGGTGTTATAGTGGGTTGGGAAGAAGTGACCTAAGGGGCTGAGCGGGAGTTGGTGGAATGGTGGAAAGGGGGCAGTTGGAGAAGTGGTGATAGTGGAAGAGGGTTGGAAACAGTAGAAAAGGGGGGTAAAGAGAGTGGAAAGGGATGTAGAGACAGTGTAAGGAATGGTGGGTACAATGGAAGGAGTGATAGGGGCGGTAGAAGTAGAGGAGGTTATAGTGGGTGGGAGGATGGGGACATTGGAGAGGATGGGGGAGCACGTGGGGGCGCCGGATACAAGGCAAGGGCCAAAGGAGTGTGGAGAACGGGAAAGGAGACAGGGAGAATGGTGGAGGAGGAAGGACTGGGGAGAGATGGGGTAGGTAGGATCGGGGGTCATTTATTTTTCTGTTTGTATTATGGCGAACACCGACTCAGGAAAGACGATTTGCCCTAGTCCATTTGATGCATAGAACAGGTTTAGGACATTGGCGTATAAGGAGGCTCACTTCCCCACAACGTGTCTCTTGCTATCGTGGAAAGCACGGTGGCTATTGTCTGGCGCTTGCTCAGGTGTAGGTGTATGTACGTGTGTCAATGGTGTGTTTTAGGTGGCCCCGGAGGTGCCCGTAGCAGCAGCTTATGTTCTTGTAAGGCCAGTGAGGGGAGAGCGGAGGCGGTGAAGTCGGGTGAAGGGGATGCGTTTGAGGATGTAGTGTATTGTGGCTTCCTTATCTCCAAGATGTATCTCTGCACTTCTGCATAAGGTATTTACACTTCATGCTCATAGCGACGTGGCTACTATCGCACTTTATACACATGGTGTAAAAGTGTCCTTTTACACCTCATTTGGTGCAGGCGAGGTCTGCTTTGCATGAGTTAATCTGGTGTTCAGTCCTGTAACAACGCAGACACTGGTGTGCGAGTATATTGTGTTGAGTTTCGAATAGTTTTTTGTGTAAAGGTGCCGAAGACATTGGTGACTTGGTTAAGAGCGTGTTGGACTGCCTCCCCTAGGAGAGTGTTATGACCGCTCAATGTTTAGTGCGGTTGTAGTATATGTCTTGATAGCTTCCATGCTGTACTGATTTTTTAGTTTGGCTAGGAATTCTTGGGTGATGAATGCCAGACAAAGAGGACTTGTCCGTCTTATGCGTACTTGATGCCGCTTGGCGATGCTCTCTGACAGTGTCATGCGTTGGTATTTCTCTGCCAGATCATCTTTCGCATATGTGTGGAATGTTTTAGCGTTAGTAGACGACCTGAAAATAAATGTTTGACCAGTGTGTGGGGGTGTGGAGTGTGATGAAAAGTTTCAATGTTTCGGCACGTGGTAGTATGCACTGTTCGTCTCTGTGTTGTAAACGTAGGTTTCTTTTCTCACCAACAGCGGGTACAAAGTAGTGTATACGCATGAAAATAACTACCTTGAAGTGCACGAGAAAACCTCTCACCCAGGCAGTGACTGCCCCTATGAAGTACGAGTACAAATGAATGATGAATGAGTATGGACCTGGATGAGCTCCTCAAGAAGGGGTAAAAACATAGCTGATTTAATGATGGATGAAGGCCTAATCAACGACCCCCATTCGAATGGTGCCGCCCCCTAAACGGGATTTGGTTATTCAGAGTTACGTTCAGTATGCACAAAGACGAATATAAGTACGTATGTGGTATTGGCAGAACACACAGCGTAAAGTAAAATTACTCTCTCCGGCGGTTGTAACTCCGTTCCAATCCAGGATGCCTCTTGACTTCAAATTCAGCAGTGGGCTAAACCACAAACCTACGCCCGAAACCTCAAATTATGTCCTTTCAAGAGAAAGACATAGTTGCAGTGAAGCTTATGTGTGGTCTTCGTTGACGGCGCAAAATTACGATGAAGCAAGGGTGATGATAGTGGTGGGGAGGAAGTTAGCCTGTCATGTTGAACAAAACAACCTAAAAAATGTATTATTCTCTCGAAAGAAGGAGGCTGGGGAGCGGGAAGGTTGAATTGGAGGGGGGATGAGGTCGTCACTGGCGGCCGGTGATAAGGCTAGTCCCTCCTCTGAATATACTCGTTTCCTGCACCTATCTAGAGGCGAATTAATGACACTTTCTTTTTCACTTGCCTCCTGAATCAGGACGTGAGGGGAAGAGCCATGTTGCACCAACAAGGTTGAGCCGAGTGATGTAAGATGTTTTTGTGGAAGAGGATTAGAGTATCGTCCGCAGGTTCTTCCTCCTCCCTCCGGGCTGGGAGGGAAGGAAAAGAACCTCCGAGCAACTCATCTCGGCTCCCTAACGTCCTTTTCCGCCAGGTCCTATCGTGATTGGTGGGCCTGAGGGAGAAGGTACGGCAGGGTGCCGTTGAGGAATAGGAAAAGAAGAAATATCGGTGGAAAGAGAAATCAGTAAGGGAGAAAAAGTTAATCTAAGTTGACCTTCTTCCTGCAGGCAGGGGGATAGAAGGCAAAGGATGGAACATACCATTATTAGGACCAGGATCCCTAATTTTTTATATTTGTCGTTTGTCTTTCATATATCCAGCCGTTCTATACAACTTCTCCGTAGTTTGCGAAAGAGCAGCCAACCTCTGTCATCCTCTCTCTTATTCATATTATCTCTTTATATTTTTTAATTAGCTTGACGAATGGTTAGTCTCATTTCTTATTTGTTTTCATTTATTCACTGTTGAATCATTCGATGTAATCTGTAGCATTCACGCCGTTATCTTTCTGTGTTTGAGCTTTAGCCGGATTTATTTTTGCTTTTATTCGCGTTTATTTATGTGTAGTGAGTGTTTGTTTGCTTTAGTTTACTCCTCATGTTATCACTTAGGGTTTTCCCTTTGTGAATTTTTCATTTTTGGTTGTCTTTTTATTGACTATAGCTGTTTATTTTCACTATTTGAAGCCTTCATCGGTTATCCATCATCTTGTTCTTGTTTGGATTTCTTGTTCGGTGTAACAAAATAAGGTTGAAGGGCAACCACGTGTCCTTCTGTACCTACGTGGTCCTGAGATCACCGCATGAAGTTTTGAAAACACGGCTGAACCAAGGTGAGGGTGCAGCCTACGCCGTTATCACACCTCAGCTGTATTTGCTTATGGACCGATTTCATCGTCTCCCATGGCCGCCTTTCAGCCAACATTCTTGCCTTTCGTCATAAGATCGAAATTCTTCGAACATTTCACGCCAACGTTATCACAACCCTCCCCCCCGCCCCCACGGAGGAGTCATAGACTTTTTCCCCAAATCACACGTCTGTGTGGAGGCGGCCACCAAGCCACTAAAGGCCATCTCACTGAGCGTCTATATAATCCTTCGAACCAGTTTAGTAAGGAACACTAATAGACTTGCCACCTACCACCGCGAACGAGTTGAAGGACGCTGGCCTTCCCCTGCGATTCGAGGCATCGACGATTTGGATTCGAGAACGAAGGCTAAATCAACATCCGTGAACTCTGCCATAGTCAATCGGCGAGTATCTGACGAGGATTTTCATATCCGAAGGCCATCTATGAGTGCTCCCTCATCTGGAGCGAGAGGTAACCCGACCTTCCCCTTCGCAGTCATCGTATTCCAACTGGCACCTTTCCTGCAACGAGCACGTAAGCAATTGTAACCGTTGCCGCCTGCAGATTGATCTAAAATCTGGTTTACCCAATCGATCCATTCTTTGTGTGTGCGCCCCAGTTTAAGCCCCCTCTTTAAATCACTGACCTAGATCCGACCTCATCAACCGCCTAATTAACCCACCTGTATCTCGCGTAGACATTTAACTCCGTATGTGCGACCATTCCCTTTGAACCCAATATTTGTGTATATTTGAATATTATTTTGTTGCTAGTAAAGATATATTTTCGTCATTGTCTTTCTTTTGCAATCCCAGCGCGTACCAGCTACCTGTTAATCTTTGCCTAACTTGCACTCTGAAATATTTGTTTTAAAAAGGACCCCGCAAAGTAAATGTCGGTCTTCAACCAACTTCGACCCAAAGCCCCTAAAGTCCCTACGTATATATATATATATATATATATATATATATATATATATATATATATATATATATATATATATATATTTATACATATATATATATATATATATATATATATATATATATATATATATATATATATATATATATATATAGAGAGAGAGAGAGAGAGAGAGAGAGAGAGTCAGTCTAGCCATTCCACGACATATCCATTTCTCTATTATAAAATCTGGTGATCAGGTGTGTCAAGGTCTTTAAAAGGTCTTTGTAGATATATTTTTAAAAGTAACCGTTTAACTTTATTGTAATTTTTAAAGCTGAGTACCATTTGAGTTACAAAGAAAAAACAAAACAGGAAACAACCCTGCCATATTTATTTATCGCTTAGTGTTTGTATATGTGTTTGGACCGACAACCTTTAATAGGAAAATTTTGTTAGGAGACAGAGCTTCTCCTACAGTCACTTTAATTCCCTAAGGATGAGTAGAGTCTGATCTCTACTTATCGTGTATGATATTAGTGTGAGTATTTGGATAGCAAAGCTTCCGCGTTTAAACAAGCATATTCCTCCGTGTGTCATTGATTTGTTAGTCAAACCTTATCCGTCCCGTGCCGTCGTTCCATTAAACCCTTTCTTTCGGACAATTTACGCCCCGCATTACGAAGAAAATGTCGTCGTCCGAGAGATTTAAACTCCATGGAGAATCCCTCGGTTTAAGTGGCAAAGACCTTGTCACTTATGTACAGGAAGAAGAGAAAAAAGAGAGAGCTGAACAAAAAAGAGATTAGGGAAAGAGCTGAACCTCAATAAAAAGAGATTAGAAAATTAGCTGAACAAATAGAGATTAGAGATAGAGATAGGGAAGAGCGGGAGAGAATTCGCCAATATGAATTGAAATTAAATCGCCATCGGCTCGAAGCCCGTTCAGTAAATTCCCGCACAGAAGCCCCTCAATCCGCCTCCGTTAAACTCCTCACGTTCAAAAAAGGATAGGACTTGGGATCTTTTCTCACTCGTAGCTCCGAGACCTATGTGTATCCCTTCTCTCGAAAGCTACGGTAGATTACTCCACCCTCAAATCTGAACTTCTCGTGGCGTACAATATGACAGCTGACTTCTACCGCACCAAATTTCACCACGCCTGCATCCAACCAAATATGACCTTCCATCATTTTGGATATAACCTTTGCCGTAATTTGAATTTTTTGTTAGACGCATCGAAAGTCCCCAACGATTACGAGTCCCTGGTAGATTTTGTCCTAAGGGATCAGTTGCTGGCGTCGCTAACACTAGGGATCCGCTCCTTTGTGAAGGATCGTCGTGCAACTCCTTCAAAAAGTGCATAGAAGAAACAGTTATCTATGCGGCGAGTCACAACCTATACCCGAAGGAAAATAAAAGCCTTTCCCTTCATCCCCTAAGAATAAAATTAATATCTCGTGGTTCCATCCTAAGAATTCGCCAAAATTCGCCAAGGTTACGGACACCTTTAAGCCTAGAAGTTTCCCTCCATTTGAACCATGTGATGTCGAGCCCCTCATCTCTAATCCCCCGGCGTCAACTTTTCCCCGTAGGCCAATCGTATGTTTTGCATGCGGTGTCGAAGGCGAACGCGCCCAAATTGCCCCCCAAATTCCCAGCTCCGTGGTAATCCCATTCACCAAGTCCACCAGGTGAATGCTGCTCCCGCTTCCCCTCCATCGTGACCAGAAACTCCAGACCCAATCTCGTCTCCCAGTGCCCCAGGGCACCATGTTAATTTCCTCTTCGACAAGAGTTCTCCAGGAAGTTTGAACTTTGAAAACGGAAGCGCTAATGGGTGCCGAGTCTCCACCCTCATCGGCGAGACCGGATGTACTTGTATCATGGTATCGAATGAAATTCTTCCCCCGGTGGCTCTCGACCACAAAAAGTTTGCGGTAGTCCGTGACTACCTGGAACGCGCGAATCGCTTCTCCATTGTAAACTGTTACCTAGAGTGTCAGTACTTTTCAGGATGGGCTGAAGTCTTGTCAACCACTATCAAATTATGTTCCGTCATCGTAAGACAGTGCCCCCAAGTCTCATTTAACCCTGTGGCTCAGCCCGTTATCACGAGAGCCCAGGCAGAGAAGGAATCCCAGAAGCCCGCGGCACTTGAAAATCCCTTAGATTTAGATTTCAGTGGCGTTATGAGCGAAGAATTCGCTCAAAGACCATAGAAGTGCCCAAATCTCCCTCCCTTGTGGGAAAAATCTCGGAACCTTGAGCAGGATTTGGTCCGCAGTAATAAGACAACCTCTTATATCGTGAAAGAAGGCTTGCTATATCATGCTTGCTCGGATGTCGTCAACCCCGAGACTCACCCTCTATGTTCCCCGTTCGCATGTCCACCTGGCCCTAAAAATTGCCCACGATAGTGTGTTTTCTGGCCACTTTAGCTACAATAAGACCGCTTAGAGGATTTTCCGGTATTTATATTGGCCTGGTGCTGCAATTGACATTTCTGAATAGTGCCAATCCTGTGACATCTGCCAGAAAACCACGGCCAAAGGGCGTGTTAAACCGGCCTATTTTCAGAAGGGACCAATCATATCGAAGCCCTTTTCCAGAGTGACCATAGACCTGGTCGGCCCCATTCATTTCCTTTGCAACGAAGGGCATAGTTATGTCCCTACTCTTGTGGACTGTGCTACGCGTTTTCCCGAGGCCGTACCTTTAAAGAGAATCGACAGCGTCATGTGTGCCGAAGCCTTAATTTCCATCTTCTCTAGGTAGGCATACTAAAAGAAGTATTGTCCGACCAAGGTCGCCAATTTCCCTCTGAATTGATGGAATATCTCGGGAAACTGTTGATGGTAAAACTGCTCTTTACCACCCTCTATCACCCCTGCGCAAATGTCGTTTGCGAGAAATTTAATGCGACCTTGAAGTCAATATTAAAGAAGCTGTGTGCTGAACAGCCTCGTGAGTGGCATCGCCTTTTGCCCGTGGCACTATTTGAATTTAGGGAGATTCCACATCGTACGCTTGGACTTGCTCATTTTGAATTAATCTACGGACATAACGTGCGAGGTCCCACTTCGCTATCTAACGCCAAGTTAGACAGCGAAATTCGATCTTCCTACGCGTATGTTTAGGATCTTCGACGAAGATTAGAAAAGTGTGCCTAGATTGCATACCAAAATGCCGACGTTAATTTAGAAAAGTACCGGACGTACTTCTATGTCAAATCAAAGGAGAGGAAGTTTAGGCACGGTATGAGGTTCTATTGCTACTTCTTACGGAGAGCAACAAACTTCTGAGGTAATGGAAAGGCCACTTCCCAATTATCGAAGCGCGAGGACCTGTGGCTTATTTAATTAAGACCCCCAGAGGAGAGAAGCTGTTCCACGTCAACATGTTAAAAACATATCACCTCCGCGAGTGTATCAACAACATTGTTATCACCGACGAAGACACAGCTTTGGAGGCCGACTACACAACGGATGCCCTGAACCTTGTACAGGCCGTGTGTGTTGAACAGGACAGGGATTAATCATTACCCGCCTTGCCCGGCTCCATCCCTTCACCCCCTGCTAGTTTGGATATCAATAAGCGGCTAACTCCTGACCAAATTAGCCAGTTGCAGCTTATTTTAAGCAACTTTGGGGACGTCATTTCTGAGATCCTTGGGTGTGTTATTAACTTCGAGCATCATATAAGCCTCGCTACCCAAGAACCTGTTCGTTCAAGACCATACCCCCTTCAAATTCATCTGAGAAATGCCTTTAACTCCGAGATTAACAATATGCTCAACCTCAATATCATTGAACCCTCCACATCAAATTATTGTTTCCCAATAGCTATGGTACGGAAACCAGATAACTCTTACCGCATGTGTGTATATTTTCGTAAATTAAATTCCGTGACCGTTTTCGATGCGGAACCGATTCATTTAATTGACCAAAACCTTCACTTGTTCGATAAGGCAAAATATATTAGCGAGCTCGACCGATGAAAAGCGTATTACCAGGTTCCCATGAAAGGGAGCGGAAGGAAATACACGGCCTTTCCCACAGACAAAGGATTTATGCAGTTCCGCCGACTTCATTTCGGATTGATGACGGCCTGCAACAATTATAAGCGAATAATGCGCAGAGTTTTGGACGGACTGGATAATGTCACCTTTTATTTTGACAACATTTACGTTGCCAGGTGTGACTGGGACCAGCACTTGGCCGCCCTCCAGGCGCTCTTAAGCCATTTGCGAGAGCACGGCCTTACAATAGGCCCCGGTAAGTGCCACCTCGCGATAGTTGAGATGCCCCTCCCGGGTACGAAGAAACAGCTCCGTTCTTTCATAGGGTCTGCCTCATTTTATAGGAGGTTCGTCCCCAATTTCGCGTCTTTGGCCGCTCCGTTGTGTGAATTACCCAGTACTCAGGTTGCCTGACCCGAGTAGGACCTTCGGAATCAGAACGAATGCGAGTAACAAGGGCATCGGTTGTGTCCTTTTCCAATTAAAAGACGACGGTGAAAGTCACCCTGTGGCCTACGCGAGTCACAAATTTCTCCCACGTGAGAGGAATTATGCAGTGATAGGAAAGAAAGCTTTAGCTATTATTTGGAGTGTGCAGAAGTTTCAGATGTACTTGGTAGGCCGAGAATTCATTATATAAACCGATCACCGCCCGCTGGCATACCTTTGTAATATTAAACATCATAATGGCCGAGTAATGAGATGGAGCTTATTATTGTAGGAATTCCAATATAGGATAATGTATATAAAAGCGTCGGAAAATTGTATCGTCGATACCCTTAGCCTTAATCCATTGGGTGACGACTCCAGCTAAATTTTAATTGTAATTGCTCCATAGCGATTTGTCCATCTTGTAATTATTATCACCACTAGAAAATGATGAGCTTATATTCAATTATTTCTCGATGTGTACGTGTAGGATCACATCGCCCATGTATATATACAAAATTAGTATATAGAAGCCTGGTCCAGCACCCCTATATGTGTATATGTACCACGGTAATCCTTCTGTCATTTTTGGAAAATGTATCATTGACTATCCATTTTATTCTTTTTTTTGCTTTTGCTTTGTTTAGCTTAGTATATAAAAATTAGTTTCAATTTTTTTAATTATGTCCCCCTTAATTCTCCTTTGCTCGGCAGTAATTAATTTTATGGTCAGCAATAATTAATTTCATTTTTCCGTTCATATGTACACGCAGTCGGGAAGAATTAGCTTGTACACCTGCTCGACGTCAGGGCAGGAATTCCCTTTTTTTCGCTTACCCAGTTGACCATTAGCGGTAAAGACTCCACTTCCCCAAGTCATTCGTCTTAGGGGATGTCACTTTTCTCCCCCGACTTCAAAAGTGCCATCTTTTTGGTTGGGAGGGATGTAGCAGAATAAGGCCGAAGGGCGACCACGTGCCCTCCTGTACCCACGTGATCCTGAGATCACCGCATGGAGCTTTGAAAGCACGGCTGAACCAGGGTGAGGGTGCAGCCTACGCCGTTATCACACACCAGCTATATTTGCTTAGGGACCAATTTCATCGCCTCCCATGGCCGCCTTTCAGCCAACATTCCTGCCTTCCCTCATAAGATCGAAGTTCGTTGAACATTCTACGCAAACGTTATCACAACCCCCCCCCCCTTCCGCCACGAAGGAGTTACCGACCTTTCCCCAAAATCGCACGTGTGTGTGGAGGCAGCCACCAAAAGCCACCTCGCCGGGCGTCTATACAATCCTTTGAATCAGTTTAGTAAGGAGCACTAATAGACTTCCCACCTACTACCGCGAACGAGTTGAAGGACGCTCGCCTTCCCCACGATCGGAGACATCGATGATTTCTATTTATGAACGAAGGCTAAATCGACATCCGTAAACTCTGCCATAGTCAATCGGCGAGTATCTGACGAGGATTCCCATCTCCGAAGGCCATCTGCGAGTGCTCCCTCATCTGAAGCGAGAGGTAACCCGACTTCCCCCTTCGCAGTCATCGTATCCCAACTGGCCCCTTTCCTGCAACGATCACGTAAGCAATTGTAATCGTTGCCGCCTGGAGACTGATCTAGAATCTGGCTTACCCAATTGATCCATTCTTTGCGTGTGCGCCCCGGTGTAAACGCCCTATTTAAATCACCGTCCTGTATCCGACCTCCTTAATCCTCTGTATCTCGCGTAGACATTTAACTCCGTCTGTGCGACCATTCCCTTTAAACCCAATATTTGTTTATATTTAAATATTATTTTGTTGCTAGTAAAGATATATTTTCGCCATTGCCTTTCTTTTGCAATCCCAACGCGTACCAGCTACCTGTTAATCTTTGGCCAAATTGCACTCTGAAATATTTGTTTTGAAAAGAACCCCGCAAAGTTAATAACAACCTATCCCCACTGGACTCATAACAATTTGCCCATACATTAACGGTCTTCAACCAACTTCTGCCCAAAGCGCCAAAAGTATATATATATATATATATATATATATATATATATATATATATATATATATATATATATATATATAAGAGGAATAAGAATTGGAGGCGAATGAGCAAATGAGACAAGAAACCGGAGTTTTTTTAAAGGCAAGAGAGAGGGACATTAGAAGAATCCAAAATCAAAGGGAGGAGAGGGCGGCACAGTGAAGGCGATCCTTTACCGAGAAGACAGAAATAATGCCAGGGGAAAAAAGTTTTGAACTCCTGGCCGGGACTCGAACCCGGGTCTGCTGAGTTCTCGTCATGTTAAAGATTATTTATTCCTCTTTCAGTTATTTTATCTCCATGTGAAGTGAATTTAGTTTTCGACGCTGCCACGCCACCTCAAAAATAAATAGTAGACCATTCCTTCTCTGTTTGATAATTTGGAGGGGGGATGGTAAGCCATTGCCCATTATGGATCGTTTAAATTGTGCTTCGTTGCTTGTCTGGTGTTCTTCTTGATTAGTTCGACATCACCAGCCTTGTACTTTCCACTTACAAATTATTTTAATGTATTGCGGTGTAAAGTGAAGCAGTTGCCGGGGAAGATTCTCATTCTGTCTTTGATGTGTAATTCCTCAACAAGTGCTTCATCCTCTTCTCCTGTAGGTAGGGCTTTGACTACATTCTGTTGTTTCTCTCCCGTCAGTAGGGTGGTTTCATCGCTGATATACACTTTGAGGCAATGGTGCTTTCGATGGCTGTTTTCCTTCCTTCTTCTTCTGTAGTTGATGATTCCCTTATTGAGACTGTTTCTTTTTCTTTCTTTTATTTTAGGTTTCTCCCCTCCTATGGTCTTAGCCGCATTTTAAATCAGCATTGTATCAAGTGTATCTGAGAAAGTTCCTGGTTTTCCTATGTGCATTACATGCGCGTATAGTATGCACTAAAACGTTCCATTGAAAACTCATTTGGTAGTATTAGATGAGTTTTTGTTTTCTTTTTCTGTTGTAGTGTGGCCTTGGCCATTCCTGCGTTTATTTTATTTTTCCGTTTTGTTTTTTCTTCATTTTCTTTTCTTAGAATAATATATTTCCTCATTGAACAAGCCATTGCCATAGTCCGGTCTGGCCCGCCGCAATTGAGGCATTTCTTATCCGTCGGTTGGGCACAGTTCTTCCAAAAGTGCTCTTTTTGGCAGCTTTCAGAGCAGTTTTTTTTTTTATGTACACTTCTTTGTTTTCTGTTCTTCCATCTTATAAAAATTGAATCACAAAAGCAACCTTTCTGGAAGATTTTGTTTACCATTAATGTCTTTGGGAACCATATTTTGAAAACATGTGTGATTATCAAATTTTATCATTTCATTTACAAATATTTTTTGGTGATTTTTTCAATTTCGTTTTCTATTTCTTCTTTTGTGTGTGAGCCTACCCACATGTCTATTTTTTAACATATGAGGTTCCTGTCGGCTGTAATTTGTGGTGGAATTCTGGGTGCAAGTCCGATTGTTAGTAAGGATTTTACTATGTCTTCTGAGACTATTCTTTCTAAATCGCACTGTTTGTGACAAAATGCGATGTATACACTTCACATGTTTAAAGTTCTAATTAGAGCAACTTTTCTCTTTTGGGTTTGTTCATCTTCTCGAATGTCGTTAAGGGTACAAGGAGGCATTCGAGCCTGCCACATTCTACCTGGGCGGAAGGCGTTCCCGCCATTTTGTTACCCTTACCGAGCACTCCAGTGTTTTTGAGGCTCTCTCTTCACTTAATATTTGTAGTTCATCTTTAGCGATGGGCGTGTACGTCCAAAATAGGACATACACGAGAGAATTGCTACACACATAAAGTACAGAGAGAGAGAAAAGTAAAGTTAGCGCCGTTTACGAGAATGTCACACAGCAGTAAACGGAGCACAGCTATCTCTTTTAGAGTCGGTCGAGGCAATCTTAAGCAAACTTTATAATTAAGGCAGAATCCAGAATAAACCGGATAGCTATAACAGTTAAACCAATAGAAGCCAGGTCAGGACGCTGTCTCAAGGCAACATGCCACCGCCTACAGAAAATTTTACCCTATATACGGAGTGCCTTCCTATCAATATGTTTAGCACTAGCCAATCAAAGTTCGAGTTATGTTAATACCAACAAATCAACGAGGAACTTATAGGGCGTGGTTTAAATTGAATATATAACTGTGTGAAGCCAGAACAAAGGGATTAGAATTAAGATTACTGTTATATAGCAATATATCACGGTATAGATCGTTCAGTCCGATCTCTCGGATTCGCGTAATTCATCTTTGTATATAGTCGTGTACATAACTTAGACATTAAGGTGTTACTCTTAAAGGCTCTATTCATCCGGCCTCCTTTAAACCTTTTCCGAACTTGACCTAGAATTTAATTTATGTTATAACTTAGAACTTAAAACTTAATTAAAGAACTTTGGTAGAGTGCAATAAGATCTATTTTCCATAAGAATTCTATTTTTTACTTTGGTGACTTCAATATTCTGACGTTCCTCAATCTCCCTGCTTCAAGGCCTTATCAATCGGGAAAACAGCCGTTGCGCATTCTCCTCGTTATTCGCAATTCATCGCAATTACATAACTCCCGAAATACCGGTGTTCTACCCTGGTGTGGCCTATCCCGATCCTCCGGGCAATTTGACCCCGTCGCTAGAATAAGACCGCCCCTCAGGTTAGGGCACCCCATAGCAATCAACAAATAACTCTCGTGGGAAATAAAGAAGAGCAACGCAAACCAACCGGAGCATCTATATCAACCGGAGTCCTTGCCAAAAGATTACGCGATAACTCGGTAATCTATCAACATTACTGGCAACCAGCGTCCCCATTCCAAGGCTCTTGGGTTGTCCTCACGATTACCTTCAAGGTTTCCCCATAATTAGGGACGACGATTAAGAGCTCCCCCATACATCCTTCCGTGCAATCTGAAAAGAGATTGTGTCACGACAGTTCTTATATTTCACGCACCATCTATGGGTCCCAGAAACACTCCAGCCTACCTAAATAGGCCTACTGCTATTAGGTGCCTCCACTAAATTTTGGGCTCTTGGTCTTAATGACCCCCTTTCTTCGTTCCCCTTAAAGGGGGCTTCCTTACTGGGTTCAGTACGCCCTACTTCAGAGTGATTCTATCGCTGTGGTGATCTAATTATGATGTTTATAGGGTGTGAAAACAATTTAGAAAATTAGGCAGAAAAAGGCGAAAATTAACAATAGATCCCCCTTTTAGGGTCTCTAACCTGCCCACTGGAAACAGGAGGAATTTCCAATCAGTCCAGTGGACGCATATCTTTCTTCTTTCTTGTAATTTTCTTTCTCCAATACCGATGCAATTTTGGCGTTTCTTGATATCACTTGTTCTTGGTTTTGCCTCCTTTATCAGGCGCTCAGCTCTTCATTCGGAGTGCGATTCTTGAAGACTGACTGGGAAATGGCCCGTCAAGAAGTCAGATAAAATAAAATATGAAAAAAAGGTGTGAGAGACTAAAAGGCGAGAGCTTCCGTGCCCCTCAACCCCACCGCTTCCCCCTCCATTTGCTCCTTTCAGAGCAAGGGGAGAAGGCGGCGGGAAAAAGAGTCCTGACCCCCCCTGCTTTCTCATACGAGTGCCATTTTCTGCTTTTGACACCAGCTTAAACGGCGACTCTGGTTGATGGTGCTAGACTTCTTCCCTGTGCGATGGAGAGAGGGCTACTAGGGACTGAGATAAACTTTGTGTTTTATCTCGCTTTTCCTGCTTCTGCACGCTGGCCGATGTTGATGCTTTGTTCCTTGCCTTACCGATGAAAGCAGCAGGGTCCTCTAGCTATTGGAGAGGGTCTTCTATGTATTTCTCCTGTATGTGATGAACTCGTGACTGCAGCCACGAAACCATAAATATTTCCTTTGAAATGCCTCCAAAAGGGACAACAGAGGAAGTTCTCAATCTACCTTTAGACACACAGAGCGACACATACATATATTTTCTTGCATCGTGACCCTCACTAGGCTCTGCCCATCAATTCATCGGAATAATTATATGTAACTCCGCCTCCTGGTTTTGAAATTTAAAAACCAGCAACCTATCTCTTTTGATATACTTTTTGATAGTCATTTATTAGTATATATTCATTATTACCGTGTCCGAATATACACGCGTATAATTATAAAAGTATCGACCGATTTCCACCATATTTTGTATTCAGGCCCAAGCACAACTAGACTCAGACCCCATTTCTTATCATGCCTTGATTAGAATTCAAGATTAATATACTAATAGAATCGTCAGTTCGATACCGTTAAATCATTTATATATTTGTGTTAAATTATTCATAAAGTTGCCCTATTTATTATTGTTATTAAAGAGTTATTAAATTGTTATTAAATTCTTGTTTGGATTGTAATTTATTCTATGTAGGTCAAACTTCTAAAAATATCTCTGTAAGAATTAAGCAGCATCAAAATGCAGTATATAAGGGATATTCAAATAGTACTTTTGCCGTCCACAGGATTAAGCTTAGTCACCAGATTAACTGGTCAAAAGCAGAGACCATAATGCATATAAACGATTTTATTAGCAAAAATATCTTTGAATCGTTCCTAATCTCCAGCACAAAGGAGAGAATGTAAATATTAGCCCTGGTTTGGTTTCCTTAGATCCAAGATCCACTCCTATCTTTCTTTCTCAAGTCAAACTAATTAGAGGTCATAAAAAATCTGACTATATAGGAAAAACATTGCTTTGTATAAATATGGTGTCTCTCTATTTTATAAGCCATTGTACGAGGGGCGGTTAATAAGTTTTGCGAATAGGTAGGGCAAAACAGAGGAAGGGGGGGTGGCTGTTTGTAAGGGGTGTTAGGACAGGTTATGACAAGTCAGGACCTGCAGCCGCACGCTACTGCCTCGTCTATTTAAGAAGCAGTAGCTGATCGCAGATCGTCAGTCGCAAATTTTTCAACAATGGAGAAGGTTAAGCACCGCGCAGTGATCAAATCTTTGACCAAGGAAGGCAAGAATGCAAAAGAGCTCCATGAACGCATGGTCACAGTGTACACCGAAACCGCCCCTTCCTATGCAACCATTGCTCGCTGGAATAGGGAGTTCTGCCATAGTCGTGGGTCCCTTTAAGATGAACCCCGTCTAGGACGCCCGTCAGACATGACCAACGAGGATATGTGGCCCGTGTGGAGAGGATGATGTTTGATTATAGACTGGTGAAGGTCGAATAAACCGAGCGAGAACTTGGAATATCACATGGAAGTGTTATCAACATCATCCATGACAATTTGGCCATGACCAGGGTCTCTGTCCGTTGGGTCCCCAGAAACCTCACGCCCCATGATCGACTTCAACGTCGTCAAAGTCCACAAAGTTGCACAAGCTGTCTTGCGCGATTGCGGATTTGAGGAGCTCACCCCCCCCCCCCTGCAGTCCAGATCTGGCCCCTAGCGACTACTTTTTATTCCGCCAGTTCAAGGCTGCACTGCGTGGACGCCGGTTTGGGGACGATGAAGATATCCAGCTCGCCGTCCAGGAGTGGATTAAACAGCAGTCGGGAGATTTCTGGTTGTCGGGAATTAGAAGCCTCAGGGACAAGTGGTTCAAGTCCATTTAAGTCGAGGGTAGTTATATTGAAAAATAATAAACCACTTTTCCTTATATCTCGTTTTCTTATATCCGAATTGCAAAACTTATTGACCGCCCCTCGTAAGTTTGAAAATGTTCAGATAACGAAAGTAATAACTCCAATCAATCTTTCTTTTTCCCTACGTGGTATAACCATATATATATATATAAAGAAAGAGCAAATACAAATTCTGCGGGTGGTAGCAACCACCACTTCTGCCTTCCAAAAATCTTTCGAAGACAGAAAGAAAGAGGCGGAAACTTTGCATTGCAGACCATATATATATATATATATATATATATATATATATATATATATATATATAAATGTAGTGATCATGTACACAAGAGTTGTGCACATTCATATACACGTTCTTTCTTACGCTTAGGCATCGCCTAACAACTATGTGAGCTTCATTCATCTTCTCTTAAAGCTCTGTCAGCGCAGGCACTGTAACCAGTATTTATTGGCCATTGACCTCTAACACCAATAATTCTGCTTTTTCAATTCCCTTCGCCTCCAGAGTCTGTGTTAGGTTCACACGACCTCGCTTCCTCTTTCTCTCCTGATTATGCTCAGGAACCCAGATTAGCCTTAGAAACAATCGAGGACACTTCTTCATCGTTGTGATCCGTTCTACTTCAGTGAGTGGATTCACCAAGCTCCAGTCCTTCATTATAACAACTTCAACTTCATAAATAAAGTTATATTTTCATCAAGTTGTTTATAGAAATACAAGTACGAATTTATTTGGTCGAACATCCACAAGAAGGAACAGATCCCTCTTGCTACAAGTGGTGACTCCCAGAGTGACATAAAAATTAAAAAATCATCATCATCAATCGGAGTGACTAAAAAATTAAAAACTCATCATCATCAATCGGAGTAATTTAAAAAAATAAAAAATCTCATCATACGAAACCATTGCAACTAAGTACACCATGGACTCCATCAAACCTTTCATCAAGGGGCCACATTCAAATCATTGAAGCACCAACTCGACTCAACGGGACACAACGTCCGCGACGCGCAACTCTCACTGAAGCACCAACTCAACTCAACTGGACGCTTAACGTCCGCGACGCACAACTCTTACCGAAACACCAACTCGACTCAACGGGACGCTCAATGTGCGCGATGGGCAATCTCTCACCCTCAATCGCACCACTCTCTAGTAAGTGGCGCAAATTCGACAATTCAACTTAAGCTGCAGATATGGTCGCAAAATCCCTCTCTAGCCGACTGTCTAGAATGTTGAATTATATATGCGCTTAACTTAGTATTAATTCATTATAATTGATTCATTCGCATCACATAATTTTTTTATTGCACTCGCATAGTCATATGGCAACGTACCATCAATTTATTCATCTCACATAGTGCTATGGCAACGTGCCATCGATACTTAAAGGCTTTTCCATAATGCTAAAGTGACATGCTTCTCATCTAACAAACAGAATAGCTTAGTAAACTTGCAAATGCACAAGCTATGCAACGCGTATAGTTTTTTTACTTCATTTCACTCAAGATTTGCAAGTTTGCTCGACTATTTCGTTCATCATATTATTTACTTAAGTTAACTAATTATTTTTCAAATTCACTGTATTAACGTTTACTCTCTCATTGTATTAATAAGAGAAAATGTGTACACTCAATCCCTATTTTTATTCCTTCTATGTACGTTCACAACTGTAATGACACAGGCGTGTTCATGTAATCTACAGCTGGACAAAATTCACTTTTGACCACCGACTTTCAAAGTTTATCGCTTGAGATTTCAGAGTGTAATCATTTGTATGGCCATTATCGTGTAAATGTCGACTTAATTATTATCATTCACCTTGTACAAATTTGACCTCAATATTCTGTGTAAGTATTATAATCATCATTCTACTTTAATAATGCTTGATGTGTCGAATTGATATTTAGTTCACAAGAACTAATATAATTTATACTCATGTATTATTTTAACCAACGAATTAGTGTTATCATGTATGTAAATACTGACTTAATTATTATTACGCATTCTGTACCAATTTGTCAGAAATATCCTCTACAAATATTTTAATCATCATTTTACTTTATTGATGTATTGAATTAGCATTTTGTTCACAAGCACTAATGTCATTTATATTCATGTATCATTTTAACCAGCGAATTATTGTACATCTTACCTCATATTTTTATTACTCTATTTCCCATACCATTGAATATATATTATTGTATTTACCTAAGTGATTAATTCCGATTGAATTATATCATTGTTTTGATTCGAATGCTCTTAATTATTGCTATTTTCAATTTATTTCATAATTCTATAATTTGAATGTACCACACAAATGTAACGACATTTGCTAATCAGAAGGCTGGGTGTTCTTTGTTGTGATCATGTTATTACATTTAAGCATCGCCTAACGACGATGTGAGACTTCATTCATCTCCCCTTGAAGCTGTCAGCACAGGCACTGCAACCAGTATTTATTGGCCCTTGACCTCTAACAGCAATAATTCTGCTTTTCTCAATTCCTCGAGAGTCTGTGTTAGGTTCACACGACCTCACTCCTTCTCTCTCTCTCTCTCTCTCTCTCTCTCTCTCTCTCTCTCTCCCCCATGGTCGCGCTCACCTTCAGATCAGCCTTAGAAACAATCGAGGACACTTCTTCATCGCTGTGATCCGTTCCACTTCGGTAGATGGATTCACCACAAGCTCCAGCCCTTCATTATAAGAACCTTAAATTCCGAAATAAAGTTATATTTTCATCAAGTTGTTTATAGAAATCCAAGTACGAATTTATTTTGTCGGCCATCCACAAGAAGGAATAGAACCCTCTCGCTATATATATATATATATATATATATATATATATATATATATATATATATATATATATATATATATATATATATATATACATACATACTAGTGTAGTTAGGTAGCAGTCTTTCTTGAATGCAAATTTTGTTGAAGACCATTGTGTATTTTGCCTTAATTAATTTCCTTTGGCAACTTCTCTTCTTCTATCTTTTTTATTCCATCTTGTAGATGGTGGATTACTTGTCCTATATTTATTTCTTTTTTAAATGAATGTGTTAGGTAAAAAACAAACTAAATTGCTAAGATTTCGATCTTAACGCTTCGAAGATGATCGAATAAGATCGAAATCTTAGTAATTTAGTTTGGTTTTTACCAAACACATTCATTTAAAATAGAGATGAATGCTGGACAAGTAATCCACCATCTACAAGATGGATTAAAAAAGATAGCTAGAAGAAGAGAAAGTTGCCAAAGGAAATTAATTAAGGCAAATACACAATGGTCTTCAATAAAATTTGCATATATATATATATAGGGGTTGGACAAAATAATTGGAGCACGTGTTAAATGCAATGAATATTAATTTAATACGGAGTTTGTCCGTCTTTTGCTTTCTAAATAGCGTCGATGCGTCTTGGAATTGATTCATACAGCCTCCTGACTTCATTGAGAAGAATCTTGAGCCATTATTTTTGCCATACCTGCTCCAGCTGTTTCAGACACGACGGTGGAGGGTAACGACTTCTAACTTATCGCTTCAAGACGCAAAACAAATGATCAATAACATTAAGATCTGGAGATTGTGGCGGCCATACCATGTGTTGTAGCTCATTCCTATGCTCTTCATAGCCAATTCTTAACCACATGAGTGGTGTGTATTGGGACATTGTCATCTTGGAAAAAGCACTCACCATCAGGAAATAAATAATGTCTGGACCATAGGATGGACTTGATCTTCTAAAATATTCGGATATTCGTTGCTGTTGATCCTACCCTGCAGGGCAACGATTGGCTCAAGAGAATTCCAAGATATGGCTACCCAAACCACCACTGAGCCTTCTCCGTGTTTCACTGTAGGAAGAAGGCAGTCTGGATTAAAAGCTTTTACGGGTTGCCTCCACGCATAAACTCGCCCTGCAGTGGGGAAAAGAGAAAAACTGGACTCGTCGGAGAATATTACTTGCTTCCATTGGTCTGTTGACCATTCCTTGTGATCTCTACACTAGTTCAGTCTTTTCTGAATGTTTTGATGAGAAAGCAGAGGTTTCTTGATGGCGGCTCTTCCATGATATCCGGCTTTATTGAGCTCACGGTGAACAGTTTGGGTCGAAACTGGTCTAGTGAGATGTTGATTCAACTCTGCAGTTACTTTAGGGGCAATTGTCAGGGGATTATTCTTCGCAATGCGTTCCACACTCGTCGGTCTCTTTTAGCGAGCTTCGAAGTCCTGCCCGAATTACTCCTACTGCTGAAGGGTTGGCCCTGCTTCTTGAATTCTGTCATGGTTCTTGCTATGATAGCTCTCGTGGTCCTTGATATGGTAGCTCTCGAAAAACCAAGGAGATTAGCTGTTCTGGTGACGGAAGCTCCTGCAATTCGAGCTCCAACAATTTGCCCTCTCTCGAACTCAGTGAGATCACGCATCTTAGCATCTATACCACGATCGGAAAAAGAAATACAAATAATCATTAAAGTTGATAAATAAAACTATGGATCTCCAATAAAAAACACAATGAAATTTGGATGGATATTCGCAGTATAATGGCTCATTGAAATATTGGTGTTAAATTTCTACTGGTCCAATTATTTTGTCCACCTCTGTATATATATATATATATATATATATATATATATATATATATATATATATATATATATATATATATATATATATATATATATATATATGGGTGCTCAGGGAGAGGTGTAAAGTGGAAAGAGAAGCAGAGCAATGGTGGGGAAGAAAGGATGAAAAAGAAAAAAAGGAAGAAGAGATAAGGGCATAATAAAATGGCCCGAGCTTTCCACTACTCGAAGTGATATATATATATATATATATATATATATATATATATATATATATATATATATATATATATATATATATATATATATATAGTACAAGAAAGAGAAAGGGACATTAGAAGAAGACCAGAATCAAAAAGAGCAGAGGGCGGCCCAATGAAGGCAATCCTTTACAGAGAAGACAGAAATAACGCCGGTCAGGGTTCGAGTCCCTGCCAGGAATTTCAAACTTCTTTTCCCCTGGCGTTATTTCTGTCTTCTCGGTAAAGGATTGCCTTCATTGTGCCGCCCTCTGCTCTCTTTGATTCTGGTCTTCTTCTAATGTCCCTTTCTCTTACCTCTAAAAAACTCCTGTTTCTTGTCTCATTGCTCATTCGCGTCCAATTTCTCTTTCTTGTACTATATATATATATATATATATATATATATATATATATATATATATATATATATATATATATATATATATATATATATATATATATATATATATATATATATATAACTCCATAATCTGCAAAAACTTAAGCAGGTGGTATTTTTCAATTACTATGATGTAATATATCAATAAAAGATATTGTCGTAATAATTATATAAACATTCCTGTTAAAAAAAAAGAGTAACAGCCTTTAACCGTTTATCCTCTGTTAGGGTATGAGGGTATGTATGCTATGAGCAGTATTATACACTTGTTATAATTTTTGGCGGCATAATTTTGTATTTCTACTGCCGCCTTTTAATGTCTTATTACTAAAAAACAAAGTCTGTAGAATAACTAAAAATCTAATCCCATGTTTTCTTATCCTCCGGGTCCGATAGGCGTTTATTTTCAAAACGTGAAAATGCCAACACTGTAGAATGAACAGAGGCATAAAGTTAGCTTCTATTAATAATAATAATAATAATAATAATAAAAGTTTTATATGGCACCCTTACAGACCTTGAAGCCCCCACAGAGCGCGCGTCCATCGACAAGGAAAAGGCCTGTCGAAAGAAGAGGTGGCTTTTAAGCGCCAGGCGAGGAAGAGAAGAATATGTTAAGAGGCAGACCATTCCACAGCTTGGGAGCAACTACAGAAAAAGCCCGAAAACTCATGTAGTGGGAGGAACCGAAACCAAGAGGTCACTTCCTGAGCGAAGGGGTATTTGTTGTCTCGACACAGCCAGTGTGGAAGACAGGTAAAGGGAAATGGCGGCGTTTAGGATTATAAAAGTGATTGTGAACGAAAAGGTTTCCTCAACTTGAAATTACAAGTTACAGTATCAAGTTGTAGCGTTCGTTGAATTCTCGAAAAGATTAAAACATTTAAAATAAAAAGTGGAAAACATTCAAAAACTATCGCCCGATCCGGCCTAATTCTCGGGAACTCAACCTCATCCATCGACCATGGGAATAACATCACAACTATTCGGCCGATTCTAACGAAATTTGAAACCCTATTGTTGTTTTACATTCTATTTCAAATGATATATTTGTCATGGCCCTCCCAATGTTAGTCCTGGAATTATTGAAAAATTTAAGGTCATAAGTCAGAATACTTGAGAACACGCGACTTAGGTTTGTTGACCTTGTTATCGGTAACTTCGCTCTGGCATTGTGGGGAACGAAACAGTGGCCGATGCAGTTCTCGCCTCCGTAGGGGATGCGATGTTGCTCTTCTAACGTCGAGAACGGACACAAAACGTCAGCGCACGTAGAGACCCGGGCACCGATTGGTGGTCGAGTTGCGTTTACTCCTGTGGGGGGAGGGACGATCTTATACAGCCAATCACACCGCTCTCTTTCCACTCCAGGATTCACAGAGAAACATGCACAGACTCTTCTCCGTTCCAAAGAATTCTGCCAATAGGAATTTGTTTGCACATGGCCTGGGCGTGGAAAGGATCCCCCTTCACCCCGGAGTGCCTGCTTGCAAGTTGGTATAAATACCCCCAAATTCCTCCTTATACCCAACAGACGAGCGGCCCCTGGTGCACTCGGGCTCACCTGCGTATATCATGTTGATCTTTATGTTGGTTTCATTATCCTGATAGGACGTTCCATCCAAGAAACGGCGTTACTTACTACGGTGTCCAGTAAATGTGCTACTCTTCTCATCTTGTCCTTATTAATTTCTCTCTGGAGTCGACTTCGCGGCGGATGCTGTAGATACATTGTGGTTAGAACAATGCCACTTAAACTATAGGTCCCCCCCCCAATAACGGGCCGCGAAAAGAGTTCCGACCGGTGGTAAAACCTATACCTATGTTTTTGCTGGGATGTCACTATCGTTAACCTCGTTAAAATATGCGTTATCGAAAATACTTTCAATGGTAAGCCTCTATCAACTATCCTATGTATTCTCTTCATAGAATATTTTGGCGTTTCTACTCCTCTCTATTTTATCAAACCCAAATTTTGTATGGTACAGGAAAGACCACCTTTATACAAGGACTGTTAGATACGTGACGTCACCGGCCTTTGGGGAATTCTTTTAGGTCAATAGTATCAACCAGTTTATATTTCCCACCTGAAACGTCGACCTGCGACAAACATTTCGTTATAGTTTATGCCTTATTTTTAGTTAAAAGTATAACATTCAGTTTCATTATTAAATAATAAAATGTTGAGAATTAAATAACAAACATTAAGAATACAACAAATGTAAATGGTTGAGTTTTGTGAATCGTTCATCAACGGTAAAGACAAAATAGACAAACCATTATGCAATCATCAGGCCTATTGTGGATAATACTCTTATTTAAATTGTAGTTATTAAGCCATTGAACATTAAACTGTGAATTGCACCTGTGATGATATGATAAAGTTTATAAGCTTTTTCGAAATTTCTTAAAGAAACCGTAGAGTAACAAGAAATTAGAGTTTATTGACTCAAGATCAACTTGGCTAGTTAGTGCAGACAAAGGCAAGGCTTGATGACCTCTGATAGGCCTTTATGCTAAATGAAACAAAGAGGAAACCTACCCCATGGCACCTTGAATATTTAGATAGACTAAGAATAGTTATATATGTTCTCATTCAAAAGGTGCGTGGGAAGAGAATATGATTGATCATGTAAAAAACAATCCGGGATAGATAAATTGAATGTGGCAATTTTTTTTGAGTTGGAAGGTAAAAGTAGGACTAAGGGTCACTATGGAAAATTAAAAAGCAAAACAAAAGTGAAGGTTGAATGTATGAAAATATTTTTGGACCAATAAGGTGGTAGACTTTCAAAATAAATTACCGTAGAAGTTTGCAGATAGTCCTCATTTAAATGTATTCAATGGCAAATATATGGAGAGGGAAGATTGTTTTTGTTTTAAAGTTTTCTTTTTGAGTGCCATTTTTTTATATTGTAATATTGATAGGATATTTATTTGTAGCTTAATGATTTAGTTTTTGATTTTAAGGATGTAATTCTGTAAAGGTAGATTGTGGGGAAGAGTTAATAACCTCTCATAGCCAGTTTTGGCTTATGTCATCTGTTAAATTATGTTATGATCGTTCCGGTATTATAAAGACATTACCTAGTTGGGGTTTGGGGTATCCTATAAATATGTTTTTACTCAAGTTCAAGCGAAAAAAAACATTAAGTTTATACTTCATCATCCCTAAGTTTATTTAGAGAGATCTGCAAAGAAAGTGTTGAAGTTAGAAGAAATTAAAATTTGTGGAAGATATATAGCCACAAATCTCTATGCGGGCATTGGAGTCAGCTTGGCAAACTTCGGGCATTGTGGAAAGGAGGGCACACAATCCTCCAGATGTATGCTGCGACATGGTGTACCATGCCACACCTGGGATACCCATTTAAAGGTATACATAAGAGGATGGATATGGCAAATAGGTCTGGTAAATATATGAAAAATTGACTGAAATATAAGAATTAAATTTATATTGAATTCAAAATAATTATTGTTGATTAATTAAAAAACATTTTGGCTTTAGAAATATATTAAAAAATGCCATCAGTGTTATGCGCCTCATTGCAGGGGCGGATCAAGGATAAAAATTGGGGTGGAGGCTAACTTGAATTCCTCCATCTGAGTATTCTGAGAAAAGGGCTTTGATGATTAATAAGGGTTATAATAGACGGTATTGATAATAAATAACAGTATCTTACACAGCAAGAAATTAATGAATTATAGTTTTTAGACGTCAACTAAGTTATAATACTGAATTTAATAATGATTTTTTAGATTTATTACCTATATTTAAGAGGTACATCTTATCAGATATATTCATTCGCAACGGTTTAAAAAATGGCTTTATATATATTCTATATTATTACATAACTCTTTCTGAATAGCAGAATGCAAATATGGCTTTATAAAGAAATACAAACATAAACGGGTCTAACAGCATCTAACACACATTAATAACACACAGCATCGGTCACGTTATTTCGCATGAACATCAACTCCTGTTTCTTTGGGCAAATATATTTATTAAACTATCAATTCTAGCATCAATTTCATTGTGAACATCGATCAGCGTTAGGCTGTTGGGGCCTTCTTGAGTCAATGGGGGAGGGCTTCAGTCCCCCAGCCCCCTCCCTTCCCTGGATCCGCACCTGCAACTACAGGTGCGGCAACTACAAAAACGGGCTAAAAGCTAGTGTCTTTAGATTCCCAAAGGAACAAGAAACAAAAGATAAATGTTGAGAAGTTATTAAAACCAAAAATTTCAAGCCATCAATACACAGCAAGGTGGGCAGATCAATTTTATTTTCTTTACTATTATTTGTTAATTTAAATATAATTTAACTTTCCTTCCTTATGCAGAGGTTTAATTAAATAAAAAAAACGGGGGGGGGGGGGGCACGAAATTATTATTCTTAGTTTTGAGTTACATTCCTTTCTTTGCGATCCTGTTTACTTGGTTCTTCCTAAATTTGAGTTTTTTTCACATTTATACTTTTGCAGTCGGAATTTTTGGAAACAATATTAAAAAAAAATTGCTTTATTAATTGCAATTTAATGAATAAAGTTTAGTCTTCAAATTTTTTTACCAAAATAATAATCAGCCTCTTTTGATTTGTGTATAAAATATAGATCCTGTTGGGAAGAGAGGCTGAATGGGGTTTGTATGCTGTAGAATTGTGTGTATTTTGTTTCTGTAGACGGAAAATCTTTGTTTCTGATTGCATGTGGGGTATGTTTGCATTTGATTTGGTTATACACATAACCCTTTGGGGGGTTTATGTGTGTATATATTTAGATTACTGTTTCCAGGTATGGGAACGACACTTCCGAGAAGAACAAATAAATAAAGATGCCAGGGCTTTTGATGAAATCAATGGTGAGAGGGGGACTGGAAAATTGCAGGAAGGATCTGTTTCATCCCTTCTACCTCACTATTGTCCACCTTCTTTTTCCAACAACCAAACAGTGGGGGATACTCCAGAATCAACATGAACACGTATGGAGCAGACATCATTCCAAAAGGCAGTTAATGACAGCACGAAAACACTTAAAGACCATAAAAAGTCAAAACAAAAACTATAAATTTAAAAGACAAAATAAAATAATTAGAAAACCATGGCACATGATTAGGGAATTAGATACAATTATATTAATTGTAATAAAAATTATCCTTATCTTAATATCCTTGCATTAAAGTGTCAATAATAATAGATTTTAATTTAAATATAAAAGTTTTTGTCAAGCAAATTTCTGTTAAAAAGATTTGGGCGTCTGTTTTTCTTTCATGCATTGATTATATGTACATATTAGAAGATTTAATGGAGAAACTAATTGCAATAGGAAAATAATGCAATTCCTATTGATAAAATAGAGTTAATTATGAATCGTATCTCGTTAATGATTGATAATGATGAGCTTAGTGCCTCTAACATTAAAATCGATTGCATACTTAGGAGAGTTATTAATATTTTCAGCATTATTATAGACTTGTTCTCATGGCTACCAGTTTCTAAGACATCCTGGTTATTAATTCTTCCATGGCATTCGACAATTAGACGGATAACTATCAAAAATTTTAGATCCGTCCGTTGAGCAAAATGAGACACAATTCCCTATGTACATCAAATAAACAATGTATATACTATCAAAATGTTAAGTAGTGCTAATCTTAGTTCATAGGTGTTGTTAATATAGTTTCTACTAGACAAAAATCAGTAAATGGTGAGTGAGTGTTTGCATGGTTTCAGAAAATAAGTAATTGTCGGCCTAGAGCGTATAAGATTTTAAGTAATTATAGTTTTTACAGATAATAATGTTATTAATAGGAAAGCAATGTTCTTTGCTTCACTATACAATCTACGAATTGTATATAAGCACCCTGTAGATTTTTCAAGTCCTTTTATCTATTTCGCACTATTTATCTTTAATAGACAAACAGTGTCAAATAGATAAAAGGACTTGAAAAATCTACATGGTGCTTATATACAGTTAAAAAACAATTAAAAATAATTGGTTGACAAAGGATATAAATGAAACAATGTTGTTCCTAGCTAGAGATATTCTTTTTAATTTCCTTATAAATATTCAGAAACCAAAAGGCATCTTTATCTAGTTTGAGAAATCTTCAAACTCTCGATTGAAATATTCCTACAAACTATTCATTTGAGTTTTATATCCATCTAAGCTACAAAAGCAAATTGCTAAACTTGTTCTACAAATATTTAATGATTATACAATTGAAGGACTCGTGTCATTGGAGAAAAGAATCAGCTGCCCTTCGGGGCATCTACTGCTACGAGGGGCGGTCAATAAGTTTTGCAATTCGGATATAAGGAAACGAGATATGAGGAAAAGTGCTTTATTATTTTTCAATATAACTACCCTCGACTTCAATGCACTTGCGCCACTTGTCCCTGAGGCTTCGAATTCCCGACAACCAGAAATCTCCCGACTGCTGTTTAATCCACTCCTGGACATCTTCATCGTCCCCAAACCGGCGTCCACGCAGTGCAGCCTTGAGCTGGCGGAATAAAAAGTAGTCGCTAGGGGCCAGATCTGGACTGTAGGGGGGATGGTTGAGCTCCTCGAATCCGCACTCGCTCAGGGCAGCTTGTGCAACTCTGGCCTTGTGGACAGGGGCATTGCCGTGGAGGAGCAGGACACCGCGTGTCAACTTGCCGCGCCAGTTCTGACGGATGCACTTCTTCAACCTAGCTAGTTCCTCGGCGTAATATTGGCCTGTGATGGTTCTTCCACGAGGCGCATAGTCCACCATCAACACTTCCTCAGAATCCCAGAAGATGGTGGCCATGATCTTCCCGGCTGAGGGTTGGGTCTGGAACTTGATGGGGGTCGGAGAGCCCCTGTGCTTCCAGGCCATGTTTTCGAGCTTGGTCTCGGGATCCCAGTGATGGACCCACGTTTCATCACCTGTCACTATGCGTGACTCGAATCCCGCCGGGTCTTGGTTGTACAGGAGCAGCAGCTCCTCCGAACTTTGACGACGTTGAAGTGGATCATGGGGCGTCAGGTTTCTAGAGACCCAACGGGCAGAGACCTTGGTCATGGCCAAATTGTCGTGGATGATGTTGATAACACTTCCATGTGATATTCAAAGTCTTCGCTCGATTTCTTCGACCTTCACCCGTCGATTTTCGAGGAGCATCCTCTGCACACGGGCCACATTGTTCTCGTTGGTCACGTCTGACGGGCGTCCTGGATGGGGGTCATCTTCAAGGGACTCACGACCATGGCGGAACTCCCTATTCCAGCGAGCAATGGTTGCATAGGAAGGGGCGGTGTCGGTGTACACTGCAACCGTGCGTTCATGGATCTCTTTTGCATTCTTGCCTTCCTTGGTCAAAGATTTGATCAGTGCGCGGTGCTCAACCGTCTCTATTGTTGAAATTTTTGTGACTGACGATCTGCGATCAGCCACTGCTTCTTAAATAGACGAGGCAGGAGAGTGCTGCTGCAGGTCCTGACTCGTCATATCTTGTTCTAACACCCGCACTAACAGCCATCCCCCTTCGTCTGTTTTGCCCTACCGATTCGCAAATCTTATTGACTGCCCCTTGTACATACATAAAATATTTTCACACCTGACGGACTATAATGAATAAGAAAAGAGATATTTTCAAAGGTGAACAATTAAGCAACACATACATATATCTTTTGACCAACTGTGATATAAGATACCAATTCATTGAATAATTTTATAGTTGGTTAAATGAATGGGGTGAAATGGTGAATTCTAGTGTAAAGATCCGTCATGTAAATACACTGGTCTTATGCATACTACTCAACCAATACTTGAACTTAAAACCTGCTCACTGCATTGAAGAATGTGGAATTCTATATGTTTTGCCAGAAAAATTTCCGACTTGCAACTTAGAGGCAAGATTTTGCCAATATCGTCAATTAGGTGGTGCAAATTATAATAATACACTAAGACAATTATTTGAATGTGGTAAGCCAATGATGCTTATGCCACTTTTAAAGTTCTCTCTGTCTCTTAATAAAGATGTATTAATACTTAAATCTTCCAATATATGATAATTGTCAGGAAATGCAGCGAATATTGGACTTGTAGTTATGTGCAGAAGAGGTAGAAGTAGCAGAAGATGATATTCAAAACTGTATTAATCATCTACTTTGATGTTGATGAAAAAGGTGGTAAATTAGTTAGAAATTTGATAGATGTGAAAAAAGTGTAGGGTTTGCCCTGGTGAAGAGGGCATCTCTTGCTTTCTTCTTTTATTTTTATTTCCTTTTATTCTTTTCATTTTGCCTTAAGGGCCACCAGTGTAGTTCCAACTAGTGTAGTCCACTGGTGGCTGAGTTGGTCGTATGAGGATCATTTGTTTCCTTTTGTCTATTTTTTCTTGAAAATATATATTTTTATTTCTTCCGTCTTTTGCATTCAAGCCTTTCAATTTTGTTTGAGCTAACTCGTTAGCTGTTGTTTTCTTCTTTGTTTATTGTTGTTAAATAATTGAGAAAAAAACAAAACTCTCTCACTCATGTACTCATCTCAGCGCGCTCAAAGACAACGAAGATATCCTTACCGAAAAACAGCGCTACATAAATAGGATCTCATTACCTTATCCAGATAAAATCATCTGTAATCTACACCATCTATATCATCGTACTTGCAAGATGAGCAATTTAGATTTCTACAAATGGTCTAAATAATCATTGTTATAAAAAAACCCGTAAATATGATACTTTGAGCAAATAAAAATCTAGTTTTAGAGCTTGTAGAGTGTGGGGAGAGGGGGTATTTTGACTTATATAATGCATATAAAGTGTCACACGCCTCATTTTCTTATAATCCGTCTACTCAATCGACTTTTACGCATACATCAGTATGGATTTGGGCTAAACCACTATCATTTGCACTAAATTCAAATCCCTATTCCCGAATCGCCTATTTGTAAATTCTTAAGAGCGCCTCATTTTCTTATAATCCGTCTACTCCATCGACCTTATTCGTCTACTCAGTCGACCTTATCCGTCTACTCAATTGACTTTATAAGGTCATTGGCCCCTTTATATACTTTTTTTTGACCATATAAAATGACATATTATTAATAGTATTTTTTCCTCTTATGGACTCAAGGCTATTTATTTTTAACCATGTTAGGTTCTTTTCTATGTTAATGTCCATTATTTTTATTAATTCATATCCATTAATTGTAATTATTTATATGTGTTAAATACTTCATAACAAGGTCAACAGACCAAAGACCCATGGTTAGTTTTCTTTTAATAATTCTCGGACTAACCTTGGGACCACTTTGGTAATTATATAATTCGAAAGATAATGTAAACTAACATCAGGGTTTCAAATTTCGTTAGAATCGGCCAAATAGTTACGATGTTATTGCTAAAATCTCATTGAAAAGTGAAATGATGACCATCCTACCGCGCGACTTACGGACTGATCTAGTAACTTATCGAGTCCCATGCATCCAACTAAAAATAAAACATTCAGTCAACCAAGGTGTGTTAGTTACTAAAGTACCTCCAAGGCTTTTTAGAAAATAAATAATAACTATGAATTTCCTAAAAAAAGTTACTTCCAGTTTATGCACTTTTTAAAAAAAATCCCTTAAAAATTAATGGCTACCCCATTTTATGGAATGCTACCTATACCTATTTCCGGGCTTTGTAGAAAAACTAAGTGACAATCAGATTTCTTGATGGAGGAAAATCACAAAATCACTCGGTTGAGATTCTGACGCGGGTCCCAACGGTGATGACGTCATTAAATATCTAACGGGCCTTCATATCGTTGGTCTTGCTACATATTGATGACGTCATCTTAACGTGGCCCCCATTAAATTGTCTAGACTCATTTGATAAATTCTTCAAGTCTTTATAACCTTGACCTATGGTGGGGTGGGGGTTATAAAGTCGGAAGAATTTATAGAATGAGTCTAGACGATTTAATGGCCACATTGAGAGGATATGATCGACATACCTGTACCATACAAAATTTGGGTTATTTGGGTCAGGTAAAATAGAAGGAAGTAGAGACACTTCAAAATGTTTCATTAAGAGGTCATAAAAGATAAGGTATAAAGGGTTACCCATACTAAGGCCATATTGGTGTTGAAACAAGTTTTTGTCATCGAAAACATTTTCAATCGAGCAAAGTTTAACGAGGTTAAAATGGACCTATTATTCTAATTCTTACACACAATTTTCTCCTGTCAGAAGATCAAGATTAAAAAAAGTCATTGCAATGGCAATATTTTTAAGAGCATTTTGCGATTCATGTTTTTTGTCGGATCAAATCACATACACGATCTTTATACAAGATGGAGACCTTAAATAAATATATTTATAATAAATTATATATTTATTTGTTATCCTTTATTTATTATCACTTTTATATTAAGTCGGTAAAGTTAAACTTTATTAAAAACGAAATAGTTATTGGTTTTGTAGATTTTTCTTTTTTTAATCTGGGCCGGGCTACTATTTTAAGTGCACCGCCCTGTAGAATGAAAAGATCCTCTCGACATCATTAATGGAAGTTAATCCCAATTGGGACACTTCGATATTTTACTCCTCCCAGACGCTAAGCCGAATAGTCATTCTCCTGCATTTTCTCCTTTAGTTAAACTCACAAGTGATGCCCAACCAGGTTGGCTTATGGCCCCCTTGACAACCTTATATTTTTTTTGTGGACCCCATAAGTATCCTTTTCAGCAGGTAATAAGCAGGTTACCTCTATTTTATATAAAAATATATATATATTTATATATAAAGAATATTAAAATAACTCTGTATTCAGGTACAGTATTCATGCCATATAGATGCAAAATATTTGGTCACGGATAAGTTCAAATTCTTTTATAAAATATCTTTAAAAAGAGAAGCGAAAGATATGCCTTAATATTTCTTTTAACACTAGAATGGCCAACATATTGTGTATACATAAAACGGCCAAGGTGTCGATTTCGACACAACCAATAATTTTTAAGTTAAAAATTTTTAGGGTTGAATATCTTATCTAAAAAGAGATATGTGATGGTCTCTTAGTCCTATAATAATATCAATGGCGTAGCCAGGAATATTGTTTGGGGGAGCCATTGTATATTATATATCACTTTTGCGAATTGGTGAATAAAGAATATCTAAAAGCTAATATCTGCTCTATCCCCCCTGAATACCTAATATTATTATTTTATGAAAATTAAAAGTCAGAAATATGAATGAAAATTTATTTTTAAAATGAGAAAATACTATTTATTTCAGATGGCACTTTTTACATGTAGCGCTGATTATTCGTGTTTCTTTTTCTGAACACTTCCCGCAAGTCGGTTTTTCGCACATTTTACATGTTGTGAGAGTTGCATTGGTACACTTTTGACTGGAGCACTTTTTTCTCTTTTGGGGCGTGGGGGGTGATCTTCAGCTTCATTTTCAACATGTGATGATGACTTTTTTCTTTACGAAACATATGCAGAACGAAGATTCTCGATGAGTTCAAGAATATATTTTCTCCGACTTATTTTACTGCCAGTTGTTTTCTTATAAATGATCCAGCTATTGAGAGCTGCCATGTCTAAAATATTTGACCAAACTCCAACAGGCCAGCGCCTTGTTGCACAATGTGTACTATATTTTCGTACCATTTGGTCAACAGCATCGACGCCAACTTTATTCTTGTTATGAAACTTTCTCACATCTGGCTTCTTTTTAGCATCTTCTGAAACTGTTGGAGCTGAATGCATTGTGGAAAGCAAACATACAGACTTATTATCCTTGCACTGACAATTCACAAACATGCATCCACTTTCTTCTTGAGAGAAAAATTTGCTATTGTAACGTCCTCTCTTTTCATAGGCAGTCATTTCCTTGGACAGATGCTTGCTGTCTAAACGAACTGCAAGTTCAAATGTTGTGAAGAAGTTGTATGTTGTTACATTATAGCCATTTCTTTTTATTGTGTTTGTAATCTTCAGCACAACACTTTCCCCAAGAGCTAGACCATTTCTTGATTCTTTTTTTTGTGCACCGATATACTGTATTACGAGGGGAGGTCAATAAGTTTCGCAATTCGGATATAAGGAAACGAGATATGAGGAAAAGTGCTTTATTATTTTTCAATATACCTACCCTCGACTTCAATGCACTTGCGCCACTTGTCCCTGAGGCTTCGAATTCCCGACAACCAGAAATCTCCCGACTGCTGTTCAATCCACTCCTGGACGGCGAGCTGGACATCTTCATCGTCCCCAAACCGGCGTCCATGCAGTGCAGCCTTGAGCTGGCGGAATAAAAAGTAGTCGCTTGGGGCCAGATCTGGACTGTAGGGGAGATGTTTGAGCTCCTCGAATCCGCACTCGCGCACGGCAGCTTATGCAACTCTGGCCTTGTGGACTTTGACGACGTTGAAGTCGATCATGGGGCGTGAAGTTTCTAGGAACCCAACGGGCCTTGGTCATGGCCCAATTGTTGTGGATGATGTTGATAACACTTCCATGTGATATTCTAAGTTCTCACTCGATTTCTCCGACCTTCACTAGTCGATTTTCGAGGATCATTCTCTGCACAAGGGCCACAATGTCGTCGTTGGTCACGTCTGACGGGCGTCCTGGACGGGGGTCATTTTTAAGGAACTCACAACAATGGCGAAACTCCCTATTCCAGCGAGCAATGGTTGTATAGAAGGGGCGGTGTTCGGTGTACACTGCAACCATGCGTTCATGGATCTCTTTTGCATTCTTGCCTTCCTTGGTCAAAAGTTGATCACTGCGCGGTGCTCAACCTTCTCCATTGTGGAAAAATTTGTGACTGACGATCTGCGATCAGCTACTGATTCTTAAATAGACGAGGCAGGAGCGTGCTGCTGCAGGTCCTGACTTGTCATATCTGGTCCTAACACCCCCACAAACAGCCATCTCGCTTCCTCTGTTTTGCCCTACCGATTCGCAAAACTTATTGCCCGCTTCTCGTATATTGGCAACATATTTTAATTCACTTCAACTAAGATCCAAAATTTGATGCCAAATTTATCTGGCTTGTTTGGCATATATACAATAAAAGGACAAGGATTTTTCATCGGTAAAAGTTGCTCATCTATTGTTAGGCTAAACTCTGGAGTATAATTTCTTCTGCAATTTTGAAGCAAATGCCTCAAAAATGCCTCTTATATGGGTAAATTTATCATTACTTATACGTTCTGATCTCGTACGTTTTAGATCAAAGCGCAGATGTTTTCTGATCTCTTTAGAATGTCTTCGAGACATTGTTTCTCGGAAAATATCAGGACCATAAAGTTTGCTCCAAAGAAAATCTGCACTGTGGCTCTTACCATATATTCCTCGAGCATATTTCAATGCAAAGAGTGCTTCCAATTTTTCTAAAGTGAGAGAGTTATCAAGATTGCACTCTTTTGCCTCTGCAATATTACATTTGAGAATTTTTCTTAGCATTGTCTCATCAATAAATGATTTCCATGCTATGTATGGAGATTTTGAAACATTATTTATCAAGGCTCATGTGACACCTGGATTAGCTTTGAATACTGATGCGTTTCTTGATCTGTCAGGCGTTGCTTTCGTGAGAGCTCTCCATGTTACTCCATATCGTGTTACAATATTTTCGCTTTGATCCAATGTAAGGGTTTGGAGACCTGATGCCTCTTGGTCGTCTTCTGAGTAAGAGTCTGAAGATTCAATTGATTCAAGTTGACTGTTATTATGATTAGTTGAATTTTCTTCATCTTCACTTTCACTACTTATATCGTCACCAGAATCCCACCAGAATACATTTATCTGCACCTGAAGACATAATCTAGGTAGATATATAAAAATATCTTATGACGAAAAGTTTAGGCTATCAGGTTGTACCACAGCACAGATTTGTACGGTAATTTATAAATACCAAAAGCACTAAAGATTTGAATGGAAATTTCCATGGAAATTTCTAGAAAAATAAGAATGCCCCACCCACAACTTATTGCACCACACTACGAAAGGTTATAAATACTCCACCAACAAATAGGCTCCACCCACATCTTATTGCATCACATTATGTAATGTTCACTGAATTATAAATTAGGGGAAATAATATGATCTCATTTTGTATTAGCAAAATATAAATGGTATCGTTTTCGAGACCTTGGACTTCCGAGGTAAACTCGCATATTTATATTAAATTATAAAAATTGAAAAATTAAAAATTTGCGTTTCAATAACTTCAGAAGAAAATAATAATTGTCACAGAAGCATAATGAGTTATATGCATTGGTTAGGGCTAAAAAAAGAGATGAAAATTTGCAAGTGTTAATGTAATTCGGATACATAAATTAAAGTTATCTATTAGTCTAACTTTAATTTAGGTGTCAACAAGTTGAGTCCTGTAGTTCCCTTCATGGACTCTGTGGCACCTATAAATCTTAACATTTTTATGTGGCTTCCTTCAAATGGAGTCTGTGGCCACTCTAAATATTAACATTTTCTTATGGCCTCTTTCAAATGGGGTCTGTGGCCTCTCTAAATGTTAACATTTTCTTGTGGCTCCTTTAAAATGGGGTCTGTGGCCTCTCTAAATAACATTTTTCTGTGGCTCCCTTCAAATGGAGTCAGTGGCCCCTCTGAATATTAACATTTTTTTATGGCCCCTTTCAAATGGGGTCTGTGGCCTGTCTAAATCCTAACATTTTCTGTGTTCCTTTCAAATGGGGTCTGTGGCCTGTCTAAATCCTAACATTTTCTGTGGTCCCCTTCAAATGGAGTCTGTGGCCCCTCTAAATATTAACATTATTTTGTGGTCCCTTTCAAATGTGTTGTAGCCCCGGATGGTAAACCCTGAGTAAAGTATTAATTAAACAGTTTCCTTTACCCCAACCGGACTACCTTTAAATACCCTTCGACCATTAAATAAGTGTAAAAAGAAAGATCTTGCAGCAGGTGTCTACTCAATACCATTTAAGGCCATTAATTCTCCTTCGTCCTGTCTAGAGGAGACTGGAAGGTGTTCTGGAAAAGAGGCTGTATGAGGACACAGGGAATGTCAGGCAGGCGAGACACCGCTACATAATACTAATAATTTTAATCATGTAATAGATTTTTCCAGGCCCAAACATTTTACCCCTGCAATGATTTTTGTAAAATAAAGGTATAGAATTCTAATTTACCTCTTTACCTTTCCATTTACCCCATATATCCTTTTAACACAAATCTAATTTTAAACATTCTTAACTCGGTAAATTCCCACCCGGTAATTAATGAGATTGATCTGATTTCTTGTATGTCTATGTTTGAAAGTCTCTCTATTCTTAGTATATGACTGAAGATGGTAGATGGTATGGTAAAAGCCATGGCAAAACTGGTCTCGTGATTGAACATTAACCTCCTGCACTGTGATTGTATATACATATATATATATATATATATATATATATATATATATATGGATATATATGGACCCCCAAATGTTTTTCCCCGAGCATCCACCTCGAAATTTATATAGCATACTTGCCCCATCATCTCTCCACTCTTGTAAAACATCTGACTTTTATTTTTTTGTTTTAAGAGGTAATAAATAAAGGACCCGAATGGTGGAAGTTTCACTGTAGACCAGCTTCTTCAGGGAACTATTGTTCTTTTTTCCTTTTTTTTTGTGGAATAGGAAAATAAATATCGCCCGCAGGCCCTCTTCCCACCCACCACACCAGTTGCGGAATAGGAAAGAACCCCAGCGGGTGACCCCTCTGGGCTCCCCAACACCCTCCTCTCCTAGGCCCCACCATGTTTAGTGAGCCAGAGAGAGAAGAAACTGTGAGGAATGTGGAGGAATAGAAAAAGAAAAGAGAAATCAGTAAATGAGAAGAAGTTCGTCTTAAGTTGACCTTCCTGAGAAGAGAGAAATAGAAGGCAAAAAATGCAATGTTCCTTTATTTGGACCTAATGATTAGCGTGGAATCCGAACCACGATCCCTAATTTTTCTACTTAACATTCGTCTTTCATCCATCCAGTCGTTCAGCGCAACTTCGTAGGTGGCCTTTGCTACTCCTGGGTAGGTTGCGTTTTTCTTAATAGTATTTCCTTCCTCTTTGGGCAAGCCCTTCCCATTGTCTGGTGTGGCTCGCCGCAGCTAAGACATTTTTTTACGTTGGTTGGGCGCAGATTTTCCAAAAGTGCCCTCGATGACTGGATTCAGAGCAGCCTTTGGTTTTTGGTCATCCATCTTGCAGCAGTTGAAACACATCTGTATTGTCGTAGAATGGACTCTCAACGATATACCATATATAACTATTCGTCGAGGGAACTTCTTTAATTATCTTCAGAGTGCGTGGATGTCTGGCTGGCCGATATTATGTATCTTCGATATGCTCAAGAAGTGGAACTGAGCTCAAGGATAATAATATTGCTATCATTAATAAAATAAAGTTTTATTAATAATAACTATCAACAACACACAAAACGGAAAATATTGACATAAACAGAGAATGGAAAGGGTCGTGTGGAATCGAGCTAATCCGATGATTAAAAGATTTAAAAAGGTAAAACAAATATAAAGTTAAAGAGATGGGATGGTTCGCTAAACCATTTAAAGCACAGGATAGAATTGACAAAAGGGTTAAATACTCAAAGGTAACGTTCGGCTTACGTAATTTATACTTGTTGTGCAGAGAAGGCGACGTGAAAGAATTTTCGGTCCACTGGCGAGTTCCAGCCGAAGGGGGATGGGGGGGATTAAATGATCCTGACGTGGCGTCTTGGGAATGAGAACCGTTTCTTGACGAACGGCTTGAAGAACAATGGCTGTTCTACGTTGTTCTCTTCTGAACACAGGGGGGGGGGTGAGAACCGTCTCTTGTCTACGGGCTCGAGAACAATGGCTGTTCTAATGTTGTTCTCTTCGGAACAACAAGGGAGAAGGGTGAGAACCGTTTCTTGGCGAACGGGCTGGAAGAACAATGGCTGTTCTACGTTGTTCTCTTGTGAACAACAAGGGGGGGGGGTGAGAACCGTTTCTTGTCAACGGGCTCGAACGAACAATGGCTGTTCCAACGTTGTTCTCTTTCTGAACAACAGGTGAAGGGTGAGAACCGTTTCTTGGCGAACGGGCTCAAACGAACAATGGATGTTCTACGTTGTTCTCTTCTGAACAACAGGGGGGGGGGGGTAAGAACCATTTCTTGTCAACGGGCTCAAGAACAATGGCTGTTCTAATGTTGTTCTCTTCTGAACAACAAGGGGAAAACCTTGTGGACTCGGCGTCACGAAGGCTCGAACCTTGGCACTCAAGGGATATTGTCCTTCTTCTGGACAAGTGATGGTGAATCTCGAGGTCGAGGTCCCTTGGCGCACAAGGTGAGAGAGGGTCGTGATGATGTTTCGCGACGAAAATCTGGATCTCCAATCTGATCTTAGTGGTAAAGTTTCCATCTAAATAGTCGAGACACTCCCTTGGCGTGGGGGACAATGGAGTGGGAGCTTCGAGAGAATGCACAGCCAAGCCTGAGAACAAGCCTTATCTGCCCATAAGCCTAACTCAATCTGGCGTGATCGGCGGATGAGGCGAACGGAGGGAGGGGGGATGATAAACCTCCTTGTTTAAACATTGACTCAGGTGGCTGCGATAAGGCGCCCAGCTTCAAAGCGAAGATGCACGGGGGAAGCATCGTGGTTTTAAATAACATGTGATAGTGGTTGAAATTAACGCGGCCTCAACCCGTTCTATCACATGTATGTTGATGTGATTCTCTCTTTCCAAGAGAATCATTTTGGCAGATTTTTTTGGCCATATCTGTTTTTGTGCATACTATTTAAAAAACCTGCGTGTGGTTTCCAAATTTGATCACGTCTTGCATTTTCACTCCTGGGTGATTTTTTCGATTTCACTTTTGATTTTACTTTCGTATGTGAGCCTGCCACATGTCTATCTTCCGGAAAATTAAAGCTTCTGTTCGCCAAACTTTAAAGGGGAGGTCTGGGTGCAAGTCCGATCTTCATTAATGTCTCTATTTTGTCCACTGAGAGACTAATTTCTCTACACCCCACTCTTTCAGGCAGATAACGATGTATCTTTCGAGAAGTCCAGAATTCGGATGATAGCAACTTCCAGTTTTTCATAGAGTTTCTACAAGCTTTCCTTTTTCGAGCTTTTTCGTGTTATCGAGGGTCCTTAAGGGTAGTCGGAGGCATTCGAGTCTGCCCTTTTACCCTGAGCCATTTCCTAATTTTTTTTAACTTTCTCTTCAATCAATATTTGGAGTTCGTCCTAGCGTGAAATCTTAAAAGAGATTGTATCAGGACAGTTCTTTTTATTTCCTTGGCACCACCTATGGGTCCTTAGCTACCTATTTATTATAGAAGCACTTCTCGACCACCCTACCTAACTAGACCTACTACTAAATTTAGGCATTCTCTGGATGCAATGAATGCAGCCTCTGTCACCATCCTCCTGTTGTCATCCATGTTTGAGGACACCATCCTTGACTCATCCTAAATCAATATGGTGGTCTCAATCCGATAGATGGTGTGCGAGGACGTTTGAAACTCTCCCCAACCGGATACCGAGTTTGTGCTCCCTAATTCTGATCTCCATGTAGCGTCGGATTTCGCCCAGACAAGCGCGATCCTGGGCCCCAAACTGGTTGACCGCATCGTCCTTTCCCGAAACCTTTCCTCCTTTACGAACGCTTCTTCCTCAGTAACACAAGATTCAAGATTCAAGAAAGTATAAAGTTAGAATGTGGAGAGAATGATAAGGTAGAGAGAAAATATTGTGTAAAGAGTATGTGTTGATGGGATGAGAATGAGTAGAGATGAACGGTGAGATGAGGATGATAATGGTTTGTACCAGGTTGCCTGGCTAACGCTTTCCTTTTGGTTTTTGTTTTGCTTTTTGATGTGATTTTAAGTTTATTAGGTATCAAAATTTAGCATTCGAGCCTTTGTTTTATTTTTGCTCAATCGAACATCTTTATTTTTCTTTTTAGTAGTATTTTGTTGTTTTTTGTGCTACTTTCGCATTTTTTTCTTTTTTCTTTATATATATATATATATATATATATATATATTAAATTTCTAGTGGTAATCTTCTTTGTTAATCTCGTTAATATTTTGACTCATCGGGTTTCTCATAGTCGGTTGTCTTTTTCGGTTTCACATATTGCTTGTATGGTTGGTTGTCTTCTTCGGTAATCTTGTTTTGGTTTACTTTTTTTGTTTTTTTTACCTATATATCGGGTTGACGTTGTTTAAGTTTTTTTCCACGCTGCCGTTAAAACGATTTTTGTAGTGTATTTGCCGGATTTCTTTTTCCGGTACTACTATTTGGTTGATTTCGTTTTGGGAAATCATGTTTTTTATATTATCCCACAGTTTCGTTGAATGTTTTTTATGGTTAAATTTATGGGTTTCATTGCAGATCTTCGATGGAGTTCCTCAGATGTTATTCGGTCCTGTCTTTTTGTGTTAGTGATGAACTTTTTGGCTTGATTTTAAATGCGTTGGACCTTTTTTAATTGTGTATTATTTACTGTATTCATCGGTACTATTGGGTAAAGTTGCTTGGACCGAACTAGGACCATGTATAATTTTCTTTTGTTTTTGTTACTTAGGTTTTTGAATCTGTACAGCGCCGACATGGTAATTTTTGTTTCGTTAATCTTCTGTGTTATGTGGCCGCTGTACCCTGTTTTTGTTAACTTTAGACTGAGGACGCGTCCTTCCGTGGAGTATGGATCTGCTTCTCCATCGACTCTTACTGCAGCTGTTTTCCATCTGTTTACTGGTATTATTTTGAATTTGTCTTTGTTTGTTTTTATTTCGTTTCTTCGTTCATAGTCATTGATGTTTTTTATCCCCCTCGCTGTTCTTTGAGCTACATCTTGGGGGTTCTTCCTGTCGCTTGTGATTATTTGTGTGATGTCATCCGCCAGTTGGATGTACATCGCACATTCGTGAGTCGGATGTGGAAGGTCTCTGGTGTAAACAGTATACAGCGTGGGAGAGAGGCATCCTCCTTGGGGGACTCCCGTTTTCAGGTCAATATGGTCGCCTGTTTGGCCATTTATTTGAAGTACGGCTTTCCTTTCATCCAACGAAGTTGCATAATATTTTGCAAATATTTATTTGCAGTTTAAGGCTGCAGATCTTGGCTTTTAAGCCGGGCAACCACACCTTGTCGAAGGCTTTAGCAACGTCACGGAGTATTATATCTACTCTGTTGCCTCGCGCTGTTTCTGTGGCAATTTTTTCGGTTATTATCGCCAGCGCGGTGTCCGTTCCTCGCTTGCTCCTGAACCCGTGTTGTTGTGGGTTGTACAGGTTCAGTACCACAATCAAGACTTGTGGGCCCTTATATAGGGTGAATTTAAACGCAAGTCAGAGGATTCCAGCCGAGAGTCAGCACAGAATATAAATAGGAAAGCGCTATCTCAGAGTGCCCTAAATTTTGATGAAGCACACTCCTCTAGGTCACAACTCATAGCACTGCATATTAGATGTAGGGTCAAGACCACCCAGGTCATCTGTTTGATCTTCTACTAGTTTCTTGCTATACTATCGCTCCCTTTCCTCTTCCTCTCTCTGTCCTCCTCCTCTTTCCCCTGTTACCAACTCACTGGTGCCGTAAGGCACAGGGAGTGGGGAAAGGGGGAATAGGAGGAGTCCGGGCTCTCTCGCCCCTTCTGGCCCCCACAGTGGGCCAGAAGAGAGGAGATGGGGTGGGATAGCTCTGAACGCACTAGCCTTTTACACTCTGTCATTGTCTTTCTTCTATTCTATTCTAACTCATAACACAAGCAGAGTTGCCAGAAACTTTTGTGCCAAAGTAGCGTGGAGCAATAAAAAGTACCCTAACAATTCTCGCCCCCCCCCCCACACACATACAACACAATAAATAATATATTACTTTTAGTATTACTCGTATTTGAAAATTTCTTAAAAATCTGTATTAATTAATTTGTACCGAACTTAATATCTCTTCAGACAAAGGAGGACGAGCTGGATTAAGACAAATGTTGAGGGGGGGTGGGACAAGTTATTAATCGTTTTCAAAGTTCCATACTTTGAGGGGATTCGGTTCAGAAGTCATTTACAGCAACTCTCGAGAAAGTTATGACACATTTGATATATATCCTTTAGGACTTCTGATGAGAATATTTTACTTTTAGTTGTCAGTTTATTAAAAATAAATAACCAAAGTCAACTTTTTCAATAGACAAGTAAATATTTGTAGAAACCATATCAGCTTCGAGATTCGCATTTTGTGGATAAATTATTCTTCTTAGCATAGTAATGGTACAAGTTTCAAGTTCTTTGATTAATTTACCATGAACAGATTGTTCACTTTGAAAGGGCAAATTGATTCGCTCAAATTCTGCTAAAATTGGCACACATTTTGTGGAGTTGTCTTGCAAGATATTTATCAGAGATTGAGGAAGAAGAAAGCTGAAAATTAAGTTTTGAAGAATCAAAGTTATTAAGGATTCTCTTCACGCAGTTGCTTCTTGCCAGACATCTAGTTGAAGAAAGTGGAATCAATTGCAATGGGTCCTTTCCATCATTTATTGTCCTATATAAATCCATATAAGATTTTCTTCTCAAGGCAGACCGATGAAACCAATTATATGACTCTCCAATCATATAATCTAAACTAAATGGTAAAGGGTCATAGGCATGTGAACACACTGAGTGAAGCGAATGACAGATGCATTTAATTAAATTCAGTTTGGATTGTCTTCCTTCATTACAGTAAAAAGTAAATGATTTTTTTCTGCAAAGATTAAAAGCTCCGTCAGTCCCAATAGCGAAGCAATTTCCTAAGTTAATTCTTACTTTAGTGAAAACGTCTTTCACATACTTATACAATGAGTCAGCAGTAGTTTCCAAAACTTCAATTAGTCCTAAAAATTGTGATGATATTTTGTTCTCTTTTTCATTGTAATAACGAACACACAAACACAGATGTTGACAGCATGCAATATCTGAAAATAATCAAGTATTAAGGGAAATGAAGACTTGTTTATTTCTGCTAGCTGTTCTTTGAGCAATTCAGGTGAAATCACTTTTTTTTATTAATGCTGAGCGCTTAGTTTTATGCAAACGCAAAGTCTCTGAAGCTGATGAACTGGTTACCACGTCACTCTTCTTAAAGATTTCACTGAAGTGATCGCTAGATTGTATCGCTGAATGGCAAGCGACAAATATGCCAAGTTGTATTTCTAATACACTTATTCTATTACGATTGGTAAATATGTAGACGAGCGGCCCGGCCGATAAGATGTACTATTTCGTCCGTGTTCCAAAATGTTTCACGTTTTTGGAGTACATTTATAGGGGACGGCTCGTGGGGCGGGGGGGGAGGGATAAACATGATGCGTGGACCGCACTATGATGATCCTGAGTTTCATTAAATTGGGGGGGGGGGTCTGGGGGGCACAGCCCCCCAGTATATAATCCTAATTTTTATAATGTTCTGACGTTTACAGAGGTGAATGCTTTAACTACATCATGTCAGCACCTTTAATCGTTTTGCGAATTATAATAGGGGTTGGGGGTGGGGTATGACGTCAGAAATGACACGGGTGAACGATAATATTTACACAAAATTTTTTCGGGCCGGGCCACTCGTCTACATGTTTACCCTACGATTTTCAAAGAAATTCTTTATATTTTTTCAAGGGTGATATTAATTCAGATTTGTGTGTGTGTGTGTATGTTTCACAAAAGATTTGTGTTTAACTAAGTCAGTTTTATGTGCTCTCAATTTGGATTTACATATCTTACGATACGCTTTCGTCCTGTCATTTGTTTCTTCCAGCCCTGTTTCAAACATGGGCTTCAAAAGCCACGATCTTTGGAAATGTAATTTATTCGCTTAGCTCATAATTGACACTTAACATAATAAATTACACTATATTAAATCACATAAAAAAAATTGAAGTAGGCCTATGCAAAGCCATTACAAGGTAAATGTTTTTAATTCAAATCTACGCCTGCGGGCACTTCCACAGGTGAAAACATGATCTGCATGAATCACTATGATTCGAATTAAGCAGGAACAATAATCCACGATTTAAAGTAATTGAAGCCATTGAGTGTAAAATAAAAATTGAAAAATTTCAATAAAACTTATTGAAATTTTTGCATTTAAGGTAAATTCAATTTTGATGAAAATAATTTTAAATAATTAAAGGGGATCTAAAGAAACTACCTTCTAAAATACTAATGCGGCGGATAGTTGCCAAATTGTAATTTTATCAAATGCATAAAAAAGAATCGATTCCTATTCTTTCAATGTTAGAAATTTTACAAGTTAACAACTACACAGTGGAGTTGGAGCATTTTTTAAAGCAAAAAATATCTTTTTTTTTAGGTATGGTTGAAAATCGCGAAAAATAGCAAGATTATCAAATGGAGTAGCATAAAATTTGAAAAGTAGCAGAGGCATAAAAAAAGTAGAACACGATTTTAAAAACGTAGCAAAACTCGCGAAAATTCGCAAGATCTGGCAACTCTGAACACAAGAGGAACTCTATGACTTTGTCAGGGATCTGCAACTACCCGAGCAGAAAGCAGAGCTACGAGGCTCTCGTCTTTAATGGTGGAATCTCGTAGCAGCTGATGTGAAAGTGATTTAGTGGTCTGCAACAATATTAATGGTCTGAAGGAAGACCTTTGCATCGAATACGAGCCCAGACACTGGAGGCTGTTCATTAATTCAACAAAAACTAGTCTGAAAGGTGTCTTGCTGCACAACGGCAATAGTGAACTATCAGTTCCCATGGGCTTATGCACCACACATGAAAGAAACTTAGGAGAATATAAAGTATATGTTGGCAACTCTGTGGTGACTTAAAGGTTGCAGTTAGTGAAGAACATGATGAAAGGTTTCACGAAGATATTTCAACCATGGAAAAGCGCTACCAGGGTAAATGGAGCACAACAATGCTTGTAGATTATTGCTGGACATTGGCAAGAGATGATTCTTCAACCCACTATCAGCGTCAAGCAAAGAGGCAAAGAGTGGATATGGATTAGAGTTTAAAAGAGAATGAATGACACATACTCTACGTTATTATAAAATAATCAAGTATTACATGCCGCGTATCTTTAAACCTATAGCCAATAGGCATTTTTCAATGGGATATTTGGAGTCAGTGCATGAAAATACATAACAATGAACTAATCTCATTTGAGAAGAACCCAACTTTTAAAAAATTGTTGACCAGTGTAATCTATAAGCCGCCAGAAGACTTGTAAAAACTACAACATATATTAAGAAGAAAGATAGGATCAAAATGAAAGATAAAGATGGGTGATAAGGAGAGAGATAAAGAAAGAGAGAAAGATATTTGAAGAAAAAAAGCAGGGAAAATGGGGGGATATTGTTGTCTAAATGCATTTTCAAATATAGTCATAGAGTTTATTCAAGCCAAGACTAAAATTAAAATTATGGAATTTACTAATGAAAGAAGATTCTTGGATTGTATAAACTCGATGACTATGTCCTTTTCAGGGCAGCTGCCGCATGAGAGACCACCACGGTGTTTCTTGGAAGGGGCGCAGTAGCCGGTATTTCACTAAGTGACTGATTTCTCTATCCCAGGTGACGACTTTAGGTTGGTTGATGAGGCCGTTGAGTTCTTCTCCTAGGACCAAATTGCCGTGGGCCTATCTTCTATTCCTAGAACGTCTGACTGTTTTCACTCCGTTCTCTTGCTTGGTGGATAGTCGAGTGTGAGATGGATTCAGAGAGAAACAATATGCTCATAAGCGCCGCCCGAAGGATTTCACTTTAGGTGAAATTCGTTGGACGAGGGCTAGGTTCCACTATGTCTGTGGAGGATTCCTTCGCGACCTCTTTCTCCTCATTCTCTAGCAGGGGTGCTGTTCTGCTAGCATTTATTGAACGCTATGGGATCGCTAAAGGCTGCCGACTTGGCGAGGCACCCTTCAAAGCCCTGTTTACGCTAAGTGAAATGCGTTCTTCTCTTTCCGCATGCGCGGATACCGCGCTGGTCAAGACGATATCCCGTACGTCATGCTCCGACAAGTGAGTGAGCGAGGTGTGGCATGTCTGTTAGATTTGTTTAAAATAATCTAGATTGAGGGCATCCATTCATACTCCTGGTGAATGGCTACTCTGCTTGCTTATCGCAAGCTGGGGAGAGAGAGATCACTCTATACCTACCAGTTTTTGCCCACGTGGAGTGGAACTTTAGCAGGTTCCATTCTATGTCGGATGGTCTGGTCCGACTGGAAGATGCTGTCTGAAACAACACTTCGCCACGGTGTTCTTCAAAATGGATGCATATGATACCGTATGGCGATCCGCTATAATAGAGCCCCCCCACACTATGGGTGCGAGGGAGCGCCTCCAAATCTTAATATCGGAGTTTCTGTAAAGATGGTCGATACCGTAGCGGTTGAGGGAGAGCTTTCTCATTTCCTACAGAACAAAAGGAATGAGTCCCGAAGGGAAGTATCCTCAAAGTCGCACTCTTTGCCTTGTACATCAACGGCATCACCTAGTTGCTGTCGGAAGATGTTCTTGTACCCTTTACGTAGATTACCTTTCGACTTAAACAGCGATTGAACTGCATCTCTCATTACGCCCAAGCGCACTGGTTCCGGTTTTCCGTGACCGAGACTAAGGTAGCTCACTTCTGTCGCCATCCACAGCTTCACATCCACCTCCGTCTGGCGAATAATGAACACACGGCCCGTGCGTGTGTTCATTATTTGAAAGACTTCTTTGCTGATCGCATAATCTCCCGCGGATCTGGCCTGCTAGGTCTCCGGACCTCACACCACAGTATTTTTATTTCTGGGATACACTGAAGGCACGATTGTACGAGAATAATCGACGCAATGTGGACGAGTTGAATGCAGCAATTACCCACCACAGAGAACAGATCAATCCGGCCACCCTCCAGAATGTGTTCGATAATATGCAGCGAAAGTTGAGAGAGCAACACACTAAATAACGCTTTAAAGAGCTTAAAAGAACATTGACTCACTATCTGAATGTACAGTATCACAACTAAACAACAGATAAAACTTTTATATTCCCAACAAAAGAAATTACTAACACAAATGATTTGTTTGCATAAAGAGACAATATTACTCAGCCAAATCAAACGATCCTTTTAAAATGATGATGAATATCAAGTCAGTCAGAGAGATTCTTCAGATGTAACCTTCTAGAAGAAAGGCAGAAAGCCAAGTGAAAAAGTGAAATAGAACCAGTGTGTGTGGGGGAGAGGGGGGGGAGGCAGGTTGAAGAGTTTCAGGACATCCCATGGGATCCAAGTAGTCTACCTGGATCGTATGACTTCCTTACACTTTCACTCCCCACCAGCTTCACCTCTTTGAAGAAGATGGCTTAGTTGTGTTTTAATTTCATTAAAGATGTACAATCACTCCCAACATTGTGTATTTATGTGTAATTTCAGGTACTTCATGGATGAAGGTAGTTGAGAAAGCAAAGATGTACAATCACTCCCACCATAGTGTGTGTATGTGTGTGTTCGTGTGTATGTATTATGTGTAGAGGTACTTGACAAAGCACAACTTTACAAACAAATCCGCGGAGTTGTTTTGACAGATTTCAAATCAACCATGTTGTCAACATCAACTGATTTTCTTTAGTTCCTTCTACACATTTCATTACACGCGTTGCTTTGGCAAGGGGGTTTCAACGATACGATCATATTATATAACATTATATTTTCTTATATAAATTTACATATTTTAATTTTCCTGCGGAGACGATAAATGACGTGTAGATATACTCTCCTAACCCTAATAGTAATATGGAGGCTCCCATCGGGACAAAAGGACGGAATCCCTCCCCCTAATTTGACCCATGAAGTTTAAAGGACCTTTTAACGATCTAATGATACCCGAGGGCATTTTAAGACATTCTACGATCCGAGAACATCGTGAGTACCACCCGGGAACGAACTTTGGATTACGAGTTTGGAGTGGAAAACCTTGGAACATGGACACTCGCTCAAAAGGGCTGAAACTGATGCCAGCATGCTCAGTGGGTAGATGGTTCTTGTGCTACTCATGTTGGAAGGAAGGCACAGGAATGTGGAAAAAAGGGGTGGGGGTGGCCTTAGTGTGGGTGGAGATGGTAGTGTCTAGTTTCATATCACCAAAGATTCACAGTGAATAGCGCTTCCAAACGGATGCAGTGGCTGATCCATCACAAGCCTGATTAAGGATTTAAAAATCGTACCTTTCAGTCATTTTTTTTATAACGAGCTTAGTCTAGTAGATCCTTAAATAACCCCATCAGGATTTGACCCACAGTGTGTCTAGTAGGATTTGACCCGAACTGTCTTGAGTAGCATTTGACCCAAACTGTCTTGAGTAGTGAATATTTTATTATTATGTTTTTGGCGCGAGGTTTTTCTTGCTTTCGTTCCTGGTCTTGTTCTTACTCATGCTTCTTATTCGAGGTCTTGTTCTTTCTCTTTTTCTTTGGGTCGGTCTTAATCTAGTCTTTCTCCCCTCCCCCCTTTTGTTACTAGCTTAATCTAATATCTCACCAAGACATTCTCCTTTCACACTCGACCTCCTCTCGCAACGTGTCACTTCTCTCAATCAAATGTACGACAATATCGTTGACCTCGTTGTTTTCTCCTTCCCAATCACTAGTCTTACTATAACTAACCGTTCGACGGCAATCTGCGACCACTTCATAATCATTTTTTGTTTCACTCCTAGCTTCTATGACTTTTGAGGTGACCTTCATTTCTCCTCTAATACCAATGCCTCCCTTTGTCTTTCTATCGAGTCCTCTCCTCTTGCCTCGATGTCCAAGCACCCTTCCACCCATTTCGTTTTGCCATTTACTCCTCGATGGCTTTCTGAGGATTTTCAGTTGGCAAAGTATCACAGGCGACCCTGCGAGACCTCTGTGACGTCTCTCGATTAGCCCTAGCAACTTATAAGTACAACACTTTCCTCAAATATTGCAGTCAAACTCAAATCACCATTTCCACTCTGAGAATATAAACAATCTTTGGATTTTAATCGTTTTTTTCTCGTCTCGACCCTCCTGAGCTTCTCCAATTACTTCTAGTACTCTCTCAAGTTTCTTCACCGATAAAAAAGTTTACATTTATTGGGCAATACCCTCTGTGTCTGAGCAGCGGCATGTGATACTTCACAACACTCAATCCATACAACTCTCTTTATTTCCAGTAACAGTACCCTAACTACTTTTCTCTTCTTTTTAAAAAGACCTGTTCTCCGATCAACTCGTTTCCTCCTATATATCCCTTTCCTTTTGTTATTTCTATCTTACGTCTCGGTTTGGCCTTCTATTCTCTGCTGATGACACATAAATTTAACTTTCATTCTTCCACACTTCATTTTCTACGGTTTCTCTGACGATTTTCTGAAAGCTAATCACGATAAAACTGTATTTATTATCAAATAAAACCTCGTCCGACGTTGATGGATGTAAAGTTATCGCTCTTCTTAACCTCGGTGGGTCCCCAGTTCCATTCGTCTCTACATTCTCTGCAGTAGTCCATCTTCACCTGGATAATAAGTATTTTCTTTTATTGAGGTATCTTTCACTTTCAGCGCCTTCGATGAGACAAAGATTTCCCGTGTTGTAATGTGGTTACGAAAGTCCATTCCCCTTCACGAGGACCTGGAGGTCGATCATACTCTCTCGGGTATTACATGGCAAGTCACAGGGGCCAGGTACTAGTGGAAATAGTTGAAGAGCTCAAGAGTGGTTTTCTTAATGTGGAGGAATTCAGGCAACTATATCCTAGAACCGCTTCGTTTTCCTGTGCTGGTGTGTCCCTGTGCTCGCTTGATGTAAAAGCGTATTTTGGATGCAAGGTGTATGAGGAAGCCAATGAGAGCAATTCTTTTCCTAATCAAATCTCCTTTACCGGTCTGCTACCGCTTGAGATCCAACCTTGATAGTATTTGGCTCGAGGACGGTTGTTCGAATTGGATGACACGACTGACATCCGTATCTCTGTCGAAGAATTTATGTCAGTGGATGAGGCCGTTGAGTTCTTCTCATGTACCGTCATCGCCACGGGTCTGACTTTTATTCCTTGAATATCTGGCCATTTTTGCACCGATCATTTCCCTAGTGGTCAGCCGAGTGTGAAAAGGCCCAAGGAGAAAAGCAATAAACCTAAAAAACTGTATAATCACCCTCCAAGCGATTTCAGCCTTGTGATTTTCTTCAGGTCAGCGCCAAATTCCGGTTAGTTTCTAATCACGCTTGCCGCTCTTCATGGTGTAATGGGAGAATTCCCCTTGTATTCGTGTGAAAGCAGGTCAAAAGGATTCAGGATAGGTTCAGCCAGGACTCCCCTCACTTTCTCCAGGAAGCCAAGACCATCATATTACTCTCGGCGTCTATAGAAGAGTCTTTCGTGACTCCTTTTACAGATTCTCCACCCGGCATACTGCCCCGCTAGCATTCTAAGCATGTCACACGGTCATTGCGTGCCGCTGACTAGAAATCACCTGCAGAAATAGAAAACCATTCATTATCTTGATTTCGTTGACCAAATTGCATTCCGCTCTCTCTTCTTGACCGGATAGTATCCCTCTCCCTTCTTGATATGTGTGGTATCTAGTACGCCATGCCATGCATTGCCACCTAAGTGAGTGAAGCTTGTCTTTTTCTGTTTCTTTGATCAAAAGTATCTGGACAGGGGATATTTTCCAGGGTTCCTGAAAAATGGCTACCGTATTCAATATTTACAATCTAGGAAGATATGACTACCTTACTCACTTTTAGCACTTCTTAGCTCAAAACTTGACCAATATGGTAAGATTATCTCCTTTGCACTCAAACGTCTATTGCGGGTGATGGATTCGATCTACTGTGCTGGCTTTCGGTTGGTGACTAATGCATTTCGCACATACGCTATAAAGGGCCTCTTGTCGACAAACGAAGATGACACAGTTTCAGATGCAGACAGCGCATTATCCACTTTTATGCGATGGTTCAGCGTCTTCCACAGTCACCAACAGCACCCATTTTGTCCGAGGACAACCTTAAAAATGCTTATCTCACCGTGGCACACCAATCAGGCCCCTAAAGCTTTTGAGTTCATGACTAGAAAACTGCTTGGAGAGGTTAAAGTAACTCTATGACGCCGATGGTTCTTCTCAAAATGGCACGCTAGATGCTACCACTTTCGGACGTTTCTCGCTACGTTTCTGTTTTCGACGTTTCAACAGCACTGTAAGTATTGCCTTTGCATTGCATGGATAATATACTCTATTGTGTCCAATGAAACCTTGAAGTACACAGATGGTTCCAAGTTCAAAGAAGGCGTTGGTTTCTTCGCTACCTCGCCCTTGTTTGAAGGCAGCGGGGGTCTTCAGGTCCTGTATCTATCTCCGCAACAGAACCTGTAGCAATATAAAGCTCGGTACCGGATATTACGTGTCGTAACTGGTCCGGAGTCCAATTTGTAGCGTTGATACCTGTAGTCTCTGGTGCTGGGGGAAAGGGGCTATGCTCTAGCTCGTGGCGTCATGGAGGTTTTTAGGATGTGGTATTTCTCCATTATACTTAACTTTTACAAATTGTTGGTTGCGCGCTTGGGTCTCTGAAGTGGGCAAAACTACCCAAGGGTACCTGAGTGTACCTCATATTTTTCTCCTTTGATTTTTTTATTTTTTCCTTTGTTTTGGTTTATATTGATATCTTTGCTGTCCTTATTCTCGTTGTTTTTGTTGATCCTCGTTTGTTTATATTTTAAATTAGCCTGCTGATATGCCCTTTTTTGGTAATTTTGGTGACTACCAGATACAAATACCAATGCCATTGAGAAAAACACCAAGATGGTGGAGTGAGACAAATACGAGTGTCAGCTACGAGATTATACGCCAGTAAATCTAGTCGGGGCAACGCTCTAGGAGATAGACTAGCAAATAAAAGGGATGAATTGAAGGGAAAAAATAAGAGGAGATAAGAAATGAATCACGGAAACTGGACAAAAAGCAATTTCTACCTAAAAATGTATCGATTATATGAGAGATTTACAAAGTGAATTGTAAGGAATCCCAGAGAAGCATCAAAATGGGACCATCTCAGAATATAATTCAAAGAATAAGAGAGATAAAGGGGAATTGATTCAAAGACAGAGGTGGGCAGAGGTAATCGAAGAACTTGGCTGTGGAGCCTCGCCCAAAGAATTCTGGCACAAAGCACGAAGACGAAATAGATCACCACCAAGATGAAAATGGTAAGAGAAGATACAGAAGGAGAGATTAAAACTGATGAAGACGAGGAGAAGCGATTTTTAGTGAGCACTGGGGAAAAGAATTCTGATTTAGAAAGACAGGGTCCGGGGGATAATTTGTCGTCTAACTTCATTATAAAAAGATTAACATAGTTTATTTATACAGATATATTTACCAAAGTTACATGTTAAACATTTAAAGGATTGTATCTACTATTCATTAATTCAATGAGATGGCCATAGGTCTTAACCATAGCTTCCAGGCGGGGTCAGAACCTGCTGTAGGCCTTTCTCGACGGTTTCCGTGCTTAACTGGGTGAAAACTGTGCTAATTCTAAACTTAAGCTACACTCTGGTGATGTACATGGACTTGTTGGTCCCCCAACCACGATCCACACATAATAGTGCAGGGGGCCGCAGTCTGGGGAGTAGGGAGGCGAGATGTTTGGAATTATATGGTTAAAGAAATTTCTGAAAGCCAAGATTGGGTCCTCCTGCTGGGTTGCGTGGTGCAGTGTTCCGCTGACACACCTACGGCCTTCCAACGACCACCTCCTGGAGGAGTCAGGGCAGCACAAACTCGTTCAGGCTCTTGATGTAGCCCTCTGTATTGAGTCTGAGGCTTCCCCGAAGATGAACTGGAGCATGACGCGGCTCTCGTGGTTTCCGAGCATCCGTACCTTCGTAATCCCACCCCGACTCGTCCTCTGAACCACCCTCAGATTGACAGCTAAGCACTCAGAGATCTTCGCGATGGAGCTTCCGGCGTGAATACCAAGCAACACACAAATTTTTGAATGATTGAATTCAACTATGGCCTTGCTTCTTTGACAGATGATGTACAACTGAGTCTAGTATCATAGGAATAAGAAAGAACCGACGCTAGGCAACACGCACATGTGGACTTCAGAGTTGCCAATGACGACAAACTACCTATTGCACTCTGTACTGTTGAGTTTGAACACCGAATATTAGACGAGCTAAATTATTCTTCCACCAAGTGTAACAAAGAGAAGACAATCAAGATGAAATTCCTGTGGAGGAGCTTCAAAGCGCCGCTATTCATTTAAACATAAGGCGTTAGGTCATACCGGTATAAGCAAGATGACCTAAATTGTTAGAAAAATATTTTCGACCGTTGAATTTTCCCCTTTTTCCTTTCGTTTATCTGGTCTTCTTTCGTTTGTCTACCACGCTATGTTTGCCTATTTTTCATTTTTCTGGGGACTTTGTTCTGCTTGAAGAACTGCTGTCATTGCTTAGAATTATCTTGTTGAAATATATTAGTTGGGTGGTCAGCGGAAAGCGTCGGTGCGCCCGTAATTTCTCGTTTTCCGTTGACTGGGGAGATTTTTTTTTTAATGAGGTTGCGTCTTCAGCCCCCTATTTGGGTTTGGGGGCTGGGTTGAAACACATTTTAGAGCGTGGAATCAAGAGGGGAGTTCCATCGATCTTGCAACTTTGTCTCTTCTGGGGTTGGGTGGGGTCTTTAGTCAGTTATACAGATTTCAATGAGTCTCTCAAGAGCCACCGTTGTAAACAGTATAAATGCCATCAACTAAGAGGGCACACGCCTCTTTAGCGGTGTTCACTTTTTCAAGCAAACGCAAAAGAAAACGAGGCGTCCATTTCCTTTAGCATATCATCTCACCTTGTCAAATTAACTTTTCTCTTATTAAGTATAATATTTTTAAAGTGTTTGAGAATTAACGGCAATTTAATTTAGGCTCTTTACGGGAATAATGTAAGTACTTACCTTCATTATTTCGTAGTGGTCTAACCTTGTACTCTAAAATAAATTACATGGAAAGAAACTTTAGTTCTCTTGGGGGTACTTTCAAATCCCTTTCAGACTACAACGCATGCAGCTTTTTTCACATTCATTCTTCTTATCAAACTTTAACACTATTTTCAAATATTTAATTCATCTTTTATCCCCTTTTCCAACTACCTACCCAAAACGAGAGAATTTGGGACTTACCTCGCCTGAAAGCAGTTTTGGGAAGGTATTCAAATGTTCCCAAACTATTAATTGGAGTTGGTTGCGTACCGTTAAACCCTTTATTTACGAGTAAAGACTAGCTCCTTCCCCTCTTACATCGGGGGAGGTCAATACTAACAAAATAAATGCCCAACAATCCATCCTAAACGGATGCCGAATATCTTCAATGTCTTCATGAATAGAGGCTATTTTCCTGATGAACACAAAACAGCAAGAATGATATTCATAACCAAACAGGAAAAGCCACTGACGACAAAGAGTGTTACCGACCAATTTCCCTCCTGGAGTTCGGGAGTAAATTTTTTGAGATCTTAAACAGGATGTTCGTCGGACACTTGAAGGAACATTTTCTTTTTTTACCAACAACAGTACAGCTTCAGGAAACAAAACACGGAAATGGCAATCCGTATACTTACAGAACTGATTGCTCAAACGAAAAAAAGAAGGGAATTATGTGGGTATTGTGTGCAGGGATGCACCGAAATTGCATAAGTATGGCACTGTGGATTAAATTATAAACTAGAAAATTCCTATGCGATTATGTAATGGTGAGAAAGGCGCATTTAAGTAGAGGGGGATTAATGTGTCAAAATTTAACCTCCAAGCTGGTATACTGCAAGGAAGTTACCTTAGCCCTACCATGTACTCGATTTACATAGCAGAAATCCTAGAACCAAGGAACCAAACTAGCCTTAACATAGAGTTTGCTGATAACTTTAGCCATCTTATACAATGTCCATATTAAAATTTGGCCATGCAAGCTCAAATAACTGCCAGAGAAATCAGAAATTGAAGCGAATACGAGGGAAAATAGATAATGGAACATCCGATCCAATTATGAAAAGTTAAAAGTAGTACCAGTGGTAAGACGATAAATATCAGACGTAAAATTGGGTAGAGGAGATATTCTTGCGCCAGAGCGTAATGTATCGGTAAGAAAATCACAACTACCGGATACAGGAAGCATGTCACAGATCGGATTCAAAGACCAAATAGTGCAGTCATTCTATACAGATTCAGAGGAAACTCAGAGAAGTTAAGAGAAGAAATATATATATGGCACTAATAAGAGCAACGCTGGTGCTCTAAACTTAGCACCTCACCCCCCCCCCCACAAAAACACGCACTTAGGAGAGTACAGAATAAGAGCATGTACTTAATTACTGGGACAAGCAGGAAAGAAAGAAGGCGTCAAGAACTCCATAGATCAGCGAAGATTCCACCTTTAAATTTAGTGTTGCTAGGAATAGTATAATAAATACATAATAAAATATTGCAAACGTTATGTGGATAAACAAGAGCACTCGTTGAAAACAACAGAGAAGGTCGAATCTAACCATGATTCTCAAGCTATGCAAACCTACTGGAAAGGGTAGAAGAGCAACCTGCATATGCTGAAATAAGGATACTATCATATTAATAAGGAAAAATCACCACTGAAGTGGAAAACAATCCCGTTCAGATAAAGCCACTAGATATGACAACTAAAACCTTGAATGACTTTACCTACCGAACATGACGACCCCGAAGCCACCAGGTAATAAGGACTAAGAAGAATGTACCCGATAACGACTAAAAATCAAAGTGAAAAGAATCAGAACAAGGGAGTACAACATCGTAACAAAATAAAAGAATAGACTGCATAAGGAAGAAAATCAAATGCCTGCACAAGCAAACAAGCAAACAGAAAACAAAATACAAACAGAACAAAACAACAGGTATCATACCCACGAGAAAAGCACAACAAGTTAAAGGTCTAACACGCAAAATCTAAGAAACAAAACAAGTTACACTCAACCAAAAAAGGAAAGATGGCGATAAACCTGACTTCCAGGCACCGTGCATCCCTTTGTAAATCTTCTATTTTCTTTTCTTTTCACCACTTTATGTTTCTTCCACTATACGCTTTCTTCTAACGCCCAGGAGCCAAGGCTGTATTTTTTAAACTCTAGCCACCCTGTAGGGCAAGAATAAATAGAGCTGTAGAGTGGTGGCGTCAAGTGGACATGACACGACCATCCAACCTAGTTGCAATCCTAAGTGGTGCTGAGCTCCAATTGAACTCCCACTTCCTAACTGTTGCATAGACCACCAGCACAGAGGGACGGGGGTATAAAATTCCTCCAGCATGCAACAGTCTCCCTCCACCCTAACCTGGTCCCTCAGGACAGCCACACAGAAGGCGCGGCCACACTTTAATTAGGGTAGCGTTGATAGGGACCTACAACCCAGGCTGTAGGATCAAAGGCTTTCCCCCTTCATCCCCCACGCGGTCGGAGGGAGCAGAGATGAGATACCATCAGCTCCTAAGGAACCATTCAACAACAACCACAACAACACCTTTACACTAACCCCTTACACCTACGCCACTTAGACGCAATACTGAATTGCGCCTTTGCCTCATTTTAGTTTGTGCTTTCTCATGTCCATCTTCATTCTCTCTCTTTGTCCTTGAATTTACCTCTAATCTTGTTTATTACCTTGTCCTCCTCTCTCCTTTGTTCCCTCTCAGTGCATTATTTTCCTTATCTTCGTTCTCTCAATCTTCCTATGTCTTCGTTGCTGCTACGCTTTACTGAATCAACTGGATTGAGTCGAACCGAAATGGAATAGATTGGAATCAAAACAAATCAAGACAGAGACCATGACAGAGACCATGACAGAGACCATGAAAGAGACCATGACAGAGACCATGACAGAGACCATGAAAGAGACCATGACAGAGACCACGAAAGAGACCACGACAGAGACCATGACAGAGACCACGACAGAGACCACGACAGAGACCATGACAGAGACCATGACAGAGACCACGACAGAGACCATGACAGAGACCATGACAGAGACCACGACAGAGACCACGACAGAGACCATGACAGAGACCATGAAAGAGACCATGACAGAGACCATGACAGAGACCATGACAGAGACCACGACAGAGACCATGACAGAGACCATGACAGAGACCATGACAAAGACCATGACAGAGACCACGACAGAGACCATGACAGAGACCATGACAGAGACCACGACAGAGACCACGACAGAGACCATGACAGAGACCATGAAAGAGACCATGACAGAGACCATGACAGAGACCACGACAGAGACCATGACAGAGACCATGACAGAGACCATGACAGAGACCATGACAGAGACCATGACAAAGACCATGACAGAGACCATGACAGAGACCATGACAGAGACCACGACAGAGACCATGACAGAGACCATGACAGAGACCACGACAGAGACCATGACAGAGACCATGACAGAGACCATGACAGAAACCATGACAGAGACCATGACAGAGACCATGACAGAGACCACGACAGAGACCATGACAGAGACCATGACAGAGACCACGACAGAGACCATGACAGAGACCATGACAGAGACCATGACAGAGACCACGACAGAGACCATGACAGAGACCATGACAGAGACCATGACAGAGACCACGAGAGAGACCATGACAGAGACCATGACAGAGACCATGACAGAGACCACGACAGAGACCATGACAGAGACCATGACAGAGACCACGACAGAGACCATGACAGAGACCATGACAGAGACCACGACAGAGACCATGACAGAGACCACGACAGAGACCATGACAGAGACCATGAAAGAGACCATGACAGAGACCATGAAAGAGACCATGACAGAGACCACGAAAGAGACCACGACAGAGACCATGACAGAGACCATGACAGAGACCATGACAGAGACCATGAAAGAGACCATGACAAAGACCATGACAGAGACCACGACAGAGACCATGACAGAGACCATGACAGAGACCATGACAAAGACCATGACAGAGACCATGACAGAGACCATGACAAAGACCATGACAGAGACCATGACAGAGACCACGACAGAGACCATGACAGAGACCATGACAGAGACCACGACAGAGACCATGACAGAGACCATGACAGAGACCACGACAGAGACTATGACAGAGACCACGACAGAGACCATGACAGAGACCATGACAGAGACCACGACAGAGACCATGACAGAGACCATGACAGAGACCATGACAGAGACCATGACAGAGACCATGACAGAGACCACGACAGAGACCATGAGAGAGACCATGACAGAGACCACGACAGAGACCATGACAGAGACCATGACAGAGACCACGACAGAGACCATGACAGAGACCATGACAGAGACCACGACAGAGACCATGACAGAGACCATGACAGAGACCACGACAGAGACCATGACAGAGACCATGACAGAGACCATGACAGAGACCACGACAGAGACCATGATAGAGAACACGACAGAGACCATGACAGAGACCACGACAGAGACCATGACAGAGACCATGACAGAGACCATGACAGAGACCATGACAGAGACCATGATAGAGACCATGACAGAGACCATGACAGAGACCATGACAGAGACCACGACAGAGACCATGGCAGAGACCATGACAGACACCACGACAGAGACCATGACAGAGACCATGACAGAGACCATGACAGAGACCATGACAGAGACCATCAGCAGAATTAAAGAGTATGGCAGAGGTTGGGAACTTTTCCTATGTTGAAGGGAGCATTAAGTGTGCCGTTTGCCACATTCCTAAAATTATAATTGGATATACCCATGTTACAAATTATTTTATATATAACTAATTACTATATAACTATAACTAATTACTTTAAACATGAAAAATATGATCAATTGTAAAGTTAATTAACATTTAAATGACTTTGTTGCGAGTAATTAATGTAGAAAAGCAATAAAATGATTTGATCTGCAAAATTTGAATTCATTCAATAGGCCTCACAAATAGCTTACAAAGCCGCATGAGGCCTAAACACCGCCACAGCTTTCCTCAATACAAGTGTAGGATCTTAAAAGACATAAATAAAGCAAATAGGATTTTATGATTGCATGGTTAATGTGTAATTAAGTATATAATTAATGAGGGCGAAGATCCAGGTTGGGTAGATTTATGTATGTGATAGAACGGGTTGAGGCCGCTTAATTTTCAACCAATATCACATGTTATTTAAAACCACGATGCTCCCCACGTGCATCTTCGCTTTGAAGCTGGGCGCCTTATCGCAGCCACCTGAGTCAATGTTTAAACAAGGAGGTTTATCTTCCCCCCGTTCGCCCCATGCGCCACCCTCGCCAGATTGAGTTAGGCTTATGGGCAGATAAGGCATTGCTCCCAGGCTCGGCTGTGCATTCCCTCGAAGCTCCCACTCCATTGTCCCCCACGCCAAGGAGATGTCCCGGCTATTTATTTCGAAACTTTTCCACTAAGATCAGATTGGAGATCCAGATTTTCGTCGAGAAACATCACTACGACACACTCTCACCTTGTGCGCCAAGGGACCTCGACCTCGAGATTCACCATCACTTGTCCAGAAGAAGGACAATATCCCTTGAGTGCCAAGTTTCGAGCCTTCGTGATGCCAAGTTCACAAGGCTTCCCCTGTTGTTCAGAAAGAGAACAACTTTAGAACAGCCATTGTTCTTTTGAGCCCATTGACAAGAAACGGTTCTCAGCCCCCCCCCCCTGTTGTTCAGAGGAGAACAACGTAGAACAGCCATTTTTCGTTTGAGCCTGTTCGCCAAGAAACGGTTCTCACCCTTCACCTGTTGTTCAGAAAGAGAACAACGTTAGAACAGCCATTGTTCGTTCGAGCCCGTTGACAAGAAATGGTTCTCACCCCCCCCCCCTGTTGTTCAGAAGAGAACAACGTAGAACAGCCATTGTTCTTCCAGCCTGTTCGCCAAGAAACGGTTCTCACCCTTCCCCCTTGTTGTTCAGAAGAGAACAACTTTAAAACAGCCATTGTTCTCGAGCCCGTAGACAAGAGACGGTTCTCACTCCCCCCTGTTGTTCAGAAGAGAACAACTTTATATTTGTTTTACCTTTTTAAATCTTTTAATCCTCGGATTAGCTCGATTCCCCACGACCCTTTCCATTCTCTGTTTATGTCAATATTTTCCGTTTTGTGTGTTGTTGATAGTTATTATTAATAAAACTCTATTTTATTAATGATGGCAATATTATTATCCTTGAGCTCAGTTCCACTTCTTAAGCATATCGAAGATACATAATATCGGCCCGCCTAGACATCCACGCACTCTAAAGATAATTAAAGAAGTTCGCTCAACGAATAGTTATATATGGTATATCGTCGAGAGTCCATTCTACGACAATGTATGTAACTTGTATACAGAAATTCTTATTTAAAGAAAGTTAAAAGGTAACTTAACACTCATTTTACTCTTTTATTCAGTCGATCTCTCACTAAAGTGCATTCAGCACTCGGCTTTTGTTGCACCCTGTATTTAGTCGTAAAGTTACCAAATTTAATATAAAATAAGGGAATTAAAATTACCCTGAAACTAGCCAGGGAATTCCCAGTTAAATCATGTCACGTGGTGAATAATTTAATTCATTTAATAAATTAAATTAAGAGTTCTCCATGGAAAACCATCTTGCGAGGGGACAAGTCTTTGTTTCAAAAAGGGATGGGGGGCAGGTAGGAGAGAATTGTTCACCCCCAGCCCGGAGGGACGCTGATGCTTTAAACTCTGGACAACAAAAAACATGTTGTCCAGAAGATGACATGTGCTGAGACCAGTTAAATTGTAAAAAATTAGGTGCAGTTAGAATGTAAATATTAGGTACAGTTACTAAAATTTAGTGACTTCTATATTGGAAAATATAGATGCAGTTAAATAGTAAAAATTAGGAGTTAGATAGTAAAAATTAGTTTCAGTTAGATAGTAAGTATTCGGTACAGTTAGATATTAAACTTCTGGGACATTTATAATAGGAAAATTTAGGTGCAGTTAAATAGTAAAAATATGGGAAGTAAGATAGGAAAAATTATGTGGTTACATAGTAAAAATTAGGTGCAGTTGTATAGTAATTATTAGGGGAAGATTAATATTAAAATTTAGGTGCAGTTGATAGTAAAAGTTAGAGAGTAAGAATTACGTGTAGTTACCTAGTAAATATTGGCTGCAGTTAGATAGTATAATTAGGTATAGCTAGTAAAAATTACGATAATATTAGGTATAAAAAATTAGGCGAAGTTAGGTAGTAAAAATTAGGAACCTTTCCATAGAAGAAATAGGCGCATTTAAATATTAATAATTAGATGCATTTTTATAGTGTAAATTAGGTGGATTAAGTTACTAAAAATTAAGTGCATTTAGTTAGAATAAAATAGCTCGAGTTAAATAGTAAAAATTAGGTGCAGTTCAATAGTAAAATTAGGTGTAGATAGATAATAAAAATTAAGTGCTGTTTGCTAGAAAAAATTAGGAATAGTTTGTAAAAATCTCGCTTAGTAAGTAAAAACCTGGTGCAGTTAGATAATAAAAATTAAAGATATTTGGATAAGAAAACTTAGGTACAGTTAAAAACTAAAACTTAGGTACAGTTAAAAACTAAAAATTAGGTCTAGTTAGATAGTAAATATTAGGCCCAGTTAGATAGTAAAAATTGGTTGGGCTAGATAGTAAAAATTCGAGGCAGTTAGATATGGAAATATAACTCTAGTTAGATTTTAAAAATTAAGTGCAGTTAGATAGTAAGATTGGGTGTAATTAGATACTAAAAATTATGTACAATTCAGTAGTAATAATTAGGTGAATCTATTTAGTAAAAATTAGGAGCAGTTAGATAGTATAAATTAGGTGAAATTAGATAGAAAATATTAATTCCAGTTAGATAGTAAAAATTAAGTAAAATTAGGTGAAATTAGATAGCAAATATTAGTTGTAGTTAGATAGTAAAAACTCAGCACAGCTTGATATTAAAATTAGGTGTAGTTATATAGTAAAATTTCTGTGCAGTTAGTTAGTAAAAATTTGCTGGAATTAGATAATACAAATTAGGTGACTTTTGATTTAAAAATTAGCTGATATTAGATGGTAAAAATTAGTTGAAATTAGAAAGTAAATATTACATGTACTTAGAAAGTAAATATTGGTTTCACTTAGCTAGGAAAAAGTAGGTGGAGTTCGATATTAAAAATCAGGTGCACTTAGATAGGCAAAATTAGCTACAGTTAGAAAATAAAAATTAGGTGCAATTTGATAGTCAAAATAAGGTGGAGGCAGAGAAAAAAATTCTATGCAGTGAGATAGGAAACCTATGCGAAGTTAGATAGTAAAAATAATCTGTAGTGAGATAGTCAAATTTAGGTGCAATAAGATTGTTAAAATTAAATGCATTTAGATAGTAAGGAATATTTGGTACATTTGAGAGTAAATATTTGAGACGTTACATAGGTGCAGTTATTTAGTAAAATTAGGTAGAGTTAGGTAGTAAAAATTAGGTTCATTACGATTATAAAAATTAGATGCATTTAAATATTAAATTTTATGTGAATTAAAATACTACAAATTAACCAAAGTTAGGAAAAATTAGGTGCATTTGAGAGTAAAAAAATAGTGACAATTAGATAGTAAAAATTAGCTGCAGTTAGATAGTGAACATTAGCGTGATTTAGATAGTAAAAAATAGGTTATATATATATATATATATATATATATATATATATATATATATATATATATATATATATATATATATATATATATATATATATATATATATATATATATATATATATATATATATATATTAAATATAGGTGCAATTAAATAGTAAAATCTGGTTACAGTTTGATTGTAAAAATTGCGTGTACTTAGATCGCGATTTCTTAAAAATATCTTCAGTTTGATGGTAAACATTAGGTGAAATTAGAGACTAAAAATTAGGTGCATTTGCATAGTAAAGCATCTTATATGGGAGATATGCATAAGATTTCAGTTCCATGGTTTACTGGTTCTAGGAAACTAGACATGTTTAACTTCCTATTCGAGCTGTCCAGAATCCCCTAGAACAGTGAGTGTGAACCCTGGGTTTGCCAGGCAAAATTTCACCGCAAAGTCGAAATATAATCCGAAGGCTTTAAACCAAACACTGACGCACTTTCTTATTACCAAGAACATATACAATATTTATTCATATTCTTCATTTCACATTATTATTTATCATTTATGTAAATAATCAAATTCTCCTGTCAAATATGTTTGTTAAGTCTGAACATGTCTGCTAAGTTTGAACATGTCTGCTCAGTCTGAACATATCTGCTCAGTCTGAACATGCTTACTCAGTTGGAACATGCCTGCTCAGTCTGAACATTTCTGCTAAGGTTGAACCTATCCTGCTAAGTTTGAACATGTCTGCTAAGTTTGAACATGTCTGCTCAGTGTGAACATATCTGCTCAGTCTGAACATGCCTGCTCAGTTTGAACATGTCTGCTCAGTCTGAACATATCTGCTCAGTCTGAACATGCCTGCTAAGTTTGAACATGTCTGCTCAGTCTGAACATGCCTGTTCAGTCTGAACATGTCTGCTAAGTTTGAACATGCCTGCAGAGTCTGAACATTTCTGCAAGGTTGAACCTATCCTGCTAAGTTTGAACATGTCTGCTAAGTTTGAACATATCTGCTCAGTCTGAACATGTCTGCTCAGTCTGAAGATGCCTGCTCAGTCTGAACATGTCTGCTAAGTTTGAACATGCCTGTTCAGTCTGAACATTTCTGCTAAGGCTGAACATATCCTGCTAAGTTTGAACATGTCTGCTAAGTTTGAACATATCTGCCAAGTGTGAACATATCTGCTCAGTCTGAACATGCCTACCCAATTGGAACATGTCTGCTCAGTCTGAACATGCCTGCTCAGTCTGAACATGCCGTCTAAGTTTGAACATGCCTGCTCAGTCTGAACATTTCTGCTAAGGTTGAACCTATCCTGCTAAGTTTGAACATGCCTGCTAAGTTTGAACGTGTATGCTCAGTCTGAACATGCCTGTTCAGTCTGAACATGTCTGCTAAGTTTGAACATGCCTGCTGAGTCTGAACATTTCTGGTAAGGTTGAACCTATCCTGCTAAGTTTAGACATGCCTGCTAAGTTTGAACATATCTGTTCAGTCTGAACATGTCTGCTCAGTTTGTACATGTCTGCTCAGTCTGAAAATATCTGCTCAGTCTGAACATGCCTACTCAGTTCGAACATGTCTGCTCAGTCTCTACATGCCTGCTCAGTCTGAACATGCCTGCTCAGTCTGAACATGTCTGCTTAGTCTAAAGATGCCTGCTAAGTCTGAACATGTCTGCTGAGTTTGAACATGCCTGCTCAGTCTGAACATCTCTGCTAAGGTTGAACCTATCCTGCTAAGTTTGAACATGTCTGCTAAGTTTGAACATGTCTGTCCAGTGTGAACATATCTGCTCAGTCTGAACATGTCTACTCAGTTGGAACATGTCTGCTCAGTCTGAACATGCCTGCTCAGTCTGAACATGTCTGCTCAGTCTGAACATGTCTGCTAAGTTTGAACATGTCTGCTCAGTCTGAACATATCTGTTCAGTATGAACATGCGTACTCAGTTTAAACATGTCTGCTCAGTCTGAGGATGCCTGCTCAGTCTGAACATGTCTGCTAAGTTTGAACATGCCTGCTCAGTCTGAACACTTCTGCTAAGGTTGGACCTATCCTGCTAAGTTTGAACATGTCTGCTAAGTTTGAACATGTCTGCTCAGTGTGAACATATCTGCTCAGTCTGAACATGCCTGCTCAGTTTGAACATGTCTGCTCAGTCTGAACATATCTGCTCAGTCTGAACATGCCTACTCAGTTGGAACATGTCTGCTCAGTCTGAACATGCCTGCTCAGTCTGAACATGTCTCTGAGGGAACCCACGTGGACTCTCGAAAGCAGAACGGAACTTCCATGCGCTGCCGAAGGTCCAGTTAGGCCTAAATTTGTAAGCCTCCCCCCTCCCCTTTCCACAAGCGGTAGCCTCGAACCATGTCCACCACGATTCACTTTTACACGGGCAGAATAGCCTCTGCCTGAAGATTTGAGGCCATTCGAGAGTAAAGCTGTTTTCCGCTTACCGCCCGCCAACCCCGAGGAGAGCCTTGGACATAAACAGCACTTGACTTCCATAAAGAGACACAGAGTTGAGATGTCTCACCCGGACCCCAGAAGATTCTCCATAGTTCCAAGTCAGGTGCTAACAACAAAGCAAAGTGACAGCTGAACTATTTTGTGTTTTTGGAATTAGCCCCAGCCAGTGAGATAATTCCACTTAACGATCGCCACCGAGTTTTTTCCGGCTTCTCTCGTCAACTCCTGTCGAAGCCCTCCTTCCTTCGCCCCTTATTTTGGGTGGCCGAAATACTCTCCCCTGGACCGGAAGTTACCGCCCCCCCCCCCTCTTTTGGGAAAACCGTCATAACTTCAAGTTCCCACTCAGAAGTTCCGAGCAGCCTCACCCCACGTGCAGAAGACATCCGTAAGCCAACCCCCCTCTCCCCTTCAGTAACCCAATTGAGTTTATCCTCCCCCCATTTGAATAGTCTCCTCCTTTAATACCTTAAGTTCTAACTTCATAGTCTTATTTATAACTACAATTCCCCCCTCCGTTACTGATGTCATTTTGCCCGTTAATTCTCTGGGGTAATTTTACCCATCAATTCTCTCATTATTTTTGTGTAAATAAAATTATATTTTTGTACATGCCTCTTTAAATAACCTTGAGCTTTGCCATTGTCCATAATTTACCTGACCTCTTTGCACTCTCTCTCGCTACTTAGCCCGTCTAAATTAGTGGCGTTCCGTCCCTTCGTCGGTTCGCCTGTAAGTTATCGGTCCCTTCCCCATAGATATAATACGCTATTGATGTAATATAATGTCATACCACGACAATGTCTGCTAAGTTTGAACATGCCTGCTGAGTCTGGACATTTCTGCCTAGGCTGAACCTATCCTGCTAAGTCTGAACATGTCTACTAAGTTTGAACATGTCTGCTCAGTCTGAACATATCTGCTCAGTCTGAACATGCCTGCTCAGTTTGAACAGATCTGCTCAGTCTGAACATGCCTGCTCAGTCTAAACATGTCTGCTAGGTTTGAACATATTTGCTTAGTCTGAAGATGCCTGCTCAGTTTGAACATGCCTGCTTAGTCTGAACATGCCTGCTCAGTCTGAACATGTCTGGTAAGTTTGAACATGTCTGCTGAGTCTGAACATTTCTGCTAAGCCTGAACTTTTCCTGACGAGTCTGAACATGTCTGCTGTCTGAATATGTCCTCACTTAACACTTTTTTAATCTTGGATATTTCCGTTTCTGTCCACACAGCTTCTGGACTTAGAACTTGTTCATGGAAGTGAAAAGGTTACTCTTCGTTTTCCTTAGAATAACTTTAAGATCTCAGGACTCATTTTAAGCTAAAAGGATTACTCAGAAATCATGATACATTTAAAACTTTTGGACCAACACTGATAAATTAGAGATCAAGATGGTTTAGCGTCATATTAGGCAAACTTATCACATCAATTTCACATTGAATTTTTACCTATGAGTAATACATTTAACCGATCGAAACTGACCTAACCTAACTTGACTTCGTATTTCTACAAGTAAGCTTATCTCTAATTAATGCGAATTTATTTACATTAAACGGCTGTATTATCGAAACCTTTTTCTGGGAGGATAAACAAATTAAATTTACTTGAAAAGTCAAATTATGAGGAGGATGTATTCCAAGTGATAAATAAAGTCATATAATTAAGGCAATTTCATATTTTTATTCTTTCCATATTTTCGTTGAGAGGAATTATAATTCAATGGGCAAAGGTTTCTTAATAGAAAATGTTGAATGACGTCAGTTGATATATTTATTTTTGATAACGTATATCCAGTATTTAATTTGAAAATGTTAAATAACGTCATGTTGAGATCATATTTATTTTTATGACGTAATGCAAATATTTTATTAGAAAAAGTTGCATGACGTCATATTGATATCATATTTATTTTTATAACGTATTGCTTGTATTTTACTAGAAAATGCGGAATGACGTCATGATGAGATCCTATTTATTTTTAGGATATATTACTAGTATCTCAAATGAAATTATAAAGTAGGTCTAATTTACTAAGGTTAGATTAGAATAATAAAATATAATTTCTTTTCTCTGCGACAAACCGAAAAATCCTCCTAATTTACCTAACTCAATATCTAAAAGAAGATTTCAAAATAAATAAGGTAGGCTACCTGAAGCTAGCTTATCTTTACTAGTTTATTTTTAAGGGTACTGGGATTTACAAACTATGTTAGGTTAGGTTAGGAGAGAAAAAAATCAGCAGGATAGCATCATACTTACGCTGGACAAATAGCTGCCCTATATCAACGCAACTAATTTTTTTAAAGTTATTTGCATAGTGGTATCCGGTTGTTATTTTTTTGTTTCTTTAAATATATGCTGTATTTAATAATTTAATTTTCGTTATCTCCTAATATATATATTTTTCAGGCTAGCTTATTTTTACGAGCATTAACTTTTGGAGGTCGGCTGATTTTTACTTCATCCCTAAATTATTCCCTCCATAATCTGAATGTCTGAAATATCCATGGTTGCTCTTGCGAGTGAGGAAAGTCCGAGATTTAAATGAAAGCGCAATTCTTAGTTGAATAAAAAGATTTTTTCTTCGTAAATTTTATATTCCTGTTTTATTCCTTTGAATTATTACAAATTCTGGACCACCCATAGGCTAGAGTATGACGTCATGTCAAGGAAAAGTCTGGGCGGCAAAAAAAAAAGGCGTCAAATGCCATCTGGGCTGTGGGGTGGCATTAAACTAGACTCTGTGGGTGGTGGCGCTGAAGTGTGCACGACGGGTGGTAGATAATTTGGAAGAGACGGGGGGTGGGATATCTGACTGGTGAAGTCATTGGTAAAAAATGATTCCATCCCTGAGTGTTGGGTAAAATCGACAATTGAGACATTTTATCTTATGTTCAGTACCGCGCAAATCAGGACGAAGGGTTGGTAATTCTGATCCCATTTCACTTCAGAGCTCCAAAATACGTTTAATTTTATATTTAGACCGGTGAGCCTTTTCACCCATTTACTTTGCGCCTTTTCCCATTGAAAATTAACGAATAATGCTATCCCCCTCCGACTCACCCCGTCAGAGGGAGCAAATCTCGTTTAATTCCCCAATTTATCGGTTAAAAAAAGCCCTCAAATTCCCAGTTTGAAGCGCCATCTGTCATCGACGTTGATCCCCCCTCTCGTCCTGGTTTCGGGCGCGAGGAGTCTCTTTCTCCTTGGCGGAAATTGAAGGGACCCTCCATCCTCTTCATGAATCTGGGTGAGGCCGTGTGTATCACGTCGGGAAACACACAAGGAGTGGCCAAATATAGAGACGCACATGCGCATAGATACACATGTGCGGACATAAATCTACATCCATAATTCAGTATTCCGGAGGAACAATTCTGACATAATCCCATCCATCCTCGCAAGGTCCCTTGGGATGCGTGGCTGAGGGGATCCCCCCTCTTTCTCGGGAAGAGGTGGGGGGGTATATTCGTGACGGTTGAACTTAGGTGCAGTGGGGGTGTTCTTTTTTGAGGGGAAGGGTTAGAGGCTCTCTGTCAATCGATCTTTTTCGCTTCTTTTAACTTCACCACTTTCAACTTTTCCTGGACAAAAAGTCCTCGTTGGTTTCGTATATTTTTTAATACTCTCCATCGCCTCTCTTTTTCCGCCTATTTTTTTAGGCGGAGAGGGGGCGGGGGCTTTACCGCCTTCAAACGGGGGTCGCAAAAGGAGACTAGGTCTGGAATCTACCTCTTTCCCGGCGACCGCAATGATGCGTTTCGGAAATGGAGGAGGGATGGGGCACTGATCCCGTATACTCGATCGGGGTTTTGATACGACCCTACCTTACTCTTTTATGGGCGATAAGTGATGATGGTGCTGGTGGTGATGATGATGGATCTAGTTATGATGATGATTATGATAGTGAAGATGGTGGTTCTGATTATGATGGTAACTTTCAAAATTTCCTCATCTGCGTTTTGTTGACAGAAATCTGTGACAATTATATTTATTTGATTTCGAAATCTTTAAAAAGTATATTTCTGGCCTGTGGATTTCATCCTTTCTCTCTTTCTTCTCCCTACTCTTCTTTCGTCTCTCCGTCCTCTCTGTCTGTATACCAGATCGCTCTATCGTCAGTGGGTCTAATTTCTTCTCCTCGCCGGCTGGCCATTTTTTATTACTTTGTTTTGAACTTGGTTGGGGTTAACTGCCCGCCCTAGGGAACAAGACTTTTGCCAATGGTGTGGCACGATCTTGGACATTTAGGGTGTGTGGGTACACATTTTAAAACATCTGACCAGAGAGGATGGTTCTTCTTTCGATCTTGGGCACCTGTGGCGATGGTGGGACACCTTTATAACTCCCTCCACTTGGGGTTAGAGGTGAATGCAGGTAAGTTTGAAGTTCTCCCTTAAACCTCTGGTGTGTGGGGGCTGAGGGGGGAGGGGGAGGGACAGACGTAACATACTTTCAAAATCAGAGAACAAAGAGGTTTCATACGGTTAGCACTCCTATTTTCGATTTCAGGGTGCATCGAAAACCACCTACGAGGACAGAGGACGAGAACTGCGTTGCCTTCATCTACCTCCTTAGATTTCTCATTTCACCTTTATAATTGACTTTCCAAACTACGAAGTGTTTTACTATTGTGCCTTAAGGCTAAGTCAATTTAATCTCGTAATAAAAAAGTCAGGTCTACTCATTTTATTATTTTCTCGTGGTGTCTTTATCAGTGGTGGCTCGTGTATAGGCACTGAGGAACTGCAGCACCCCCTATTTCCACTCGATATTATCGATAACATTCAATATAATGAGTCCTTTTTTCTTTAATTCTTTCTTTATACTTTTACATCATATAATCCTTAAGCTTAATGTCAGTAGCCATCCTCTAGTTTATGAAAAAAATACAAAAATCCTTGTATCGAACTGTGCGCTTCACAGTTCCAGCGACGAGATGTTTGCTGTTGTGCGCATGCTCACATGTCCAAGATAGCAAGCTGCACGCTAGGGAGAGAGGTTATTGTGGCTCACGCAGTGCCGACCATGGTATGCTGGTGGAAGGTAGTGTTTCTTTTTTACTCTGCGTGTGTTGTGCTTAAAAACGTGTTTATATTCTTGAATGTGATAAAGTGTAGAATAAAATTCATATTTTTTTCCGTTCTTTTATTTTATGAATTCTGAAAGACTAAATGCACTTGCAGTGCTTTCAATGGAGAAAATATTCATCAAAGGTAATCCAGAGATCAAGGAGAAAATAATTCATCTTTTCGCGCAAATTCAAACAAGAAGAATGGATTTCATTTTTATATGAATGGATCAAGCTTGAACTGTAACAATTTTGGCTATTAGTAAGTAAAAAATGTTTGATTTTGGTATGTTTAGGATTTTATCAAGTTTATCTATAAATTTTATTTTTATATGTTTATTTCCTTTTTCACAATGTTAAAAGAATGCTAAAAAAAATTTGATGCCTCACCCCCACTAATTTTAGCTACGAGCCGCCACTGGTCTTCATTATTATCAAATATTTGAACGTTGCAGGTAATTATTTCAGACTGCAGACGTGCAGGCTTTTCAAATCAATTGCATTTATCTTATTATCAAACTCCTTCTCTTCCCCTAATTTCAAGCTTTAACCGAGAGACTTTGCGACCTGAAGCAAACATTTCTTTCAAACGCGAGAACTTGCAGTCCGGCGCAAGTTGCATTTATTAAACTATTAGCACCTTTACTTTCAAATATTCCAACTTGTTCAAACCAAATTCCTTCTTATTAAAAACTAAATTGTAACTAACGGATAATTTGGGACTCAACTCATCTCAAAACATCTCTGGAGAAGGATTTAAACTTTTCCAAAACGACCCAATCCATCTATTGCTTGGTTCAAAAGTTCAAATTTAAAACCTAGTTGCGATTAACCCCTGCGTTCGAGGAAATCAATATTAATAAGCTAAATTAAAAACCAATAAGAGCATATCCGATAGTAAGTGTGGTTCGTTGAAGCAGCGGCGCGGCCGTGATGGTAGACAAGCAAAATTTCAAGAGTTGATATCCCCATTAACCGGAACTTGGTGGAGTACCTGAATAAGGAAGTGCTTCAAGCTTAATTATCAGTACCAATGGAGGACACTTCAAATATCAATTTAAAATTCCATTCCGAAGCTAATTAATATTTTATACAAATGAACCGAGAAATCGGATTCGTAAAACTGTGGCGATATGGGCGGCGTCCTCCGAAGCACTGAGATTGGAAGGTGCTTTCGACTCAGTTTTAGGGTCAAGGAAAGAGGGAAGACTTGGATGGAACCACAGGTGACGGAGACACTCCAGCAGCTATAATGAATTTAAGGATTACAAATTTCTCCAAAAAATAGGGGAAATGAGTTATCTTAAATGTGGCAGTTTGGGCCATTTTAATGAGGAGACAAAATCAACGGGGCTTTGTCTTCACTACCGAGCTGGTTGGAATACACCGATCGGTACAGAGAATTGTGTTTAGTTCGGAAACCGGATCGTGATATAATGTGAGTCACATGGCGTTTGCTTGTCTTTGTCTAGTGTATATTGTTTTGTTCTCTGGTGTTTGTTTTGTTTTTAATGTAGCCTAACAATGGGAATAAATTAATTACAAGTGACATATGCCCTTGAATGTCGCCAAATAGACGCCAAAAAATCCAGTGGACCTAACTCTCAATGCATAAATGGTATCAAGCCATTTTTTGCCTCCTAATTGGACACAGTCGAGAGCCACAACGTAATTTGATTATCTCATCCCTCCCCGGGGGGAAGTTTATCCCTGTCTACATTTCTAGGCATAAAATCTTAAATTTCCTTCCTCCTACCTCCCCTTTCGTATTTGCTACCTGAGACGGAATTAGATCTCTTACAACTTCAAGTAAATGATCCTGGATGGCCGTTAGATCCCTAGATCTTTGGTTACTGTCTTTCCTTATCCCTCGTTCGGGGCCATAGCTGGACGCAGCATTTCCACCATCACCATCCGGGCATCAGTTTACTGAAACCCTCTCTTTGGGTGGCTGGACACATTTACTAGGAATAAATTATATTGTATTGGGTCTTTACTTTTTCTCATTGCTACCCTTCTTACTCTAACCGTAATCTATTCTTCCAAGATCCTTTCTTTTTTTAGAAAGTTTTAACAGCAGGAAACTCTTCTAGGGGGGTTCGCCTACCCAAAGATCCCTCTTCACTGGCAGTTTTTCATATCTCGATCTATTTGTAGTCATTGATGAAGTGCTGGTGGACTTCTTTTCTGCTGTGTCACAGAAGGCTTTTGGTAGCGACTGTTTGCCAGATTCTCTCTCGCTCCTCCAGATGGCCCCCATTCCTATGAATCGATGACAGACCAAGGGCCTGTATAGCCCTCAAGAAGGGATGGCCAAATCGAGGGCTCTTCCGAGGTGAAGGCGGGTATCAATGCACTCTCGCCCCAGACGAAAGGGTCCTATCCGAGAGAGGCCAGTGTCTCAATGAGAAGGACCCTTTAAGCTAAATCCCCTTCTGAGTGAGATCTTCCATGGGGGATACTACCGCATTAAAACTCAAAAAGATAGCAGGAAGGGGGTCTCCTCCTTCCTGTGGTACTCCGCAGATGGCCGGACTCTTTAACATTTTGACAAAAGACCAGGACGAGGTTGATCCGTCACGCCTCAGCGCCCTCTAGGTAGGTGGAAGAAGAGAGCGTACATTCTGCCATCTTCCTTAAAGAAAAACACGATGAAAAATAATAAGAGGATTAGGGTTCTCCCTCCGGGAGGTCCGGGAACTGGCGGGTTCCCTCTGGAATCAGTAGGTGACCAGGCAAATGGCACCAGGTTCGGTCTCGTGAGGCATTCAGACGAAGGGGATACGACCTAAACTGCTAAGCGTAAACAAAAAGTAGCAGTATGGTGAGTGGATCCTCGGTGACGTTGGTGCCGCTCGAAAAGAGGATGACTGAGTCCTCCAAACCCATAGGATTTAAACGATTGCTACTCATTCGCTCTACTGATGGGAGCCCATTGTGCAGAACACCCGTACCATAAGCGTCCGATATTAGCTAGGGTTCTCAGTAGAGAGCCAAAAGTCGTTCGTTTCTCGGACAGGAGCCTTCTGGTGAGTGTGGCGGATCCTGTCCAGGCGGCCATTTTAAGAGTTTTTCGGAAGTACACTTTATTAGGAGTTTGTATGCGATTCCAGAGTCTCCCTCGGTCGCTAATATTACTCATTTCGTCAACAGCCGATCTCGATGGGGCCTATACCGACGTGAATCGACAATTATACCAGAAGCCTTTTTGGTTTAGGGCAAGGAAACTCCTTCTAGAGCTAGGTATAGTTCTTGGGCTGATGATGTCGCTGTTTCTGTCCAGGATGCCATCATGGAGGGTACTTACTACCTTTGAACGTTTGTCGCCACGCCTCTGCTCTCAAGGCTTTTACAGCGCAGGAAGCACTCCTTCTCTCTTTAAGAGCCCTCGCGGGCAATGCCGCCTGATGAGAACTTTGTCCAGGGGCGGCTTCTGGTTTGATCCAGGAGCGAACCAAGTTTCGCCCCCTTGGAAGACTGGCATCTGGGGCGGGGTGAACTCCCAGACCATCTTTACCTCAGAAGGGAAAGTCTAACTGGCCCACCTCAAGGTGTCCAGTATCTAGACTGGGGCCTCTAAGGGCCTATGGCTCGTCACGACCGTCACTAGGGCCGGCATCGCGGCCCGCATTGGTAAGGAAACGTGAGCGGGCATGCCAACTCCCATCAACTTGACAAGCCTCGGATCGTTGAGATGCGTGGCCAGTGCACAGGGAACGGTGCCGGCTATTACTCTTCTATGGATATTGTGGTTGGTCAACTGACCCTAACGGAAGGGGTTGAGAGCGATGCGGCGCATCCTCTATTTTGACGTGTTTTTAGCCACTCCCTGAGAAGGCAAAGGGGGCCGCTGCAGGTGGAGAGTCGCCCGGAGGCAGCTCTGCAACAATGGGTCATGAAGAAACATCCGAACTCGTCAAAATGAGAGGAAGAAGGCCCTCTCTTCTATAAGAGTCTTGAAAAGACTCCTGAGAAAGCATAGGGCGGCTACCTCCATCACAGAAGTGGAGCTGCACGGGTGAGACTCCGAAGATGGCAAAGGGAAAACCGCTTTGCCGCATTCAGAAGTTAGGAGGGGAGCCCCTCCACCTGTCAGAGTGGTGCAGGATTTTAGCTCCTTGTCGGCGCCCCAAAACATAGGTCGGGCAAAGGTTGAGAGAGAGGAACGTAGTCCGAAATCTTGAAAACTTTAGAGAACCAGTCCAGTCAATCCCATCTCTGGTTTTGGGACTTTTCAGGGTTTCGGCCTGGTTGCGTTAAAGATGGTATTCACAACCTATGAGGGCAATGCAAACCGACCAGAATTTAGCCAGTGGCCGGTCGTTCCCCAAAGGTCCCAAATCCCAACTGAGCAGCCTTAGTAGAACGTATTAATCCTCGCCGGGACGTCCAGGATCGGAAGATCTGTTGTGGCAGATACAGAGACGGGACCGAGACTTTTATTTGGCCGAGCAACAAACAAAGCAGTAAAGCCCACCTGCCACAAGCAGTACAACCTTATGCACCCGAAAACGGCCACAGGGAGGTGGTCAACCAATTGCATACAGGGAAGGGGTTATTGGGGCAAAGTTCATATTCCTATTATTCACGGCCCAATGCCCAGGTCTGATCAAAGGTTGGACTCTTGCCACCTGTAGGCTTTAAAGCCCGTCGTTTATAGTGGTTCGAAAGCCTCTCTTCTGACCCGGTATATGGTAGCTGGCCAGTTCTTTAAGCCTAGACAGAGGGTTGAGGAAATAGTCATAGATAAAAAGTAATTGTGACCGGAAGCAGTGACGGGGAGCCCCTAATTTGTACTCCGTATGTGTGATAAAGTTCCACAGTTCCTTCTGGTACTAAATGGAGGTAGACAAAAGGTTGAGGAGATAGTTGTAGAGTAAAGAAAAAAATAAAAAGTAGCACTTATGGGGGATGCGCCCCAAGAACGTTCCACAGGACCCATCAGAGAGTTCAAGTCAACCCATTGACAGGGCTTCCCTAATTTGGACTCAGGCTGGGAGGACGCGCAGCTCATACATAGTAGCCCCCTGCGGGGTCATCTGCCCCTCGCCTAGCCGAAAACATAAAACAGAATACTTTCTTCCTCACCTACATATTATGTCCAAACTGCAACCGACACATCCACCGCTCACACCACATGGCATCATCTCCGATGCAACACTTAGTTCATAAGCAATTATTCATCTGAGTGAATCGGGAACTCATGCACAACTACCCCGAAACTCTCTGTACCACACATCCCGCATCCCATCACCTCTTTCAACACCCTCCAATTTAACAAAAACAGCATCTGAAACAGTCAGAAAGTATTACAAAAATATTAAGCTCCTACAACATTCGCATTGCCATTATGCAGGAATCCTACATAACTCTCCAATCTCAAATAAAATAACGTTCCACAACTACACCACTAAGAGATGATGTATATCCAGCACACTACAGCCCACTCCAACCCTACTATGGATACATAGGCCCTCTTACATGATCACTAGACTCCAAAACTACAACGAATTGCCATAAGGTTAACAAAACCACATATAACAGCCTCAAAGAATATACCTCCCTCCATGCTTACTCTCAACACTGCACAGCAAGTTTTTTACTGGAAAACCTGGCGCCACTCTTAAAACCCAACCTCATTAAAACCCACCACCACACCTGTTTAATTTCATAGACAACGAGCCACGAGTCACTTCATCATAAAAACAACTACACTCACCGAACAATAGAAACCAACCGAAAAGAATACTTCCACAACTAAATTATAATTCCATTATCCTAGACATAACTCTCTGCTTCTCTTACCACCTGACAAACCACCATCACATGCTAACTAACTGAACCCATCAACAGTACAACCAAAATCACAAACACTAACTAATTCACACCAGGCATAGAAACACCCTAACCAATTACACAATTATGCAATTCTCTTCCTTCCACCAAACCCTCTCTCAATTCATTAACACAATCTACCAGGTAATCAGGAAGTATAAACACAAAGACACACAAAACACTTCAATCACAATTTCACACCAGAAACCACAATCTAATATAAGAAAACAAAACCACCACTGCTCAACAACTGGAGAAAATACACGACCTCCACAAGCAAATCAAAACTCATCTACATCAAATAACAAGAAAAGTGGAAACAATTAACCATAAGAAAACACCCTATTCTAGCGAACAATAAAAAACATACACCACACTCCAACTACACAATACACATGAATTTCCCCTCACCAAAACAACACATACGGGGACAACACAAAGAAACACGGAACATTCTATACTGAAAGCTCATCCACACGACAGTAAACTATTTATCCATAGCTTGAGCACCAACCACATATAGTACCTACCAACACACGATAAAAAAAACAGCCCGAAACAATTCCCTCCACATCGCAACTAATTGCCCCCAAAATACACCACCTCCATACTAAAACAAAGATTCTTCCAATCGAACACTACCTAAAAATAATAGGCACACAGTTCTCTATTAAGTAATACTGGCTGACAGCTCCAGGTTTCGGACTAAATCCTTTGGTGCCACTGGGTGTCTGCGTTTCTTTGTTCACCCTCTTTTAATTTTTGGCCGACCGGAATCCTTCCAAAGGGATTCGTCGCCCTGGGTTGCACTGAAAATTTGTTTCCCATTGTCTGTGAATGCACATTTGAGTTTTTAATGGCAAGAGATAGTTAGGCTTTTCCTAGACAAAGCACTGATAATTTAATGGCGGTCCTAGCCTATACGCCACCTTGGGCAAACTCCTCTCTCAACGCCCCCCTTCGGAATAAGATCCACCTTCCAGCATATAGAAGTAAGAAAATTATAAATAAACATTCTAACTATTATGTACAAACCAACTTGTTTATTGAGCGTGTGGCCTTAGCATTTAAAATTATGCACCTTGCAATTGTGCATATATATGTTGGGTGCTCACCTCTCCCAATAATCCAAGCCGCTCTTTGGCAAGATACTGCCCTAGACGGCTGCCTATATTGCCCAACTCTAAATCCGCCCCTAACCAAGATTGTATTACCCTTTTGTATGCAAGATTCAGTAACTCTCTCTAGATGCCCGAAGTAGGACAAACATGACTTCCACCAAATCGATGTACAACGTCCAGAAAGTTAAGAGTGGATTGTTATTTTGCTTCAGGAAATTAGCAAAAATGGTTCATATGTAAGATTATGCTCACATAACTAATTTCATATTGCTGAATTTGAATCTGATATTTGTTTTGTTCTATCAGACGAGGTTTAAGAAAAAAATAAATAGGAACAAATATTCAATATTCCGTCACTTGTGTCGTGCAACAGATATTTAATCCTTAACAGACTAGCTTGTATTTTATGTGACTGTACTTACATGACTAATTTTACATTGTTGAGTTTGATTTAGATGTTTTATTCTACTATCAGATCTACTTTCTTAAACAATCAGAAAAATAGTAAATATGATGACATTAATTGTCTCACGCAAGATAACGATATTAAACACGTCACAGATAAGCTCATAAGAAATTGTACCAGAAAGCATAAGTTCAAATCCTTTATAATTGACAAAATATGAAGTTCTAAAAGTGCTTCTGAACTTTGCCCTTTCGTTTGTACAACTCGCTTTCTTCTCGTTGCAGCGTCCAGCAATAGTCGCCCATCATGTTAGGACTGAATTGTCCCCGATATCTGCTCTCCATTATGGCGATGTCTTGATGAAATCTTTCACTATGTTCATCACTAATGTCTCCAAGGTTATCTGAGAAAAAATCAATATGAGAGTGGAAAAATTTCAATTTCAAAGACATCCTTGCCGCCAATGCATGCTAATTCTGCAGCATGGTTATAACGATTTCTTTGTAGTTGTCAGCACGAAAGTTTCCAAGAAAAAGCTTTGACCCATTGACAAATGATTCCCATGTGTTTTTCTCCAGTGGGTTCAAGGCCTCGGTGAATTCGATATCATAAACTAGTATGCGAATCTGTGGTCCATTAAAGATACCATGCTTTCAACTTGGCTTCGGAAACCACACCACCTAGTTGCTGATATAAGCATAGAAACCCAGCATTTTATGACTGGTTTGGCACTGTTCCAGTTTATGCTATGGTTAAGATTGTACATATGTTGAAAACCATAGCATTAACTGGAACAGTGACAAACCAGTCATAAAAGGCAGTAATTATATTTCGATAAATATATTAGAATGCATCTCCATTAACGCGTTCCCAAATTTCAATCTTAGCCCTGGTTTGGTCACGCTAGACCCCATTATCAGTACATACATAAAATCTCAAATAAAGTTGTTTCAGGATTTTGTACCTATTAATTTAGGTTCAGAGGTGGGTAGTCTTATCCCCCTCCTTCCACTATTTAAGGCAATGTATGTCAAGCCTTCTGTTCATTGAAAAGGTCTTTAAGAATAAAGACGAAAGCGCTCGGAATCGTTTTTCACTTTTCTTTTGTGAGTGTATCTGCATAACTTTGACTCACGTGCTGCACTTTGTGAGTTTTTTACATAAATTAGTGTATGAATAACATGGTGCACCAAATCTATAGATATGCTGGTTCTGGAAAACTGAGCTCGGTACGAATGTCATTATTGGATTCAGCACATACAATTACCCTATAATCAGACTATTTTGATCCAGAACCATGAGAATTTAGGGGGGGGGGGAGGGGAGGGACCACCTCATCTATTGCAGCTTGTGAAACTGCCTCGGAGTGACGTTTCCTAACTTCAAAGGTTTTCTCCAAACAGACCAGGTCCTCGAAGCCGTTTCATGATAGCTGCAATGAGACAGCTTTGTTGTACTTCTTGCCTTACATCACTGCAGCACTGATTTAAAATTGTTGCATGTGTCCTGATTTCTTCAGCATTAGCAAGGTTCACCAAGAGTTCACATATTTTGGTCGAAGCCAAGACAAAGTCATAGCCTTGAAATAAATAGTAGATGAGGTAATCGCAAATTCTTTGGGGTTAACTACTAGTCATGTTAGTCACCAATACATCAAGATTTCCCTAGATCTGAAAAAGAAGAAAATACCGTTAGTCAGTTTGTGCATGGAAAGTTAATGCGTTATTTTTAACGAAGCAAAAGGTAAGATAAAAGGTTCCTAAATAACAAAATAAATCTGGGGCACAATTGTGCCACTTTTGAAAAAGATAAGTCTAACCAATCATGGCAAGTTTAATTTAGCGTTATTCTGTACCTCTTCATTTCATTTACACGCATCTTATCCCCTCAATATTTTGCTACCTCTGATTCTACCAACATTAGTGTCACCCATGAACGATAGTATAATAGTCAGCAAAGAGTAATAGTTAGCACATTTTAATTTGAAATATAACACGTTTAAATCTGGCAATATAACGTATTTGATCCTTTGGCTGGCACAGATCGGAAGTCGAGCTTATGATGAAATTAGATATGTTGATGGAGGAAGTAAAGTTAGAATAAATCGTCAATTTTCGTTGCATCTTGAACCAATTAAACAATACCGTACCAACCAGTCCTCCAATCCTGTTGATCTATCCTCTCCCAATTATCACCCCCATCTCATGACTCCAATCCTTGAATGTCAAAGTAACCTCTGATGAGCATTTTGGCTTCATTGATTTTCATCCTTTTTTTCTCTGTTCGTAGAAAACCCATTCCTCAAAGGACCTTTCCTGCCATTCCACCTCTCCTCAAAATATGTCGACTTTGCCGCTTTTTAATACCTTTCGATGATCAGAAGCGGCGTGTACATGAATGTATTAGTATTTATGTGTGTGTAAAACAGAAGCGTGTGTTATAGCTTAAACGTTACCTAACACACACACACATATATATCCGCCTCAATATAGAGAAAAGCAGAAAATGAGTGCGCAACCGAAGGGATGATTAGACGGGCGTGGTTGGAATTCCACGCCCATCTTTGGCAGAGGAAGGGGAGGGGACAGGCCAAGGTAGAGAGAGTAATCCGTTAATCCTGATTAAGATCTAGGAAGGCGGAAGCGGCGAGGGTCCAGAGGAAACGTGATTTAGCTAGGGAATAACCTAATTTCCGTGATAATTTGCAATATAGGAGGAAAGTGAAGAAGGGGAAATTTGGGGATACCACGTAGAGGAGCGAGTACCAAGGGATAGTGGCTCAAGGGTACCATATCTATAGTATGATGAGTTCCTGAGGAATGTTGTCCGCAATATTTGCGGATACTTTTCGTTATTTATTCAAAAGGATAAAGAACGACACAGCCTCTCGGTGGAGGTAGGGGACAGTCGGAAGAACAAAAATCGTGGGGCCGGGAGGGAACATTCAGGGTATTCAAGGAATGCAAAGTAGGGGGATGCCACTGACGGTGGACAGTGGTCAGTGTCTCAGTATAAAGGGGATGGCAGACAGGGAAACAAAGAAATGGGTAGCTACGACTGGAATGGCATTGTGGTTGAGTAGTGTAACGAGACTCAACTCCTGGCGCTGGGGTCAGAAAGGTACGTTAAAACAACTTTGATTGAGATGTCGGTGGACTTGAATTCAACGAACCAAGTTCCCTTTTGTGGACTCGTCTTGTGATCAACAAGGTCCTTACCCCTAGGGGTTGTGCGTTGACATGCACCAATGCCATAGGGTATTGGTAGGGTTTTTACCACGGATTTTAAGAATTAAGGATGCGTCTATTTTTCAGTGGGGACCTCCTGATTAACGTAGATTCCGAACCACGGGGTAATTTGAGGGCTTTTGTTTCAGGATCGAATGACAATTTACAAAAAATAAAATTACCTTTGTTGTGAAGTTGATATACGAAAGGAGCTAAGAATATTAGGTGTTACATTTCGGCCCCGACTAAAATGGCGCAAAATGAGTCATTTCCTCGATGCCAATGATAAGTAAGTGAGACAGTACCCCCCTTCTCCCCCCGAATTAAATAAGTCATTTCATCCATATCGTGCTTTGAACATTTATCAATTTATGATATTTAATAATTGTTCTCATTATATATATATATATATATATATATATATATATATATATATATATATATATATATATATATATATATATATATATATATATATATATATATATATATATACGAAGGGCGGTCAGTAAGTTTTGCAAATCGGTAGGGCAAAACAAAGGAAGGGGGATGGCTGTTTGTGGGGGTGTTAGGACAAGTTATGAAAAGTCAGGACCTGCAGCCGCACGCTCCTGCCTCGTCTATTTAAGAAGCAGTAGCTGATCGCAGATTGTCAGTGATCAAATTTTTGACCAAGGAAGGCAAGAATGCAAAAGAGATCCATGAACGCATGGTTGCAGTGTACACCGACACCGCCCTTCCTATGCAACCATTGCTCGCTGGAATAGGGAGTTCCGCCATGGTCGTGATGCCTTGAAGATGACCCCCGTCCAGGACGCCCGTCAGACGTAACCAACGAGGACAATGTGGCCCGCGTGGAGAGGATTATCCTCGAAAATCGACGAGTGAAGGTCGAAGAAATCGAGCGAGAACTTGGAATATCACATGGAAGTGTTATCAACATCATCCATGACAATTTGGCCATGACCAAGGTCTCTGCCCGTTGGGTTCCTAGAAACTTCACGCCCGATCATCGACTTCAACGTCGTCAAAGTCCACAAGGCCAGAGATGCACATGCTGCCCTACGCTAGTGCGGATTCGAGGAGCTCAACCATCTCCCCTACAGTCCAGATCTGGCCCCTAGCGACTACTTTTTATTCCGCCAGCTCAAGGCTGCACTGCATGGACGCCGGTTTGGGGACGATGAAGATGTCCAGCTCGCCGTCCAGGAGTGGATTGAACAGCAGTCGGGAGATTTCTGGTTGTCGGGAATTCGAAGCCTCAGGAAGAGCAGCGCAAGTGCATTGAAGTCGAGTATAGTTATATTGAAAAATAATAAAACACTTTTCCTCATATCTCGTTTCCTTATATCCGAATTGCAAAACTTATTGACCGTCCCTCGTGTGTATATATATATATATATATATATATATAAATATATATATATATATATATATATATATATATATATATATATATATATATATATATATATATATATATATGTGTGTGTGTGTGTGTGTGCGTAACAAGCCTACAATTCATTTATACGTACGTAAAGAAGAACTCTCATAAACGGTACTTTCCCAGACAAATTTTCCGACCGACAATATAAAGATTTGCCTGTTTTACTTCCAAATCACAGCCTTAGTCACACAAAACTGTCATTTAATCAGTTCCTTGTTTACTAACGCCAACCCGCTAGACTGAAATCCTATAAAGCATTTTTCCCGAACTTTCTCGAGACCATTATCAATCCTCTTCTCCGTAGTGATATCTACTTTCTTATAAATTCTTTGATTAATAATTTCTGCTCTCTCCTGACAGCTTCCTGACAAGAGTACTGCGTGAGGTGAAAGATCAGGTGAGCCCTCATCTTTCTGAAATCTTCAACTCATCGCTCGACAGTGGCGAAGTACCTGAAGACTGGCGTATGGCCAATGTCACCCCGACCCACAAAAAGGGGGACCGTGGCACCGCAGGAAACTACAGACCAATAAGTCTCACTTCAATCGTGGGCAAAGTACTGGAAGGCATCATAGGGAATAGGATAGTGAATCATTTAGAGTCTCACGACCTGTTGAGAGACACACAGCATGGCTTCCGAAGAAAGCGCTCGTGCCTCACGAACTTGCTTGAATTCTTTCACGGTATAATGAGTGAGTTTGACAGAAGTCAAGCGGTGGACATACTTTATTTGGATTTCCAAAAGGCTTTCGATAAAGTCCCCCACCGCCAACTGATGGCGAAAGTACATGCCCTGGGAATAAGAGGAAAGGTCGCAAAATGGTTTGGAAGTTGGTTGTCGGACAGGCGACAGAGGGTTACCATCGGAGGCCACACCTCTCAGTGGTCGTCAGTAACAAACGGAGCCCCTCAGGGCTCCGTGCTAGGCCCTCTATTATTCATCATCTACATGACGATATAGATGAAGGACTGGTGAGTCGTCTAACGAAATTTGCCGACAACACAAAACTTGGAGCTAATGTAGCGAATCCCGAAAACATCGAGATGTTGAGGGATGACCTACGGATGATCGGCGAGTGGGCTGACAAGTGGCAGATGCCTTTCAACTTAGACAAGTGTAAGGTGATGCACATCGGTTATGCGAACCCCCGGTCAGGCTACGAGCTACAAGGTATGCGTCTTGAGTCTACTGATGTCGAGAAGGACTTAGGTGTGCTGATTAGCAACGATCTCAAATTCTCGAAGCAGTGCTTACAGGGGGAGAAAAAGGCTCATCGCTTGTTGGGTTACATCAATAGGCAATTCAGCTTTCGAACAAAAGAGGTTGTTTTGCCTTTGTACAACTCGCTGGTGAAGCCTCACCTAGAGTTCGCTGTTCAGTTCTGGTCTCCTCATTATCGAAAAGACATCGATCGTCTGGAAAAGGTGCAAGCCAGCGCCACGAAACTGATCCCATCGCTAAGGAACAAGTCATACCAAGAAAGACTGCAAGAGCTCGATCTCTATTTGTTAGAGACTCGAAGACTGCGCGGTCGTCTAATAAGACTTTTAAAATCTTGAAAGGATTTGAAAATGTCGACTCGAAATCACGGGTGGAAGGTGGAGCTGCCCAGATTCAATACCACTCCGGTGGGTAAGTCATTCACATATGACATTTGCGACACATGGAACAAACTACCAGCGGGGGTTGTTGAGAGTAGCAGTGTTGAACAGTTCAAGAGTAGACTTGACAAATTATATTTGAAAAGTTGATGATCTCATAGCAAGTAATCAGTACATGCTAAGAATCGAAACCGCAAAAAGTGCCTCCTCGATATGGGCCGCAAGGCCTTTGAGGTACTTCTTTTCCTTGTAACTCCTTGTAACACACACACTCTCTCTCTCTCTCTCTCTCTCTCTCTCTCTCTCTCTCTCTTTCTCTCTCTCCGACACACACGAACACGAACATTCACTTTCAGACAAACCCCTCTCCGAGAAAAGGATTGGTGATCAAAATCGGTTATGCCTACTTTCCTTACACCTAAATACTCAGACATTATAGTACATTACACTACAGTCAGTCATATCACTTCGGAAAGCACAAGTCTCTTCCATTCGTGTTCACATTGTGCTCCATCCACTGAAGAAGGAATTTTAACTTAAATAAAGTCCACACATTCAGCTCCTTCACCCTTTGAGGGGCAAAATTTTGAGGACAAAAAACTTCTATTTGGGCAAAATTTTATTTATTGAAATGAAATAAAATCTATCCTTTTATATTGACAATAACCTTAATTAAGATGATATTGCAGTATAACTTTTAAAATTTATAATTAATTAATTATTAAGGTAGGACTCATAATGTACCATCACCCAAATTTATAAAATAATATTTTATTCAATCCCCTCAAAATAACGAAATAGCTCTTGTCAATTTTTTTTTAACTTTTAATCTATTAACTTTGCTTAAATCATTTAATCTATATTCATTTTTTTACGATTATTTGTAAGTAGTATTTTATTTATGAAAATCTTGAAACATCTTTATTTTTTACTAGGTGAAGGGCTATCTTTCAAACACAGCATTGCCAATCTGTTCTTACTTGTTTTTCTTTTGTGCTGAATAAACCACATCTTCTTCTTGTTCTTCTTTGCAGTTGATGAGCCAATTCTTTACCCCTAATTTCAAGTGACACCTGAGGATTATGCTTCTTTATTTTGAATGATGGACCTTTTCGTCTTAGTTTTGAGACATGTCCATCTACAATTTCCAAGCAAAATATTTTCATATTCATCTTTTCAGGTAATATATCCTTGGAGATTACTAAGGCGTTTGCAACGGCAGCATCGAGAAAATAGAAAAAAATTCTGGGCCACCATTACCTTTTCGACTAATTTAATACTGGTTTTTTTTTTTAGTTTAATAAAATCAAGAATAATTTTATGATCACAATGAAACTTTCAGAAGTTGTTGGTAATAGTTGTAAGTCCTTTTTTCTCAAACGACTAATTGATTCATTTATTATTTTAGAAGTTATGCTGTTTTAGTAAATCGCTTATTTTTTTGCTAGAAACGGAAAGCGTAAAAGGTTTTGTTAAAAAAAGTGATATTTGGAATGTTTGATTCTTATCAAAGTTTTCGCGAAAATTAGGAAGTAACAAATTTACTAGCATCATAGTCATTCGTATACTAGCATGATACTCAATCGTAGACTATAAAAGGAGAATTTTTTCTAGCAAAAATCATTATTAAGAGATTTTTCAAACTGATAACATAGAAGCTCCTGGAAATGATTAGACAGGGAAAAAAATTGATGAAACATTCTTCAGATGCAACTGTTCAGTGTTTTCAACACAACGACTGATGAGAAGTGAAGGAGCTCAAGACGTACCATCACGACGAGCGCTAGGCAGACTAATTAAAAAAATTCGAGACACCGATAGTGTACAAGATGGACGAAAAGGGCGTGTTGGCAGAAAAGGCGTAGAACAACATAAAATTGAAGAGTTGCGTCAAAACGTCGAACGATCGCCGCAGAAATCATTGAAACAGAAGATCAGAACAAGTGGGATTGTTAAAAAGTGCCACATACAATGTAATGAAGAAAAAACTGAAACTTAATTCATACAAGATTCAGGTTGTGCAAAAATTAGAAGAAAACAAATTAGCGAAAATAAAATCGTATGAAGAAGAATTTAGAAAAACATTTAGGGAAGTTGATGTACCGCCCGTGATAATGTCTGACGAAACGCACTTTCATCCATCTCAGCGGATACAATAATAAGCAGAACAACATTGAATAGAATATGGTCGGATCACAACTGCCTCCTGCAAAGGCCATTGTGTGGTGTGCGATAACACCTCAGAAGATCACTGGGACGTATTTTTATAAGCAAGAAAATGGAAATTCAGTCACTGTGAATGATGTAAGATACTGACACATGCTTGAAGAATATTTTTTACAGAACTTTCCACGGTTTCGAAATAGACGACAACTGTTTTTCCAGCAAGATCCTGCAACTTCACATACATCGAATGAAACAATGCAGTTGTTAAGACGAAACTTCAGAGAAAAATCATTTCTCAAAACAGTGAATTTAAGTGGCCTCCAAGATCCCTCGATCTAACACCTTTGGATTTTTTTATGGGGATATTTAAAAGATCGTATTTAACGTAATAATCCTGGAAATATCTACTAAAAAAATAATATCGCTGAAGAAATTAATAACATCGATGAAGAACTTTTGAAAAAAATGATGAGAGCAGCTTCGTCACGAGTAAATGAATGTTATGAGAAAAATGGTCAGTATTTGTAAAGAAGAATCTTCAAATAAATTAAGTTATTATATTAATTATGCAAACCGATTGTTAGTCTTATTTTTTGATTAATTTTAAGTAAATAAAATTAGTTTAAAATAAAATTCGTTTTAATAGTCGATAAATATTTGAAAGTTCAGCGAAAATTTGTTAAAAATCAATACTTCACTAAAAATAGCATAACTTCTAACAAAATAAATTAATCAATTAGCCATTTTAAGACCGAAGGCTTACAGCTATTCCCAACAAGTTCTGAAAGTTTTATTATGATAAAAATATTCTTGATTTCATTAAACTTCAAATGTAGGACATGTGAAAAAAGACCTTGAATAAAGCCTTCAGTTGATCAAATTTGTCAACACAATTCATAATTTCATTATAATCTTTAATAGCTTGAGGGCAATTGATTTCCCTAGTACTTCCATCCTTTTTTTCTTTCTTGAAACTTTTTCTACCGCAGTTGGGCCATGATAGCTAGAAGTAACACGCCCCAATCGTCTGTTTTTCCATTTGTATACAGCTATTTCATCTTCAGTAACCGGGTGATCCCAAGAAAACAGAACCCACAAATCCTTGAATAAACTGTCAATTTTAATTTTTATTCTTTTATTTTTCAAGATATAAAAGTAGAGTTTGTGCATGAAATATTGGAGGCCTATTTCGCCAACAAATCACACACTGTAGCGCAAGCAAATTTTTGGAAAAGTTTCGGTGTCGTCATGCTTCATCAAAAAGCAAAGTTTTGACTGGGTTCAGAAGTTCAGAAAGTATGGGACTGTGCAAAATCTTAATTCTAAAGGACTGAGGAACACTTATTCTGGTCTGAGGGTGAGTGCTAGGACAGAAAGGAACATTGATGATGTACGGGACTCAGTGGGGCGGATCCCAAAGAAATCACTTCGACGACGCAGTCAAGAGCTGGGAATCTCTCAAGAGTCATTGAGGCGTCTTCTTAAATCAGATCTTCATTTGTATCTTTACCAGATCCAAGTAAAGCAAAAACTTACGGAAGCGGACATGAAAAAACGCGTAACCGTGTGTGAATGGTTTTTGACACAATCGAAGACAATCCAGACTTGTTGGATCATGTTTGGTTCTCTGACGAAGCGCACTTTCTGCTGTCAGAACATGTAAACAGCAAGAATAATGTTTATTGGGGTACAGCCGCACCGAAGGATGTGTTACAGAGGTTGTTACACTCAACAAAGTGCACAGCATGGGTAGCAATCTCAAAAAATGGCATCATCGGTCCATATTGGTTCGAAGGCGAAAATGAGAGAACTCAAACGGTGAATACGGAGCGCTATGTGGCAGTGCTAAGGAAGTTTTGGGCATCACTGGGACGACGCAGAGGGATAGATCGAGATGAAAAGTGGTTCCAGCAAGACGGGGACACCCTCCCACACATGAAATGACTCCCTAGCCTGGCTAAGAGAGCGATTTCAGGAGAGACTGATCAGCAGGAAGTCTGTTGTTGAGTGGGCACCGCATTCACAGGACTTGAACCCCCAGATTTTTATCTGTGGGGGTATCTCAAGGATAATGTATACCAGAACAACCCACAAACGATTGGTGAACTGAAGGCAGCAATCGGAGCAAAAATCAGGAAAATCCCTAAAGAGGAATGTGTTCGGGTAATTGACAATTTTGCGCGACCTGTGCAAGTTTGCCTCCAACGCCACGGAGCCCATTTGGAGCATATTTTGGGAAAAACATGACTTTTTTGCAAAGCGATCAAGAAAACTGAAACTTTGGGGGACGATCGTACACAGACTGAAGTTTAAGTCCAGCAAATGTCTCGAAATTTTCTGCACCTTTGTAGGATTTAATAAATTTTTTATTTGTTCCGGGGTTTTTTAGGGGGGGGTAAGGGTCACCCGGTACATACCACTCATAATCTCCTCTTTTCCTACTTTTGTCCTTTTGGAAATTAGATGGAATTTTTTTCTTTTCCGGTTTACTGTACCACAAGAATGCAAGGGAAATAATTGTCAACAAAAATTTAGGATTTCCTCCTTAAAGTGGGTACGTGAGCTTCTTAACAACACTACCTCCTAAAACTTTTGTTACATTTCCCTTCTCCCTACCAGAATATATTTCTCCATCAAGAAAATAACCTGACTTATCAGCTAGTACCCATATTTTATACCCTCTTTATTTTGATTGGTTTCATTGGGTTATATTGCTTTAAGGAACTGAGACCCTTGAATTTAACCATTGACTCATCAACAGCAACTATTTCACTGGGTAGGAAGCTTTTTTTTTAATTTCCAATAAACATTCGAATTAAAGGCCTCACTTTATAAAGCTTATCGTAATCTTGGGAATTTCGTGGAGGCATTGATACATTATCATTCGAATGTAAATCAAACCTTTTCATAAATATCAAATTGAAAATGAAAGTATCATTCAATTTTGGATCACTACTCCAATAATCCCTATAACTAGGTAAATATTTAATTCCCATGAGCAAATTAACTCCAAGAAAACATTTCATTTCATTATTGGTAACTGAGACAAACTGCTTTCTTGACTGGTGACCATATAAATTTGTATGGAAAACAATAAAGTTCAAGAAGGATCTTCTACTTGCTTCCATTCATCACTTACCCCGAATGACTTAGAAAAGTCATCCGCACTTACAATTGAATAATACTTTTTCCCAATTTGTACCAACACACTTCTACAATAAAAATATTCAAATAAACATAAATTTAGCATTATACTTCAAAATGAAAATGTAGAAAGACTTATATTTGATGGTGTTAATATTGTGTGGAAAATAGGTTGGACATGTTTAGGTTCCTGTCGGGAACAATTATAATGAAATTGTTCAGTGGTACAGATAACGTACCACCCTATTTTTTTTTAATGTCTGCTTGTGTATGATTTACCTTATAATATCACCATAAATACTTTGATTCTATATAAAGAAATAAAATATGTCTAAAGAATTCTATTTATTCAAGGAAAAACTTAAATTTTTACTTACTTTAATTTTGAAGTCAAAAAGGCAATACACCCTTCGGCACCGGTTCAAACAGAATGAAGTAAAATAATTTTTGGCATCCTAAATGGTTGCCAAATGCATCCGGAAGCTTCAACCAGTTCTCTCATAAAGGTAGTACAAATCTTGTGCTGTTGCGCACTTCGAGAAACGCATTTTTCTAGCTGGTATACATTTTGAGCCGTCATGCATTCACTGTAGTCATTCAGGTGGTCCATAAATTGAACCACCATGCTTGAAAGGGTTAAGCAATCATCGGTGAATAGGATTCACAGTTTATAACTCTGCATCACATCAGAAAAAAGTGTTCTTTCCACATTCACTCTTTCCACCGAAAAAGGAGCTAAACTCCCCTACTCCACTCATTCATATTACCAAACGCCAAGTGCAAAATAAAGTGATTTTATTAAATTGATTCTAAATACAAATCCGATTTTATTTGGTGAACATCCCCAGAAACGAACTCGAATCGCGAATATGAATTCATACATAAGAAAAGACCTATTTGCTCCTACCGAACAAACTCCTTTTTGTTGCTATAGGGAACTGCTGACCTCGCCACACGCCACAATCGAAGAGAACAACTTTCTCTCACCATAAGTACCTTCTCTCGCAATATATATATATATATATATATATATATATATATATATATATATATATATATATATATATATATATATATGGTCAGGTGGACACGGATCGTACTGCTAGTGGTGTTTTGGTCATCAAAACTAAAAGTTTTAAAGTTAGTAGAAATCCAAAGTGCCCAACAGATAGTTCACCTTTATTTTCCACATACATAACTTCGAAATATGTTTCCCAGTTCAGATTTATGGTGTCATTTGTGAAAAAAGTGGGGTTTTTTACTGATCGTGGCCATGTAGGACACGCTCCGTACGCCCTTGGTACCATTTTTGTTATTTTTCTTTTATATGCCACAACTGAAATTGAAGGATCTACTACTACGAAATGATACAAAAATGTTATGAAAAGACGAATAATATTAAACAAAATGGTTATAATTGCTATTTTACAATATTTTTTGCATAGGTATCAAAATTAATAAAAAAAATAATAAATTTCTTAATTTTATAGAACATTTTTGAGCAAGTAATGCACAGCTTTCATTGTTCATCATTGCATAAATATATTGATAACCTCACTAGGCAATATAAAATCCTCTTCTTAATGCAATAATGCAACTGGAAAATTGAAAATTGAATTTCAATTTTTTGAAAAATATTTAAAAAATATAAACACTTAGCACATCACTATATATAGTTAAATCTTGCATCTAACCTAAAACAATGTTAGATAATAACACAAATAACATCATTTTACAGTGATAAAAATGGTCAACTTTGCACTTTGATATCTTGTATTTTTATTCTTCCTTTGGTAGCTTTTTTACATTTAAAACACAAAATAATGTTACATGATCAACATTCAGTAGTTTTAAAAAATGCTCATTAGTATAATTATCAAGAATTTTCAAATTCTGTACGAACCATGTTCTACCCGCCATTTTATGTAAACTGTAAACACAGAAATTCCCACACTGGTCACCGTTATGAAATCACACTCATTTTCCTTCACAATGATTATATTCACCATGAAAACCATAACCAGCACAATATTTACGAACACTGTAGGCTATAATGTAACTCTTAAAAACTACCTCGATACGTAAAATATAAAAAACTGTTAGAATTATTACCCCGAAAACAGGGCAGGGCAAAGCAAGATGGTAGCGCTTAAGTGAGAGACATTAGTGTCCAATTGATTTGGAAAGTATAGTGATTTCTCCATAGAACTTATTCGAAACGATGTTGAGTTCCTAATGCCCTCGTTAGTTAGAGTTTAGTTTAAGGGTAGTATGAGAGTTTGAGGAGAGTTTGAGAGAAGTTTGATGGTTTCGAAATGGATAGAAGGTTAAGAGTTTGAAGGACCAAAGGGGGCAAAGGGAAAAGAGAGTTTGATGGGAATATGGGGGGAACTCGCATAACCAATGCGAGAAAGAGGGTATAAAACCTTACCTTGGCGGGAGAACCCGGGCAAGGACCTTACTTGCGAGGAGGAGTCGTTCGCGGTGCTTCACCCTTCAGAAGTTTTCCGTCCCGCCAAGTCCCAGCGTTTGAAAAGAGTTTTGAGTGTAAACGGTTCCTTCTTGTTCTAAGTTTCGCAACGGTTCTGCCCGGATACCAGGAGTTTGGGTAGATACGGGTTTAAGCCAGTTGTTTCTTTCTCCAGCTTGTGATGAATAGTGGTCATTTGTCCCTTCTGCATGGGATGATTAGGGGAAAGGGGTCAAGGAAAGGTGTCCGAGCCCAAACACCTTCTAATCATAGTAAAGCCATAAACCACCGTGTCCACTGTGCCGATCGCCGAGAAGGTGGGGAATGGCAATATTCGTCCATCTGTCCAGGACGGTCCTAAGCTCACAACACCTTCACCAACCACAAATACTCAGGAACCATAAACCACTCGCTGTGTCTTCAATAGCCTAGAATAGGCCAGAGGGGGGAGGGGGGGGAACCCAATACAGGAGGAAATCCAAACTATTCTCTTTTGACTTACATGCGTTCATGCACGCTCACACAGCCACACGTGCAAGATTGTGCAATAAGCCCTGCAATCCTAACAAAACTTAGCGCATAAAAATGGCGTCAGAGCTCCGCGGTAATAAGAGAGAGGGGACGTCAAATCAGACCCATTTTCTATGCCAAAGCTAAACTGAATCAAACCCATATTTTGGCAAGAAGACCTTTTGTACGGCCCGCGTCCACTTATATATATATATATATATATATATATATATATATATATATATATATGCAATGTCCCGCAGGAAAAATGAAAAGGTGCTTCCAAGTACTTTCGAACTTTATTCAGTTAATCCTCAAGGATAACTACAAGAGAAAATAATATAATAAGGGTATATATAAGCTAGTAAGAGATAAATTAGGAAGTAGGAGAGGGATGGGTAAATTCACATTATGATTTAGCTATAACAGGTAGCAAGGTCAAACCGAGAGACAAGAAAGAGTCAAGAACAGAGCCAAAAGGGTTAAAACGATTAACGGATAAAGCGGTTATCTAAAGAGGGAGATTAGGAGAGGCACGAGAAGTAAGCAAGTATGTAGGGAAAAGGCACAAAGAGAGAGGAAGAGAAATAAAATAATGTTAATACAAAACCAGTGCAATAATTAAATTGACAAATCGGGTGCCCATAAAAATGTAAATTGCAAAAAAAATTAGGAAAATAAGTCAAAGCTAATTTCTTTAAGAATGATTTTTTTCATAACAACATCAATTTTAAAAATGCCAGGGGAAATGTTAAAGTTATTAAATTGGCTTATATATGAACATTCAACAAGGCTTCTTTTAATTGAGTCATTTGAGCGAAAAATAAATTTTGCTGAATTCCAATTAATTAAATGGTTATTTTCGGACATATGCACAAAAAAACGCACTATTATTTACAGCTCTCGTAACATTATTTATGCTGATTAATACGGACAGATAATTGCTTTCCTGTCTGTCCAAAATATTTCCTTGGACAAACAGAACATTCGACCGAATAGACTCCCCCAATATTATTACAATTATTGTGAACTAGAATGTTTTCATAGTTGACTCGTATTTGAAAGCAACTGAAATGTTAAAGTTTTTTAAAAGACGGGGAAGGTCAATGAAACAAACAGAGAAGGGTGGAACCAAAATGTTTTTAACATTAAAAGGGATAGCAGGTGGTGTATTATAGAACATCTTTTTTCAGAAGAAAGGGATAAGGTTAATATAGTTTATGGCCAATTTCAAAGATATTGGAGAATTCAGAATCCATATACTCATGACTAACAACTCGTAAAGCCCGTAAAAAACGGAACGTTTGACTTTGGGACGATGCGTAGAGTAAAACTGAATATAAGAGTTTGAATTAGTAGGTTTGCGATAGATGGAGTATTTACAACCAGTCGGTGTTCTATGAATATGAAGATCGAGGTTGAAAATAATAGAACCCTTTCCTATCCCGATCTTCTTATTCATAGAACACAGACTACTTTTAAATTGTCTATCTATCGCAAACCTACTAATTGGAACGTTATGTTAGTGAAAAACAAACAAAAAACTAGTGAATTATTTATAACAGAAAATATTTGAAACGAAATTATATTAATCAAACGTAAACAAAATAATCGTAACAGTACAAAACTTAGGAATTGAAATGACGGAAAAATAGAGTTGGAAACATATACAATATAGTAAAACAAAATAAAAAAGTGAACATTACCTTACATGGTTGGATTACAATGACAAGTGAAAACGGGAAGAAAATTTAAGATTAAATATAGCTTGGATGGTTGTTAGGTTATAAACACTGAAAAGGATGACGTGTCAATATTTAAATTTGGGTGATTGTATTAAATTTTAATGCAGAGATTCTTAATTGCGAGAGTAGATGAAGATTTAGCAAATCCTAAGACAAAAATCATTTAAGGACACGTTAGGTTTACAATATATTGCATTTTTACTGATGGACAAATACTCTTTATTAGTCAATGTTTTACCGTTTCTATAGCTAATGCCCATGACAGAACAGAATCGAGCCTGAAGTGAATGCACTGTGCTCCCTATATAGGTCCTCTGCTTACAGCTGATGCAAGAAAATCTATATACAATGCAATATAAAGCATATGTTGCGATGTATAAAATATGATGAACATCAATGGCAGCTCTGTGGTGACTAAAAGGTTTTTGCTCTTGTGATGGGCCTGCAGGGCGGATACACCAAGTACTGCTGCTTTCTGTGCAAATCGGACAGCCATGCAAGAGGCTCCCACTATATTGGGAGAGACTGACCACTTTGTCAATCATTGGAGCCTGGGATGAAACATGTTCAACATACAACTCTTCCTGAACCAAACCAAATTTTTCTACCGCCACTAAGCATAAAACTGGGGCTCATGAAAAACTTTGTAAAAGCTATGGTCAAATCTGGTCAGGGATTCAAGTATTTAACATCAAAGTTCCCCTCACTGAGTTTTTATTGGTCCTCATATTCGAGAGCTTCTTAAAGATGGTGACTTTGAATCAGCCCTTCATGGGGAAGAGAAAGCTGCTTGGGAAGCATTCAAGTTAGTGGCGAAGGGATTTCTCGGAAAGAGTATGGAAGGAAACCATGAAGAATTGGTGGAAAATCTCATCAAGGCTTACAAGAACATGGGATGTACCATGCCACTTAAAATCCACTTCTTAAACCCAGATTTAGACGTTTTTCCAGAAAACAGTGGGTCAGTTAGTGACGAACATGGTGAAAAGTTTTACAAAGATATTTCAACCATGGAAAAGCGCTACCAGGGTAAATGGAGCACAACAATGTTTTTAGATTATTGCTGGACATTGGCAAGAGATGATTCTTCAACCCACTATCAGCGTCAAGCAAAGAGGCAAAGAGTGGATATGGATTAGAGTTTAAAAGAGAATGAATGACACATACTCTACGTTATTATAAAATAATCAAATATTACATGCCACGTATCTTTAAAACTATAGCCAATAAACATTTTTCAATGTGATATTTGGAGTCAGTGCATGAAAATACAAAAGAATTAACTAATCTCATTTGAGAAGCACAGAACTTTTAAAAAAATGGTGACCAGTGTAATCTAAACAAGAAAGAGTTGAGCGCAAAAGTTTAGAATATGAATCAACAAGGGCCAAAAGCTTATTCCGAACGAAAAATTTAAAGTTAATTTCATTATTGAGTAGGTAATACAGAGAGGAAACATAAAAATCCCTCGAATGTAGAGATTTCCTGTATAGTTTGAAATGTAGTTTGCCTTTCTCTGATGCTCTCCTGATACACATGTAGCCATTAGATGAGAGGTTATCGACGACCGCCATGATAACGATCAATTTTCCATTCAAATATTTTTCTAGGCCTCTGCTCCACGAGAGGCTTCTTGTTGAATGGGGCAAATTTTTCAGAAAAATACCTAAAAATAAAAAATAAAATGAAAGAAGGTAATTTAAAAAATATCGAAATTTCCCCTTTAATTGTCCTAAAATCAAACTTAACTCTTCTTTCATTAGAATATAAAAGCTACCCCTTCTTTCATTACAATATAAATGCTACCCCTTTTTCATAAGAAAATAAAAGTTACCCCTTTTTCATTAGAAAATACAACAGCGAAAACAAACTTTGGTTCCTCTCCTGTTTTTTTATTCCTTCTTCGGTGTGGTTGAGGTCCCCGCAAGGGGTGGATGTATAACACAACCACCCAACCCCAGTGCCGCGAGAGAAACTGGTGCTCTTTCTTGGATCGTCTGTTCCACCGCTTTTCCATGTATGTATAGACTCAACAAAGGGTGAAAGGGGGCGATATTAGTTGGAAACCATTGCAGTCTATTTGTTAGAAGTTTACATCCGAAGCGCCGCTAGAACAGATAAAGCATCTAGCTTAATTTATTAGTATTTGATTATTTCAGGCTATTTTATTTATTGATATACAGGGTGTCTATAATGTCTGGATGCAGGAAATATCGCAATGATCTCTTCATTCATCAGACCTTACTTTTACCCCTTGAATTTTATTGCTGGGTGGGTGTATTCAAAGGTGTATTCAATGAATTAAAGATAGAAGACACCTCTGAGGGAACAGCGCATCATAAATGAATGCGCTCAAATCGACGGAAATTTGAAGTTAGCGCATCGGGTTTTTCGGTGATTCTCGCAAAGCGCTTCGAACTTCGCTTCGCAAATGATCGTAATCACTTACAAAAGGTTATTTATTAATATATTAGATTAATATAATGAGGTCCAAATTTTGTTATTACAATTATGCATTTTGCCTATGTCCAGACTTTATGGCCCCGCAGGGGGATACCCTGTGGAGCCTTTTACACTTGGTCCCTGGAGGAGTTGCACCTCCTCCTGGCCCGAGTGCAAATTAGGGAAGTCACGTCACTGGCTTGATTTGAACTCTCTGATGGGGCCTGGGAAAGTTGTTTGTGCGCTTTTCCCTTTCCACCTCTCAGCACTACTTCACCTTATTATTATTATTATTATAATTATTATTTTATTATCATTATTATTATCACTATTATGCATTATAATTATTTAGTATGATTAGTATTAATTATTATTAGTATGTTATTATTAATTATTATTATTTTCATTACGGCTCTCCCCTCAACCTTTTCTACTCGCTCTTTGTACCAGGTTTAGTCTTTACACTTATATATAGTTCGGTCCAGTCACCATGGTGCCTTGTTGGACTCCATGCCTACCTAGCACCAGGGTATGATAATAATAGGTGATCACTCACTCTACTCGTTAGTGGACCCAGCTTTCTCTACTTCTCTTTATTACATAACCACCCTCCTACCTATTTCTGGTTGCCCGGCGCACTTTCGTCCTCTTATGAGCATACCTTGACGTCTTTACCTGCTGTGACGACCGAAAGCCCGGTAGCTAAGGCAAGTATCAGGTACTGGGTGTGTTGGGCCGTCAACTCTGCTCACCTTCTTCCAGTACACATAATAAGGTGGCTCCGCCGGTACCATCCTTTATAGTTAAAGCTACAGGACAATTTCGCCTAAATGGTGGATGGGGTTGAAAAAGCTCATCAACGCTGGACTAGCACCGATTATGTGGAAATGATGATCACATTCCGGAATTTCTAATCCAATGGAGACTTTAATCTTTACCTCTCAAGTCCTTGAGAGGCCATAGTATCTACTGTCCATGAGTCTATTTTCTTTTTTTCTGATACTCTGGTGACAGTTGATAAGAATAGTGGGGCTGCGCATGGGGATCCACCTCTAAGCACGACTTCGCCCTCCCTAGGTGTTGGGGAGGACGAGTTAACACGAGACACCCCTTTGCCTGGTGGAAGGCGTTCCCCTCTTACCATCCGTATGCAGCAAAGGGGTTCCCCTCTGTCATCTTTAGAGCCGCTCTCGGGCAGCTCCACGTCTGAAAAGGAGGTGCCCCCCTATGCTTTCTCAGGGGCGCCTCTAACTCTCTTCTACCGGATATAAGGCTTACTCCACTGCTAGGTTTACCTGTGCGGTGGCTTTCCCCTCACCCCTTTCTTTGGACGCGCCCTGGGGCGACTCCATCTCCCTACCAGCAGCAGTCCCTCGTTTACTATTACAGGGGACTACCAAGAGAGCAGACAAGCGACCCAAAATTGACTGCTCCCGGTGAACCAGCCCCAGAAGGCAGGATCTTCCATGGGATCGAACCCGAGCTCGGTGCCAAACAACGAACCTGAGTCCACCTATGTGCAAGCTTCTCAGACGGCTTGGACCCCAGGAGACACAAGGAAAAGAGGAACCTCCTGCCACCCCTGGTGCCCCTCTGACCACTAAGACCTTCTCTATCTCGGAGAAGGATCTTGTTGAAGCCGGTTCATCAGGCCTAGGTTCAATCCCCGCCCTCCTCTCCTAAAAAGAAAAGAAGAGGACTAAAGATTCCTCTCACTCCGCAGGGGCTCCGAGGACGGATGAGTCTGCTGCCGTTTGGGCAAGCAACCAGGCCAAGATCGGCACTTCCGGCCCCGAAGCGCCCCCGGGAAGGGGGAAAGTCCTAGACCAAGACCAAAGTCGCAAGTACGTTGAGTGGAGACTCGTGATACTACCTGGTGTTTCCGAGGCCGCTGATTTCAAATGCTTTCTGTTTTTTTTTTTTTTGCTCCACTGGTGGCTTCGAGACCCACCCCTACACTCTTCGTCAAGTTCGATCGGGACAGGCTTCCTGAATCAGTGCGTGCTGGTTAGTATCGCTACTGCGTGAAGGCATTCGTACTACTGCCGCGGAGGTGTTACTACTGCCACCGCTTAGGCAAACTAATCGTTCTTGTAAATGTGCAAAGTTTCGTTTACCTTAAGTATGTGTAAGTTGCTTCAAGGGCACATGCGCTATATTCCTATCATGTGTGACCAAGTTTGCCATTTGCGGAGAGCCGCACCCTGCTTCTTCGAACCAATGTGGTGCGTATCCCCTGGAGATGGAAACCCTGGCGGTTCAGGCTACGGATTTTCTCTCGGCTCTCCCTGGGACGCCTTATGGCTTTATTTTAAATGAGATACCCTCTGCTCCTGGCCTCTCCAGGCTTACGAGTACGGTCGTTTCCGCGCATATTCGGAACTCATTTTCAGGTAATACTCAACTAGGGTGCTCTCCTGATAGAGCTCTCAGCACAAAAAGTTTACACCCAGCCTCGGATAAAACCAGGGCTCCCTCCCTCCACGGCGTGACCGTTTCTCGTAAGGCGAAAGGGCCGAGCGCCCCCACCGAATCGTTAGGTTTTCAGGAGACCTCACCCCTGAAGGTGGTAGTGAGGTCACCTTCCGGCGTTTCTAAAGCTCTCCTCAAAAGTAGGACAGCACCAAAGGAGCTTCAGCTCTACGCTTCCACCCAAGTCTGGGTTGGGTGGCTTATTGACTGCTCCCGGTGAACCAGCCCCAGAAGGCAGGATCTTCCATGGGATCAAACCCGAGCTCGGTGCCAAACAACGAACCTGAGTCCACCTATGTGCAAGCTTCTCAGACGGCTTGGACCCCAGGAGACACAAGGAAAAGAGGAACCTCCTGCCACCCCTGGTGCCCCTCTGACCACTAAGACCTTCTCTATCTCGGAGAAGGATCTTGTTGAAGCCGGTTCATCAGGCCTAGGTTCAATCCCCGCCCTCCTCTCCTAAAAAGAAAAGAAGAGGACTAAAGATTCCTCTCACTCCGCAGGGGCTCCGAGGACGGATGAGTCTGCTGCCGTTTTGGCAAGCAACCAGGCCAAGATCGGCACTTCCGGCCCCGAAGCGCCCCCGGGAAGGGGGAAAGTCCTAGACTAAGACCAAAGTCGCAAGTACGTTGAGTGGAGACTCGTGATACTACCTGGTGTTTCCGAGGCCGCTGATTTCAAATGCTTTCTGTTTTTTTTTTTTCCTCCACTGGTGGCAGCATGTTGGTTGGTCAAAGGCAACACGATCCATCAGAGGACAGCATTAGTTAGATTGATTGGTAGAGTGCAAAATGTGATCCGTTCCTCTAACGGGAGCCTTCTGGAAAATTCGTCGGACCTTTCCGAGGCGGCCAAGATTAGTGCTCTTCGGACCCTTAATGGCTCGCAGGTGATTGAGACGCCACACTGTACTATGAACTTCGTGAAATGTTTGGTTTATGCGAGGGAACTTGTAGACTACGCCATAGAAGATATCAACTTAGAACTGGACGACCATGGAGCGGTCAAGATCGAAAACGTGATGAGAAAAAAGGGGAGGGGCTTCGAGACCCACCCCTACACTCTTCGTCAAGTTCGATCGGGACAGGCTTCCTGAATCAGTGCGTGCTGGTTATTATCGCTACTGCGTGAAGGCATTCGTACTACTGCCGCGGAGGTGTTACTACTGCCACCGCTTAGGCAAACTAATCGTTCTTGTAAATGTGCAAAGTTTCGTTTACCTTAAGTATGTGTAAGTTGCTTCAAGGGCACATGCGCTATATTCCTATCATGTGTGACCAAGTTTGCCATTTGCGGAGAGCCGCACCCTGCTTCTTCGAACCAATGTGGTGCGTATCCCCTGGAGATGGAAACCCTGGCGGTTCAGGCTACGGATTTTCTCTCGGCTCTCCCTGGGACGCCTTATGGCTTTATTTTAAATGAGATACCCTCTGCTCCTGGCCTCTCCAGGCTTACGAGTACGGTCGTTTCCGCGCATATTCGGAACTCATTTTCAGGTAATACTCAACTAGGGTGCTCTCCTGATAGAGCTCTCAGCACAAAAAGTTTACACCCAGCCTCGGATAAAACCAGGGCTCCCTCCCTCCACGGCGTGACCGTTTCTCGTAAGGCGAAAGGGCCGAGCGCCCCCACCGAATCGTTAGGTTTTCAGGAGACCTCACCCCTGAAGGTGGTAGTGAGGTCACCTTCCGGCGTTTCTAAAGCTCTCCTCAAAAGTAGGACAGCACCAAAGGAGCTTCAGCTCTACGCTTCCACCCAAGTCTGGGTTGGGTGGCTTATTGACTGCTCCCGGTGAACCAGCCCCAGAAGGCAGGATCTTCCATGGGATCAAACCCGAGCTCGGTGCCAAACAACGAACCTGAGTCCACCTATGTGCAAGCTTCTCAGACGGCTTGGACCCCAGGAGACACAAGGAAAAGAGGAACCTCCTGCCACCCCTGGTGCCCCTCTGACCACTAAGACCTTCTCTATCTCGGAGAAGGATCTTGTTGAAGCCGGTTCATCAGGCCTAGGTTCAATCCCCGCCCTCCTCTCCTAAAAAGAAAAGAAGAGGACTAAAGATTCCTCTCACTCCGCAGGGGCTCCGAGGACGGATGAGTCTGCTGCCGTTTTGGCAAGCAACCAGGCCAAGATCGGCACTTCCGGCCCCGAAGCGCCCCCGGGAAGGGGGAAAGTCCTAGACTAAGACCAAAGTCGCAAGTACGTTGAGTGGAGACTCGTGATACTACCTGGTGTTTCCGAGGCCGCTGATTTCAAATGCTTTCTGTTTTTTTTTTTTCCTCCACTGGTGGCAGCATGTTGGTTGGTCAAAGGCAACACGATCCATCAGAGGACAGCATTAGTTAGATTGATTGGTAGAGTGCAAAATGTGATCCGTTCCTCTAACGGGAGCCTTCTGGAAAATTCGTCGGACCTTTCCGAGGCGGCCAAGATTAGTGCTCTTCGGACCCTTAATGGCTCGCAGGTGATTGAGACGCCACACTGTACTATGAACTTCGTGAAATGTTTGGTTTATGCGAGGGAACTTGTAGACTACGCCATAGAAGATATCAACTTAGAACTGGACGACCATGGAGCGGTCAAGATCGAAAACGTGATGAGAAAAAAGGGGAGGGGCTTCGAGACCCACCCCTACACTCTTCGTCAAGTTCGATCGGGACAGGCTTCCTGAATCAGTGCGTGCTGGTTATTATCGCTACTGCGTGAAGGCATTCGTACTACTGCCGCGGAGGTGTTACTACTGCCACCGCTTAGGCAAACTAATCGTTCTTGTAAATGTGCAAAGTTTCGTTTACCTTAAGTATGTGTAAGTTGCTTCAAGGGCACATGCGCTATATTCCTATCATGTGTGACCAAGTTTGCCATTTGCGGAGAGCCGCACCCTGCTTCTTCGAACCAATGTGGTGCGTATCCCCTGGAGATGGAAACCCTGGCGGTTCAGGCTACGGATTTTCTCTCGGCTCTCCCTGGGACGCCTTATGGCTTTATTTTAAATGAGATACCCTCTGCTCCTGGCCTCTCCAGGCTTACGAGTACGGTCGTTTCCGCGCATATTCGGAACTCATTTTCAGGTAATACTCAACTAGGGTGCTCTCCTGATAGAGCTCTCAGCACAAAAAGTTTACACCCAGCCTCGGATAAAACCAGGGCTCCCTCCCTCCACGGCGTGACCGTTTCTCGTAAGGCGAAAGGGCCGAGCGCCCCCACCGAATCGTTAGGTTTTCAGGAGACCTCACCCCTGAAGGTGGTAGTGAGGTCACCTTCCGGCGTTTCTAAAGCTCTCCTCAAAAGTAGGACAGCACCAAAGGAGCTTCAGCTCCTACGCTTCCACCCAAGTCTGGGTTGGGTGGCTTAGAGACTGTGGCTGATTCAACGGAGGAACCCCTGCATCTCTTCCGAGCTAGGTCTGGAGGGCATATTCCTTTACTGGAATTACCGCTGACTCCGGGCCAGCTGGGAGGAGCTATGCAGGGTCGTTTCCTCCCCGTGTTTCTTTTTAACCTTTTTTTGAGACCACACTACCACGGGATGGGGGGGGGGGCAGGCAGGAGTTTGCGCGATTTCGACCTGACACGATATCTCCGTTCTTCTCTTTGCTTGAAATACCCCTTTTCATGCAGTCCCTGTTATATCTGCGCATATTCCACCGTCACCCGACTTTGACGCGGGGGACTTTCGCTGCATCATGGCACGGTTGCCGAGGCCCTTTCCCTTTCTGGGGAGACTACTCGATCAGTCCCTTAGGTCAGATAGCTGGCCGAACTGATCGACGAACTGGAGATAGGTGTCCTAAATATTGATGAATTTATGTATCATTGCCCGAGAACCGCTTAATTTTCTTGGCTTGATTTATTCTTCTGCTCTTCGGATTCACAGCCTGATTCTGGGTGGGAGTTAGTCGATGACCTACATGGTATTGATCAATTTTCCATTCAAATATAAATTTTTGGACTACTGTCGCCTAAAAGAGCCTCCCAGTAGTGCTTGCCACGGGCGTGGGGGTCAACATTTGAGGCCATCACTGATTTATTTTTCGCAGTCGATGAGTTTTGGTCCGTGGATGAGGTCATTGAGGTCTTTCCCCGCAACCTCATCGTTCTGGGCCTAACTACTATTCCTAGAACGTCTGCCCATTTTGCACGACGACAGCTTCCGTGGTGGTAAACCGAGTGTGAGATGGCTTTCAACCAGAAGCGTTATGCCTACATGCCTTATAAGCGCTGTCCGAACGATTTCACTGTCGTTGAATTCGTTCTGTTAGATTTAGCGAATGGCTACTTTACTCAGAAATTCCGCAGGTGTTGGTCTTGTTTTTAACCTACACCTCACCTGGGAGGCTCATATTCGCAGCTTTATGGTTTCGTTCCGTAACTTCAGTACTTGGGGTGCTGATAATTCTGCATTAGTTTTATACCGAAACTTTGTTCCTACGAAGATTGATACACCCGTCGCCACCTGCCAACCGATGCCTTCCGTACGTCCCGCATTGTGAGCCTACTTATCGATGCCACTCGCTCTGCTCCGTGTCTAGTGCACTATGCGCTTGTACGCGCGAGCCCGGTTCTATCGTGGACGCCACCCTAGATGGTACCACATTTTACTATTTGTCGCCAGGCTTATGCTCCCAAAACTTCTACACCACTCTGAACATTGCGTTCGACCTTTTTTGTAGTACACTTCATGTCGCGTACATGGATGGCTCAGCCTTCATGACGTAGCCCCAATGTGTGAAGTGAGCTGCTTTTCTTCGTCAGGTTGGGAGGATGGGGTCGTCTTCTGTTTCTTGCATTTTGGGAGTTACGATAGACGAGATGTGCTAATCAAAAAATATCTCTGTTTGCTGCTATTCTCATCATTGGCGCTCTTCCTTAGTGTGTCATCTTCAAGGTAAGATCCATTTGACCTACTTGGCAGGCGGGAGGGTACCAGTGCTGATTTCTAAGTTGGAAGGTTTAAGAGGAGCTAATCATCACTTTGATTGGTGTTTGTTTCTTTATATATATTTTCTATTTGGAAGGATTGTCTTTTTATTACTTCGGGAGTAGTTCGGCAGACTTTTTTGGGTTGTTTCCTCCTTGTTTGGAGATATAAGTTGTTCAGGAGGGTGGGGGGAACCCCATTAGACCCAGCTATAAATCCTCCGGCGCCAGAGTTGCAAGTCATTATCCGCCACCCCCCTGCCCCGTCCGTATCCGCCGTCTGCACTTCCCCGTTCGTACCCAATATCCGCGTCCCGTTAGACTCTGAAAAATTCTCGCAGGACCCATCAAGCTCCTGGTATTCTCGTTAGTTCATGTGAGTCTACTTTGACCCGCTTCCTCCCGCTCCTTGAACGCAGCGTGCTCAGTCTCGATTCGTGTTACTCGAAAGCAAGATTTAAGTTCACCCCGTAATAGTCATTGTCAAGAGAATATTATTTGAACTTTGCGCCAAGACAAGGATTACTTCTTCGGACCAAATCTTCGAGGTAATAGCAACGTGCAACTCTCCTGAGGAAGTGCTCTCTCTATGCCTCCCCCTCCCAGTGTAAAGCCTTCATCATCGGCTTAATATACGCTCAAGGTCATTCGATTGTCCCACGGTTAATATTGTTCGTTTAATTGTACGGCGACCGTCTTCATCAAATCTCCCCCCTACCCCTTTAGCTGCTGAGACTCGTGTACATCTAATGTGTGTATAGCTCGGTTTGAAACTCCTTTTAATCTTGTAAGCTAATATTAATTTGCATATTAGTAAAGTTATTTTTGTACCCGTTTTTCTGTTATCCCGGAACCTCCAAGATAGTCGACTATTAGCCAACCTACATTCCTTTAGTTTTCACTCTGCTTATATTATAAAACTCCCACGCACTCGTAAACGCAGAAAGGGTTAACTTGACCCTACTCTACGATATCTATATTAAACTGGTATAATCATTTGATTGAAATTTGATCAATCTATTGGTTAACCTTGGTTAAATTGTTAATTGTTGGCTAATCTTGGTTCCGGTTCTGGAGTATAAAATGTGAGAAATAACCATTGCATACCTATTTGCGAAGTGTATTTGTTCCCGTTCCCATTTATTTTTTTGTGAATTGAATGCCTAGTGACCGTGTTTAACTGTTAATTTTATTCCCCCACGGAATTAAATTGTTGTCTTTCAAGGCCTCATATCGTGCCGTAAGTTGAAGGTATAGAAAATAGTATTATTCTTCGTATTGCTGTGCTAGGAGTCCTGCAGCTCTCGTCTCAATTACAGTGAAATCTCGACCGCAAAAGCTCTCTCGCGAGTACTTCGCTATACTTCCCTTCGTTGTTCGTGTTTTCATTGGTTAGCAAAACCACTCGTGCGTAAAGAACCCATAATTCGGCCATATTCATTGTCATGCGTTAATTTAATTCTTGTTATTTTGCCCATCTCATGCTGCCGTTTGAGATTTTTAAGGCCCAAGGTGAGTCACTCGGACTCAGTGTAAAAGATTTGATGGCCTACACCCAGGAAGAAGAAAGAAGAGATAGAGAAGAAAGAGAAAAGGAACGAGAAAAAGAGAAAGAGAAAGGGAACGAGAAAAAGAGAAAGAGAAAAGGAACGAGAAGAAAGAGAGAGAATTCGCTCTCACGAATTGGAAATGAGTAGAGCGAGGAATGAGACCTTCTCCATAAACTACTTAAGTGTTATACTAAGTGTACTGCACTCTGTGACCATAAAACTCGCCGTCTTTAAAGAAGGTGAAGACTTCGAGTCTTATCTCACCAACTTCGAAAAGATTTTCGAGGTGAACCAGTAAAACATTGAAACGGACGGCGTAGGTGAATTTTTTCTCCTGTTGAGCTCTCAACTTATGGATATTTTTATCTCCCTTCCATCAGAGGCATCAATTGATTACTCATCGTTAAAAACCGAGTTGCTCGCCGCTTACAATACGACCCCGGTTTCTATCGAGCTAAAATTAGGCACTGTCGCATTCAACCAAACCAGACCTTTCAACAGTTCGGCTACTCCCTACAGCATCGTTTTAATTTTTGGATTGACGCGTCCAAGGTGCCTCATGAATACGACGCCCTAGTCGATTTCTCCCCAAAGACCAATTCGTGAAAGACCAGAGGTGCCATACTCTCAAGAAATGCATCGAGGAGGCAGACGTTTACGGGACTAGCCAGAACTGCTACCCGAAATAAGGGAAGAAATCAGAACCCCCATCTCCTAAATCCAAAGCCAGCAAGAACAAATTTGTTCCTAATAATGGGAATAAGTTCGTTAAGGTGACTGGGCCTGCCAAACCCAAACCCCTCTTCTCGTCGGACCTCCGTGATGTTAAGCCCTTTTCTCACAATCCTCCTGCTTCCTCGTTCCCCGGGAGGACCATCGTGTGCTATTCCTGCGGAGTTCCTGGCCACATGAGATCCAACTGCTATCAAAACTCGCAGTTTAGAAGCCACCCTCCTTCTCACCAGGTACACTAGGTCAGTGCCATTTCTACGCCCCCGCCGTCGCAAAATGAAGCCCCCACTTCTTCGAACCCGCCGAATACAGTTGGCCACCAGGTAAACCTTTTGTTTGATAAAAGTACCCCTGGGGCTCTCCAACTTGAAAATGGAGCCGTGAATGTGTGCCGGATCTCCACCCTCCTCCGTGATACAGGGTGCATGTGCATTGTTGTATCCGATGCCCTACTCCTCCCTGTGGCTCCGGACCACGATAAGTTTGCCGTAGTGCATGATTACTTTGGACGAGCCACTAAATTCTCCATTGTTCACTGCTACTTTGAGTGCGAGTATTTTACTGATTGGGCTGAGGTCGTGGCAGCGCGCATCAAGTTTTGCTCTGTCATAATTGGTCAATCCGTTACTACCCGTTCTCAAGTGAAGAAGGGACTGAAAGCCCCTACATCTCTGGAACCCCCGTGTGCTCCCGAAATCCAGAGTGCAATGAACCATGACTTTGCCAAAAGCCAGGGGGAATGTGAATCTCTTCGTCTCTTGTGGTTCAAAGCCCAGAATAAAACACGCGTAACCGTTATAGAGAATAAGGTGATTTCCTTCCTCGTCAATGACAACCTCCTTTATCGAGTGTGTATCGAGGAAAACGATACCGAGTCCCGCACACTATGTGTAACCCGTTCCCTCGTCCCTCTAATCCGGCAAAAGGCTCACGATAGCCTATTTACTGGTCATTTTAGTCACACGAAGACGGATCAGAGAATCTTTAAATATTTTTATTTGGCTGGCGCGACCGAGGAAATTCTGCGATATTGTCGTTAGTGCGTCATTTGCCAAAAGACGGCAATAAAAGGATGAGTCAGACCTGAGCCCTTGCAGAAGGGACCACTAATCTCTGAACCTTTCTCCCGAGTAGCTATTGACCTAATCGGACCGATCCATCCCACGCCGAGCGAAGGCAATAGTTACGTTTTAACGCTAATCAACTTTGCCACTCTATTCCACGAGGCTGTACCGCTCAAGAAAATCGATAGTATCTCCTGCGCCGAAGCCCTTATTAAGTTATTTCCATCTTTTCTCGTGTGGGCCTGCCCAAAGAAATCCTTTCGGATTGCGGTCGTCGATTCACCTCAGAATTTATGGAGTAAATTAATAAATTATTGATGATCAAGCCCCAGTTTACCACTCCTTTTCACCGGAGTGGGAATGGAATGTTTAAAAGGCTAAATGGAGGTCTCAATGCCATTCTCAGGAGGTTGTGTGCAGATCATCCCACTGAATGGCACCGCTTCCTTCCGGTAGCTCTCTTTGCCTACCGTAAAATTCCCCATCGTACATTGGGATTCGCCCCCTTTGAACTTTTATATAATAGAAAGGTCAGAGGCACCCTGAGTATCCTAAAGGAACTTTATTCCAATCAGAAATTGGATCAAAATATCCAAACTTCTTACTCGTATCTAGTGGATTTAAGAAAGAGGCTGAAAAAGTACGCCGAAATTGCGTCTCAGAACGCCGACATCAATTTTGACAAGTATAAGACATATTTCGATTGCAAGTCCGAAGAAAGGAAATTTAACCCCCGAGAAGAAGTTTTGCTTCTCCTTCCCACGGAGAACAACAAATTGTTGAGCCAGTGGAAGGGCCCCTACATTATAGTCTAGAAGTGTGGCCCTGTCATTACCTTATTGGGGAGAAAGCTCTTCCATATTAATATGCTCAAGCGGTACCACCGGCGCACGAGCATCAACCAAATAATTGCAATCGACGAAGAATCCCCCATGGAGTCTGATTACCCCCTGGACCCCTTTTGCGTAATCAAAGTCGACTGCATGAAGTAAGACAAGGAATACTAGTTGCATGTCTTGCCCGACTTTAATAATTCCCCGCCTGCGGAAATTAAGATGTGTGACCAATTACCATCTATTCAAAAGGATCAACTGCAAGCGCTCCTGAATCGTTTTGATGACGTCATCACCGAGATACACTTCAGGGAAGCATTCAATAACGAAGTGGATAAACTTCTAAGGTTGCAGTTCATCGAACCTTCGGAGTCGAGCTACTGTTCCCCGGTTGTCATGGTGAAGAAGGCCGATGGTTCTTATCAAATGTGCATCGATTGTAGAAAGCTAAATTCGATTACTGTATTCGATGCCAAACCAATCCCCACCATAGATCAGAACCTCCACCTTTTTGAGAAGGCCAAATTCATCTCCGAGTTGGATTTATGCAAGGCCTATTATCAGATCCCCCTGAGGGAGGTAGTGAAGAAATTTACTGCCTTCCCCAATGAGAAGGGCCTTATGCAGTTCCGGCGGCTCCCTTTCGGTCTGGTGACGGCTTGCAGCATTTATAACCGGATGATGATGAGGATTGTAGAAGGCTTACCCAACGTCACCTTCTATTTCGATAATGTTTATATGGCCACTGAAGATTGAGATCAACACTTGACCATAATTAAAGCCCTTCTGTATCGACTTCAAGAACACAATTTGACAATTGGTCCCGGCAAGTGCCACTTCACTTTTGGCACTATCGATTACCTCAGCTTTCATATCGGGAATAATCGATTAGCCCCTAGCAAGAAAAGATCCGGGCCATCGTGGACATGCCGTTGCCCACTAATAAAAAGCAGCCGCGGTCCTTCATAGGCTCTGCATCGACCTATCATCGCTTCATACCCAACTTTGCGACTGTTTCCTGTTAAAGAATGACCCCGAACGCCTCGAGTGGACGCCCCTCTCAACTCACAGCATCAACAAACTTAAGGAGAAGTTGGAATCCGCCCCTATCCTCTGCCTCCCTAACCCGGACAAACTGTTTGGGATTCGCACCGACGCGAGTAATGACGGCATATGATGTGTCATCCTCCAGTATGAGGATAACGGCGAAAGTTTCCCCATCGCTTACGCAAGCAGAAAATTACTCACGCGTGAGAAAAACTATGCGGTAATTGAGAGAGAGGCCCTCGCTATCATTTGGGGAATCTGTAAATTTGGAATGTATTTATTAGGCAAAGAATTTGTAGTGGAAACAGACCACAAGCCCCTATCATACCTACGTAACGTCAAAAATAATAACGGTCGTTTGATGCGTTGGAGCTTGTTTCTCCAGGCATTTTAATTCCGCATTTTGTACTTAAAAGGCACCGATAACTGTATGGCTGATAGTTTTAGTAGGAAACCCGTTAGATACTTCTCCAAAATAATTCCGAGACATTTCATTTCTTTTAATCTATGCGTTAATTTTGTAAATAAAATAAATTTGTATATTTAACCATATAACAAGAAAACGCGTATCTTATATATATATATATATATATATATATATATATATATATATATATATATGTACAATGAATTGCTTTTATGTCCTTCTTTTTCTGTTTTTGTTTTGTATAATCGTAGGATAACTCGCCTTCGGGACAGTGAGCCCCACTTAATAATAGAGAGAAAAAAAATCCTTCGGCAACCATGCTGTAGCATTGTATAACCTAATGTATATGTATGGTATAACCGCCCCCCCCCCCCAACTTTAGCTCTACTATTTGGTACGTTAGCTCCATTATGAAAATTGTCTTAGGTATTCTCAACTTTATCCGCTATTGTCATGGAACTGTAAGTTATATTCTTCCCCCATTTAAGCATTCTCCAATATCACTTCTTCTCCTGAAGTTCCATCTAAGGATAGAGGAGTGTCAGAGATCTAAGAGAGGGATAAAGGGAGAGAAAGATACACGACGCCTTGCCCTTCATTGGAGATAGATAGATAGAGAGAGAGAGAGAAAGAAGAGAGAGAGAGAGAGAGAGAGAGAGAGAGAGAGAGAGAGAGAGAGAGAGAGACAACAGACACTTGGACGACCCTTTTTTCTGCGCTAATGGAGGTGCGAAATTATGAGACGCCGCGATGACCTGAAATGCTGCTATCACAGGAAGCTGAGAAAGGTTTGAGAGCCCAGAAAGTCCCATCTGAAGTCGGACAAAGTTCGCCTCGCCGACCTAGGAACCTTCCCGCGCTCGCGCTAAAAGGCCGAGATTATTCTCGTCTGCCGAAGCGTCTGACCCTAGAACCCCTCTCCTTCGGACGGAGGGAAGGGGGAACCGCACTCGACCCCGCTATAAATCCTCCGGCGCCAGAGTTGTAAGTCAGTTACCGCCGCCCACCCGGCCCCGTCCGCATCCGCCGTCTGCACTTTCCCGTTCGTACCCGATATTCGCGTCCCGTTGGACTCTGCACAATTCTCGCAGGACCCCTGAAGCTCCCGGTATTCTCTTTAATTCACGTGAGTCTACCTTGACCCACTTCCTCCCGCTCCTTGAACGCAGCGCGCTCAGTCTCGATTCATGTTACTCGAAAGCAAGATTTAAGTTCACCCGTAAAGGTCATTGTCAAGAGAATATTATTTGAACTTTGCGCCAAGGCAAGGATTACTCCCTCGGACCAAATTTTCGAGGTAATAGCAACGCGCAACTCTCCTGTGCAAGTGCACTCTCTATGCCTCCCCCCTCCCAGTGTAAAGCCATCATCATCGGCTTAATATACGCTCAAGGTCATTCGATTGTCCCTCGGTCAATATTGTTCGTTTGTTTGTACGGTGAGCATCCTCCCACATTTTAGCTGTTAAGACCCGTGTACATCTAATGTGTGCATAGCTTGGTTTGAAACTCCTTTTAATCTTGTAAACTAATATTAATTTGCATATTAGTAAAGTTATTTTTGTGCCCGTTTTACTGTTATCCCGGAACCTCCAAGATAGCCGACTATTGGTCAACCTACATTCAGTTAATTTGCACTCTGCTTATATTATAAAACTCCCACGCACTCGTAAACGCAGAAATGTTTAACTTGACCATATTCTACGACAGTGACAATGATCTCGAATTGGGCTAGTCCTGTTTAGTTTAGTTTTTTTAAAGATTTTAGTTGGTTCCTGATGATGTTTGTTTGTTGTGAGTTTTGATGGCCAAGGTTCCCTTTACTAGAGTTGTAATTTCTCGGGCGTGTATGGATTTGGAGGTGAATGGGCTAGCTACTGTATCTGCGTAGGTCATTTAGATTTTTCTTTTCGCTTCTCTCATGTCCGCCAGCGCTTGGCGCCAACGAATGACAGATCGTATCTTCTTGTTCTCACTTCTTGATTGAAGATGAATTTAGGCGTTTTTTGCAAAATGCGTGGTATTCATTTCCGCAATTGTGGCATTTTTCAGTTGATGTACATTGGTCCATTCCCATGAACATTTCACACAAAACTTTTGGGTAGAGCCTTTTGTTGAGTATCCGAATTTTAGACATGATTTAAATTGTATAGGTGTAGGCAACTCCACTCTTATGGGAGTGATAATTCATGCAAATCTGATAGTACAGGGGATGGTTTGTTGCCTAAAGCCTATTTTTCCTATCTTTAGAGCGGTTTGGCGAATCTTTGTTCATTAAGAAGATTTACACTGAAATATAAAGGAATCACCCTCGAATAGAGTAGCTCAGACACAGAGCAAAGTTGCAGGTGTGATAATCAGAGCTTCGATTAAGTCAGGGCCCCGCATTCAGAGACTACCTGGAGTTATTTTTAAGCCGGTTGGATTCAAATGCTTCTTGGTTATTTGCTTAACTGATGGCAGCAAGTTGGCCAAATACGACATGTTCCATCAAAGAATAGCATTAGCTAGGCTTACTGGTATAGAGACGAAAGTGACTAGTTTCTCAAATAGGAGCCTCTGGCTAATTCAGCAGAGCTTTCTGAGTCGGCCATAAATAGTTCTCTTCTGACACTCAATCGCTTACCGATGAATGTGACACCACACTCTACCATAAATTTCGCGAAAGGAGTGGTTTATGCGAGAGAACTAGTGTACTACTCCTTGGAAGACATCATTGAAGAACTCGTCCACCATGGTCGAGCGTGTAATGAGAAAAGAGTAGGGGGGCGCTCAAGAAGCACCCTTGCAATCTTCGTCACGTTTGATCGTGACAGGCACCCTGAGTGGTGGGTGCGTGTCGGTTGGTATCTCTAGTGTGGTGAATGCATTGGCGCCACTGCCGATAAGGTGCTACTACTGACACCACTTTCGAATCGCTCATGTAGACCCCTCAGGGAGGGGCCTGGAGCGGCTTCACGCCTTACTAGTCTGAGTGAAAATTAAGGAAGCCTTGTCACTGAGTTGACATAAAATCTCTGATGGGGCCTCGGAGAGTTGATGGTGGTTCGCTTCCTCTCAGCACTACTTTATTTATTTGACTTTTTATACTACGGCCATAGCCTCAACCTTTTGTCTACCTGCACTTGGTACCAGGAAAACTGTTTTCACCCGGAAAGGTCGCAAATTAGGGACACCCCGCCACTAAGCTGAATAGAACTCTTTGACAAGGCTGGGTTAAGTTTTTGGTGCTCTTCTTTCTCGCTCCCTCTCAGCATTCCTTTTTATCTACGGCTATCCACTCAAACCGGGTGGATGGGTAATTTTTTCGGGGTGCCGTGTTCGTTTCGCTCAACATGTTACCTGGGTGGATTGCACCCAATTCCGGGATTACCTAACGCTGGGATATGATAATAATAAGTGATCACTCACTCTACTCGTCAGAGGATTCGCAAATCTCTACTTCTCTTTATTACTTACTCGCCTAAACCTTTTCAAGCTTGCTCTTCTATCCACAGTTGTTCTGGCTGCTCGGCGTACTTTCGTCCTCTTACCAGAACTTAGTCGAGTGGCAGGAGCGGCGGATCCAGAAAAAAACGAATTGGACAGGAGGGGAGGGGGGTGTCGAGATTTTTACGAGTGGAAATTGGTTAAAGCTGCTTATTATGGTACATATTTTTATGATTAATACATGTATGATCGTACAAATAATAAGTGCTGGATACATATGAATAGGTTATACACATAAATGATGAATATGTACATGCAGTGTTGACTATAATGATGTATGTGATTTGCAAGTCATTTCGCCCACTTAAGTAACAAGGCACATAATAATAAAAGTATTTTTATTTTCCAGGAGTAGGCTCTCTCAAAATCGTAGGCCCATGCCCAATGTCACCCTTCATTTGGCTAAGCGAAGAGGAGACGGCGGTTTTTCTCCACAAACTTGTCAATCACTTGATCATTCGAAACTTGAATGTCATTGTGGAAGGCGAGTAGTGCGAGGCCGTTGAGGCGATCCTGGCCAATGGTGCTCCTCATGTACGTCTTTAGCCGTTTCAAAGATGAGAATGAGCGGTCGGCCTCTGCATTTGAGACCGGCAGAGTCATTAAGATGGTCAGGAGCTTCGCAATGTTCGGGAACATACGGGTCCTGGCGTACTCCTTCGCATTCTTGATAGTCCATAGTACTCCTCAGCAGTCCTGGCCGGGATATTCGTGAGCTGAGTCCCCTTCAATCAGGATTTCCTTGGATTTTGCAAATAGAGTGTGGAAGTGATCCTCGGCATATTTTCTGAACTTTGCGAAAACAGTCTCGATCTTACGAATCAGTGCGTACGCAGATGACAAGTCACCGCCCTTCTTCGGCAAGGTCCTTCTCGGCGCAAGTGTGTGGGACAAAACTGACTCCGCGAGGAAAGCTGAGGAAAGCTCCACGATTTGGGAGAACCGAAGCGTCCGCATGTCACTGGAGTAAATGAAGTTATGGACTTCGTTGAGTGTCTGAAGGGCGAGTTTCACTTCCTTCACATCGTAGGCCTTGGTCAGACCAGGTTCAGTCGGTGATTAAATCAGTGGATCGGTTTGGGGAGGGGGTATTGCTCCATGATGATGGTGGCACAACCTCTGAACATGACACTCGATCCATCAAAGCCGAAGCCCCAGCACTTTGACATGTCCAAACCAAGTCCATGTATGGTGAGAATGGGCAGTTGGGCGAGGCCTTTACCGATGATGTTCCCAACATGGACGAAAGTGAGAAAGCCCTTCTTGATGTCCTCTTTGACATGTCGAAGGATAATGGTGGCTTGCTCTTTCCCTGAGACGCCCGTGGTCTCGTCCATTAGCACTGCGAATACCCCTGACTCTCCGGCTAAGATATCTTCCAGCACCAATCGACCTGTAAAGCGAAATATGATTATGGTGACACCTGCTCATAATTTCAAAATATCATGAATTCTACTTTTGGAATAAGAGACCTATTTTTTGGACAGAAGTTGCAATGTCACCTACCTGTGATATCGATCAGATCGTCCTGCATGGTTGGTGGAGTTGGCCCGGCTGACCAAGCTGGTGAGGAAGCGGGTGACGTCGCATATCCTCCCTGGGCTCGATAACGCAGAAGCGCTCTGAAGACTCCTCTCGATTTGCTCGGAATAGAGGTTCAATGGACCTTCATCTCAATGCCGACGGAGAGGCAACATATTTGGTTCGCAGAAGAGGATGATCTCAATGATAGGAACCAACAGGCGCAGTTTGGTCTCGATTTGCTCATGATTCTTCGCCTGTAGCATGGTGTCGACAGCCCTCGTCGGGTTTCGCAAAGTGTCGACAACTCCCTCCATTTTCGTCATAGCTGTCACATGATATCCGTGCTTATTGTGACTGCTGAGCAGTTCGGTGGCTCTTTTGTACCTGCACATCGGTTTTAACACCAAGGTGCCCAGCCTTTGGCCTCCAACTCCACCTGTATTTCCGCCGAACAGTACACATGCAACGCAGTATCCACCTTCGTTCAGCAACGAGTACTTTAGCCAGGGATATGTGATGCATCAGCGTGGTTGGAATCGCCTCTTATAACCACCTTCTTCAATGAAGGGTAGCGATTCCACAGAAGGGAAAGATTGGTTAATTAAGGCCACTTTCTCGGAGTCTGTGGCCGCCTTATTCCCAATGAAGTCGGCAACGTCCACTGGAGCTGCGGCGAGTGTCAGTGTACCATGCGAAAAAAAGAGAAGTGAGCTCTTTGCCCTCCTGCTCCGCATAGTGAGATTCCGCTTCTCTCTCGGATCTACAGGCTGTCGATGTCAAAGTGCTTGGTTGTTGCTCCAGCTCATTGACACCACGCTCGCAATCACCACTCGTCTTGGCCACTTTAGTATTGAAGAACGAGGTGATCTTCATATTGCCGGCTTGTTTCATGGTACACGCCCCATGAATGAGAGGGGAACTAATGTATCACACGGAAAATCCCAACAGTTCACATTAACACATATCCGTAACAATATATAATAAAAAAATCACTTACTTTGCACGACTGTGTTTCAGAGAGAGGATGACACGGAGATGATGCTGGTGTAGTTGCGAGGAGAGAGAGAAGAGAGAGGATGCTGGAATTAGTTCCGAAAGTGAAAGATGCCGGCGAGTACATGTCCAGCTCAGGCCAGCTGACAAAGAGCGGATGGGCCTGGCGAGTGAGTCAGGATGCGTGATCCGACTGATTAGCGAGTCAAGTGTACGCGCCGTGTGTCCACCATGACTCAAGACACGAGGTGCCGACTCGAAAACGATGCAATGCAAGCAAACTGTGTGGAATTTCCTCCTGGTCATGGGGATTCCCCCTCTTAGATCCGTCCCTGAGTGGCAGTGTATATCGTGAGGTCCTTACCTCGTGGGAGGGCTAAAAGCCCGCTAGATGAGGGAAGTATTAGGCACGTGTTGTGCTGGGAGGTCGACTCTGCTCAGCGCGTTGTAATACACATTTAGGGTGGCTACGTCGGAACTATCCTTTATGATCAGAGCTCCTGGACTAATTCGCCAGAATGGTGGCCAGGTTGTCAAGGCCTAACTTAGTTCGAACCCGTGGGTCGAGTAAGTGTAAATGATCCCCTTGTGAAATGTTCTGATCCTATAGAGACTTTACTCTTAACCTCTATGCGTTTTTATTTATTCTTTGCTATCATGGCTACAATACAAGGAAAAAGTGGGCGACCGCAGGCGCATGGAGATCAGACTCCAAGCGCGGCTTCCTCTTCTCAAGATGTCGGGGAAAGGAGGGGACGAGGTAAAACGAGACACATCTTCAACCGGTGGAGGGACTCCCTTCCCACCATTTCCATGCGGCAAAGGGGCTTCCCTTTTGCCATTTAGAAGCCGCCCTCAGACAACACCAGATCAGAAAAGGTGCCTGTAGCAGCTCTGCAGCTACAAATATATATATATATATATATATATATATATATATATATATATATATATATATATATATATATATATATATATATATATACAAGGGGCGGTCAATAAGTTTTGCAATTCGGATATAAGGAAACCAGATATGAGGAAAACTGTTTTATTATTTTTGAATATAACTACCCTCGACTTCAATGCACTTGCGCCACTTGTCCCTGAAGCTTTGAATTCCCGACAATCAGAAATCTCCCGACTGCTGTTCAATTCACTCCTGTACGGCGAGCTGGACATCTTCATCGTCCCCAAACCGGCGTCCATGCAGTGCAGCCTTGAGTTGGCGGAATAAAAAGTAGTCGCTAGGGGCCAGATCTGGACTGTAGGGGCGATGGTTGAGCTTATCGAATCCGCATTCGCTCAGGGCAGCTTGTGCAACTCTGGCCTTGGAGACCCTGACGACGTTGCAGTCGATCATGGGGCGTGAGGTTTCTAGGGACCAAACGGGCAGAGACCTTACTCATGGCCAAATTGTCGTGGATGATGTTGATAACAATTCCATGTGATATTCCAAGTTCTCGCTCGATTTCTTGGATCTTCACTCGTCGATTTTCGAGGATCATCTTCTCCACACGGGCCACATTGTACTCGTTGGTCACGTCTGACGGGCGTCCTGGACGGGAGTCATCTTCAAGGGACTCACGACCATGGCGGAACTTCCTATTCCAGCGAGCAATGGTTGCATAGGAAGGGGCGGTGTCGGTGTACACTCCAACCATGCGTTCATGGATCTCTTTTGCATTCTTGCCTTCCTTGGTAAAAAATTTGATCAGTGCGCTATGCTCAACCTTCTCCATTGTTGAAAAATTTGTGACTGACGATCTGCGATCAGTTACTGCTTCTTAAATAAACGAGGCAAAAGCGTGCGGCTGCAGGTCCTGACTTGTCATAACTTGTCCTAACACCCAGACAAACAGCCATCCCCCTTACTCTGTTTTGCCCTACCGATTCGCAAAACCTATTGACCGCCCCTTGTATATAGATAAATATAACTAAAATTTTATATCATTTTTCTTAAATATTATATATTTGTAAAAAAGTTTTCACAAACAATTGGCAACATTTTCGGCAACATTTACACGCACGACTAAAGCTTCCAAATATTCCGCATGCGAGATCAAAATTTCACTTGTGTCCTCGCCTTCTCCAACTCAAGGTCAGTTGAATACTTTCTCCATATAATCCTTAGATTTTATAAACAAAAACACTGTCTAATTCCTTATATTTCCTTTTCCAGACTTTCATACATTTCCCCTTTTAACCATCGTGATTTTAATAGTTACAATTACATTTACCCACAAGTCGTGATTTCAATTATTTTAATTCCATTTTAATAGTTGCAATTACATTTCAATTACATTTTAATTTAATTTCGATTATTCCAATTACATTTACCCACAATTCATGATTTCATTTATTTTACTTACATTTTAATTAGTTACAATTACATATTAATTAATTACCTATCTACCTTACGCCAAGATTAGTCACGGCAAAAAATTCAGTGTTAAACTCATGTTCGTTTTGTATAACTAAATTCAAATTCAGCCAATATAATTTCAAATATGTTCCATTCTTGTTAATCTATAATAATATATATTTTGTTGTATTCTCGTTGTATTTCATCCATTCCTTAACGATTTCGTGTCCAACCATTAAGCCTAACTTCGTCATAAGATTAGCTTCTCGAGCCCTTTTTTACGATTCAATAAGTCCCCTCAAAAACTTATAGATATATGTTTGTTGTGAAGTTTCTATCTAGGTTCATACCACGAGGGACCTATATTTATAGTGCCCTCCCCCTATGCTTTCTCAGGGGGCCCTCCAATCTACTTACAGCCGAGAGGTTTACTTCTCTCCTATGTCTACGGGTGAGGTTGCTTCCCCCTCACCCCTATCTTTGAAGTCGCCTTTAGGCAACTTCCTCTCTGCACCAGCGGCGGTCTCACCTTTAATTACACAAGGGACTGCCAACTAAGTAGGCAGGCGGCCCAGAATCGACCGCTCACGCTGGGAGCGGCTCAATAGGAACCCCCTTAGAGGGGCAAGGGTTGGCGAGGCCTGTTGGGCCGTGACCCCTATTCTCCTGCAGTAATGCATTTGAAGTTTGTAGGGGGTCGGCGTGTCTACCACTCTATCTTCACAGATGAAGGTCGGTTCGCCAGCCCAAGACTAGAGGACTGAAGGATCCTCGAATGAGCTCCGTGATATCTCGCGGCGGCGGGAAGGCCACTTGGACAATCTCACTAAGCTGGAAATGGTCTCGGAGGTGACCCAGCTCCAGGATCTTCCATGGGGGAAAACCTGGGCTCGGTGCCAAACACTGAACCTGCAACTGTGCAAGTTTCTCTGCCTCGTTTCCCACAGGTTTCACAGGAAGAGGAGGAACCACCTCGCCCGACTGGTACTTCTCTGACAGCCAAACCCTTCTCAGGTTTACTCCCGGATCTCCTCTCCAAAGAAGAAGAAAGAAAAAAATGAAGCCAATGGATTCCTCTCCGGCCGCAGGGTCTATGAGGACAGAAGGGTCCACTGCCACTTCGGTAAGCAGCCAGGCCAAGATCCGCAAATCCTGCCCTGAGGCCACTTAATGGCTGGCTGGTATGTGACGCCGAACTCTGTGAGTCGTGTAGCTCAAAGGAAGCAACCGCCCCGAAGGTGGTGGTAAGGCCCTATTCTCGAGTTCCTAAAGCCAATCCCCGAAAGGACAGCACCAAAGTAACTTTGCTTCCAGGAAGCGTACGGCCATTCCCGTAAGGGTCTTCTCTTCGAAGAGGGTCTCCGCATATCCTCTGGAGTAGGCTTAGAGGTTGTATTCCTCTAATGGAAATGCTGCGAACTCCGAGCAAACAGGAAAGAGATAGAGGGCCAGGATAGCAGGTTCCCTCTGTCCACCCTAACAGAGTATGATTGTTTCGCGCCCCCCACCACCAGGGAGTTTAGTGCCGTCAGGATGATGTGAGATTTGCACCCAGCATAAAGTTTCCGTTCTCCTATTTGCTACAAATAGGTCTTTTCAGGCAGTAGCAGTGCAGCTGCACGTGGCTAGGAGGTATACTGTTATTTCTGCGTACACTCTGCCGTCAGTCGACTTCAATGAGAGGAATTTCTGCCGCGTCGTGTCACGGTTGCTGAGAACCTTTATTCTGCTCTGAGACGAGTTGATGAATTTACGCATCACTGCCCGAGAACCGCTTCATTATCCTTCCTTGATCTATTCCTGTACTTTTCGGATGAACAGCCTGATTTTGGGTGGGTGGTGGTCGATGACTTCCATGGTAATGATCACTTTCCTATTCAAATATCATTTTCTGGACCGATGGCCAGTTTTAGTGGTGGTCAGCCGAATGTGGGACGGACCTCAAACAGAAGCATTATGCTTGCGTGAGTTATAAGCTCCGCCCGAACGATTTCACTGTCGGTGAATTTCGTCGAGCTAGGGCTAGGTTCCTGTAGGTTTCGAAGCACGCCCACCACTCTTCTTGGCGGGCATACGTGTCTTCACTTAACGGGAAGACCTCTCTAACAGAGGTGTGGAAGCGTGTCAAAAGGATTTTGGGTAAGGCCATTCCTGGAATTGTACAGGACATGACAGGTTCAAGCCTAGATTTGCACAAGATAATTCTTGAATTTTCACAGGCCGTGACAGGTTCATTCCTAGATTTACACAGGGCGTGAAAGGTTAATGCATAGATTTGTACAAGTTCATTCCTGGATTTGTACAAGACGTGACAAGTTCATTTCTGGAATTATACAGGACGTTAGAGGTTCATTCTTGGATTTGTATTGTACAGGAAGTGACAGGTTAATTATTGGATGATTTGTATGGAACGTGACAGGTTAATTCCTGGAATTGTACAGGACGTGACAGGTTAATTCTTAGATTTGTATGGGACATGACAGGTTAATTCCTTGAATTGTACACGACGTGACAGGTTCAGTTCTGGATTTGCACAGGACGTAACAGGTTCATTCTTGGATGATTTGTATGGAACGTTACAGGTTCATTCCTGGAATTGTACAGGACGTGACAGGTTAATTCCAGGAAATTGTACAGGACGTAACAGGTAAATTCTTGGATTTTTATGAGACGTGACAGGTTAATTCCTTGAATTGTACACGACGTGACAGGTTCAGTTCTGGATTTGCACAGGACGGAACAGGTTCATTCTTGGATGATTTGTATGGAACGTTACAGGTTCATTCCTGGATTTGTACAGGACCTGAATATTAGAAGAACATTTTGCTTCATCTCTGATGTAAGCAGGAGACATTCTCCGAGAACCTTTTGAATCCCCTTCGTCCTTTTGAGGATTTTCGGTTAGAATTTTTTCATTCGGTAAGGTTTTCTTCGTGTTTATATTTTCGAAATGTTTTTAAGACCTATCAAATTAATAGAGCATTTCGATTATGTTTAGGATTAGAGTAATATGAATATTGTTACATCCCAATCTTCAAACCAAAGAAAACCACGAAACTTCCAACCTCCTATAAAGAGCTCTCTCGTTCCTCTCAACCACCTGGAAAACACTAGAAAAACTAATCAACATAATTACCCCCCCGTCCACCTCGGATACCCAACATGACATCGGGGAAAAACGCAGTGACTAAACACCAGTAAAACCTTCGCTACCGCCCCATCCTCACAAAGAATACTGGACACCAATGACAAAAAAAAAAAAATGGATAGCAAACTGTATTTGTTTTCCAAAATGAAAAAGCTCCACAAGGGGGTCTCCTAGGGGGCTATACTTTCCCCCACGATCTTCAAACATGGCATACCCCTCCATACTACTTAAATAGTCCGACTAAACAACTACGAAGACTTATCCATCATATCCGTACCATCAACCTCCAGACTCATAATCAGGTACAGGCACCGCCCCCCACCCCTAGACTGGTTCATGCTTAACAGAATGTCCACTATAGCAATGCCTCTGGGCATTCCTATAATAAAAACTTCCTGGGAAACTTAAATATATATATACATCAATTATTATGTAAAATTCATATCATGCAATCCTTTAACTGTCAATTTAATCGTTCAATTATTTTACTTAACTTTGTCAATTTAATCGTTCAATTATATTACCTAACTTTTGTAAATTAAATCATATTTTATGTACAACTTAATAATTAATTAATTCATTTATCTTACTTGTCAATTCATTTAAGGTATTACTGTTTCAAACATCATCTCTTAAAGTTTCACACACACACAAACAAACAAACGCTTTCAGCTCGACCAAATAGCACACTACTCCTTCTCATTCGACATTCTCCGCATAAAGGTCGGTAATCATTCCTTCTACAATTATTCATTTACCTCCAAACAAATCATACTTAGTTTAATTCCACATCATCTCGCAATTCTCTGCAAACGACCATACGAGAGTAGATCCTAATTATATTTACTTCTCATATTGCAGCCCCTAATTCACACTCCATCATAGTCACCATATTATTCCACCATATTCATATTTATTTCACGTACTTCATTTCTCTTAACATCTCGTTACTGTAAATCATACTTTACCATATCTTACATTGTATACCTAATCCAACTTATCTCGTACATTCGTTGATTCTATGAATATATTTATATTTGTTTAATTCTTTTTCTTAAAACTCATTTAATTACTTCAAAATTTAGGCCTAAAATCTATCAGGCGACAACTTCGACCAAACAAATTTATGGTTATGGTTTTCGAAACGCTATTTTGGCTGATTTATTAACGGAAAATAAATCCCATGAATAACCATATACTATACCACTTCACCATCAAAATCAAGTCATTATCTTTACCGATGACCTAAAACAATGAAACTATCATCCACAGATCTCTAGTTCGACGGCCAATTTCTCCCACTTAACCACAACCTTCTCGGCGTCACGCTAGACCAACACATGGCATTCACTCCACGCACATATCACCACATCGCAAGCCTCGTCCAAACATTCTCAGAACACTAACAAACACAAACTTTGGCCAAAATAAAAACTCTGACAATCGTATACAGTCGGTTCATTCCCACGGCACTAAACTACGCATCCCCAACATGGGAACCAACCATGACTAATTGCCCCCTCCCGCCATTACATTACCTATATACCGAAACAAAATGCCTCGTAATAGAAGAGCACCAAAACAAGATAGTCACACAGTTCTTCAGTAAGCTGCTATACCGTTCACGCCTTTACCCCTCCCCTCCCTACACTCATTACTAGATAACCTATCCCCAACCCCACTATAAAACACACCAACTTTACCGCATGACACTTCAAAACTATTCGAAAACGCCCCCCCTCCCCCGCGATATCCACAAATCTGAAGAAACCCTAGATGCCTCAACATGTTCCACTGGCCAGTGAGGGATCAGGGCATCACCCCGCCCAAGATGAATACAAACCAATGTTTCTACCCCCCCCCCCCACCACACCCCAGCCCCTTGAGAACACTACCCATCTCATCCTCAACCATCTAAGAACCTTTCGATATAACCTCCCCTGGAGACCACTCTCCGTGGCACCCTTCCTCACGGCTGGTGGGTTAGAATGAAGAGAACCCAGGGGGCGGTGGAAAAGATGTCTTAGTGTTTCTTTCATTCGCACCTCTGGGCTTAGGGGCACCGAGGTGAGATGGTAGAGTTATGGTGGGCTAATCTCGACTTATTAGAGCTCTTTGGTTAAAGAGGATTTCCTTTCTGGACCAATGAAAATTGTCAGCCTCTTTTCAATTCTCCATTTTGGTTTTATTGGAACTATTTCGGAACCAGTGTCTGAAAATCAGGGAGGAAAGCCCCCTCTCCCCGGCTCCAACCTCTTTTTTTTAAGCTATCACCTTTCTATAAACCGAGATAGGCGCGCTTTAGCGCCACTAAGCCCCACACTCCGTTATGACTTCAAACACCAATCATCTTTTCCACGCCTAGAGGCATTTGAGCGCGATGAGGTGAATATCATCTTATCCATTAAGTTGATCCCCCCATGCACTCCTATCATACACATTACCACCCACTTATTCATCGATCAGCCCCCTCGCTCTCTTTCACTCATTCACCCCTACTTTTCGCTTCTTTTTTTTTTATTTTAGGAGCCTATCTGGCGACGGCCCACTTGGACATAAGTCGCCGAAATCAAGACAGCCAAGCACTAGGCTACTTTAAAATAAGAATATGAAAACACAACAACGATAAAAAGGGAAGATGGCAACAATCAGGAAGCAAGCGGGGGGAGGCCCCCTCCGCCCGGCGCGTGCGACCTACAAAGAAAACAACAATAACAAAAAAACAAAACCTAGTTAAATAAAGGGGAGAAGGCTGGCCTCCCCTAAAGGTCTATAAGTCCACCAGTCAATGTGCACGCACTCGTCCCGAGTACAAGGGACAGGCGGTAGCGACCCCGCCCATCCCGGTACCGAGACAGGTAACGTGCGTGGAGATCGCCCAGACTGGGACATTCAACAAGAATGTGACGAACAGTTTGGGGGACAATGCAGTCTTCACAGTAGGGCGCTGGTCAGCGCTCCATCAAATGGCGGTGCATCCTGCGTGTGCCCAATTCGGAGACGACAGAAAGCAACCTGAATCCTTCGCGGCATTGAGGGGGGTAGGTCTATGGGAACAGTAGCGGCGCAATGGCACGCAACTTTAAGTTCCCGTATTCCTGCCATGTAGTCGGTGTGAGGAAGAGCGAAACGCTGGTCCGGTCGCAGAGTCCTCGCGGACTCTTTTGCGACCTCGTTCCCAGCAATTCCTACATGTCCAGGAACTCAGCAGAAGATAATCTTGATATCCGCCCGGCTTGCCAAAACCATGGCATCACTGATAGTCGCTATAGATCACAATTCGGTCTCCGAACCGGGCACGTCGCGTAATCTCCCGTACCAAGTGGTGTATTGCCACCAGCTCGGCCGTGAAGACAGACGCAGCGCCTGGCAGAGCCCCGCTGACTTCAAACAGAGGGGATGCGGCGTGGAAGCCAACCCCCTCTTGGGACTTGGAGCCATCCCTATACACTGGCACGGTTCAAGCGTGACACGAGGTGTGCTCCAAAAAGGTCGAACGCAATACTCCCGGCGCTGTACAAGCTTTGGGAGAAGAGGCGTGGGGACAAATAGCCAAATGTGGTACCCTCCAGGGTGGCGTCCTGGGCAGAACCAGGGGCGCTACGGGCCCGAGAGCTATACCTAGCTCTCGAAGGAGTTCCCTGGCTCTAAACCCAAAGGGCTTAGGGTATGACTGTCGTCTCTCGGCGGCATGGGCACCGTCGAAATCGGCTGCGGATGCATTGAGAGCTGTTGGCGACTGAGGGAGGCGCCGGGATCGCGCGTACAGGCGAATAAGGTACTGTACACGGCGTAGAGCGAGTGACATCTTCCCAGCATCGACTACTAGGCTCTCAATGGGGGAAGTGCGGAAGGCACCGGTCGCAAGGCAAAGGCCGGTGTGGTAGATCGAGTCCACCTTCCGCAATACACGCTTGGCTGCGGATGCATAAAACTCGCATCCGTAGTCGAGCTTCGAACGAACAAAGGATCGATAAAAAAATAGGGCAGTAGTCCTATCAGCGCCCCAAGCGCTGAACGTCACGGAACGGAGAATGTCATGGCGCGGGTACAAGAGACCCTAAGGCTGCGAATATGAGCCTCCCAGGTGAGGCGTCGGTCGAATACAAGACCAAGAAAACGGTGCGATTCAACCACTTCCAGGGGCACCCCATTAAGAAACAAATCTGAGGCGGGGTGAAGCCGTGGATGGCGGCAGAAGTGTACCACCTTAGTCTTGGACGCTTCGGCATAGCGAGAGACTCAGTTCAATGCCTGTTGGACTCGACGCGCCAAAAGAGATCGAAAGGTCGACCACGTAGAGCGTAGCAAGAGCATCTTCCGGCCGCACCCAGGTGATGCCATTGATGCTCAGGGCAAAGAGTGTGACACTGAGGACACTTGCCTGCGGGACACCCTCTTCCTGCTCCATTGGACCGGAGAGGGGTTCCCCCCCTCCCGTACGCGGAATCGAAGATCTCGCAAAAATTCAGATATAAACATTGGGAGGCGTCCCCTCGCCCCCATCGTGTGGAGAGTCTCCATGATACCGTATCACCATGCGGTATCATAGTCCTTCTCCAGATCGAAAAACACCATCGCATAGTGCTGTCTAAAAAGGAAGGCCTTGCAGATGGCATTTTCCAGTCGAAGCAGAGCATCCGACGTGGAGTGGAACTTGCGGAAGCCGCACTGTACAGAAGACAGATGGCCTCCGCTGTCCAGGAAAAAGGCTAATCTAACATTTACCAATTTCTCCATCAACTTGCACACGCAAGAGGTTGGAGAGATTGGGCGGAAACCGGCCGGAGTAGAGTGATCTCTCCCTGGTTTGCGAAAGGCGAGCACAGTAGCGATTCGCCAGGAATCTGGGACGAGACCCTACACCCAGATCTCGTTGAATAAATCTAAGAGAAAGGCCATGCCTCGCTCACCCAGGTGTCGAAGCATGGCGTACGGGACATCGTCCGGACCATGGGCGGTGTCCGCATACGAAGCAAGAGCGGAACGCAACTCACTCACAGTAAACCTGTCGTTGAAGGGTTCTCCGTCTCTGGAGGTAAAATCCAGTCGGCGGCCTTCTGCGGCAGCACGACGTGCAATGAATGCTAGCAGAGCAGCATCTCGGGTAGAGAATGCGGAGAAAGCGGTCGCGAAGGATTCCGCCACGGACGCGGGGTCCGAGATTGCGGCCCCATTCTCCTGGAGAACTTGCCCCGAATCCTTTTGACTCACTTCCACATCTCTGCTAGAGGGGTCTTCCCGTTAAGTGAAGACACGTATGCCCGCCAAGAAGAGTGGCGGGCGTGCTTCGAAATATACCGGATCCTAGCCGGACAAAATTCACCTACAGTGAAATCTTTCGGGCGGCGCTTATAGCGCATGTAGGCATAACGCTTCTGTTTGAGGGCCGTCTCACACTCGGCCGACCACTACGGGAGTGGTCGGCGTCCTAGTTTTCGCAGTTTTCCAACCCAGCGCTCTCCAGCTATTCTTCTCACACGTCCGCACTATTTCAGAACACTTGTCGCAACCTCATTCACACCACAACCATCTCCTACATAATCTACCCTTCAGTAACCACTTCCAAGGAAATGTCAACTGTAGGATGGGCAACCTTTCCCAGGCTGACATCTATCATCCAGGTCCCAAACTCCACTGAGGGCATGGTCGCAATAAAAAACATTTAGCCTATGCTAGAAAAACCACATAACAAAAGGCACAACAAATCAACAGATCGACCAAAACAAAAAACGAGAAAAGGCACCTGACCATACAACTATATACAGTGGAGGAAGCCAACGTCCTCCAAAAATTCGAATATGCTACAATCAGGAATGCACGACCAATCCAGAGTACAAAAGAAAGGCGATAGCGACTCCGTTCCTCCTGGTACCGCTAACCTGCGCAAAGATCCCCCAAATGGGGGGGGGGGGAATGTGACGGGCACTCTGAGGGGACCATGCAATCACCGCATTGAGTTACATAGGGGCGCTGCATCAAATGACGGCGCGTCCCGCGAATTTGTTCGATTTGGAGACGACAAATATCAGCCACGAAACCGTTAGGGCTGTGGGAGGTAGGTCCACGGCAACAGTCGCGGCACGATGGCGCATAACCTTATGTTCCCGTCGGCCGTCTCCCATCTTCTTTGCCAGGCATTCCGAAGCGCTAGCCTAATTCCTGCAGTGTAGTGTGTGATGAAAAATTAAACGCTGTTTCGGTCGCACAGTCATCGGACTCTATGGCGCCCTCAATTCTCGCAATGTCCAGGAACCTAGCAGAGGATAATCTCGACATCCTCCAGACTAGCGGTAGCCATAGCCTCACAGAAGCTGCCAACCAGGGAATGTGGAGATTACAATGCTTTGAGAGCACTTAAGGTGCTCTGTAAGTGGCTATAAATTACTATCCGGTCCAGTCTGGCAACCAGGAACGATGCGTAATCTCCCGTGTCGAGTGGTGTATTGCAACCAGCTCAGCCGTGAAGACAGACGCAGCGCCTGGCAGAGCCCCGCTGACTTCAAACAGAGGGAATACGGCGTGGAAGCCGACCCCCTCTTGGAACTTGGAGCCAGCCGTATACACTGGCACAGTTCCAGCGTGACACAAGGTGTGCTCCAAAAAGGCCGAACGCAATACTCCCAGGCTGTAGAAGCTTTGGGAACAGAGGAGTGGCGACAAATATTGAAAAGTGGTACCCTTCAGGGTGGCGTCCTGCGCAAAACCAGAGTACCTCGATGCCTACAGGAGGATCTGCAGTTATGTTTCCCACATATTTTCACTTCCTCAATCTTTACCATTTCCTTTACACTTGCGTGATGCATTCTTGTTAGTAGTGCCCTTTAGAGGCAAACTAAGCATCACTCTCAAGTTATAGATTTGCTTTTCTCCCTGCATGCCATAATCTCGCTCACACACACACACTAACGTTGCCAGCAGCATACTCTCATCTTCTCACACTCGAACCTTTAGCATTCACTAAACTGATCGCACCAAACTCCTACCATTTTAAAGCCTTGTGGTCGCAATCTGCTTAAGCTGTACCACTCGCATTTACAATACATCCAGATACACAAAACTTCGCACTTGTTGAAGTGTTGCAACACACGGGCTCCATCACCCCTCACTTTTCTGCATTTACTTTTTGTGAAGATTGGTCAAGAAACGTTCGCGGATCAATAATACAATTTTAGTGGCGTGATGGCGTGATCAGAGGCGCTCTGAACTGGCGATGGCAACCCAGGCCCAATGCGTTGTCAGGTGTAAGCGAGTTGAATGGATACAGTCGCTCAAGTTAAGTTATTATAGAAATTAAATATTTTAATATTAATTGAATACAAAAGAAACAAGAAGTAAGAACTCCGGCTACTCTTTAGTAGAACCATGAAGACGTCGTCAAATGGGTGACCGACGTTCTCTTTTGACTCGAATGGAGGCGACAATGTCTTGATCAGAGACACGCAGGACCGAGTCTGGAATCAGTCGTGTTTGTTCGTCCGACATTTTGTCGATGATGGCATAAATTCGACAAATGAGACGCGACAGGTGCGAGAGCGAAGGGGGTTTCTTGTCGGGGTCCTTTTCGAAAAACTTGGCCAGGACGTTGAAAGAGACGAGAAGGAAAGACAAAAATCTAGGAATGTGTTGTGGATTTTTCCGAGATGCTTTCGGGGACTCGAGCTTGAGGAGGAGGACGTGGACGAAACCAATGAGAAATGCTCGCCAGAATATTTGGGAGAAACTAGACAGTGCTTCGCTCTTCCACTTTGTCATAAGCTCTAGAGGCTCAACTTGCGATAGAATAAACTGGTTGAGTTGAGATAATAAGCTGGTTTCAGGTCCAGTGGGATCGACGGTCATAAGAGGCAGCCAGAGGGAGTCTTCCTCGCTTTTCCCTACTTTCTGTATCAGATTGAGACCGAGGAGGGAGGTGGAGCATAAGACGACCGTCGTGAGGGTTTTCTTGGATGGCAAACCCGAGTCGAGGTCGACTTCCTCACCGCGATTGAGGAGAGCAGACGCGAGAATGCCCCAACTCCAGTTTGACATTGATTGGCAGTGGAGGAGTACTTCCTGCTCCGACGCCATTTTGAGGTAGTGCAGACAAGGGTACTTTTCTATAACGGTCGCAAACTTGGAGGGAATCAATTTCACGGCGGAGAATCGAAACTGAAAATAAGATTAATTAGTCACAAACACGCCCAATGTTACAGCGCCCCGCGTCAAGCTGTATGTCCAAATGCGATGGACATCAGAGTGTGTGAAATGGTAAAAATCCGCCCAAACAACTTTAGTTAGATAAACAAAAAATGGGCAAGACTCTTCCGGTGCCACACTGCATTTAAAATAAGAATTTATGAACGAATTCCATCATGACTTCAGCAGCTTAATAATTTTGGGTGTAGCGACGCAGCAAAGAATTAGAGCAAAAAAAAAAAAAAAAGAAAAAAAAAGCATAGGTAGAATCAGGAACCCACTTCTCCACCCCCTAACATACATACCGTCTACAGACCTCGCTTCAGCCGATATTTTCCATTTGATGGTTCATGACAACTTGAGCCTCGGCATCTCGTTGTTTTAGAAGCTCACCACACAATTTTCCCCACTTGCTCAGGTGTCATCCATTTTCTTACACACCCTCTCACAGAATCAATCCAGCTTTTTCCCAGGCTAACCCACCTTTCGTTTGCCCTTACACACATTCATTTAGTTATCTGGTTGAACAGCGTTCAATCTAGCTTCTTTTTTTTCACATTACTCTATAACATCATTTTCATGCATTAAATTACCATCAAAATATTCTGACGTAGATTTCTTTTTTTTATATTGACCAAGTAATGTGTGGCATCCTAGTTAAAAGTGGCAATACTAAACTGGTCAATCAGCCAGTCAATCTCTAGCTTTTGCCTGATGTATTTGTGTTTCTATACACCTCTGCTCTGACCTCAGACGACCTGACATGACATTGAAGTTGGATTAAACTAGGAAATAATTTGTATCTTGTGATTAGAATATTCGAAGGAACTGGCGAAGTTTAATTGGTACTACCCACCTAATACTTATCAAGTTTCTTGGAAATAGTTCCTTAAACTAAAGGAGGCTATTCTAGTCAGTGCAATACTGGAAACAGGGGTAGAGGGGCTATGTAAAGATTGGTGGATAAAAGAACAAGAATTTAGAAATCTTTGACACATTCGCATCAACCTAACATAAAAAATTCAATCCTGGCAAAACAAGAAGGCAAAACATTCTGGACTGACACACTTACCTGCCGGGACTCCCTACCACTCTTCTGGGTGGTGGGCAGCCACTAGGTGGATCACTTCCCCTTGGTGGGTCCACAAGGTCAGATAAGAGTAGATGTTCGATGGTGTCTGGGTTTTGGTTGCATCTAGTGTATGTTGGTGGCGGGCTAAGGTTTATTCTATGTTGGTATTGTTGGACTGTAGTGGTGTGGCTGGACTTGAGTCGACATAGGATTACTTTGTGTAATGATTTCTCTGATTGGTTTATTAAGGGTGAGGCAAAGGGCAAGAAAAATGACAAATCTCTTCAAGGGAGACAAAGGCGACCATAAGGACTCTCACTGCCGCTTCACCCAATCCACTATCTGACATGGGGTCATCTGTGTTTATGGGGCAGAGGGTTGCCATTGCAACTGGTTATAGGAGGCAAAGCCCAACATGATGGACATCTTGAAATAAAAGGGCACGATCCTGGGTTACGAAGGGTGGAGAAGTGGTCACCCATCCTGTTCCAATAACCTGGGCAGTGATGACAGTCTGTCAAAGGGGGGCTATCGTGTGTTGAATATCTTAAGACAAACCCGGTCTTGATAGGAAAGGCAGGTCGTCACTTTCAGGCGATAGGCTGAAGGTACGAAAGGAACCACAAGATGGTCGGAGCCAATGTTATGAACGGGTTTTAATAATCGTAGGGGTCGTTGCCGATGTGCAAGAATACACGTGGCACCCGTAATCCAGTTTGTCGCTACCCCATGAAATTTGATAACAAACCTTCGAATTATCTATTATCTTCAAACGACCCGTCTTATGGCGATATACCTGGGGTAACCATGTTAATTCCAAGTCGAGTCATTCCTAGAAACTAGGCAACTAGTCCTATTTAGGCATTCTGTACACAGGTGGAGGGAGTTGTGCACCCCCCTCCCCTGTACAAAGACATAGATTTTAGTAAGCGACAAGCCGACTTTTGGGAAACGCGCGTTAGGTCACCCTGTCGCTCACCAGGTGTAAGCGGAAGAGAGCAGAGTCGTCTTCGATTTTTTTTTTAATATAATGCGACTTCCATCAAAGTAGGCAGCGAAATTAGTTACGTTAGCCCATTCTTAGGCTAAATTATAATAAACAAACAAGCTAATAATCCACCCAAAACATAACAAATAAACAAACGATATCAGAGAAAGAACGAGAACAAAAAGTTAAAAATGTGCATGGTCAGGTGCCAGGGAAGTGTACTAGCTTTCCCATGCACCGAGAATACAGGCAACAAATATACAGGGTGACCACAAAACACTCCTTAATTTCAAATATATATTATAGCAAAAGTTAAACGAATATTCTTACAATTTTGGTGTCTACAGTTGCATAAAGTTTCCTTCCTCATTTGCAGATTCTACTTGCTCCACTAGATGGCGTTCACTTCACAACAACGTAGCTGGTGTGCGTTGGAATTTGCCAAAACAAACAGTATTACAAGTGTGCAGCGTGGTTTCAGACGCATTCATCATATGAATCCACTTACCAACAAAGACATTTTGAGATGATTTCAGTGAGAAAGGACGCATCTGTGACCAGAGAAAGGGACATTCAGGCCGTCCATCGGTGTCGGAGGAAGTTGTCGGTAGGGTCAGAGAAGCTTTTCTTCGCAGCCCCAAGAAGTCGACGCGCAAATGTAGCCATGTTAAGAGTCCCATAAAACACAGTAAGCAGCAAGATCTTACGCAAACGCTTGAGGTTTACCCCTTACAAGCTGCAACAGGTCCAAAAGTTATACCCGCAAGACAATGAAATGCGCTTTGAATTTTGCAGCAATCTCCAGGCGTTAATGGAAAATGATCCTGATCTGCTGTCAAAGATCATCTTCAGTGATGAAGCAACCTTCAACTTAGGTGGAAAGGTCAATAGGCACAATGTGAGAATATGTGGGACTCAGAACCGGCATGCCACCTGGAGGTTGAACGTAACTCCCCAAAGGTTAATGTGTTTTGTGCAGTAACAGATCGATCTGTGTACGGACTGTTTTGCTTTGAAGGACCATCCATTACCGGGCAAACCTACCTGGAAATGTTAACCAACTGGTTGATTCCAAGATTAGCTGCTGAAGGTGGTGGGTACATTTTTCAGCAGGACGGCACACCGCCGTACTCGTCTCTCGCTGTTCGCACATTTCTCAACGAGAACCTACCAAACAGATGGATTGGCCGTGCTGGACAACATAACCAGGTGATTTGCAAATGGCCCCTAAGATCACCAGACCTAACTGTTTGTGACTATTTCCTTTGGGGACACGTCAAGGACAAAGTTTATGTACCTCCATTACCCGCGACCATAGATGAACTGCAGGAACGCATCACTGAAGCTAAACATGCTATTACGCAAGATATGTTGCAAAGCGTCTGGAAAGAGCTTGATCATCGCCTTGATGTTTGCCGAGCAACAAGAGGGGGCACAGATCGAGTGTCTATGATATCAACCAATACCACACGAAACTTTATTAGTTTATGCAACTGTAGGCACCAAAATTGTAAGAATATTCATTTAACTTTTGTTATAATAAATATTTGAAATTAAGGAGTGTTTTTGTGGTCACCGGGTATATACATATATACAAAAATTCCATAATTCCGAAATCAGAAGCACAAACCCATCCCGAGTAGAAGGGGCACACGGTAGCGACGCCGTTCATCCCGGAGTGGGACACTCAACAAGAATGTACTCAACAGTCTGGTTTAGTATAAGGAAAAAACCAGGTGGCAGCTCACCAATCCTAATGGATACTTAATGGCAGCACTCTTAAAACGGGGTCGCCCGAAAAAAGTCAGAAGAGGCGTGGGAGACAATAAAAATGAAAGCAAAGGATTAGAAAAACAGTACAACACACTTAAATTACGGCATACAGCACTCATTCAAAAAACAAGGGCGGCTGGGGCAATAAACAAATGACATGCACCAGCCGCAGGGGAGGGCACAGGATAAAAGATAAAAAAATAAACCTAAACACAAAAATAGAAAGAATTTATAAAGGGGGTAAAACGCCACTTCGTGATAGAAATGTAAGGAGGGAGGGCAACCAAAGGGAGGCCTCTGAAAAAATAAAGCGAAATCGAGCAGGGAAGGCGACGCCAGAAAGGATAGGAAAGCAAGAATTTCGAAGAGAAGCAAGGAGGAGACAAAGTACTAAGAAGTGAGCCACAGACAGCTCGCCACCGCAAACGGGACAACCAGGGGAAACTCGGCCTCCACCCGAAACTAAATAGCCATGGGTGAGTCATGTGTGCCCAATTCGCAACCCCCCAAGACCGGAGTCGCTGAGAGCTAGAGGACCAGGAACAGATAGAGCGTTTAATAAAGGACAGCTTAGAAGAGGGGAACGAATCCCATTTATCTGCCACAAACAAAAGACATACGTCTTAATTACGGGGTAGGAATCCCTAAAGGGCACAGGGGCTGCATCCGGCACCTCGAGGGCGGCCGATCTGCCGCTTCGTTGCCCGGACCCCCAACATGAGCCGGAGCCCAACAGAACGCCACCCTGTAACGGGAGGCATTTCTGACCATCCAGGAGCGAATCCGTAAAACCAAAGGGTGTGTTGACATAAAAGAACGAACTGCCTCTAAAGCAGTCAGGGAATCGCTAAAAACAATAAAATCTGAAGAATTGAGGGATAAAATCAAATTAAAAGCCAAAAGAATGGCCGTTAACTCTGCGGTAAAAACGGATGCTACAGGAGGGAAGGTGGACCGAAGAGACTCCGTAGAGGACACCGCGGCTGTCCCAGCACCATGGTCCGACTTCGAACCGTCAGTATAGATGGGACGCTGGTGAGCATGAGAACACGCATGTTCAAGAAACAGGCACTTTAATTCACGAGGGTCAGTAGACCCTTTCTCGAAGTGCCAAAAAGCAGTACAGACCTCAGGAGGGCGGAGGCCCCAACACGGAACCGGCGGGAATGGGAGGGCCAATACCCCGGGAACACCCAGGGAAGAGAGATGGTCTCCAACCCGGAAGCCTAGAGGCCAGGGTAGAAGTGGCCGGCGGGAATGGGAGGGCCAACACTCAGGGAGGAGAGATGGTCTCCAACCTGGAAGCCTAGAGGCCAGGGTAGAAATGGCCGCCGATCAAAAGATGCCGAAGAGGAAGGGAAAAAAAGGCACTCATGGACTGGGGATGAAGGGTATTGCTGAACACGAAACATGAATCGTAGGCACACCTGCAGCCGGTGGTATCGCAAGGGAAGCACGCCACCCTCAACAAAGAGTCTAGGGATAAGCGAGGTGCGAAAGGCTCCACTACTAAGACGGGCCCCAAGTGAACGAACAGGGTCAAGTATCTTCAAGGTTGAAGGAGACGCTAAAGAATACACCTGGCAACCGTAGTCCAGCCGGGATTGGACCAGTGCCGAATAAAGTGACCACAAGGTGCGCCTATCACCATCCTAAGTGGTGTGGGATAAAACCCTAAGCAAATCCATAGCCTTCGAACAGGACGCCCTCAAGCGACGCAAATAGGGTACACTCAAGTGAACTTGCTATCAAGCGTTAAACCCAAGAACTTAAAAATGAGGACATATTCAATCGCCGTGCTATCCAAGAAGAGGGGAGGGGGACCAAGGACACCACGACCTCGATAAAAATGCATGGCCTTCGTTTTGGTGACCGAAAAACGGAAACCCTTTGAGATATCACGTCCCGACACGGCATCAATTCACAGCTGTAATCGACGGGCAGCAGAAGGCAAGCGGAGATGAACAAAACAACGCCAAGTCATCCACGAAGAGGGAAGCCAAAACCCCCTCCGGAAGAGTGTACACCAGACTATTAATGGCAACGGCGAAACATGTCACACTTAAAACACAACCTTGGGGAACACCCTCCTCTTGAATCCGCAAGCCTGAGACAGCATCCCCAATACGGACCTTAAAATTACGGGACGATATAAAATTCTTGAATAAAAACCGGTAAAAAGCCCCTCATACCCCAATCATATAACTGACGTAAAACACCACATCTCCAGGTGGAATCGTAGGCCTTTTGAATGTCGAAGAAACACCACTAACACCTGATGTGTGGAAGAAAAGGCCCGAAAATTTGACCCAAAGCAGGTTGTGGAGGTCAACCAAAAATAACTCCGAGTGGGGATGGGAACGACAGAGAAAGTCGTAGTGGATGCAATCATTACTGGGAGAAGTGGAGCCACCGTGAGGCAAAGCATCCGCAGCTCATAGACGGAAAAGAGAGAGCATTATAAGAGTAGGTGGCGCACGTGGTAAAATCTAAAAGGCGAGATTCTATGGCGACCTTATGATCGAGAAACCGTCGATGATAGCTACCAGCACTACTCACCGAAGCAAAATGGTCAGCCAGATCTTTGCTGACCAACCGGCCATCGGACATAAGCGAGCCTCCGATGTCCAGAGTGGGGATGGCATGACCAGCGTAGCGACCACGGATCTTATTGACCCGCTTCCAAACCAGAGTCAGTGGCGTGGACGAAGAAATGGAAGATACGTAGCGGTGCGAAGACTCCCGGCGGGCACGACGGAGGGTCCTTTGGCAGATGGCACGAGCCCAGTTCCGATCAACCCTATTCGAGACGGTCGGGTTCCGCCTATAACGAGAATGGGACAACTGATAGGCAGAAATAGCCGACGCGCAATCTTTCGACCACCAGGGGTTGGCGGAGCGCCCCGCAACAGGGCACCTCTGCGGAACGAAGCGCTCAGCAGCCTCTAAAATATGAGACCGCTGAATCTAGGGTATCGAAGGAAACCCGGGAGGCATTACTAAAGGAAGCCTCCCGGAACCCAACCCAATTTGCTCGCCGCAGATCCCAACGAGGAGGGAAGGAAAGGCACGGACCAGAAAGGGCGACAGACAGGACTAACGGGAAGTGATCACTCCCGAAAAGGTCGTCCCAAATCGGCCACCGGAAGTCGAGGAAACAGTCGGGCGAACATAAGGACAAGTCTACAGCACTAAACGAATCCGTTTGAACATGGTAAGAAGTAAAGTCGCCGGAATTTACAAGACAAAGGGAATCGGATAATAAGAGGGACTCAACCACTCCGCCCAGGGGATTACGGGCATTATCACCCCCAGATGGGTGGCGGGCATTAAAATCACCAAGTAATAAAAACGGGGTAGGTAACTGACTTGTGAGCTCTAAAAGGTCAGACCGACTCAAACTAAAATCCGGGGGAATTTATACAGAACAAACGATTAAAAGCTTGGAAGTAAAAACTCTCGCAGCAAGGTAGTTAGTTACTTAGTTAACGCCAATCCTTCCATGATACTGAGAGGATCCCCGTTGAACAAATCTAACAGAAAAGCCCTGCTTCGCTCACCCACGTGTCGAAGCATGGTTACGGGACATCGTCCGGACCATGGGCGGTGTCCGCGCACGAAGCGAGAGCGGAGCGCAACTCGCTCCCGGTAAACCTGTCGTTGAAGGGTTCTCCGCCTCTGGAGGTAAAGTCCAGCCAGCGGCCTTCCGCGACATCACGACGTGCAATGAATGCTGGCGGAACAGCATCCCGGCTAGAGAATGCGGAAAAAGCGGTCGCAAAGGATTCCGCCATGGACGCGGGGTCCGAGATTGCGGTCCCATTCTCCTGGAGAACGGGAGGGGGGTCGTGCGAGAACTTGCCCCGAATCCTTTTGACTCGCCTCCACACCTCTGCTAAAGGGGTCTTCCCGTTAAGTGAAGACACGTATGCACGCCAAGAAGAGCGGCGGGCGTGCTTCGAAATATACCGGAACCTAGCCCTAGCCCGACGAAATTCAGCGACAGTGAAATCGTTCGGGCGGCGCTTATAGCGCATGTAGGCATAACGCTTCTGTTTGAGGGCCGTCTCACACTCGGCCGACCACCATGGGAGTGGTCGGCGTGAAAAACGGCCAGACGTTCTAGGAATAGTAATCAGGCCCGCGGCGATGAGGTTGCCGGAGAAGAAGTTAACGGCCTCATCTACGGACCTAAACTCGTCGACTGAGATAGAGAATTCAGTCATTTCTTGAAATGCAGGCCACCGCGCCCGCGCCAAGCACCACCGAGGTGGGCTCTCAGGCGGCAGTTGCCCTGAAAATGATATTTGAATGGGAAAGTGATCACTACCATGTAGGTCATCGACCACCCCCCAATCAAAATCAGGCTGTGCATCCGAAGAGCACAAAGATAGGTCAAGGCAATAAAATGAAGCAGTTCTCGGACAGTGATGCGTAAACTCACCCACGTTTAGGACACCCGTCTCAAGCTCTTCGATCAGATCGGCCAGGACTTGTCCCCTGGGATTTATTGAGTAATCTCCCCAGAGAGGATGCCTGCCGTTCAGATCTCCAAGCAAGAGATAGGGCCTCAGCAACCGTGCCACGACGCGGCGGAAGTCCCCCGCGTCGAAGTCAGCTGACGGTGGAATGTACGCAGAAATGATAGTATACCTCCTATCCAGGTAAAGCTGCACAGCCACTGCCTGAAAGGAGGTATCTAAAGAGAAAGGAAGAACGGAGACATGATGCCGGGTGTAAACCGCGCATCCCCTAGCCCGGCCATCCCGCGGTGGTGGGGTCGCAAGACCATTACACCCCGGGAGGGCGGGTAGGGGGCACGCGCCTAGCATGGTCTCCTGCAAAAAGATAGCTAAAGGAGAACGGGACGACACGAGGCTCCGCAGCTCCTCCCAGTTGGCCCGGAGTCCACGGCAATTCCATTGAAGGAATATACCCTCCAGGCCTAGCTCGGAGGAGACGCGGGGGCCCTCCTCGAACAGAAGACCCTCACGGGAATGGACGTACGCTTCCCGAGGGCAGAACCCCGGGCGCTGTTGGCCGGACAAAGCGCTGAAGGCGCTGTCGCCTTCGAGGACTTATTGGGGGAGGTTGGGCTCGCCATGCGAGTCTTTTCCTCCCTCCACCTCGAAACCTTAGGCGGGCGCTGCGGCTTCGGAGGCGGGGGGGCCTCTTTTCGAGGAACCACCGTCTCCGAGCCACTCGCTCCACCTCTAGGGGTGGGCGAAGGAGCCTAAGCTCATTTGTTACTGTCCTCCTTTCGGGGGACAGCTTTCGGAACCCCGGAAGATGGACTAGCTACCAACTTCAGGGCTTTTGCCTCCTGTGAGTCTAACGACTCGGTGGAGGCGCGTGGCCGTTTCGCCTTACGGGAAACGGTCACGCTGGGGAAAGAGGGGGGAGTCCTGGTTATAGCCAGGGCTGGGTAGGAACCCTTTTTGCCGTCAGCTTTACCAGGGAAGCGCCCGGGTTGGGTAGAGCCCGCAGAAGGGCTCCGAATGGGCGCGGAAACAACCGTGCTCGTTGGCCTGGATGGGCCAGGAACAGAGGGTGCCTTTCTAACTATTGAGGCATATGACGTCCCAGGCAGAGCCGGGCGCGCCAAGACCAAGTCCTTAGCCTCGCGGAATGAGAGTCGATCCTGGGCCTGAACGGCCAGGATTTCTTTCTCAAGGAGATATGCATCACATTGCTTCGAAGAAGCAGGGTGCGGCTCTCCGTAATTGACACACTTGGCCACACACGATTTGGACTTATCGTGTGCGACCTTGGAGCAATTTACACAGACTTCGGGTGACACCGACTTTGCACGTCTACAAGAACGATTCATATGGCCGAAGCGGTGACAGTAATAGCACCGCCGCGGCAGTGGCACGAATGCCTTCACGCGGTAGCGGTACCAACCGGCACGCACCGACTCAGGGAGCTTGTCACAGTCGAACGTGACGAAGAGTGTAGGGGTAGGTCTCGAGGCCCCTCCCTGTTTTCTCATCACACGTTCGACCTTGACCGCCCCATGGTCGGCCAGCTCTAGGGTGATGTCCTCAATGGAGTAGTCAACGAGTTCCCTCGCATAAACTAGTCCTTTCACAAAGTTCATGGTAGAGTGCGGCGTCACACTCACCGGGGTGCCATAAAGTGTCCGAAAAGCACTTATCTTGGCCGCCTCGGCGGGATTCGCCAGAAGGCTCCCGTTCGAGAAACGGGTCACCTTCGGCTCTCTACCAATTGCACTAGCTAATCCTCTCCTCTGATGGATCATGTTGCCCTTGGACAACATGGTACCATCAGTGGATCGAATAACGAGGAAGCGTTTGAAGCCAGCGGGCTCGAAAACGCCAGGTAACCTCTGAATGAGGGGCCCCGATGTCATCGAGGCTCCACCCTGTGCACTTTTGATCTTAGTCAGGGGCTCCGCAACCGGGGGGGGCAGAGGGGCTGGATGTGCCGATATTGGCTTGGTCACTTACCAAAGTGGCAGCAGACCCACCCGTCCCCGCAGCCCCCGCGGATGGAGAGGAGCCCCGAGTCTTCTTAGTCTTTTTGCTCTTTTTCTTCTTTTTAGGAGAGGAGGGCGGGGAATGAACCCGCTTCTCACCTCCGCCGGAAGGAGCCCCCAGGCCAGATGGACCGGCCTCAGTCAGGTCCTTCTCCGAATGGAGAAGGTCCTGGTAGTCGTGGGGGCACCTGTCGGAGGAGATCCCTCCCCTCCTTGTACTGCTTCGGAAACCCTAGCCGTTTGAGGAGGACCTTGCATAGGGGCGGATTCGGGTTCGGTGCTTGGAACCGAGCCCGGATATCCCCCTCCATGGAAGGCCCTACCGTCTGAGGCTGGGTTTCCTCAAGGACCATGTCTATCACAGGAAGGGCCTCCATTTGGCCATCCCCCGCCCCACAAGACATCGCAGGTCCCGTTGGCATCATTGTCACTAGTCAGGTGGTGTGGGGAGTCACAGGCCTTGACCCCGGCAAGGTTCAATATTCTTGCCAGCAGGTCTTTTGAGGGAAGCGACCGAAGGGGCCTGGCTTCCCTCTCCCCCCTAAGGGGGTTTCCCCTACCGAGCCGCTTCGATGTGGAGCGGCTGGCTTTCTTGGCAGTCCCCTTGGAAAGAACAGAGGGGACTGCCGCTGGAAAAAGGGAGGTGCCCGAAAGCACCTCCAGAGAAGGGGGTGAGGGGGAGTCGCCTACACCCGTAGGCGAAGGAGAGGAGTAAGCATCCTCTCCGGTTAGAGAGATATGGAGGGTCCCCTGAGCAAGCACAGGGGAGGAGACCTCCATTTTTTCGGTGGAGCTGCCCGAGGGCGGCTCCGTTGGTGACACAGGGGGAATTAAGGGGAGATTTTTGTGTTTCTCATCATTGGGCATGGTGACCCTATTTACTTCACGATATGCAATAGCTCATCACCTCTTGCAGTTGCCCGCATTGCAAGAGGTGCTTACAGGCCTGTCAGAGCCAGGCGCCGCCATTTGGGACCACCCCTCCCGCCTGGTGGCCTGGCAGTCCATCGGCATGGCGCCTCCACCTTAGACGCGGCGTAAAAAGATAGATTGTGAAGAGGAGAGGAAAAGGGATGTGAGTATGGTATGGGTGGGGATGAATCAGATTGTTAAAAAAAACCCATCCCGAACCGGAGCTCAAGGGTTAGGGGACGTTGTCCCCTTCCCCTCAGCCCCGATCCGGACGGTTGGCTTGAGAAGGTGAGCATCTACCCTGTGAACTTAGAGGCTGACCAGAGAAAGTTGTGGGAGAGGTTGTATGAAATGCGAGGAAACAAGTGTTTTGAAGGAAGGAGAAGAGGCTAAGCTGGGGTAGGACGGGGTGCTGAGTCCCATCAGCACGGCGGCCAGGATGGCAAATCGCCGCGCCCCTTACGGGGTCAAAACAGAGGACGCCTCAACAACCGACTCGGGGTCCAAACCAGCCTCATCAGAGGCAGCGCGCTTGGACTCCGAACGGGGTGAGGAGGGACCCTTCCATTTGCGCTGAGGCAAAGGAACAGGAGGAGGAGCAGGGGCAGACGCCTGGAGGAACTGCCAGATATCCTCTAGCGTCCAAGCTCGGTCAGTCTCACGGTCCGCGACAGAGGGAGGAACATGAGAAGAGACCAATGACAAAGGAGAGGGCGCAACGGAGGAACCGCGAGGAGGGACCAAAGGCAGGGGCGAAGGAGCAACAAAGGGACCGCGAAAAGACAAAGGAGTGGGACGACCGGGAGGAGGACGGCGCGACGCCGCATCCCGGAGAACGTCAGAGAAGAGACGGCCAAAGGGGGCGAGCTGCGCCCGCACCCTACGGTGGGCCTCACGCAAGTCCCGAAGAGCCAGGACCTCTTTCTCAAAAAGGAATACGGGACAAGAACGCGAAGCTGCGCTATGGGAATCTCCGCAATTGGCGTAACATTTACGATTCCCACAAGAGGAGCCATGATACGCCAACGCACAGGCCACACAGCGACGAGCCTGCCTACAATTGCTATTCATATGGCCACAACTGGTGGCAATTAAAACAACGTCTGGGGAGCTCGACATAACGGGACACAGGGACACGAAGATCACCAGCACGAAAAAACTGGGGCAGATCCTGACGCTCAAAGGTAACGATGAGCGTACTCGTAGGAACCTTAGCGGGACCAACAGACTTAGAAACCCTATAAACGTTCTTAACCCTCTGGAACGAAAGTTTATCCTTTAGTCTCAAGACATCATACTGCAGTAATTCGTTGGAGCGAATCACTCCCTTAACAAAATTAAGGCGAGGGTGGGGCACAACTGAAACCGGGACCTCCGAAAGGAAGGACAAATCCCGCACGGCGCCACACTGCTCGCGCGAAGATATCTCAACCACTAAATCACCACTACCACGGGCCCACGTACGGCGGAGCGCACCGCAGCGGGACTCAAACTTCTCATTCAAATCAAACACGTCTAATTTAGAAAGCGGGGACCCGGAACTGGAATTCAGCACCAGGAAACGAGGATAATCGAAATCAGGATCTATCTTTTCTGCGAAGGGATCTAGCAAGCGCGGAAAAGAGGACGTATTGACAGGCTTAGTACGAGAACCAGAAGTAGAAGTAGAGTGTAAAAGGGGGTGCGAACTCGCGCAGCGCAATCACTGTCTACCGTCGAGACACATACTCGGAGCGCCGGCCCAACCAGGAGGGTAAGCCCGTCGACCCCTGACCCAACCATCGTTTTAAAAATGGCCGGCCAGCCTCGGAAATTTACCGGTTGGCGAAGCAAAGACCCCCAAGAGCGCCACGGCGGCTCAGGCACCCACCTACCAACACAGGCAGGACCAGCTAAAGGGTCGCGCCCCCTGACGGACAGTTATGATACACCGAGATCGACAAACAAACGTAGATGGAAGGACGATGCAGGGTGAAAGAGAATTGGTACAGAAGACGAAGTAGGGGTTAGCAGAAGGAGAAAAAGGATGCCCAGCTGGGGCCGGACGGGGCGTTGAGTCTCGTCAGCACGACGGTGGCCAGGAGAGCAAATCGACGTGCCCCTTACGGGGGTCTGGGGGTAGAACGCAGTCATCGCAATAAGGTACCGGCGAGCGCTCCATCAAATGGCGGTGCGTCCAATTCGGAGCTTCTCAGTCAGGTCAGGTCAGTGCCGCCATCCTTGTAGATCTCTGCCGGAATGGAGTCTGAGCCGGGCGGGAGCCTTGCCGTTGGAGAGCAGACGCATTGCCTTCTGGGTCTCAAGCAGCGTTGGTGGATCGTCCAGTGCTTCGTTGATCGGGACTTGGGGGAGACGTTCTATGGCTTCATCATTTATAGAGGAAGTGCGGCTTAGAACTCTGTCGAAGTGCTCAACCTAGCGTTCAAAAATCCTCTCCTTCTCAGTAATCAGAATATTTCCATTCGCGCTGAGGAGGGGGGGTGCTTCAAGAAGTGGGGCCGTAGACTTCTTTTAAGGCGTTATAGAATCTCTTCATGTTATGCTTGTCAGCGTGTCCCTGAATTTGGTCGGTTTGTCACTCAGCCACTTGTCCTTCATTTGGTGTAGTTTCTACAGAACAGTCCTGCGGATGGCGTTATACACATCTTTCTTTGCCATGGACTTGGAGTTATTCAGGTAGGCTTGATGGAGACGTTTCTCATCCCAAAGCTACTTGATCTCATCAGTTTTCATCAAAACCAGTCCTTGTGTTTTCTCGTCACAGGCCCCAGGATCTCTGAAACTGTATTATAGATCAGCACGTTGAAGGTCTTCCATTCTGAATCAACATTCTAGATATCCAGAGAGGCGGGTGTCAGACGTTCTTCCAATTTCTCCACAACAGTTTGTTTAGTGGTGCTATTTTCCAGCTTCGTGATGTGGAGCTGTTTTGGAGCCTTCAGGCTCCAGAGGCGTCTTTTGGGTTGGATTCGAATGTTGAGCTTTGTGACTACAAGACGATGATCAGTCCAACATTCGGCACTGCATATGGTCTTCGTCACACGCACATCTTGTCCACCCTCCTGATAATGACATAATCGATGAGATGCCACTGTTTCGAGCGAGGGTGTATCCATGAAGTCTTATTTCGGGTAGGGAGGCAGAACACTGTGTTGGTAATCAGCAGTTCATACTCGGCACAGGTCTGAAGCCAAAGCAATTTACTGCTGTTACAGCGGCCCATGCCATACTTTCCGATCACTCCATCGCAGGAGATGTAATAAGAGCCAACTCTTGCGTTAAATCACCAAGAATAATAAGCATGTCTGTCTTAGGGACAGTGGCAATGACAGAGTGAAGGTTATCGTAGAACTTTGCTTTCACATCGTCCGGGTTGGTAATGGTTGGGGCGTAAACACTGACAATGGTAAGGTGCTTTCAACCAGATGCATGCGGGATTTTCATGGTCATAATCCTGTCGTTCACTCACTTCGAGATTCCTGTTAGTTTGTTGACTAGTGCTGTTTATATTGCAAAACCAACACTAGCCTCACGCCAGTCTTCAGTTCCTCGTCCACTCCAAAAATAGGTGTAGCCAGATCCGCTTTCGCAGAGATTGCCTTCGCCCGCAAGCCAAGTCTCTCACTCAAGGCTGCAATTTCGATGTTGTACCTGGCGAGCTCAGCTGCAACCAGTGCCGTTCCACTGTGGTGCCTCTCCGTATCATCTCTGTCTAAGAGGGTGCTTACATTCCAAGTACCAATGGTGAGAGGTACAATCCTCGTATTCTTTTTCTTTTGATGTCGACCGCTGATGTAGGGTCCCCGCCAGCCGTGTTATGCTGGCTAGGGTGATATGGAACAGGCAATGCTTGGGGCATCTTTTCTAACCCTTTCCTCATGCCAGGAGGTGAGCAGTGAATTCCTAAAGAGGGCTGTTCAGTTGCTGATAAGGCTGCCGCCGCCTGTGTGCAGGTCAGCGGCTACGACTACCAGTGTACCGACACCTAACGCTTCGTCTTTCGTCCATCGCCACAGGGCTCGGATGATGACTGATGACTTGCGCAATGACTTTGTTTAAAGTCAAGAAGAGGCGCGCTACGTCAGCCTCACACTCTCGTCCGAGTCCATCGATTTCCAATGGCAAGACCAGGTCGAGACGACAGGATGATGGATACGGATGCAGTGGATGACCAAGATGTCCCCGCGGGTCTCATCTTGCTCTCTGCGCTTCACAGTGTATTGCTGTAAGCGCCTTCGTCCCCGTTGAAACATTAGGGTTTCTTCGGCGAAGACTGCCGGATCCAGTCTCCACATGAATAGGTAGACAAGCTCTAACTCATCGAGGGTTTCAGATCCGTCGGCTACCCTCACCAGGTTTGGCCGGCCAGTGGAAGCCGTTGCCCGGGGTATGGCCCCTGTTGCATGCAAACTGCTGCTCGGAGCCACTGGTGAGAGTTGGGTGCCAGGTGGGGAGTAAAGTGTACGGATTACTCCAAAAGAGCACCACGCGTTACCCACGTCAGAGTACGCAACTTTAAGTTCCCCCGCCCCCTTCTTTGCAAGGCAGCCCAGGGGGTTGACCCTATTTCTGCCATGAAATGAGTGTGGGCTAGAGCGAAACGCTGGTCTGGTCACCCAGTCGTCCGGGATTCGTTGGCGCCCTGATTGCCCACAATCCTTACACTTCCAGGAACCCAATTTTTTTTCTTTTTTAATTTTAAGACCCCATCTGGCGAATGCCCACTCGGGCAAAAGTCGCCGTAATTAACGGAAAGTCTAATACTAGGCTATACTAAAAACAAGAAAATAACAAATATAAAAAAGGAACAAAGGCAAGATAAACTAAAAAAACCCATAAAATAAAGACACAAAACAAAATCAAAAAAGTAAGTAGAAAGAAACGCACTACGGCGTCGGGGGTAGACCCGCCTCCCCCCGGTGCAGGAACATGCGACCTAGAACAAAAGAGTCAAATACAGTGGAGGAGGCCAGCCTCCTCCAAAAAGTCGTATAGTCCGCAAATCTGTGAACGAACTAGTCCCGAGTACAAGGGACAAGCGGTAGCGACCTCGCGGGACAGGTAACGGTCACGAAGATCACCCAGACTGGGACATTCAACAAGAATGTGCCGAACAGTCTGGGGGACAACGCAGTGATCGCAATAAGGCGCAGGCAACGCTCCATCAAATGGCGGTGCGTCCAATTGGGAGACGACAGAAAGCAACCCGAAGCCGTTGCGGCATTGAGGGGTAGGTCCATGGAAACAGTCACGGTGCAATGGCACGCAATTTTAAGTTCCCCTCGACCGTCTCCTATCTTCTTTGCCAGGCAGCCCGTATTCCTGCCATGTAATCGGTGTGCTCGCCAAGTCCTGAGGGACTCTTTGGAGCCATCTTTCCCAGCAAATCCTACATGTCCAGGAATCCAACAGAAGATAATCCTCCCGGCTGGCCAAAACTGTGGAGTCACGGATATCGCGAACCAGGGGGTGCGGAGATTCCAATGTCTCGAGAGCACTCAAGGAGCTCTGTGAGTCGCTATATGTAGATCAGAATCCGGTCTGAGAAGTGGCCACTACGCATTATCTCCCGTACCGAGAGGTATATTGCGACCAGCTGGCCGGTGAAGATAGACGAGTACCCGGTACTGCCCTGCTGACTTCAATCAGTGGGGATACGGCGTGGAAGTCGCCCACATCCTGGAATTTGGACCCATTCCTGTGCACTGGCACAGATCCAGCGTGACACGAAGTGTGCTCCAAAAAGGCCGAGCGCAATACTCCCGGCGTTGTAAGGAGCTTTAGGAGAAGAGACATCGCGACAAATAGTCCAAGGTGGTACCCTCCAGGGTATCGTCCTGGACATAACTAGAGGCACCACCGGCCCGAAAGCTACACCGAGCACTCAGAGTTTGCTAGTCCTAAACCCAAAGGGCTTAGGGTATGTCTGGCGTCTCTCGGCGGAATAGGCATCGCTGAGATCGGCCGGGGATGTAGCGAGAGCCGTTGGCGACTGAGGGAGGCGCTGGTCGCGCGGGGGCTAACGTATAATGCCCTGGACACGGCGAAGAGCGAGTGGTATCTCTCTGCAGACGGCAGAACCTCTTTGGGTCATAAGAGCAAAAGTTGGAAAGGGGGTAGACAAAAGTATATAATAAAGAAGAATAGACAGCCGGGTCCTATAGGGAGTAGGGTGTGTGATCACCTATTATTATCACAACCTGGCACTGGGTTGTCCCAAGAGACGCGCAACCCCTCCAGGTACCATGTGGAGCAACCTAGATAGGGTACATACTCCCCTACGCGGCTTTAATCCTGCTTTTCTTTTTACTCGCATCCCCATAACTGCCAAAATTAGGAATAGGTAAAGAGGGGATAGAAAAATGGGTGCCAGAAGGGTAAAGGGATCACGCACTAGCTTCCTCAGGCGCGGTCAAAGAGTTCAAGTTGACCCAGTGAGTGGGGCCTTCTCTATTTGGACTCAGGTCGGGAGGATGCGCTGTTCCTCTAGATGCCAGGTGTCACGGGCTACACAGGGTACCCGCCCTACCCGAGTATGGGGACAAAGCCCAATGGTGTGACCCTCACGGTTCTGAAGTTACTTCCTGCCGCTCATTCTGAGAACGGCGGATTCGAAACCCATTTTGGTGGTTTGGTCCCTGAGAAAGCAAAGGTGGCGACCACCGTTAAGATGAAGAGTCGATGGGGGGAACTATAGGAGAGGGACACTTCTTCGTCAATAAGAGAAGGCAAAGGGGGTTGTGAGGAGGGTTTCTACACCACTCTTTTGCCCCCCCCCCCCCCAGGCACCAAGCTGGGAGCAAAGCTGCAGTTTTTCTCCTGAACGCTTTCCGAATATTTCCTTATTCGTTGCCATATTTTAGAGAATTAAACAGAAAAAGAATCTATGGAATAAGGATAGTATGGCCTCCCACCGCTTTGAGAGGTAGAGGGAGAAGTCCCCATAGCATCTGAAGGAGTCAGAATAGGTTCATTTAAACAATCCGCCTTGTTTACTCACTCTCATCAAAGTAACCCAACTTTTCTCTCAACCTTCCCGTAAGCTTCTTTCATCACACCATGAACACAAGCGAGCTACGAACTAGCTAAGTGTAGACATCGTTTTCACGTTGCGGCGCCTGATACGTTGCGTTGCTAGATTGCTCCCTCCAACTGCTTGGGGGTATTAAGGGAGAAAGCCTTTGATCCTACATCCTGTGCTGTAGGCCCCGTCAACTTTACCACAAATATGTGTGGCCGCGCCTTCTGTGAGACTAGGTTAGAGTGGAGGGAGGCTGTTGTATGCTGTAGGAATTTTATAGCATCCTCCTGCGCTAACCGCCCATGCAATAGCTAGGAAATGAGAGTTCCTGCAGGAACCCTTGGTTCGGACCCAGCGTTATATAGTAGGTCTCCATTGAGATATGCACCGAACGATGTGAATCGGGGGTAAACCTACGCTAAGCACTAAAAGAAGGGGGCGCTACTCAACATTCGGGCGGGGAACAATCTATAACCTCTTAATTCAATTCCCAACCATCTTTACACTTCTAAGCAAATATTCTTCCATGCTTTCCAACGAACGACCATCAGCAAGATACCTTCAAAATAGGGTGGTTCTCCTAGACATATGATACCGCTTGCCAAGGTTTTTTTTGCCCCAAAGCGAGGAACTCTACCGACCGTCAAGTGTTTGAGTATATTGTTCAACTGTTTCTGGTTCCTGAAGGGTAGGACATGATGTTTATGTTGGTCAAGTGGATGGTGCTGGGCTCTTGCATATAGTAGTAAGTGCCAGTTGGGATGGTGTTGAGAAATCACTCCACGGTCTCTACTTTTGTTTCGGAGTGGTGATTTATGGCGTAAGGGTGGTTTCTCGATCCTACCAATCTCCTACGTTTTCTACACTACGATGGAAGGAGAGAGAACCTTCCACCTATTCTACAAAACTTTGACCCGATTCTTGTTGAGGACGAGCATCTACTCAAAACACAAGATCAAGTAGGAAGCGGAATGAGGGCGGGTTACTGTGTGTCCCGTCTTAAACCTCACCAGAACCGAGTTATTGAGAGAGGCAAAGCAGTCTTGGACGTGCGCAGGTGGAGGCGACGCTCTTTCACAGGCATCTAGGAAGCGCTCGAGGAGGAACCGCGTCTTGCCGATGTCGAGGAAGAGCTCAGCCTCCATTTCCTGCAACGGGAGTCGAGTTTGAGGTTATCCCCCCAAAAAATGTATGCACACTGCCGAAGGCAAAGCACTTTTATGGTAGAGAGAAAAGTTGCAGATGACATTGGCATCTAGGATAATCTTCACCCCCTTTATGAGAAGCATAGGTATCCGGATTCGGATCATTCGGGGAGCGATCATGGGGCTTCAAATGTACGAACTAGTCTTTACGGAACCAAAATTGGTAAAAAACGATAGAAGATGGGATGCAGAAACTGTAAAGAAGTGAGAATGCTACGAAACATGTGGACATACTACACTTCCAAGGAACAACCGTAAAAACAAAGGCTTAAAAAAATATCGAGCCTGGATTGACGAAGTCTCGAAACAACGGTCAGGAACTTACTAAAATATCCTCGACGAGTTTATTGAAAAGGCCCAGGGTCCTCAGAGAAGGCGCGCAGCCAGCAAACAAAGAGGAAGGCAATGCGTGACAAAGTCTGAAAATAAGAGAAAATCACAGTTAATGTTGTCTTAGCTCGTCCTCTCATTGCAAACTTAGTTTACTTTTGTTCTCGAGCATCCTGTGTTCTCATCTGGATCGTTCTCCCTTAATGGTCTTCTCTGTTGAGCGCCTGCAACCTTGACGGCTGCAGGAGAGACTATGAGAGCTGATTGCAGGCCGGCATGGATAAGAGGGTAGACTTGTCCACTTAATCGCTGAGACTTACTATACTGGCCGCAGCGAGAAATGGATGATGGGGTGCGGCAAGCACCGTCAAAGGTTTCCACGCCAATGTTGACATATCTCCACAGATCAGCTGCCCGCCTTCTCTCTCGCTCTCTCATCGTCTATTTCTCGCTACGGCGAGTATAATAACATTTAGGTAAACTTAGATACGGATGACCTTTGATAGGCCCTTGTGGCTTTTGTCATCCGTGAAATTATGTTATGTTATGTTAGATTAGATTGCAAAGCTCATTTTAATGCCCCAAATGACTACTTTATTTTCCCATCAAGCTCCTTGTTACTCCATCTTCTTACCTAAACTGAACTCCCTGATTTCTCTTACAAGGTGGCTCGCATTATCTAATCAATTTTCCCTCATTAACACAAGCCCCGGATGTTACTTATGTTGTCCTCCACCTCCTTAGGTTAAGGTCAGTCACCGGTTGTGTAAGGATCACCTGCTGCACCACTAAAGAGAGCAAGGGTTTTTAGTATACACACTGGGCAGCATTGATACATGCCGATGCACAGCCCATTTGTACCGGTCTTGAAGATGAATTGATGTGACTATGCGTTGATGGAAATGGTTCTTTGGAAACATACAAGCATTTGATTAGTGTACAGGCAATAGAACACTTATGTTGTGAAAAAAAATAACCTCTATTATAAAGAGTGCAGTGAGTGAGTTATAGAAACCTTCTTAACAATTACTTGCTCTATAATATAGGAAGGCGAGAAAGAAAATGGGTACAGTTAGAAGGATTCTAAAATGAAAATTGGATTCGTCGAGAATGATGCATTTATAAGTATGCAGAGATGTTTACAATTAAAGAATAATAGCAAATAGGGTATTCATTCTTCCTTGGACAATTATGTAGCACGTGGGCCAACGGGTTTGTCGTTTTGTAAGCTGCTTCAATAAACTCTCTGAGCCCTGTTACCCCAGAGATGCAGAACGTCGTGTATCTAAGTTGTGTCCAAGGCGCTCGGGTGTTAGCCATGCTGATTACGCCGATATGGCCTTTGTAGTTGTTTAGTTTTAGATGGTGAGCCCATAGGAGACTTGATATGATGTGTGATGCGCGAAGTGTAGTTCTTCTGGGTTAAAGCGAGTTAGGATGGCATTTAGGAGAGGATTTAGACCCAGAAATTGGATAGCCTGTTGTGTGGTTGCGGAATGTTTAGGGTGTGTGAAGGGATCCTTTGGAATACCTCGGTGTAATGTATGCCCCTGGGGTTAGTTCTGCTTAGGCCTTGTCGCATGATACAATGGTTGGCTAAGAATGTGTCACCTTTAATGTGTGAAATTCAGATGTGCAAGTGTGAAACTGCGTGTGGTTGTAGTGTATGTATGGATCCTGCAATAATAAATGTGAGGGTAAGAGGTATAGGTTCTGAAATGAGTGGAAAGTGGTAGAAAGAATTGGGAACGCTTTCTTTTCGAATTAAATTATTATTTGAGATAATGGACACAAAATTCTTGTGGGAAAAGCCTAGCAGCCATGAACTTGAAAACAAGCTCCCACAGAACACAGTGTCCATATGTCAAGTGAGAAAGAATGAATAAAGAAGAAAGAAATTTAAATGTGTAAATAAATAAATAAGTTTAAAATTATTAAAATCAAATCAATATTAAAATTATGAGGCAATAGCACCCACCCTTAATCTAGCATTGCAACCTGGTTTGAAGATATTAAGATCTTCCTGCATAACTTCTGCAGGAAGATCATTTCACTGCTTTACCGTACTTGGCAAAAAGCAACGCTGAAACTGAGAAGTGTGGCGGCGGGAAAGGCATAGTGCATGTGGATGTTGTCCATCCGCAAACCTTGTTGCTCTAGCAAGAGGCAGGGGCTCAGGAATTAAAAATGATAGTGGCAATTCCCTACTGAAGTAGTATTTATGGAATATCGACAAACATGAAATCATCCGTCGATGATCGAAGTCATACGAGTAGCTAACCCCATCAGGAAAAAGAAACCTGCCTCCACGAGCAACCCTATCTAAGAGAGACAGATCTCTGGCAGATGCGGATATCCAAACAGGGGAACACTACTCAAGAAGAGGGAGAACAAAGGACCTGAAACAAGTGGCATTAATATCTTCAGTATTATAGATATATGAGGCCTTACGTACAATACCAAGTTTTGGGGCAGCATTAGCAGATACATTTAAAAGATGCTTCTCAAAACTCAGGTGAGAATCATAGGTAATGCCAAGGATCGTTAGGGATTCCGACTCAGCAAGAAGTGTATCTCCAACACAGAGTGGAGGATGAGGCGGCTCATTGGTACGAGATCTACTAACTAAGAGGGTCTTAGTTTTACTTGAATTAAGCTTCATACCCCAACGATCACACCATTTCTTATTTTTTTCTAAATCACGATTTAGACTCATGGCAACTTGGTTTCTCATTGCTGGAGACCTGACTACTCCAAGTGTAGTATCATCTGCATACTGAACAACCTTGTTTTCAAGACCTTGTACCAAATCACTTGTGTATACTAAAAACAACAAAGGCCCAAGAACACTGCCTTGTGGAACTCCAGACACAACACGTCTAGGTTCACTAAAAACTCCATCTACAACACTTTGCTGCAGATCTATTAAAAAGTCGTTAAGTAGTCCTAAGATGTAGCCACCTATTCCAAGATTTTGTAGTTTAAAAATCAATCCGAACTAATCTAGATTCAAAACCCTTGTCAAGATTATCTTGCATACTACAAGTCAAATCTAAAAGGGCATCACAAGTACCCAACTGCCTCCTATATGCATACTGACTTCTAGCCAGTAAGCCATTCGACTCCAGGTATCTATACAAGGGCCTAGATATCAGCTTAGCAACCTTAGAGAGCACAGGAAGCATTGAAATAGGCCTGTTTTGACTACAATCGGCAGATAACATACCCTTAGGAATAGGCACAACATTGCTCAATTTACGATTATCAGGAAAGGTGCTTCGTCTAAATAAAAATCTATATAATCTACTTAACTTAGGTGCTAAATCAGTAGACATCTTTTTAAAAAATAAAAGGAAAAAGTTGTCGGGATCGACTCCGTCCCAACTATCAAGACCATCAAGTATCTTTTTAACATCCCTTGCACGAAAAGCAAACCCAGTCAAACGAGGCTCAGGATTGCAAGTGTCAGGGAGATGAACTTCTTCAACTGATTGCTTGGCTTCAAAAGCTCGATGGAGTAACTCTGCCTTTTCATTTGCACTAGTTGCTAGTTTTCCATTTGGCAAAAGTAGTCGTGGAATGGTAGAAGTGTTAGAGTCAAAAATAGCAGATTTTAATTTAGTCAGGCACAAATGAGGCTGTCTGATCTCTGGAGCATCTGTGAACACAAGATCTAGTCTATTACCTGAAATATGGGTGGGTTCCTGAATCATCTGGAAACAATCAACAGCTAATCAGCCTGCCCTTCACACCTTTTGAAAAAATCAGGTAAACGATAAGAAAAGAAAGTACCATCAAGTAGGGAACCCAAACCTAGGACTGTGGAAGGACTTGGTACAAAGACTATGGCACCGTCCAAAAAAGTGAAGGAACAATGGTTTGATTTTGGAGTGTCCTTCTCCTAGAAGAGTTGCCTGCCTGCCAGGGCTAAAGAGTCCCTTCTACTCAAACTGGCATGGTTTTATATCGGGAGTTTTCCCTTCTCCTAGCCTTTCCCTAAAGAGGCATACCTTGCAAAGCAGCAGGGATTGGGGTCTGATTATACCGTCAGCCCCTCGGTCACTTACATGCATTCAGTAAAGCAAAAGGGAGACCACGTGAAGATAGCATGCAAGCAGGTAGGAGGCAGAGGCTTTATATTATTTAGGACTTAGGACCTATGTCGAATGCAATCCAATTAACTCCCCCAAAAGCGCAATAGCAATGAAGACGCGTTACGCGGGAGAGATCGGTAAAGAAAGTGAAGATGGAACAAGTGAAACTTACTTTGTGGCCTCCCTACCTCGATTCCGTGAAGAGGGCGGACCTCTGTCGACTGCTACCACGGCAGTGTCACCGAAGTTTAAAAAGGTACCCTATTCTTAGACCACATTATAAAACCAACCAAAAAAATCAATAATACCCCAAAAAACAGACATACGAACAAAGCGAAAAGCTTATTTAGTCGTAGGAGGGAGGGTCGTCTACCCACGATGCCAAACACCAAAAAGTGGGCCAGAGGGGGGAAGAAAGTCCAGGAGTCCATAGGTCTATGTGGACGAACCCGTCTGTGGGCACCCCGGGACTGGACGTACCGATCTTAGTCTGGTCGATGGCCGAAACGGCAGCAGACCAATCCGTCTCAGGATCCCCCGCGGAGGGAGAGGAAGCTTTATTCTTTTTTGTCTTCTCCTTCTGGGGAGAGGAAGCTTTATTCATTTTTGTCTTCTTCTCCTTCTGGGGAGAGGAAGCTTTATTCTTTTTTATCTTCTTCTCCTTCTGGGGAGAGGAGGGCAGGAAATGAACCTGATTCTCTCCAGCGCCGGGCGGACCGACCTCAGCAAGATCCTTCTCCGAAATGGAGATAGTTTTAGGAGCCAAAGGGGCAACAGCCGGGGGAGGGGATTCTTCCATGCACAGGTGTGCTCTTGTTCAATGTTTGGCACCAAGCTTGGGTTAGACCCCATGGAGGATCCTGCCGTCTGGGGCTGGGTCACCTCCGGGACCATGCCCATCTCGGGGTAGCTTCCATGTGCACCGTGCTCCCCGACCTCCACGAGGCATCACGGATCTCAATGGGGGAATCTGTCATTTCCGTGTTCGTCTTCGGCAAACTGTCAATGCAGGACTGTAGGGGGCACAGACTGGCGGTTCCTTGACCTCCCTAAGGGGGTTAGCCCTATCGAGTCGTACCCACCGGGAGGGGTCAATTTTGTGCCGCCTACCTGCTCTTTTGGCAGGGGCCCCTGAGAAAGCACAGGTAGGTGGCATCTCCTCCGAGGGCAGCTCCAAAAATCTCAATGGGGTAACTTCTTTGCCGCATGATGATGGTGAAAGGGGAGCGGAGCCCCTCGACAGGGCGAAGCCGGGGTGCCTCCATTTTCCTCGTCTTCCCGACAGCTAGGGAGAGCAAGGCCGCCCTTGGAGGCGGATTTATATGTGCCCTCTGTCATAACTGTATAATAGGCTCCTCCGGGGAGCAATTATAGCAGTCTAGACAGGGTATTTCCCTGCTGGGGCGGAAGGCATCAGACACCAACCAACCCTTCCTACACTTTGACATTCATTCTCGTATATTCTCTTCACAAGTCTAGGTGGAGGCCTGGTGGGGCTGATGTTCGGATCTGCGTGGTTTATGCATTTGGTGCAAATGAATGGAGTGTCGTGTGAGTACCACAAGTGCTGGAAACCGGCATGAGTTACAGAGCCCAAACTTGACTCAAGCATGATACACCGGAAGAGATCGTCGCGTATTCGCATGCAAAGGGACAGAGAAAAGGGGAATATTCTCCCGTTAAGGCTACGACTCGTTATCTTTTGAATTTACAGCTAGAGGCCTACAGCTAGAGGTGAGGTTGGCACACAACGAAGAATTAACTGAAATCGGAGCCAATACCAATAAATTCAGAGGGGGGGTGGGATTTATACAATGCTATTGTGCATGGAGGTGGTTTGTGAGGTTATGTGGTTGGGAATTTCTGTCAAGGGATGAACCGAGACTGGACGAAGCGCTGCTACAACACATAGCAGTCTACCGCTATGAAGGGCCAATCGACATCGACAAAATGATGAATAGCTTAGATAGTAAATAAAGGAGGTAGAGAGCGGGAAGCTTTTACTGGCGCAATTACGCATCGACCTCAATTTGTGGGGAAAGTGGTGTAAAGCTGAAGAAGACGAATAAAATTAGGAGCAAGTAATTGTGGGGAAACGTACCTGAGAAACACGGCCAACTTCAAATGGTAAGAAGAGTTTGGGTCAATTTTATTGTCCTCGTTGTTCTGCTCGCGCTGCGACGTCCTCCATTTCAGCCACTCTTCCAGCAAGGAGGACGAGCTCTCGAGGTCCTCGAACGAAAGGCTTTGAAGCAAAATAAAGAGGTCGGAGGCATTTTCCTGGGAATTAAGACACGATGGATGACCAGGGTTGAGAAAATGGCGGATTGAGAAAAAAAGGAAACACTCGCGAAGACAAAACAATTATTGGGCTACAGACAAAATGCAAAAGAGGAAAACCGACAAGGGCATCCCCGCTAGCGAGTCTTGGCACATGGCAAATCTGCTCCCTCCGACCGCTTGAGAGATACACGGAGAAAGGAAAGCCTTTGACCCTACAGCCGGTTCTGAAGGCCCCGTCGTGACCACAATTAAGTAGGGCCGCGCCTTCTGCGAGACTGTCCCAAGGCACCTGGCTAGAGAGTAGGGAGGCTGTTGCATGCTGTGGGAATTCTATAGCATCCCCCGTGCTAACATTCCATGATACAGGAAGCGGGAGATCAATTACAGCTTAATCCCTACCAGGATTGCATTCAGTTGGACTTGGAAATTACTTCACCACTCTAGAACTCTATTTTCTTGCCTACAGAGAGGCTAGAGTTGAAAAAAAAACCCTGCAGCCTTTACTGCTGGACGTACTGCCTGTCATAAACAGTACAGTCATATGCGTAGAGCTGTGTACTGTTAATAGAAGCGCAACTGTGCGACACGAACTTATATAAACTAAATGCAGTAATAGTAAGAACAAGGGCGCGCAACTCTCTTAAATCTAGTCTCCATCTACAAAATGAGTTTTTCTAGATGGAAGGACACATTCTAAACCTACCAAAAGCGAGTCCCAGAGTGAATAATGGGTGAGCTTAGAAACTAGGGGATTTGCACGGGGGCATCCGTCAGGGTATGAACCCTCCGATGAGATGCTACATCACATCTTGCCCGTCGCTATTAAGACCCAATGTCGCGACAAATTAATAGGTAGCGTTGTGTTTAATAGACCATCAGAAGTGTACTTTCTGTGGCATTGATGCGCGCCGATTCATTTTATATTTGAGGGGATGATGGCGAAACATACCTTTCGAGTGCCAGTGTTCACTAGGCTCCAAAACAGCTGCCAAAAGTGTTCATCACAGCGATATTCGACGGACATATAATTGTTAGGCAATTTGCAGTGGAACAGAAACCAGAAACGAAGATGTCGCAATCTGCAATCGAGAGGAGTCCCTTCCCAGGGCGTGTCCAGTTCGAACTTGAGCCATTCATCAAAGGGGGCCTGAAATGTGATCAGTTAAATCCGACTCATTAAGAGAAACTGGAGAAAACAGGGGAAAATATCAACGCCCACCTTCGTTTAGAAATTGACGGGAATTCAAACCAAACTTGGCCATCTCTTCATCGACATTCGTAATAGTTTTGTCATTATTTAACTCACCATTTTCAATTTTTCAAAATTGTCGATTAAGAACCGACAACACATTGGAACCTTCGTCTCAGAGAGGAATGGGAGACGAGAGAAGTCTCGCTGGGAGACAGGATACCGCAGGACGCCTTCCAGCTCTTCCAAGGTCATGACGCACAATCGCGCGGCGACCCAGCAGTAAAGATGATTAACATCCTTCAAGTTTGAAGTTTGGATGCTCTTGTGATCCTGTGCCTCCATCTTTGAACTGACTTCAAGAACAGCGCTCAGGACTCTACCAAAGCATCAATTAACAGTTAATGGGGAAGAAAATACCACCACGGTACCAGATGACCGTCCAAGGCGACAAAATGTCATAACACTATTGTCTGAAATGGTTGGAGACTAGGGAACTGTTGTCCTGTATAATAAACTCGAGCTATGAATGCGTTTAATGACCTCGGATTGGGTAGGAAAACCCGCCGACACTGATCCGTCTACTTGCTGCGTGGAGTGTGAGAGTTGTGCGACTATCAAATGTGAGAAAGTTAATTGGTGTAAATTATAGGCAAATCGTTTAGCAAAGTCAAGGAAATATTTGAATGGGAAAGTGATCATTACCATGGTGGTCATCGACCGCCTCCTACCCAAATCATTCGAGCGGTCCTTATAGCGCATATAAGCCCAAACCCTTCGTCCAAGTCAGCTGATGGTGGAATGTCTGCAGAAATAAAAGCCTACCTCTCCTATCCAGGTGAGGCTACACTGCCACTCCTTAAGGAATGTAATTATAGTGAAGAGATGACTCGTGTAAATCGCGCACCCTCTTACTCGGCCCCCATTCTGTGGTGGTGGGGTCGCAAAACCCTTATACCCCGGGAGTGTGGGCAGGGAGCACGCCCGCAGCATGGTCTCCTGAAGACATAACCAATGGGGAAAGGAGCAGGGGAGACGTTGAACACCCTCTGCCATGTTCTTGGCAGGCCCCTGAGAAACCAGCGAAGGACCTGCGTCTAGTATAGAATCGCCTACGGGAAAACCCCCGAATCTGTTGCCAAAGGAGAGGAGATTCTTGGATATGCCCCTGAGAAAACACAGGAACTATCTGAGATTGGCTCCAAAAGTGGTAGAGAGTAAACCACTTTACCAATGGTAGTGTTGAGCGGGGATCCCCTCCACTAGTGAGAGGCGTGTCGTAAACTCCCCCTTCCCTTTCCCACCAACACCAAGGTTGGGCGAGGTTTTGTCAATGATTGCCTTAAGAGAAGAATTCACGCAGCCTGCCCACAACAGCCGTACTCTGACCCCAAGGGATCAGCCAAGTGAGGCCTCTTCCGTGCCCCGGCCGATATACTGTGGGGCGATAGCTGCTGTCACCGCCACTCCTTGGGAACCCCAGACCAAATCCTACCGATGGCGCGGTAGGCAAAAGTGTCGGATCCGGCTTGGGAGAGTTAGGGGGCACCACGCCCGATACCCAGGAGATGAAGCCAATGAAGTGGGTAAAAGTGATTTTTTTTGTTTAGCCCATCTAGCGACTGCCTACTGGGGCATAGGTCGCTGTACTCACCACAGCCTACTAGTAGGCTATATTAAAAAACAAAACAAATATAAAAAATGAACGATAAAAAAGGACAAAAGCTAAAAGAACAACAAAAAAGAAAAAGCAAAAAGACAACAGGGAAGCGGGCTCCGGCGTAGGAGAGGGGCCCGCCTTCCCCCGGGGCAGGAACATGCGACCTACACCAAACAGTCAAATAAACTGGAGGAGGCCAGCCTCCTTCAAAAAGTCGTATAGTCTGAAAGTCTGTGTGTACGAACCAGTCCCCATTCCAAGGCACAAGTGGTAGCAACCCCGCTCAGGTAACGTGCGCGAAGATCACCCAGACTGGGACATTCAAGAAGAGTGTGCCGAACAGTCTGGGGGATAACGCAGTGGTCGCAATAAGGCGCAGGCGAGCGCTCCATCAAATGGCGGGGCGTCCCGCGAGTGTGCCAAATTGGGAGACAACATAAAGAAACTTGAAGCCGTCGCGGTAATGGGGGGTAGGTCCATGGGAACAGTCGCGGCGCAATGGCACGAAGCTTTAGGATCTCCTCGACCGTCACCCATCTTCTTCGCCAAGCAGAGCGGAGAGCTGCCCGTATTCTTGCCATGTAAAGAGTCATCGCTGACTCTTTGCCGCCCTCAATCCCTACATGTCCAGAAACCCAGCAGAAGATAATCTCGACATCAACCCGGCTCGCCAAAGCCGTGGCGTCACGGATATCATGAACTAGAGGATGCTGAGATTACAATGCCCCGAGAGTACTCATGGCGCTTTGAGTCGCTATAAATCACAACCCGGTCTCCAAAACGGGCACGTCACGTTATCTCCTGTACCGACCGGTGTATTTAAACCAGCTCGACCGTGAAGACGGACGCAGCGCCTGGCAAAACCCCGCTCAGCGCGCTTACTACTTTTGGACTTTGTCTGGGCCTACCCTCCCGAAGGCGCCTCGCGGCTGGACGCACCGATCTTTGTCTGGTCGATTGCCAAAGCGACCCAGGAGCCCTCCTTCCCCGAAGACACAGCGGAGGCAGAGGAACTCCTAGTCTTTTTGTGTTCTTGTTCTATTTCTTTTTTAGGAGAGGAGGGTAATGGACGTTGAGGGTAGGTTCAAAGGGTGCCAATAGAGGGGCCATAGGGTGTTCAGGGAGAGCATCTCTGTGAAAAAGTTTGAGCATGTGTAGCCAAAGATTCACCTACAGACATTGGTGCTGGGAGGCTACACAACCCTCCAGCTGCACCATGGTTATCTATAATATCCCCAAAATACCCCTGCTACGAGACAAGCATAATATAGTTGCAGGTAAACTTGCTAACCCCCTTAACCTCGAGAAGGTAGGAGCCCATCTGCAGATAAAGACAGGGGGGAGGGGTACTATATGTATATGTATGTATGTGTGTATATATATATATATTATTCTTTGCAGGGGAGGGAGGGACTTACCGACAGGTGAAGTATATATTTCGCCGGCCAGTCATAAGCAGGTTTGTGACCAGCAAATCAGCCGGGAAAACAAGTTCGCCTTGCGTCATAGTGGAGAGCCTCATAGGAAGAAAGAGGTCACTCCGATGCTTCATTCCACAAAGAACAACGCCCAGGAATTGGAACTGAAATAGGAACTGGAATAGTAAATTGCATTCTCTCCCATGGTGTCACATGTGCTATTCATTGGGTAGGACACAACAGGGAGCTCAACCTTACCAGTGGTAACTATCTCGGTCGAGACCAATAGTTTTATTTGGGATCATGAAACACAGGGTGCGACAACATATAACAGACCCTGTAAAGTCGATGCAACTCTATTCCGGTCTGAATTTTTACGAGATCGTCGATTCCGCGTACGGGTGGGGGCTCTCTTCGGCCCAATGGAGCAGGAAGAGGGTGTCCCGCAGGGAAGTGTCCTCAGTGTCGCACTCTTTGCCCCTAACCACCTTTCCGAATCCGTAATTTCTATTTTTGTTCTCTGTCGCATTTGCCGTGTGACAGGAAGAATGCCCACACCATCCTTTGCACATATTATAAAAGGCAACTAAGCCTGGATAGTGGGCCACTAGCCTGGGAAACGGGGGTTGTTGAGGACCCCATCCTGTCAGGCGGATTAATCTGCGTCAATGTGTGAATCAAGTGGGTGTATGTAATGTGGAGAAGAGGGGAGTGGTAGTCAATGTAGTTAAAACAAGGTGTTTGCAGATGCTTGTTCCATGTGATACAAACATGAGAGAGAATGAAGAGCTTGCGATGGATGGGGTGAATTGAGTAGGATCGGGTGTGGATCAGGGCAGTACTTTTGAGTGAGGAGTGGCATGATGCATTTATGAATGTATGAGCTGAAGAATTATGTGGGTGATGTTGAGATTAAAAGAAAAATTATAGCGCCATCTGGAGACTGCCACCCAGGGCACAGGTCGTCCTAATTAATTTCAGCCTAATATTAGTCTACATTAAAAAACAAAAGAAAAACCAAAGCCCCCAACACCCCCAAAAAGCAAGAAAGAAGTATGTGCTGGTATTGTAGGAGCATGTACCGACACCAAAGAGATCCAAATAAGAGGAGGCCAGCCTCCTCCAAAAAGTTGGATAGTCCACAAGTATGCACAAACTGTCACGAGTGATTGGGACAAGAGGAAGCGATCCCGCTCGTGAGGGTGAGACCCAAGGTAACATGCGCGAAGATCCCCCCGATTGTGACACTCAAGAAGAATGTGCCGAGCAGCCTGAGGGACAATGCAGTCTTCACAGTAAGTTGCAGGGGAGCCCTCCATCAGATGACAATGTGTCCCGCGACTGTAACCGATTCTAAGATGACAGAAAGCGACCTGAAGCCGCCGAGGCATTGGAGGGCAAGTCCACGGGAACGGTTGCGGCACGCAACTATAGGTTCCGTTCACCCGTCTCCTATCTTCTTTGCCAGGCACCCAGGAAGGCTGACCTGATTCCTAGCATGTAGTGAATGTGAGGAAGAGCAAAACGCTGATGTGGTCGCACAGTCCTCGCGGAACCAAGCAGAAGATAATCTCAACAAATACCCGGCTCGCGGCGACCGTGTACACTGGCACGGATCCAGCGTGACACCAAAAGTGCTCCAAAAAGGTCGAATGCAATACTCCCGGCGCTGTGGAAGCTTTAGGAGTAGAGGCGTGGCCACAAATAGTCAAAGGTGGAATCCTCCAGGGTGGCGTCCTGGGCAGAACCCGAGGTGCCACCGGTCCGAGAGCTACAGCGAGCTCTCGAAGTATTTTCCTAGCCTTAAACCCAAAACGCTTTGGGCATGACTGACGTCCTTCAGCGGAGTAGGCAGCGCCAAGATCGGCCGCAGAGGTAGAGAGAGCCGTTGGCGACTGAGTGAGTCGCCGGGCGAGCGCGTACAAGCGCATAATGAACTGTATACAGCGCAGAGCGAGTGGCCTCTCCTCAACATCGACAGGTAGGGTCTCAATGGGGGACGTGCGAAAGGCACGGCTCGCCAGCCGGAGACCGGTTTGGTGGATCGAGTCCACCTTCCGCAATACACCACGCTCGGCTGCGGATGCATAAAAATCGCATCCGTACTTAAGTTCCGAACGAACAAAAGATTGATAGAAAATTAAGGCACCCTAAGTGCTAAACTTCATAGAACGATGAGCCTCTCAAGTGAGGCATCGGTCTAAAACAAGACCAAGGAAGCGGTGCGAATCCACCACATCCAGACAAACCACGTTTAAGAACAAGTCCGGGTCGGGATAGAGCCGTGGATGGTGGCAAAGTGCGCCAAAGAAAAGCGAAACCTAGGCGCTTCGACATAGCCAGAAGTCTAATTTAATGCCTGTTGGAGTCGATGCTCCGGAGTGGTCATCTGAGCCGCACCAAAAGCGATAAAAAGGCCGTCCACGTAGAGCGTAGCGAGAACATCTTCCGGCAGCACGCAGGGACGCCTTCTTCCAGCTCCATTGGGCCAGAAAGGGCTCTCCCAGCACATACGTGGAATCGACAATCTCGAAGAAACTCAGAAATTAAGATTGGGAGTCGACCCTTCGCCTTTATCGTGTGGAGAGTTTCCATGATACCGTATCGCCATGCGGCATCATAGGACTTCTCCTTATCGAAGAACACCGTGGCGTAGTGCTGTCTACGAACGAATGTCTCGCAGACAGCATTTTCCAGTCGGAGCAGAGCATCCGAAGTGGAGTGGAACTTGCGGAACCCTCACTGTGCCGAAGACAGGGGGCGGCTTCTGCTATCCAGGAACAAGGCTAATTAAACATTTATCAATTTCTCATCAACTTGCACACGCAGGAGGTTAGAGTGATTGGGGAAAAACTGGCCTTGATAAAGTGATCTCTCCCCAATTTGCGAAAAGCGAGCACAGTAGCCATTAGCCATGAGTCTGGGAGGATACCCTCCACCCAGATCCTGTTGAACAAATCTAAGAGAAAGGCCATGCCTCGCTCACCCAGGTGTCGAAGCATGGCGTACTGGAAATCTTCCGCACCATTAGTGGTATCTGCGCACGAAGCGAGAATGGAACGCAATTCACTCAATGTAAAACTGCCGTTGAAGGATTCTCTGCCTCTGGAGGTAGAGTCGAGTCAGCGCCTTTCAGCGACATCGCGGAGCAGCCTTCCGGCTAGAGAATGCGGACAAAGCTGTCTCGAAGAACTCCGCCACCAAAGCGGGGTTCGAGAACTTGCCCTGGATTCTTTTGACTCGCATCCACATCTCTGCAAGAGGGGTCTTCCCTTAAGTGAAAACACGTATGCCCGCCAAGAAGAGCGGCCCAAGTGCTTCGAAACATACAGGAACCTAGTCTTAATTCACCGAGAGTGAAGTCGTTCTGGCGGCGCTTATAGCGCATATTGACATATTGCATCTGTATTAGGGAAATTTCACACTCGGCCGACCACCAAGGAAGCAGACGGCGTGCAAAACGACCAGATATTCTAGGAATGGTAGTTAGGCCCACGGCGATGAGGTTGCCTTAGCAAAACTCAACGGCATTATCCAATGCCCTAAATTCCTCGAATGGGAGAGAGAAATCAGTCATTTCTTGAAATGCGACCCAGTCAATGGAGAAGTGATTACTACCATGGAGGTCATCATTGGCCACCTCCCACACAAAATCAAGCGTGCAAAAGGGGAGCACAGGGATAAAACAAGACATAGCGGTTCTCGGACAGTGATGCGTAAACCTACCGCATTTAGGACACCATCTCCAGATCGTCGATCAAGACGGCAAGGACCTGACCCCTGGGCTTAATCGAGTAGTCTCTCGTGGGGGATGTCAACCCTTCAAATCCCCGAGCTGTAGAAAGGACCTCGGCATCCGTGCCACGATGGGGCGGAAGCCCTCTGCGTCGAAGTCGGCTGACGGTGCAACGTATGCGAAAAACCCATATACCGCTGAAGGGTTGGCGGCAGGAAATTAATTTTAATCTTTAAAGAGCTCATCTGGCGACTGCCTACTTGGGCATCAGTCACCGTATTAAAACTGGCCTAGTACTAGGCTACTTTAAAATAAAATTTAAAAAGATAAAAAACAACCTGCCCCCCCAAAAAAATGGGAAAAGGAAGCGAGCAGTAAGCAAACTCCTGCGTCGGGGGAGGCCTCCCGGCGCAGGAGCGTGCGACCTATAAGGGAAAAAACAAAAAACCCCCAAAAAACCCTGCTTAAATAATAGGGAGAAGGCCGGCCTACTCCCAAAAGTCAACAAGTCCACCAGTCAATGTGCACACACTCGTCCCGAGTACAAGGGACAAGCGGTAGCGACTCCGCCCATCCCGGTACCGGGACAGGTAACGTGCGCGAAGATCACCCAGACCGGGGCATTCAACAAGAATGTGCCGAACAGTCTGGGGGATGACGCAGTCGTCACAATAGGGCGCAGGCGAGCGCTCCATCAGATAGAGATGCGTCACACGAGTGTGTCCGATTCGGAGACGACAGAAAGCGACCTGAAGCCGTCGCGGCATTGGGGGATAGGTCCATGGGAACAGTCGCGGCGCAATGGCACGCAACTTTAAGTTCCCTTCGACCGTCGCTCATCTTCTTTGCCAAGCAGTCCGAAGAGCTGCCCGTATTCCTGCCATGTAGTCTGTGTGAGGAAGAGCGAAACGCTGGTCCGGTCGTAGAGTCCTCGCGGACTCTTTGGCGCCCTCATTCCCCGCAATTCCTACATGCCCAGGAACCGAGCAGAAGATAATCTCGACATCTGCACGGCTCGCCAAAACCGTGGCGTCACGGATATCGCGAACCAGGAAATGCGGAAATTCCAATACCCCGAGAGCACTCAGGGCGCTTTGTGAGTCGCTATAGATCACAATCCGGTCTGCGAACCGGGCAAGTCGTGTGATCTCCCGTACCGAGTTGTGTATTACCGCCAGCTCGGCCGTAAAGACAGACGCAGCGCCTGGCAGAGCCCCGCTGACTTCAAACAGAGGGGATACGGCGTGGAAGCTGACCCCCTCTTGGGACTTGGAGCAATCCGTATACACTGGCACGGTTCCAGCGTGACACGAGGTGTGCTCCAAAAAGGTCGAACGCAATACTCCCGGCGCTGTACAAGCTTTGGGAGCAGAGGCGTGGCGACAAATAGCCAAATGTGGTACCCTCCAGGGTGGCGTCCTGGGCAGAACCAGGGGCACCAACGGCCCGAGAGCTATGCCTAGCTCTCGAAGGAGTTTCCTGGCCCTATACCCAAAGGGCTTAGGGTATGACTGGCGTCTCTCGGCGGCATAGGCACCATCGAGATCAGCTGCGGATGCAGTGAGAGCTGTTGGCGACTGAGGGAGGCGCCGGGCTCGCGCGTACAGGCGAGTGATGTACTGCACGCGGCGTAAAGCGAGAATATCCATTGCGCGGGTACAACAGACCCTAAGGCTGCGAATATGAGCCTACCAGGTGAGGCGTCGGTCAAATACAAGACCAAGGAAACGGTGCGACTCAACCACTTCGCGCGCACCCCATTAAGAAACAAATCTGGGTCGGGGTGGAGCCGTGGGTGGCGGCAGAAGTGCACCACCTTAGTCTTGGCCAAAGAAAACCGAAACCTGTGCGCTTCGGTATAGCGAGAGACGCGGCTCAATGCCTGTTGGAGTCGACGCTCCAGAGTTGGCATCTGGGTCGCGCCAAAAGAGATCGAAAGGTCGTCCACGTAGAGTGTAGCGAGAACATCTTCCGACAACACCGAGGTGATGCCGTTGATGCTCATGGCAAAGAGTGTGACACTGAAGACACTTTCCTGCGGGACACCCTCTTCCTGCTCCGTTGGGCCGGAGAGGGCTCCCCCCACCCGTACGCGGAATCGACGGCACGCAATAATTCAGATATAAACATTGGGAGGCGTCCCCTCGTCCCCATCGTGTGCAGAGTCTCCATGATACCGTATCGCCATGCGGTATCATAGTCCTTCTCCAGATCGAAAAAGACCGTGGCGTAGTGCTGTGTACGAAGGAAGGCCTCGCAGACGGCATTTTCCAGTCGGAGCAGAGCATCCGACGTGGAGTGGAACTTGAAGAAGCCGCAACGTGCAGAAGACAGATGGCCTCCGCTGTCCAGGCAAAAGGCTAACCTGTGAGTCTAACGACTCTGTGGAGGCGCGTGGCCGTTTCGCCTTACGGGAAACGGTCAAGCTGGGGGAAGGGGGGGGAGCACTAGTTTTAGCCGGGGCTGCGTGTGAGCCCTTTTTGCCGCCAGCTTTACCAGGGAAGCGCCCGGGTTAAATAGAACCCCCAGAAGGGCTCAGAATGGGCGCGGAAAAAACCGTGCTCGTTGGCCTGGATGGACCAGGAGTAGAGGGTACCTTTCTAACTAGTGAGGCATAAAACGTCCCAGGCAGAGCCGGGCGCGCCAGGACCAAGTTCTTAGCCTCGCGGAATGGGAATCGATCCTGGGCCTGAACGGCAGGATTTCTTTCTCAAGGAGATATGCACTACATTGCTTCGAAGAAGCGGGGTGCGGCTCTCCGCAATTGACACACTTGGCCACACACGATTTAGACTTATCGTGTGCGGCCTTGGAGCAATTTACACAGACTTCGGGTGACCCTGACTTTGCACGTCTACAAGAACGATTCGTATGGCCGAAGAGGTGACAGTAATAGCACCGCCGCGGCAGTGGCACGAATGCCTTCACGCGGTAGCGGTACCAACAGGCACGCACCGACTCAGGGAGCTTGTCACAGTCGAACATAACGAAGAGTGTAGGGGTGGGTCTCGAGGCCCCTCCCTGTTTTCTTATCACACGTTCGACCTCGACCGCCCCATGGTCGGCCAGCTCTATGGTGATGTCCTCTATGGAGTAGTCAACGAGTTCCCTCGCATAAACTACTCCTTTCACAAAGTTCATGGTAGAGTGCGGCGTCGCACTCACGGGGGGGGCCATGAAGTGTCCGAAGAGCACTTATCTTGGCCGCCTCGGAGCGATTAGCCGCATTCGCCACAAGGCTCCCGTCCGAGAAAGGGGTCACCTTCGGCTCTCTACCAATTACACTAGCTAATCCTCTCCTCTGATGGATAATTTTACCCTTGGCCAACATGGTACCATCAGTGGAGCGAATAATGAGGAAGCGTTTGAAGCCAGCGGGCTCGAAAACGCCAGGTAACCTCTGAATCAGGGGCCCCGATGTTACCGAGGCTCCACCCTGAGCACTTTTAGTCTTAGTCGGGGGCTCCCGACCTGGGGGGGGTAGAGGGGCCGCATGTGCCGATCTTGGCTTGGTCACTTACCAAAGTGGCAGCAGACCCATCCGTCACCGCAGCCCTCGCGGATGGGGAGGAGCCCCGAGTCTTTTTCTTATTTTTTTTTTTCATTTTACGAGAGGATGGCGGGGAATGAACCCGCTTCTCCCCTCCTCCGGCAGGAGCCCCCAGGCTAGATGGACCGGCCTCAGCTAGGTCCTTCTCCGAAATGGAGAAGCTCCTGGCAGTCGTAAGGGCAACGGTCTGAGGAGATCCCTCCCCTCCTTGTACTGCCTCGGAAACCCTAGCCGTTTGAGGAGGACCTTGCATAGGGGCGGATTCGGGTTCGGTGCTTGGCGCCGAGCACGGATTCCTCCCATGGAAGGCCCTACCGTCTGAGGCTGGGTTGCCTCAAGGACCATGTCTACCTCAGGGGGGCCTCCAGTTGCCCCCCCCCCCGCCAAGACATCACAGGTCCCGTTGGCATTATTGTCACTAGTCAGGTGGTGTGGGAAGGCACAGGCCTTGACCCCGGCAAGGTTCAATATTCTTGCCAGCAGGTCTTTTGAGGGAAGCGACCGAAGGGGCCTGGCTTCCCTCTTCCACCTAAGGGGGTTTGCCCTACCGAGCCGCTTAAATGGGGAGCGGTCGGCTATGGGCTGCCTGCAGGCTTTCTTAGCAGTCCCCTTGAAAATAAAAAGGAGGGACGGCCGCTGGAAACGGAGGTGACCTAAAGCACCTCCAGAGAAGGAGGTGAGGGGAAGTCCCCTACACCCATAGTCGTAGGGGAGAGTAAGCCTCCTCTCCGGTTAGAGAAATATGGAGGGTCCCCTGCGCAAACACAGGGAGGGAGACCTCCATTTTTTCGGTGGAGCTGCCCGAGGGCGTCTCCGTCGTTGGTACAGGGGAAATTAAAGGGATTTTTTTGATCGACTCATCATTGGGCATGGTGACCCTCTTTTTATTACGGGATGCAATAGCACATCACCCCTCGCAGTAGCTCGCTTTGCAAGTGGTGCGTACAGGCCTGGCAGAGCCAGGTGCCGCCATTTAAGGCCACCCCTCCCTCCTGGTGACCTGGCAGCTCCACCTTGGGCACGGCGTAAAACCGATAGTGTGTGAAGAGAAAAGGAAAAGGGATGTGAGGAAGGTATGGGTGTGGATGAAGCAGGTTGCTAAAAACCAACCACCCCAGACCGGAGCTCAGGGGTTATGGAACATTGTCCCCTCCCCCTCAGCCCCGATCCGGCACTATTGGCTGAGAAGAAGGTCAGCATCTACCCTGTGAAATTAGAAGCTGACCAGAGAAAGTTGTGGGAGAGGTTGTATGAAAAGCGACGAGGTAGGGGAGAAATACAGGCTATCTGAAGGAAGGAAGAGAGGCTAAGCTGGGCCCGGACGGAGCGCTGGATCCCGTCAGCACGGCGGCCAGGATGGCAAATCGCCGCGCCCCTTACGGGGGTTGGCAGGAAAACAGGAGGAGACGAGCGCCCGCAGCTCCTCCCAGTTGACCCGGAGTCCACGACAGTTCCATTAAAGGAATATGCTTCCAGGCATAGCGCGGAGGAAATGCGAGGCACTCTTCGATGAGAAGACCTTCACGGAAATGGCCGTACGCTTTCCGGAGGTAGAACTCTGGGCGCTGTTGGCCGAACAAGACACTGCCCACTTCGAAGATTTAGCGAGGGGGGGGGGGGCTCACTATGCATCCTCTCTCCGGCTCCAAATCTTTGGCGGGGGGGGCGGCATCGGAAGTATGGGGGTCACTCTTTTCGAGGATCTACCATCTCCGAGCAACCTAGTCAGGATTTGGGTAGGGGCGTAGGAGTCGAATTCCTTTGGTGTTGTCCTCCTTTCTTGGGGCAGCATTATGAAGACGGAAGGGCGGCTTCACGATCACTTTTTCAGGGGGATTGCCTGCTGTGAGTCTTACTGGAAACGGTCACGCTGGGAGAGGGGGAAGCCGAGGCTGGGTGTGATCCCTTTGTACCGCTAGCTCTACCAGAGAGTGTGTGTGTGGGGGGGGGGGGGGTTAAACTCTCAGAATTGAGGCATACGACATCTCAAGCACCTGTAGGCGCCCCAAGACCTTAACCTCGCGTAATGAGATAATCCTGGGCCTGAACGGCCAGGATTTGCTTCTCAAGGAGATACGCACCAAATTGCTTCGAAAAAGCGGGGTGCGGCTCTACGCAATTGACACACTTGGCTATACACGAGGAGTACCTATCATCTACGACCTTGGAGCAACTAAGATTCTGGTAGACCCAAAATTGCACGTCAACACGAGCGATTGGTATGGCCGAAGCGGTGGCAGCAGTAGCACCAAACCCTTCGCGTTGTAGCGATACCAACAAACACGCACCGACTCTGGGAGCCTGTCACGGTCGAACGTGATGAATGGTGTAGAGGTGGGACTCGACGCCCGTCCACTTTTTCATCACACATTCAACCTTGACCGCCGCGTGGTCGGCCATCTCTAAGGTGGTCTTCCAAGGAGTAGTCCAAGAGTTCCCTCGCATAAACCACTCCTCTCACGAAATTCATGGTAGAGTGCAGCGTCCAACAACATCGGCGTGCCATTGAGTGTCTGAAGGGCCCGACAACATCGCCAGAAGGCTCCCGTCTGAGAAACGGGTCACATTCGGCTCTCTACCAATCAAACTATCAAATGCTCTCTTCTGACGTACCAGCCTCAGCAAGATCCTTCTCCGGATGGAGCTTTCAAAGGGGCAACAGTGGTAGGAGTAGGTGAGGAGGTCCATCTTCTCGTTGTGAGTTCTCAGGGTCCCAAGCCACCTGAAGAGAAGATTGCACGCTGGGGGAGAGTTCAGGCTCACCCCCATGGAAGATCCTGCCATCTGGGGCTGGGTCATCTCCGGGATACCATGTCTAGCTCAGGGGGAGGGAACCATTCCATTTGCCCCCCCCCCCAAGGTGTCATATTTCCCAATGGAAGACTATTTAAGCCGACCTCCAATGGTAAAGAGAGATGGGGCAGGCACTTTGGCCCCCTGTAACTTTCAGAATCCATGTCTTCGGGGCAGTCGTGGGCAAAGCCTGGTGGGGCATGCTAATGTGGTTGGCCATAATGCCGATTTCATGGGATCCATTACGGGTGTAGGGTACCTTCATGAGCGTAAGAACTTTCTATTTATATAGAGGGGACCCTAAGAAATCATGGAGGTAGGGAGGGGGTTCAGCGCGAGATATGGAATCTATTGGGGGTGACTTTCAGAAATTGATGAAGGAGGGGAGAAACTGCGTTTTGGGCACCAGGAGTCAAACGACCGTCTTGGCACCCGCTCTCCGGCCCAGAGCCAAAAGGTAGGGGTGAACTTCCCCCCACTCCCCATGGATACTAGCGCGAAAGATAGTCGACGAATAGCCTCCGCTGACCAACAAAAATAGGTGAGAAGGGGCGCGCAAACAAAGTCGTGAAATAAGGGTAGATGCAATGTCTAAAAGAACTCAAATCTGGGTAGTCTCAATCTAGTCCGAGCTTAGCGGGGCTGCTCCCTCAGGTACCCCCCAAATATATTCTCGCTTTTCTGACGGCCACTAGCGAGGGCATAAGCGCCGAAATTATATAAAAAAAGAGGACAATATCTACAAGGAATGCACCAGTGCTATGGTAAGTGTGGGGGGGGGGGGGCTGTAGTCAACAATTTAAATACTATCGAGGAGATTCGCCTCTTCCGGCGGACCCCCCCCCCAGGAGTGGGGTGCGTTTAAAAATAAGGCGAAAACCAACGAGGGCATCTCCCGCAGAAAAGTTGCAAGAAGAAATATGTAAAATGGTTTTCGTCCCCAAATAATTTTCTCCTGGTTCAATTCAGTTGTTTGTGTTTTAAAATAGGATGTCTTAAGTGTAATTTTTGAGGCCTCATTTTCTACTAGCCCAATACCCATGTGGCATTTTTTTTGGAAGGAGGGGGGGCATTCAAAGCCATTTAAGGCCCTTGGTTAGGATTCACCTAAAGTGCTGCTTGATAGGGAATGTTATACCTTTCCTTTTTTTCCCCATTTATTTATTTTCCTCTGTACATATTTGAATCTCAACTGACTGTGGTATTCTCTTTATTTTAAACCGTGGTTTCGCCACGCGGTGATCTGCTGGGTGTTAAAACAGCCCCTTTTGAAAATATGAGTACATCCCAGGGGGTTTGTATGTAGGCAGAGTGATGGGGACTTGCGATCAACAATTTCAGGATGGCATTCAGACGCCTGGTTCGGAGTATTTAAAAATAATTTCTAATTCCTCCCGCCGTGAATCATGTAGGTGTCAACGGTGGTTGGAATAAGCCGATCATCACCTGCCATTAAAAAAATTACCCCATGCTTTTACACAATTCATCTGGGCCGTTCAAGAATTCTAGTGAACTGTTATCCACTAACGCGGTCTTGGCGACAGTTTTTGAAAAAGAGAAATCCTAACCTCGTCCGCTGCAACTTGAGCTTTTCGAAGCGAAGACAAGTGATCGAGGAGGGTAGTTACCATCGCTATCTGTACAGATGGAGTCGTGGCCAGGAGGGTCACCAACTCACTCGACCGTTCGAGTGATAAGGGGGATTCAATGTCACACGAAAACTTCTTAATTGTGTAAAAAATTCGAGCGACAACCTAAAATTGGAAGAGGAACTCGGCTTTAATTGAACCCAATGTCGTTAATGGAGTCTTCTTTTTAACCGTTCTGGCGAGCATCAGCGAGGGCACTGCGGTTAATTAAATTTTATAAAATCACCTTTCGGAAATTTTTTCCGCTTAATTTAATGTCCATTTGAAATTTTGTAGAAGAGCAATATATATATATATATATATATATATATTAATAGTTTTTACGAACAGTCCTTATTTAGGCTCAGTGTGCTGAAAGAAAGGAGAAGAGGCTAAACTGGGGCCGGACGGGGCGCTGAGTTCCGTCGGCACGGCAGCCGGTAAGGCAAATCGCCGCGCCCCTTCCGGGGACAAAAGCAATAAATAACACAGCTTCAGATTTATTTTGCCCAGTCCCTCCTGAAGAAAATAGATTTCTATAAGCATCTCCCATTTTCTTTGAACAAATATTACTTCGATCCTGAAAACCCCAAAGTGGATTTCCTTCCTATGCCATACGAATGGTTGAGAGGATGGCCAAGATCTTCAGATCTGTTGTGGAAGACCCCGAGAAGGACCCCGACACTTTTAGTTACCCTAGCAGCGAACAAGGCGATAAAGCCCGACCGCCGAGAGGTGGTTATTGGGGCCAAATCGATTATATATATATATATATATATATATATATATATATATATATATATATATATATATATATATATATATATATATATATATATATATATATATAGGAGTTCATCTGGCGACTGCCTACTTGGGCATAAGTCGCCGTAATCACGACAGCTTAGAACTAAGCTATTTTAAAACAACAATAAGCAAAGCAAAAAAATAAAAGGAAAAAGGGGCAACAAGCAGACAGCAAGCAAGCTCCGGCGTCAGGGGGAGGTCCGCCTCTCCCCGGCGCAGGAACGTGCGACCTACAAAAATAATAAAAAAACCTAGTTAAATAAATGGGAGAAGGCCGGTCTCTCCTAAAAAGTAGATAAGGTCCACCAGTCAATATTCACGAACTCGTCCCGAGTACAAGGCACAGGCAGTAGCAACCCCGCCCATCCCGGTACCGGGACAGGTAACGTACGCGAAGAGCCCAAAATAGGACATTCAACCAGAGTGTGCAGAACAGTCGGGGGACAACGCAGTCTTCACAGTAGGGCGCAGGCGAGCCCTCCATCAAATCGCGGTGCGTCCCGCGAGTGTGTCCGATTCGGAGACGACAGAAAGCAACCTGAAGCGTTCGCGGCATGGGGAACAGTCGCGGCGCAATGGCACGCAACTTTAAGTTCCCTTTGACCGTCTCCCATCTTCTTTGCCAAGCAGTCCGAAGAGCTGCCAATATTCCCGCCATATAGTCGATGTGAGGAAGAGCGAAACGCGGGTCCGGTCGCCCAGTCCTCGCGGACTCTTTGGCGCCCTCATTTCCCGCAATTCCTACATGTCCAGGAACCCAGCAGAAGATAATCTCGACATCCACCCGGCTCGCCAAAACCGTGGCGTCACAGATATCGCGAACCAGGGGATGCAGAGATTTCAATGCCCCTAAGGCACTCAGGTCGCTATAAATCACAATCCGGTCTCCGAACCTGGCACGGCGCGTAATCTCCCGTACGGGTGGTATATTGCCACCAGCTCGGACGTGAAGACAGACGCAGGGCCTGGCAGAGCCCCGCTGACTTAAAACAGAGGGGATACGGCATGGAAGGCGCCCCCCCCCCCTCTTGGAACTTTTGCCATCCGTATACACTGGCACGGTTCCAGCGTGACACGAGGTCTGCTCCAAAGTGGTCGAACGCAATACTACCGGCGCCGTACAAGCTTTGGGAGCAAGGCGTTGCGACATATAGCTAAAGGTAGTACCCTCCAGGGTGTATCCTGGGCAGAACCAGGGGCGCCACCGGCCCGAGAGCTATACCTAGCTCTCTAGGGTATGACCCGCGTCTCTCGGCGGCATAGGCACAGTCGAAATCGGCTGCAGATGCAGTGAGAACTGTTGGCGATTGAGAGAGGCGCCAGGCTCGCGCGTAGAGGCGAATAATGCACTGTGCACGGCGTAGAGCGAGTGGCATCTCCCCAGCATCGACCAACAGGCTCTCAATGGCGCAAGTGCGGAATGCACCGGTCGCCAGGCGAAGTCCGGTGGGGTGGATCGAATCCACCTTCTGCAATACACGCTCAGCTGCGGATGCATAAAACTTCGAACGAACAAAGGATCGATAAAAAAATAGGGCAGTAGCCCTATCAGCGCCCCAAGCGCTGAACGTCACGGAACGAAGAATTTCCAAGGCGCGGGTACAACAGACCCTAAGGCTGCAAATATGAGCCTCCCAGGTGAGGCGTTGGTCAAATACAAGACCAAGGAAACGGTGCGACTCAACCACTTCCAGGCGTACCCCATTAAGAAACAAGTCTGGGTCAGGGTGGAGACGTGGATGGCGGCAGAAGTGCACCACCTTAGTCTTGGCCAAAGAAAACCGAAACATGTGCTCTTCGGCATAGCGAGAGACGCGGTTCAATGCCTGTTGGAGTGGACGCTCCAGAGTTGGCATCTGGGACGCACCGAGATCGAAAGATCGTCCACGTAGGGCGAAGCGAGAACATCTTCCGGTAGCACCGAGGTGATGCCGTTGATGCTCATGGCAAAGAGTGTGAAACTGAGGACACTTGCCTGCGGGACACCCTCTTCCTCCTCCATTGGGCCATACTTTCTTCAATCGTGTGGACAGTCTCCATGATACCGTATCATCATGCGGTATCATAGGCCTTCTCCAGATCGAAAAAGACCGTGGCGTAGTGCTGTCTACGAAGGAAGGCCTCGCAGACGGCATTTTCCAGTCGGAGCAGAGCATCCAACGTGGTGGAACTTTCAGAAGCCGCACTGTGCACAAGACAGATAGCCTCCGCTGTCCAGGCAAAAGGCTAATCTAACATTTACCAATTTCTCCATCAACTTGCACACGCAAGACGTTAGAGAGATTGGGCGGAAACCGGCCGGAGTAGAGTGATCTCTCCCCGGTTTGCGAAAGGCGAGCACAGTAGCGATTCGCAAGGAATCTGGGAGGAGACCCTCTACCCAGATCCTGTTGAACAAATCTAGCAGTAAGTCCATTCCTCACTCGCCCGGGTGTCGAAGCATGGCGTAGGGGACATCGGTCCGGACCAGGGGCGGTGTCCGCGCAAGAAGCGAGAGCGGAACTCAACTCGCTCAGAGTAAACCTGTCGTTGAAGGGTTCTCCGCCTCTGGAGGTAAAGTCCAGCCGGCGGCCTTCCGCGACATCACGACGTGCATTGAATGCTGGCGGAGCAGCATCCCGGCTAAAGAATGCGCAAAAAGGGGTCCGAGATTGCGGTCCCATTCTCCTGGAGAACGGGAGGGGGGTCCTGCGATAACTTGCCCCGAATCCTTTTGACTCGCTTCCACACCTCAGCTAAAGGGGTCTTCCCGTTAACTGAAGACACGTATGCCCGCCAAGAAGAGCGGCGGGCGTGCTTCGAAATATACCGGAACCTAGCCCTAGCCCGACGAAATTCAGCGACAGTGAAATCGTTCGGGCGGCGCTTATAGCGCATGTAGGCATAACGCTTCTGTTTGAGGGCCGTCTCACGCTCGGCCGACCACCATGGGAGTGGTCGGCGTGCAAAACGGCCAGACGTCCTAGGAATAGTAGCCAGGCCCACGGCGATGAGGTTGCCGGAGAAGAACTCAACGGCCTCATCTACCGACCTAAACTCGTCGACTGAGATAGAGAATTCAGTCATTTCCTGAAATGCAGGCCACCGCGCCCGCGCCAAGCCCCACCGAGGTGGTCTCTCAGGCGGCAGTTGCCCTGAAAATGATATTTGAATGGGAAAGTGATCACTCCATAGAGGTCATCGACCACCCCCCAATCGAAATCAGGCTGTGCATCCGAAGAGCACAAAGATAGGTCAAGGCAAGAAAATGAAGCGGTTCTCGGACAGTGATGCGTAAACTCATCCACGTTTAGGACACCTATCTCAAGCTCTTCGATCAGATCGGCAAGGAATTGTCCCCTGGGATTTATGGAGTAATCTCCCCAGAGAGGATGCCTGCCGTTCAGATCTCCAAGCAAGAGATAGGGCCTCGGCAACCGTGCCACGACGCGGCGGAAATTCCCCGCCTCGACGGTGAAATGTACGCAGAAATGATAGTATACCTCCTATCCAGGTGTAGCTGCACAGCCACTGCCTGAAAGGAGGTATCTAAAGAGAAAGGAAGAACGGGTGTAAACCGCGCATCCCCCAGCCCGGCCATCCCGCGGTGGTGGGGTCGCAAGACCCTTATACCCCGGGAGGGCGGGCAGGGGGCACGCGCCTAGCATGGTCTCCTGCAAAAAGATAGCTCACGGGAAAAGGGACGAGACGAGCCTCCACAGCTCCTCCCAGTCGGCCCGGAGTCCACGGCAATTCCATTGAAGGAATATGCCCTTCAGGCCTAGCTCTGAGAAGACGCGGGGGCCCTCCTCGAACTGAAGACCCTCACGGGAATGGTCGTACGCTTCCCGGGGGCAGAACCCCGGGCGCTGTTGGCCGGACAAAGCGCTGAAGGCGCTGTCGCCTTCGAGGACTCATTGGGGGAGGTTGGGCTCGCCATGCGAGTCTTTTCCTCCCTCCGCCTCGAAACCTTAGGCGGGCGTTGTGGCTTCGGAGGCGGGGGGCCCTCTTTTCGAGGAACTCCCGTCTCCGAGCCACTCGCTCCACCTCGGGGCGTGGGCGAAGGAGCCGAAGCTCCTTTGTTGCTGTTCTCCTTTCGGGGGACAGCTTTAGGAACCCCGGAAGATGGCCTGGCGACCATCTTCAGGGGTGTTGCCTCCTGTGAGTCTAACGACTCGGTGGAGGCGCGTGGCCGTTTCGCCTTACGGGAAACGGTCACGCTGGGGGAAGAGGGGGGAGCCTGGTTTTAGCCGGTCAGGGTATGAAGCCTTTTTGCCGCCAGCTTTACCAGGAGAGCGCCCGGGTGTAGTAGAGCCCCAGAAGGGCTCCAAATGGGCGCTGAAACAACCGTGCTCGTTAGCCTGGATGGGGCAGGAGCAGAGGGTGCCTTTCTAACTATTGAGGCATATGACGTCCCAGGCAGAGCCGGGCGCGCCAGGACCAAGTCCTTAGCCTCGCGGAATGAGAGTCAATCCTGGGCTTGAACGGCCAGGATTTCTTTCTCAAGGAGATATGCACCACATTGCTTCGAAGAAGCGGGGTGCGGCTCTCCGCAATTGACACACTTGGCCACAAACGATTTGGACTTATCGTGTGCGACCTTGGAGCAATTTACACAGACTTCGGGTGACCCCAACTTTGCACATCAACATGAGCGATTGGTATGGCCGAAGCGGTGACAGTAATAGCAACGCCGCGGAAGTGGCACGAATACCTTCACGCGGTAGCGGTACCAACCAGCACGCACCGACTCAGGAAGCTTGTCACAGTCGAACGTGACGAAGAGTGTAGGGGTGGGTCTCGAGGCCCCTCCCTGTTTTCTCATAACACGTTCGACCTTGACCGCCCCATGGTCGGCCAGCTCTAGGGTGATGTCCTCAATGGAGTAGTCAACGAGTTCCCTCGCATAAACTACTCCTTTCACAAAGTTCATGGTAGAGTGCGGCGTCACACTCACCGGGGTGCCATTAATTGTCCGAAGAGCACTTATCTTGGCCACCTCGGCGGGATTCGCCGCATTCGCCAGAAGGCTCCCGTCCGAGAAACGGGTCACCTTCGGCTCTCTACCAATTGCACTAGCTAATCCTCTCCTCTGATGGATCATGTTGCCCTTGGACAACATGGTGCCATCAGTGGAGCGAATAACGAGGAAGCGTTTGAAGCCAGCGGGCTCGAAAACGCCAGGTAACCTCTGAATGAGGGGCCCCGATGTCATCGAGGCTCCGCCCTGTGCACTTTTGGTCTTAGTAAGGGGCTCCGCAACCGGGGTGGCAGAGGGGCCGGATGTGCCGATCTTGCCTTGGTCGCTTGCCAGAGTGGCAGCAGACCCATCTGTCCTCGCGGATGGAGAGGAACCCCGAGTCTTCTTTGTCTTTTTGGTCTTTTTCTTTTTTGGAGAGGAGGGCGGGGAATGAACCTGCTTCTCACCCCCACCGGTAGAAGTTTCCTAGGCCAGATGTACCGGCCTCAGCCAGGTCCTTCTCCGAAATGCAGAAGGTCCTGGTGGTCGCAGGGGCATCATCCGGAGGAGAAACCTCCCATCCTTGTTCTGCCTGAGAATCCCCAGCCGTTTGAGGAGGACCTTGCATAGGGGCGGATTCGGGTTCGGTGCTTTGCACCGAGCCCGGATTCCCCCCCATGGAAGGCCCTACCGTCTGAGGCTGGTTTTCCTCAAGGACCATGTCTATCACAGGAGGGGCCTCCAGTTGGCCATCCCCTCCCAGGACATCGCAGGTCCCCTTGGCAGCGTCATGAGTCTTCAGTGGGGAGGCACAGGCCTTGACCCCGGCAAGGTTTAATATTCTTGCCAGCAGGTCTTTTGAGGGAAGCGACCGAAGGGGCCTGGCTTCCCTCTCCCCCCTAAGGGGGTTTGCCCTACCGAGCCGCTTACACGAGGGGCGGTCGGCTATGGGCTGCCTGAGGGCTTTCTTGGCAGTCTCCTTAGAAAGCAAAGGAGGGACTGCCGCTGGAAATAGGAAGGTGCCCGAAAGCACCTCCAGAGAAGGGGGTGCGGGGGAGTCCCCTACACCCGTAGGCGTAGGAGAAGAGTAAGCCTCCTCTCCGGTTAAAGAAGTATGGAGGGTCGCCTGAGCAAGCACAAAGGGAGGGAGACCTCCATTTTCTCGGTGGAGCTGCCCGAGGGCGGCTCCGTTGATGTTCTTGGAGAAGTTGGGGGTTGGGGTTTTTTTTTTCATCATTGGGCATGGTGACCCTATTTGTGCTACGGGACGCAATAGCACATCCCTATTGCAGTTGCCCGCACTGCAAGAGGTGCTTTCAGGCCCGGCAGAGCCAGGCGCCGCCATTTCGGACCACCCATCCCGCCTGGTGGCCTGGCAGTCCATCGGCATGGCGGCTCCACCTTAGACACGGCGTAAAAAAGATAGATTTTCAAAACGAGAGGAAAAGGGATGTGAGGAAGGTATGTGTGGAGATGAAGCAGGTTGTTAAAAACCAGCCACCCCAGACCAGAGCTCAGGGGTTAGGGAACATTGTCCCCTCCGCCCTCAGCCCCGATGAGGGACGGTTGGCTGAGAGGAAGGTCAGCATCTACCCTGTGAAATTAGAAGCTGACCAGAGAAAGTTGTGGGAGAGGTTGTATGAAAAGCGAGGAAACAAGTGTTTTGAAGGAAGGAGAAGAGGCTAAGCTGGGGTCGGACGGGGTGCTGAGTCCCATCAGCACGGCGGCCAGGATGGCAAACGCCGCGCCCCTTACGGGAAGCTCGTCGATCAGGTCAGCCAGGACTTAACTCCTGGGATTAATTGAGTAGTCTCCCCAGAGGGGGTGGCTACAATATAGATCTCCGAGCAAGAGAAAGGGGCTCAGCAACCATGCCCCGACGCGGCGGAAGGTCCCCGCGTCGAAGTCGGCTGACGGTGGAATGTACGCGACAATAACAGTATACCTCCTATCCAGGTGCAGCTGCAGAGCTACTGCCTGAAAAGAGGTATCTAAAGTGAAGAGAAGAACGGAGATGATATACCAGGTGTAAATCGTGCATCCTCCCGCCCGGCCCCCATCCCGAGGTGGTGGGGTTGCAAAACCCTTATACCCTGGGAGGGTGGGCAGGCCCTGCATCTTTATGGTCTCTTGAAGGCAGATAACTGCTGGGGAGTAGTTATCCACCTGAGTGGCAAGTTCCTCCCAGTTTGCTCTTAGACAACGAATGTTCCACTACAGGATCGTGGCCATATTTATTTCGATCGAGGTTAAGGACCACTAGGTATGTCTTTTTGGCCGATGTTCCTGCTACCTTTTTTTTAACCTCCTCCTGACGTCGAGGTAGGGGGGGAGGGGTGATGGTTGGAAACCTTTTTCTTTTCCCCTGTTCTTTATAGGGAGCTTTATGGTTTCTCGTGCAGCCCCAGTGACCCCTTTGTGGGGGGGATCTACTGATGGCTGCATGTCACCTGTCTGTGTCGTTATGAAATTTTTGGGGGACTCTACTTCCTTGGGGCACGACAAGACATCGTTCTCCTCATGGGGTGCCGAGCTGAGCCTCAGGTTGGAGCCGGTGGTAGAGTTGCTCTCGTGCTCCTCCATGTCGCCGTCACACATGTTGTTGGCGTCTTGGTCTTTGTCCGCTAGGGGTTCTAGAGTTATGCATGCAGCAGATATTGCCTCGGGCTCCTGAGCCTCCGCTGTCAGGATGAGTTTGGCCAGTGGTGGTGCCTCCACAGAGTCCAAGGACTCTAGGAGGAGCGACGTCTCTTCTAGTGAGTATTTTGTAGACCGGTCCCTCTTTGGCTTGGCCTCTGGAGCCTGAACTAGCTCGAGCGGTGGTGAGTCACTTGAGTCGGCATGTGTCAACTCAGTCTCGTTTACTAGGGCAGCAAATCTGTTCCTAGCTGCGGCCACAACAGATGCACCTTCTGGGGGCGAGATTGTGGCATTCTGTTTTGGGAGAGCAGCTTTTGTTTCTTTGGCAGGGCGGCTAACCACGGTGGAGGAGAAGGTCTTCACTCCTCCCTCTTTCCCCTGCCGAAACATCAGCTCTCTTCTAGCGCTCCCCACGCTGATTTCTGTGAGTTGTCCAGATGGAGGCTGTCCTGCTCCAATTTATAAGTTTTGCATTGCCGGGAGTTCCCAGGATGATCTTCCCTGGAGTCGAAACAGTAGGCCTCTTTGCTGCATTCCGCGGTGGCATGGTTATCTAGGGCAGAGCAGTTGCTGCATATGAAAGGTTTCTTCGAGAAGATCGAGATCCTAACAATGGAGTTGTGACTGAAGTGGTGAATGCTCTGAAGAGGATGAAGCGAGGAAAAGCGGCAGAACCAGACTAAGTACCTATTAAAGCGTGGAAAGCAGTGGGAGAGGAGGGCATCAATATATTGTGGAACTTGGTGAGAAGGATCATGGTGAATGGAGAGAAAGTGTGCTGCTACCAATATTCAAAGAAAAGGGGGATGTACAGAGTTGCGAAAATTATAGGGGCATCAAATTCATGTCCCACACACTCAAACAATTCAAATAGATGGGAGAATGAGAAGAGAAGTTCGCAGAGGAAGGCAAAGGTTAGGATTTATGAAAGGTTTCGGCACGATTGAAGGAAAATTTACGCTACAACAAAAAATGGAGAAATGCAGAGAAGCAGAAGGCCCTACATATGGTTTTCATAGATTTAGAGAAAGCACAAGGCAGAGTGCCAAGGCAAGAAGTGTGGAGATGATGAGAAAGAGAGAGAGGTGTGCCAAAAAAATGTCGAATGATAAAGGAGACATGGAAATGTAACAACTAGTGAGGTCTACTGTAGGAACGGATGACTTCCAGGTGAAGGTTGGGCTTCACCAAGGATCCGCCCTCAGCCCATTCCTTTTTAACATAGTTAAGGATGTTCTGACATAAGCCGTGAGAGAGGAACCACCCTGCTGTGTTTTCTATGCAGATGACAATCTTGGTCGCGGATAGCAGAGAAGCTTTGCAAATAATTCTAGAGGTGGAGGAAGATAAGTCGAAAGAAGTGAATACATGACAACTGGCGTGGATGGAGATCGCCAGGCTTCGCTTCCACTGGGTGGAAGAAGGTTGAAAAGAGTGAGGCATTTTAAATACGTGGTAGAAGAAACAGGAGAGATGAGAGAATAAGTAAACTACCGTATCCAATGTAGCTGGAATAACTGAAGAAAGATCTCAGGAGTAATTTGTGACAGAAGAGTCCCCGTAAAACTAAAGGCAAATTCCATAAGGCAGTAGTGAGACTCACAATGACTTATGCACTAGAAACAGCGCCACTGAAGAAGGATGACTTGAATAGCAAAGATGAAGATGCTGAGGTCGATGTCAGGAATGACGATGAGGGATAAAGTTAGAAACGAACACATTCAAAGATCGGTGAAAGTAACCGAACTATCAAGTAAAGTACAAGAAGCAAGATTGAGATGGTTTGGGCACATTACAAGAAGAGACGATGAAGAACGGCATGTAATGAATGGTACAAAACAAACGGGTACTGCGTAAGTCCAAGTGAGCAAGCTCGCAGCCATTTTAAGAAAGAGAGGATTCATTAAAATTTCAAATGTTCTTTAAAAACATAGAGCAGCATGTAGCAAGGAAGTGATGAATATGGAGGTAGAGGGGGCCCGAAGAAGAGGAAGACCGAAAATGAGATGGAAAGAATGTATTCGTAACCCGGCGACCACGGGTAGGGAAAAGTCAAAAAGAAGACTGAAGTTGAAGGTTTTGTGAGGGTTAATGGTTTTGAACATGCAATCAGATTTGCATGGGGGGTTGGAGAACATTTTCGCCTGGGTAACATCTTTGGCGTGTATGAGGACTCCCTCCCTATAATTTTTTGCTGGCCTTCATGGGTGAGTCTTATCTCTCTCTCCAAATACCGGGCAGTTTGGATAAAATTGTCCTTTTCCTCTTTGTAGCATGCCACGAACCAGTATGGGGTGTGTACTTTTCGTGGTCTTGCAGCCTTCTTTGCCAGATGCTCTTCAAATATGTTCTGACAGTAATCCTGCTGTGTCTCTTCCAGATTATTCGATCTTACAGTCTGACCGAGAAGTTCTTGTCACATATGGGTAAGGAGGTTGCATGTTCAAGGGCTGCCTTAGCGGCCTCCTTTGTTAGGAAGATCACATAACATCTGTTGGTGGTATCATTATTCTCATAGATGATTCTGATTCTCGTTATAGTACCAAACTTCTTCATGATAGTGTGTATAGCATTGTATGTGAGGCTTTGTAGGATATCAGTCATCATAGGTGTGTGTCTATTTTGTGATGATGATGTGAAGGATCCAGGAGGTGTCCTGCTACCAACTTTCCCATTCTGGATTTCTGAAGCAGTAGGAGGTGTTCCCATCTGCTTCTCTTCAGCAGCACAACAGCCAATAGATGTCGTCTCGGGGGCCTGCTAGACCACTTCCCAAGGACCAGAAATTTTATTTTTTACACCTATATGCCTGTTAATTATCTGTTTGGTCCCAGGAGCCAAGGGCCAACGCCTACTGGGCCTGCGCAGGGTCCGGGCGATAGCCATCGCGGACGGGGAACCTCGTCCTCAGGGAGACTGCTCGTTTTAAAAAGCAGGCCCCGTGATGCGAGAGTTTGTCCGCGCCGAAGCTGACCGCACACACGCATCCGCAGCCTGGACACCCAACCATCCAGCACAGGACGACTCTAAAGAGTTACCCCTCCAGCGGGAGGGGCTATTGACCAGTAGTGTAAGCCTGCGTTGGAGCAATTTGGTCTGGTCCCTAGCTGACGACCCGTCTAGTATGGATAACCCCCCCTCCCAAGATAGGCGGAGTAGGAGACCCAGCTCCCGCTAGCATGGCCCGCCAATTTCTTGGCAACCCGTCAAGTTTGGGTAACCCTCTCCGCAATGATGAGCGGAATAGGAGGCTTGGTCCCCCACTAGCATGGCTCGTCAGATCATCGGGAAACGCAATTCCCCCACCACATAAAGGCGGCTCCCGTTAGGGGAGATCTCCCCATGGTGTGGAGGGTCTCCAAGATACCGTATATCATGCTTTATCATAGGCCTTCAAGATCAAAAATACCTTAGCGAAATGTTGTCTACGAAGGAAGGCCTCGCAGATATATTTTCCAACCGAGACAGAGGATCCGATGTGGAGTGGAACTAGCGAAAGCCGAACTGTGCAGGAGACAGGTGACTTCTATCAGGGAAGTAAGCTAATCTAGTGTTTACAATTTCTCCATCAAATTGCCCAAGCAGAAAGTTAGAGAAACGGGCGGAAATCGGCCTGAGTATTCTCTCCCCGGTTTGAGTAAAGCAAGCGCGGTAGCCATCGCTATGAGTCTGGAATCACACCCTCTGTTCAGATCTTGTTGAACAAAGCTAAGTGAAAAGCCATGCGTCGCTCACCGAAGTGTCGAATCATGGCGTACGGAATGTCGCCTGGACCAGTATTGGCGCAAGAAGCGAGAGCGGAAAGCAGATCACTTAGCATAAAGGTCGTTGAAGGGTTCCCACCTCTGGAAATAAAGTCCAGTCGGCGGCCTTCAGCGAACCCACGACATGCAATAAATGAGAGCGGAGCAGCATCTTAGCTAAGGAATGAGGAGAAAGCTGTCGCGAAGGATACCGCCACGGATGCGTGTTCTGAGGTGGCGGTCCCGTCGTCTGGAGTGGAGGGGGTGCTACGAGAACTTGCCCCGAATGCTTATAGCACTCTATCGAGGAAATTATTCTACAATGAAATCATTCGGGCGGTGCTTGTGGTAGACCCAGAACAGGACCCTACTTTTCATTACCCTAGCAGCGAACAAGGCAATAAAGACCCCCTCGCCCGAGAATGACGGAGGGGTGGGGGTTAGCCTATTAGGCGCAGGGAAGTGGTCATTGGGGCCAAACCGATCTTTCCCATTAGTCCCGCCCCAAAGTCCACGAACCCTCAAGTCCTGGTCCAAAACACCTCCTCTGACACAGCATGAGGTAGCTGGTCAGCTACTTATACCTAGAGAAGTATGAAGTGATAGTTGTAAAAAGTGGGTACATAGAGGAAATGCCCCAGCTACCCCTAGCGCCGGTCAAAGACTTCATTCCAACCCAGTGATCGGGGCCTTCCCTATCCGCACTCGAGCCGGGAGGACAAGCTGCTCCTCTAAGTATCCCCCTGCGAGAAGGACTAGAGAGGTAAGAAAAAGAAAGGAAGCAGTGGAATGGGGGGGGGGGGATAATATGGCACCAAATATCAAAGCCAGGATGGAAGGGCGGCGTATCGTCGTTAAACTCTACTTTAAAAGCGTATACAAAAGAGCTACATAAGGACAAAAAATCTGGTTGAGGTACATACAAGAACTCTCTCAGGAGGGTCCTCACAGCGGAGCGAATACTCACTTGATCAGTTATCGAGGAAGGGTCGCGCTGGGTGGGGTAAATAATTAGCGAAGCTGCATCTTTGAGTTCCTCATTCGATCTCTCCGTCAACCCTTCGATGCAGTCAGTCAAGTGAGACAAAATTCGAAACGCCTCCGTGGATGACGCCTTCGCTTCTACAAATTTTTGTAGGTATTCATCTAGAGAGGTGAAAGGACCCAGAGCTACGCTGCAATCCATCTTCTCTACACCTGTCAATGATTTAATCAAATAACTATCGGGAGTACCGAAAAGTCATGTCACATTTTCAAGGTAAGAGTTTAGTGATGGTAAACAGAAGTTAACAGATTTAGAGGTCAAAGTGTAGGTTCAGATATCAGTTTGGCTTTTGTTCTGGTTCTCCAGGAGCAGAGGACCTCTGCTCCCTCCGACCGTTTGGGAGGTTAAGGGAGGTTAACGTTAACGCAATTAGATGGTATCGCGCTTTCTGTGAGGCTGTCCTTAGGGACCATGTGGGATTCTGTTGCTGCATACTAGGGAAATTATATAGCGGTCCATGCAACAACCTAGGAAGTGGGAGTTCAATTGCAGCTTAGCCTCACGCAGATTGCATCATAACATAACATAATTTCACGGATGACAAAAGTAACAAGGGCCTATCAATGGTCATCTGCATCTGTCAAAACCCACCCCATAAAATGCATCCATAGGATTCTGCCAGATCATGCATCTACAATATACAATTAAAACAATCTTTAGGATTGTGTCAGATTATGCATCTACAATATACAATTAAAACAATCTTTAGGATTGTGTCAGATCACAATATAGAATTTGAACCCTCCACAGGAATGTGTCAAAAACAAAAAGCATCATCACCAAGACTCGTCAAAATCCAAATCAATCACAAAAAAGTAGGATGGTCCACTTGGAAATGAGTGACCACTCCACAACTCTATTTCCTCCTACTAGATCAACAGGGTGACTAGAAATGATGAAAAAAACACATCCTTGCTTGCTAGGCGGTTGCTCTGGATGATGTCATATTTTTCTTCTATCATCTCAGATGACAGAGAATTTAAAATGTCATCCTCGCAATAGGAAGTTTTATGATTTTCGAAAAGGCAACGAGCAATGAAAAAATTGTATCATTATGGATGAAGAATTAGTAAATAACAGATGTGACATCAGAAAGACTAAAGGTTCTTGATAATGACAAAGGAAAGAAGATCCATGTCAAAGCATCAAAAACTTAGCCCGGAAAGTTAAACACACTATTACAGAGCAGCCAGGCGCGGATCAAGGGGGAGGGGGGGGGGCTGCAGCCCTCCTTAAATTTCAGACCTGTTTATGTTTATATTTCTTCTTTAAGCTGTACATGTTTTCTGCTATTCAGAAAGTTATGTAATAATATATATAAACAGTTTTTTTAAACCATTGCGATCGAATGTACCTTATATGATACATGTCTAAAATGCAGGAAAATCTCAAAAATAATTATTAAATTCAGTATTATATCTTAGATGACATTCAAAAACTACAATTCATAATTTTCTAATGTGTGGAAAAAAATTGGATCTGAGTGTTAGTACTCACTCCTGTATGAGATACTATTATTTATTATCGATGCTGTGTAAGATAACCATTATTAATATTCAATGCACTTTTATCAGACTTTTCAGAGGGAGGAATTCAGGTCCCCCCCCCCCACAATTCTTATCCTGGATCCGCCACTGAGAGCAGCTCATAAATATTGGAAAGGTGTATAAAAAGGGAATTTCAATGCCTCAGGAGCTGTCTCCAGAGAATCAGATTTTGCATTCAGAAATTTCCAAATTTGCTCATCAGGAATGGAAACCACGTTTCTTTAAGATCGATTTGAACACTTTAGCAATGGGAAAACTGAAATAATGTTGCGATACAATTAAATGCTTTTCACTACTAAAGAACCAGAGATATTTTCAACATAGAATCTAAACCTTATTTCATGAAGGGCAATTTGCATTGCTAATGATGGCAATTAGTTTCTTTATTTAAAAATTATAATGTTTTTTTTCCATTAAACTATCACTACAAAAATACAACAGAATTTTTCGGTACACTTAATATTTTCAGAGTTTGTCCTTCCTGATAAAGACATCTCGCCACTGACTTGGACATCACCCTATTTTCTCCTACTTGGTGATTTAATTCAATGAATAACCTTTAGAACGCTTTCAACTATCCTCTCCTTTTGTAACTTCCTTTGTAGTCCTTTGGTAAATATTCACTGGCTTACAACCTTTATTCTCTGACAGTAACTACATACTAACTAATCTACTTTCTATACTAATTCTAGTAGCTATTGTGTTTGAATTATCATTGTAGTCCTAGTTGTTTCTTTTCTTTTAAGTCCTCTATTATTGAAATTTGAACAATATTATTTTTTCTATCACTAATAACTGTCCACCATATATTCTTTTCTTCTTTTAGTATAATACTTTAAACCTCATTGATCTCAATATACATCTGAAAAATAGATAGATAAGTGCAAACTTCCCATCCTCCTGGTCATCTTCCTCCAATCACCATCCCTCCATTTTTCCTGCAAAAAAAAACAAAAAAAAACCCATTCCATTCACCTGGCACCTCCGTACTGGAAGCCAGCTTTTGGCACTCCTCGAGGTAAGACTTGTATATCGCGGGGGGGATTTTTCCGAGTGATACCAATTTGTCCACAAACCTCATGCGAGAATCACAAACGTCTGGCAGGTGTCTGGAAACAAAAGATCTTTAGTAATGGATCTCAATCATTTCAAACTCTGGAAAAAATATATATTTTCTTTATTACTAGGGAGTGGAAGGTTGGCATTGAAGTGAACTGACCCCACTGTGCGAAAGCAGTTACAGATAATTATGGAGTTACTGGGAAGCTCAAGCTATCACTGGCTAGGTGAAGACAGATCCCTCAGTGAAAATGAGGGTGCACAGGGATTATGCCTATCAGGAAAATGAAGGACAAAACGAGTGCCATGGCAAACATGATTTCCAATAATTCGGCATGTGCTGCCATGCCAAAGGATGAACTTGTGCCCTGCCCAGGTGCAAGGTGAACTTATAGAATTATTATACAAGACGAGTTTACATCCCGCTGTCTCTGCCACAATTCACGTATACATTCATATTGATACTCCTCTGACGACCAGACAGTACCACACTCCTGGTATTCTGGGGCCTCTGAACAAGCGGCACCATGGCTATGTAGTATCAGGGCTCATCCCTGGGATGAAGAGCACAAGCACGCCCCCTCCCAACCCCGCACCATGCACCTTTATCATTCCCTTTGTCCTAGGTCACATCTTTCTCTCTCACACACTCATTCACGTAATCCACTCACCTTTTACACGGTCTACCAGACATTCTCACACCCTGACTCTCGCTCACATACATCCCCATTCAGAAGTCTATTTCCATCCACTGTCTTACATGGCCATATAAATTAATAGAATAATCCATCACAACCTCATTCGCACCCTACATACCCAAAATAAAGCACCTGCTAGTCCCTCACTCCATCCACCTTTCACACACCAAGCATCTCTTCCAAGTTGTTCATTCGCAGTGATCTTTCCTTCTCTACCATAGTCTCACTTTCATACACCACTGTTGCCACCGACATACTTTCATGCAACTTCCACGGTACATTACACAGCCATACACTTAGCATTCACTCATGCCCCCTCCTCTCACACACATCAAATCATCTGATCAAAATTTTAAAAGCCCCCTCACTCTCAGCCAGATACCAACATAGATAGAACCCATCCCTCACTATCCCTCATCAATCACACTCCTTTCCTTCATTCTCATACTTCTCTCAGCACTACATCCATAATGATATTCAACAGCAACATCATACAACCTTGTATTACTTCCCTCCCTACAACATATGTCAACCTCTCACCCCAGCTATCTTTCCCTCTAACACATGCCTTACTTCAAAAAATATTCTTTGCACTATCCAATAGTTTACCGTCACTCCATCCTATCTTAACACCGGCAATAATGCTTCTTTATCTACACAATCATAAGCTTTTCCATATCCATAAACCCATGAAACGTTTTAAACCTCTTATCCCTCGATCTTCACAAACACACGCACACCGTACCTCCTTTAAAAAAAACCTTGGTTCATCCTCTATCAATCCTCCATCTATGACCAATCAGAAGTTTACCATACATTTCCCTATAACACTACAGACATCCCTGTGTAGTTCTTGCATTCACCTTTGTCCCCTTTGCCCTTATATAATGGCACTATTACTTCACTCTTGCAAACCTCAGGTACTTTTCCACTTCCATATGGCATAGCTACTAGACACATTCCATAACAGAATTCTCCACCTTTTAGCATCTCAGGGACTATATCATTTACTCCAGCTGCTTTCCCATTTTTCTCACCTTTCACAGTACTAACAATCTTTCATGCTTATATTTTCCATACCCCATTACAACACTTGATTTAAACCCATCCGGATCCTCATTCATCTTCCTGTTGCCATTGGGATCCTCATTCATCTTCCTGTTGCCATCAGGAACCTCATTCATCTTCTTATTGGCAACAGGATCCTCATTCATCTTTCTTTTTCCAAACGCTTCATTTCCTACTTTGTTTAATCATTTATTTCCTTTCTTTTTTCTCCTCTGCACTATAAATCATTTAAATATACACTCTATTTTTGCTTTCCACTCTATGGTTCACATTATTATTCCACCATTTAGCAATTTGATACCTCTTTCCAGTTCTGATACACCTACACACATCTCTTGTACTACCTACTACCATTTCTTAGATTTAAGCTTACAAATTAAGACATTTAATTTGAGAACCAGGGCAAAACCAAGGATTCAGTTCTAAGCCAATTTTCATGAGGTAAACTGGAAAACGAGGCCTATTGCAACTAAAGAGGCTCCAAAGCCTTTTTGAACCTTGGTGTTAGAAGGGAAGGCAGAAATGAGCTGAGATAATAGGCCCTCCGGAAGATTGAAGCTTCCAACACAAAACTGGAGACTTTCCCCATTTCTTCAAAGAATGATATGGCAGATTCAACTTCATCATCCTGCAAGAAGATATTAAACATACCTTATGAATGCCAAAAATATGTTTAAATAGTGAAAATTTCATTGCTTTTGTCCCAATCACTGGCATTCAATAATTTTGAATCTCCATATCCACTGCGGCATTTGATCCATGCAATCAATTACTCTGCATGACGATGGATCACATGGGTGATCTATACATTGTAGCACATTTCAAGAGGTTTTGAAAATCTTACATTCGTTGTAAGCAAGAGGATTTGCGACCTCGCATTGGATAAGGATGTGTGATGTCATTTTTCTTAGCCGATTAAATGAAAGTACTTTTGTTTATTCAGCCACTGAGAGAAGTTAGTGGGCATAATTTCCTCATACTTTCAGTTGTTGCCTCACGTGTATGAGTGCCATTGTGATTTTTATCATTTATTTCTTTAAAAATACAATGTCTAGTGATGAAAATAGTTATAGTGATACATCTTATCATGAAGAACTTGATGAAATCGATTCAAGTAATGAATTTTCATCACTTGAAAGTGAATATAATGATGAACCCATAGTCTTGGAAGGTGAATGGAAATGCATTAGTGATGTTATGCCTACAAGAGAATTAAATAAACTTAGGAAAATGTGTAGTGATGGATGCCCAGAAAAGCCTGGATTATGCAGCATTGAACATTTCAATACATGCCACAGAAGAAAGGGAGAAGAGGCTGGTCCTTCCACATCTCATTAGAAGGTAAGTAGGTACAAATATGAAGTTTTCTTTATCAATTTGATTGCTGTGCTGCTGTATATATTTATAAGCAATATTAAATTTATGCCTTATTTCACATTTTTGTTATAAATTAACATGGTTTCAAACAATTCTTTGAGTGAAATGAAAATTGAAAAAAAGTTTTAAAAATCATTTTGGCATACACGCATAATTTAATGCACTCATACGGAAGGGGTTAAACATATGGGGAGAGAGAGAGAATAAAAGAAAGACTGAAAATACAAGTGATGAGAGATCAAGAACAAAAAAAGACTGGAAATGCAAATACTGAGAGATCAAGAATAAAAAAAAGACTGAAAATACAAATAGTGGGAGATCAAGAATAAAAAAAAGACTGAAAATACAAATAGTGAGAGATGAAGAATAAAAGAAGACTGAAAATACAAATAGTGAGAGATAAAGAATAAAAAAAAGACTGAAAATACAAATAGTGAGAGATGAAGAATAAAAGAAGACTGAAAATACAAATAGTGAGAGATCAAGAACAAAAGGACTAAAAATACAAATGGTGAGATATCATCAATAAAAAATATCTACTGCAGCACAATCTGTTAACAGTCTTCAAGGAGAAAATTCTTTTAAAGAGAATAGAAGCTAAAAATATCTTTACCTGTTTAACAATGACGGCCCAACTAATCAACCTTATGGTTAATTTGGCTCAATGCAATGGTACAAAATACCAAACTTACTATTATGCCTCGTGGCTGCATGGACAATGAAGGATTTCTTCCTCCCAAATTCTGCATTGAAACACTCTCACTAACTTCTTCAAGACGAGTTCTGGCTAAGTGTTGATAATCCCTGCCAATAATCACATTATTTTTTATTCTTTTTACACTATTTTAATTAAAAAAGTGAAAGCAACCAGGGCATCTCTACCTCCATGTAAGTCAAATATTCCAAGTGAAGAGCTCAGAATGTTTGAAACTAGCATTAATTATGCACTAAAGGCAGGAGGGATAGGAATCCTGCAAAATATGATTATATACCCAAGAGTAATGAATGAAAGTTCTAGAAAAGTTCCACCAGTTTGAAAAGATCTTTCCTTTCCATCATCTTAACTAAACATAAAAGGTGATTGATATAAGCATTTTTAATTTAATTTTCAATATTAAATTGATCAAAGATTGAGTACATCCAGTTTCAGTTCTAATGGCCCCACTGATTCACAATGTCCAGTGCAAATCACAGTGGTGACACTATTATATGTATACTAAATCACATATGTAAATATATTTTTATGGACAATCTCATCTGGAGGTGGAAAGTGAGAGTAAAGATGCTAAAAAACAGGTGAACATATGATGGAATAAATCACAATAATTTCAATAAAATCTATAGAAAATGAAAACAAAAATGATGATGAAGCATGCCGGGGGGTCCTTGAGGGAACCAGGCATCCCCACTTTCCTCAGGGACTCAAGCTAGTCGCCAATGATAAATAGTATGAAAGAGGCCTGCATCCTCAAGAAACTTGATCACATAACAAACAACTGTGCAATTCTACTGGCAATTGCCTTTGAAGGCATAGTGGCTGAAAAAAACAGCCTAATACTTAGGCTATATTAAAGGAAGCAACTAAAAACATAAAAACAACAACAAAACAAATCCAGCAAAATAGGAAAAAAAAATTCAACCAAAAGAAAAGGCCATGCTCTGGTCACCTCCCTCTGGTGAGCAAACATGCAGCCAATAAAGTCAGGTGTGCTCAAACTCATCCTAGGTACAAAGAACAAGTGGTAACAACCTTGATAATCATGGTACTAAGACAGTTAGCATGCGAGAAGACCCTCATGACTGGGACACAACACAAATGTGCCTGACAGTCTGAAGGAGATTGCATTCATTGCAGTAAGGTTCCAGTGTGGTGGAGCGAATGTGAGTGTGTGTAAAAGGGCCATTCTCCCACCCCTTTTCTCAGTACCCTCTCCCTCCCTCTGTAAGAATGTGTGTGTGAGTGGGAATGAGGTTTTTTTATATTTTCTCTTTGTATATATATGTATTTGATTTCATGTATTAAAATTGTTTTCTCTTTCTCAGATTGTACTTTGCTTAAAATAATCTTTTATCAAAATTGTACTTTGTTTAAAATAATCTTTTATCAAAAGATTATACTTTGAAAGAGTAGTTGTTAGAGTTAAATATTTGGAGAATTGTTTGGATATACATTTAGAGGTAAGATAGTCGATAAATTTACTCGGGTAATGCCCACTTATTAGTTTCCCTTCCATGTATAAGTAAATGGATCATAAACGGAGGATATATCTCTTCTTCAGAGAGTAGAAGCTTGGACAGACTGCAAGAAGGGTTCTCTAGACGAGTGCTCCGCCCAGCCCTGAGACGGAGGGCTTTCATACCTCACTAACCACCTGGACCACCATACCCGCCTTCGTTGACAATCCTGCCTCCTTCTAAGTTAGCCTACTACCACCCACCTCCAGCACACAAGTGATAGCGCGTGCCCCTTTTCGTTCGGTTGTTGTTGTTTTTTTATGTTTTGTGTAGATATATAAGTAAATTTGTTGTATTCGCCTGTTATAAAATTCTCTTTTGGTATCGTATTTGGATTGGGGAAATTTGGCCCTGCCAAGTAATGTGGAAAAGAGTGAAATGGCAGTCTAGTTGCTTAGTCTGTAAAGGCAGCTTGGCTCTCTATTCAGTGCACTCATTTTCAGCAATTCTGATATATTGAGGAACTCAGTAGATAACAATCTCAACATCCTCTAGCAGAGATGAGCTTACAAATATTGTGAAGCAAGGGGGATGTGGAGATTTAAATAGTTCGGTCAATTAGCTCCTTTTATAAGTACCTTTTGTATTACACAACAGTTTCCAAATCTGACACACAACTTTTATCCCATAGCAAGTGGTATATGGCAACCAGTTCAGCCGTGCTGCTTCAAACAAGGCAGAAGCATTTTTTTTTTTATAGAGCCCATACGCAACTGTCCACTTGGGCATAAGTCGCCGGAAACACGACAGCCTAGAACTAGGCTACTTTAAAATATAAATATGAAAACATAACAATGATAAAATTTGGAAAAACTTAACAATTAGGAAGCAATCTCCAGCATCGGAGGGAGGTCCCCCTCACCCTGGTGCAGGAGTGTGCAACCTATAAAGAAAACAATAACAAACAAAAAACAAAACAAAAAAATAGAACTTTCTTAAATAAGGGGGAGAAGCCCGGCCTCCCCCCAAAAGTCAACAAGTCAATGTGCACGAACTCGTCCCGAGTACAAGGGACAGGCGATAGCGACCCCGCCCATCCCGGTACCGGGACAGGTATCGTGCGCGAAGATCACCCAGACTGGGACATTCAACAAGAATGTGCCAAACAGTCTGGAGGATGACGCTATTTTTTTTTATAGAGCCCATCTGGCAACTACCCACTTGGGCCTAAGTCGCCAAAAAACTTAACAATCGATATAAATTGGAAAAACTTAACAATCAGGAAGCAATCTCCGGCAGCAGGGGGAGGTCCCCCTCACCCCGGTGCAGGAGAGTGCAACCTAAAAACAAAGCAATAACAAAAAAAAGAACCTTAAATAAAGGGAAGAAGCCCGGCCTCCCCCAAAAAGTCAAAAAGTCCACAAGTCAATGTGCACGAATCTGTCCCGAGTACAAGGGACAGGCTGTAGCGACCCCGCCCATCCCGGTACCGGGACAGGTGTCGTGCGCGAAGATCACCCAGACTGGGACATTCAACAAGAATGTGCCGAACAATCTGGGGGACGACGCAGTCGTTGCAATAAGGCGCATGCGAGCGCTCCATCAAATAGCGATGCGTCACACGAGTGTTTCCGATTCGGAGACGACAGAAAGCAACCTGAAGCCGCCGCGGCATTGGGGGATAGGTCCATGGGAACAGTCGCGGCGCAATGGCACGCAACTTTAAGTTCCCTTCGACCGTCTCCAATCTTCTTTGCCAAGCAGTCCGAAGAGCTGCCCGTATTCCTGCATGTAGTCGGTGTGAGGAAGAGTGAAACGCTGGTCCGGTCGCAGAATCCTCACAGACTCTTTGGCGCCCTCATTCCCCGAGATTTCTACATGTCCAGGAACCCAGCAGAAGATAATCTCGACATCTGCCCGGCTCGCCAAAACCGTGGCGTCACGGATATCGCGAACCAGGGGATGCGGAGATTCCAATGCCCCGAGAGCACTCAGGGCGCTTTGTGAGTCGCTATAGATCACAATCCGGTCTCCGAACCGGGCACGTCACGTAATCTCCCGTACCGAGTGGTGTATTACCCCCAGCTCAGCCGTGAAGACAGACGCAGCGCCTGGTAAAGCCCCGCTGACTTCAAACAGAGGGGATACGGCGTGGAAGCCGACCCCCTCTTCTGACTTGGAGCCATCCGTATACACAGGCACGGTTCCAGCGTGACACGATATGTGCTCCAAAAAGGTCGAACGCAATACTCTCGGCGCAGTATAAGCTTTGGGAGTAGAGGCGTGGCGACAAATAGCCAAATGTGGTACCCTCCAGGGTGGCTTCCTGGGCAGAACCAGGGGCGCCACCGGCCCGAGCTATATCTACCTCTCGAAGGAGTTTCCTGGCCCTAAACTTTGGGTTTAGGGTATGACTGGCGTCTCTCGGCGGCATAGGCACCATCGAGATCAGCTGCGGATGCAGTGAGAGCTGTTGGCGACTGAGGGAGGCGCCGGGCTCGCGCGTACAGGCGATTGATGCACTGCACGCGGCGCAGAGCGAGTGGCATCTCCCCAGCATCGACAAACAGGCTCTCAATGGGGGAAGTGCGGAAGGCACCGGTCGCAAGGCCAAGGCCGGTGTGGTGGATCGAATCCACCTTCCGCAATAAACGCTCAGCTGCGGATGCATAAAACTCGCATCCGTAGTCGAGCTTCGAGCGAACAAAGGATCGATAAAAAAGTAAGGCAGTAGCCCTATCAGCGCCCTAAGCGCTGAACGTCACTGAACGGAGAATGTCCATGGCACGGGTACAACAAACCCTAAGGCTGCGAATATGAGCCTCCCAGGTGAGGCGTCGGTCGAATGCAAGACCAAGGAAACGGTGCGACTCAACCACATCCAGGCGCACCCCATTAAGAAACAAATCTGGGTCGGGGTGCACCACCTTAGTCTTGGCCAAAGAAAACCAAAACCTACGCGCTTCGGCATAGCGAGAGACGCGGTTCAATGCCTGTTGGAGTCGACGCTCCAGAGTTGGCATCTGGGCCGCGCCAAAAGAGATCGAAAGGTCGTCCACGTAGAGCGTAGCGAGAACATCTTTCGGCAGCACCGAGGTGATGCCGTTGATGCTCAGGGCAAAGAGTGTGACACTGAGGACACTTTCCTGCGGGACACCCTCTTCCTGCTCCTTTGGGCCGGAGAGGGCTCCCCCCACCCGTACGCGGAATCGACGATCTCGCAAAAATTCAGATATAAACATTGGGAGGCGTCCCCTCGCCCCCATCGTGTGGAGAGTCTCCATGATACCGTATCGCCATGCGGTATCATAGGCCTTCTCCAGATCGAAAAACACCGTGGCGTAGTGCTGTCTCCGAAGGAAAGCCTCGCAGACGGCATTTTCCAGGCGGAGCAGAGCATCCGACGTGGAGTGGAACTTGCGGAAGACAGATGGCCTCCACTGTCCAGGAAAAAGGCTAGACTAACATTTACCAATTTCTCCATCAACTTGCACACGCAAGAGGTTAGAGAGATTGGGCGGAAACCGGTCGGAGTAGAGTGATCTCTTCCCGGCTTGCGAAAGGCGAGCAAAGTAGCTATTCGCCAGGAATCCGGGAGAAGACCCTCTACCCAGATCCTATTGAACAAATCTAAGAGAAAGGCCATGCCTCGCTCACCCACGTGTCGAAGCATGGCGTACGGGACATCGTCCGGACCATGGGCGGTGTCCGCACACGAAGAAAGAGCGGAGCGCAACTCACTCACAGTAAACCTGTCGTTGAAGGGTTCTCCGCCTCTGGAGGTAAAGTCCGGCCGGCGGCCTTCGGCGACATCACGACGGCATTGAATGCTGGCGGAGCAGCATCCCGGCTAGAGAATGCCGAAAAAGCGGTCGCTAAGGATTCCGCCACGGACGGGGGGGCCGAGATTGCGGTCCCATTCTCCTGGAGAATGGGAGGAGGGGTCATGGGAGGAGGGGTCATGGGAGGAGGGGTCATGCGAGAACTTGCCCCGAATCCCTTTGACTCGCTTCCACACCTCTACTAAAGGGGTCTTTCCCGTTAAGTGAAGACACGTATGCACGCCAAGAAGAGCGGCGGGGGTGCTTCGAAATATACCGGAACCTAGCCCTAGCCCGACGAAATTCAGCGACAGTGAAATCATTCGGGCGGCGCTTATAGCGCATGTAGGCATAACGCTTCTGTTTGAGGGCCGTCTCACACTCGGCCGACCACCATGGGAGTGGTCGGCGTGCAAAACAGCCAGACGTCCTAGGAATAGTAGTCAGGCCCACGGCGATGAGGTTGCCAGAGAAGAATTCAACAGCCTCATCTACCGACCTAAACTCCTCGACGGAAATAGAGAATTCAGTCATTTCCTGAAATGCAGGCCACCGCGCCCGCGCCAAACACCACCGAGGTGGGCTCTCAAGCGGCAGTTGCCCTGAAAATGATATTTGAATGGGAAAGTGATCACTACCATGGAGGCCATCGACCACCCCCCAAATCAAAATCAGGCTGTACATCGGAAGAGCACAAAGATAGGTCAAGGCAAGAAAATGAAGCGGTTCTCGGACAGTGATGCGTAAACTCATCCACGTTTAGGACACCTATCTCAAGTTCTTCGATCAGATTGGCAAGAACTTGTCCCCTGGGATTTATTGAGTAATCTCCCCAGAGAGGATGCTTGCCGTTCAGATCTCCAAGCAAGAGAAAGGGCCTCGGCAACCGTGCCACGACGCGGCGGAAGTCCCCCGCATCGAAGTCAGCTGATGGTGGAATGTACGCAGAAATGATAGTATACCTCCTATCCAGGTGCAGCTGCACAGCCACTGCCTGAAAGGAGGTATCTAAAGAGAAAGGAAGAACGTAGACATCATGCCAGGTGTAAATGGCGCATCCCCCAGCCCGGCCATCCCGTGATGGTGGGGTCGCAAGACCCTTTTACCCCGGGAGGGCGGACAGGGGGCACGCGCCTAGCATGGTCTCCTGCAAAAAGATAGCTAACGGGAAACGGGACGAGACGAGCCTCCGCAGCTTCTGCCAGTTGGCCCGGAGTCCACGGCAATTCCATTGAAGGAATATGCCCTCCAGGCCTAGCTCGGAGGAGACGCGGGGACTCTCCTCGAACAGAAGACTCTCACGGGAATGGCCGTACGCTTCCCGGAGACAGAACCCCGGGCGCTGTTAGCCGGACAAAGCGCTGAAGGCGCTGTCACCTTCGAGGACTTATTGGGGAAGGTTGGGCTCGCCATGCAAGTCTTTTCCTCCCTCCACCTCGAAACCTTAGGCGGGCGTTGCGGCTTCGGAGGCAGGGGCCCTCTTTTCGAGGAACCACCGTCTCCAAGCCACTCGCTCCACCACTAGGCGTGGGCGAAGGAGCCGAAGCTCCTTTGTTGCTGTCCTCCTTTCAGGGGGACAGCTTTAGGAACCCCGGAAGATGGCCTGGCGACCAACTTCAGGGGTGTTGCCCCCTGTGAGTCTAACGACTCGGTGGAGGCGCGTGGCCGTTTCGTCTTACGGGAAACGGTCATGCTGGGGAAAGAGGGGGAAGCCCTGGTTTTAGCCGGGGCTGGGTATGAACCCTTTTTGCCACCAGCTTTACCAGGGGAGCGCCCGGGTTGAGTAGAGCCCGCAGAAGGGCTCCGAATGGGCGCGTAAACAACCGTGCTCGTTAGACTGGATGGGCCAGGAGAAGAAGGTGCCTTTCTAACTATTGTGGCATATGACGTGCCAGGCAGAGCCGGGCGCGCCAGAACCAAGTCCTTAGCCTCTCGCAATGAGATTCGATCCTAGACCTGAACGGCCAGGATCTCTTTCTCAAGGACATATGCACTACATTGCTTTGAAGAAGCGGGGTGCGGCTCTCCGCAATTGACACACTTGGCCACACATGATTTAGACTTATCGTGTGCGACCTTGGAGCAATTTACACAGACTTCGGGTGACCCCTTCCCTTTGCACGTCTACAAGATCGATTCGTATGGCCGAAGCGGTGACAGTAATAGCACCGCCACGGCAGTGGCACGAATACCTTCACGCGTTAGCGGTACCAACTAGCACGCACCGACTCAGGGAGCTTGTCACAGTCGAATGTGATGAAGAGTGTAGGGGTGGGTCTCGAGGCCCCTCCTTGTTTTCTCATCACACGTTCGACCTTGACCGTCCCATGGTCGGCCAGCTCTATGGTGATGTCCTCAATGGAGTAGTCAATGAGTTCCCTCGCATAAACTACTCCTTTCACAAAGTTCATGGTAGAGTGCGGCGTCACACTCACTGGGGTGCCATGAAGTGTCCCAAGAGCACTTATCTTGGCCGCCTCGGCGGGATTCGCCAGAAGGCTCCCGTCCGAGAAACGGGTCACCTTCGGCTCTCTACCAATTGCACTAGCTAATCATCTCCTCTAATGGATCATGTTGCCCTTGGACAACATGGTGCCATAAGTGGATCGAATAACGAGGAAGCGTTTGAATCCAGCGGGCTCGAAAATGCCAGGTAACCTCTGAATCAGGGGCCCCGATGTCATCTAGGCTCCGCCCTGTGCACTTTTAGTCTTAGTCAGCGGCTCCGCAACCGGGGGGGCAGAGGGGCCGGATGTGCCGATCTTGGCTTGGTCGCTTGCCAAAGTGGCAGCAGACCCATCCGTCCCCGTAGCCCCCGCGGATGGAGAGGAGCCCCGAGTCTTGTTTGTCTTTTTTGGAGAGGAGGGCGGGGAATGAACCCGCTTCTCACCCCCGCCGGTAGAAGTTTCCTAGGCCAGATGTACCGGCCTCAGCCATGTCCTTCTCCAAAATGGAGAAGGTCCTGGTGGTCAAAGGGGCACCGATCGGAGGAGATCCTTCTCCTCCTTGTACAGCCTCGGAAACCCTAGCTGTTTGAGGAGGACCTTGCATAGGGGCAGATTCGGGTTCGGTGCTTGGCACCGAGCCCGGATTCCCCCCCATGGAAGGCCCTACCGTCTGAGGCTGGGTTGCCTCAAGGACCCTATCTACCTCAGGGGTGGCCTCCAGTTGGCCATCCCCCTCCAAGACATCGCAGGTCCCATTGGCAGTATCGTCACTAGTCTTGTGTGGGGAGGCACAGGCCTCGACCCCGGGCAAGGTTCAATATTCTTGCCAGCAGGTCTTTTGAGGGAAGCGACCGAAGAGGCCTGGCTTCCCTCTCCGCCCTAAGGGGGTTTGCCCTACCGAGCTGCTTCAATGTGGAGCAGCTAGCTAAGGGCTGCCTGCTGGCTTTCTTAGCAGTCTCCTTGGAAAGAACAGAGGGGACTGCCGCTGGAAAAAAGAAGGTGCCCGAAAGCACCTCCAGAGAAGGGGGTGAGGGGGAGTCCCCTATACCCGTAGGTGAAGGAGAGGAGTAAGCCTCCTCTCTGGTTAGAGAGATAGATATGGAGGGTCCCCTGCGCAAGCACAGGGGAAAGGCGACCTCCATTTTTTCAAGGGAGTTGCCCGAGGGTGGCTCCGTTGATGATACAGGGGAAGTTGAGGGTTGGGGGTTTTTTTATTTTCATCATTGGGCATGGTGACCCTATTTGTATCACAGGACGCAATCGCGCAACACCTCTCGCAGTAGCCTGCACTGCAAAAGGTGCTTATAGGCCCGGCAAAGCCAGGTGCCGCTATTTGGGACCACCCCTCCCGCCTGTTGGCCTGGCAGTCCATCGGCATGGCGGCTCCACCTTGACACGGCGTAAAAAAGATAGATTGTGAAGAGAAGAGGAAAAGGGATGTGAGGAAGGTATGGGTGGGGATGAAGCAGGTTGTTAAAAACCAACCACCCCAGACCGGAGCTCAGGGGTTAGGAAACATTGTCCCAGCCCCCCTCAGCCCCATTCCAGGACGGTTGGCTGAGAAGAAGATCAGCATCTACCCTGTGAAATTAGAGGCTGGCCAGAGAAAGCTGTGGGAGAGGTTGTTTGAAAAGCGACAAAGGAGGGGAGAAATACGGGCTATCTGAAGGAAGGAAGAGAGGCTAAGCTGGGGCAGGATGGAGCGCTGGATCCCATAAGCACGGCGGCCAGGATGGCAAATCGCCGCCCCCATTATGGGGCAAGGAAGAAGCAGCATGAAAGCCAACTCCCCTTTAGAAATTAGAGCCACCTGTGTACAGTGGCACATCAAGTTGTGGTGTTTCTTTTTCCTTCATTTTATAATCCCATCTGTCAGCTTCCAATGAGGACAGAGCCTCCAAAATTTTAAAAAAGCCTATCTTTGGTCCATGTGTCTCAAAACCTAAAAAGGAAAACAAGGGAAAAGACAATAAAAAAAAACAACTCAGGCAACTAGAAATCACCATAACTCCACCAATTCCATCAAAACTGAATCAAGAAATAGTGCTTCTCTCTCAAAGCTAAAAAAATACAAGACATCTCAGCTACACACTGGTAGCGTTCCACATTTCTACCACTCTCCTTTACTCGATTATGACTGTCTAAAACTTGCATTTTTAAATATATATTTTGATCTCACAAATCCAGATCATGATCCGGATCAAATTGTGTATGATGGTAGAATGTAACAAGTTGTTCATTGCTGTTATTTTCAATTTGACTAGTCACTTATTTTGGATCAAGAAAATTAATCCCAGGTCACATGAGTAAGGTTAAACCCTCCCTAAAATAAACAAATAAAGATACACCCCCCCCCAATAAACAAATAAAGATAAACTCTACCCAAAATAAACAAAGCTAACCCCTCCCAGACAGTAAAGTGAAGCAGTCAGACATAAGGATAATATTTTAAAAATCATTTATTTGAAGAAATTTTTTATTATAATTTAATTGATTTAATTAAATTATCTAGTTTAATATTAATTTATGATTGATGGTATAGTGGGTATTGACAAGTTCATTTTCAATGTTTTGCTAAGCTTTCTATAGTCACTGTGTATGGTTATTCTCTAGCGGACTACTTTCTCAATTATTGGCAAGTGCAGCTGCACTGCATGTCAACAATCTCCATATAACCTCATGAAACAGACATATACTAATCAACAATTCTGGATATCCATAAATGAGTATGAGGTGCACATCCCTGATGTTGCTTTGATAATGATGACTAAAATAGTCCTGATCAAATTGCACAATTTTACCTGCCCCAGGTAAAATTGGGGTTCTAGTTAAAATGATTTGTACAAATTTTACACGAAAAAGAATGTGAAAGGCTCTTTTGAAAGGTTAATAATTTCACAACCTTTCATACAAATATTTTATTGGTACAATTTTAAATTTTCACAATAAACTTTACCAAGTAAAGTTGATCCCTCACAAAAATGTCCAAGTAAAAATAATCCCTCCTGTCCCATCTTTCAATGTTAACAATAGTGAATAAGTGATCTAGAATCTGTATCAGAATCAACCCCACAATCTAATCAACTTTTCTTTGGCAGAGCGCCACGGCTACACAAAATTCAAAAATACCTTTTTGGAATGTATTTTTACACAAACAGGGAGACAGACAAACACGGGTGGTCACATAACTTCTGCTCAACACTGTTGGTAGAGATAACAACATATATCTACAAGACCCATGCAGGAAGGAAACCTTTGACCTTCAGGGGCCTTAGCATGCAATCAACAATCAAAAAAATCAAATACAACACAGTCCAGTGTGAAGAAATCCCTCCAAAAAAACTGGGACAGGCGGTAATGAACACCTGTCACAGCAATAGGACAAGTCTCCCTAACAGAGCAATCCAGGCAAGGACATTCAACCAAAAAGCCATTTCCATCTGGAGAAATGAGCACTCTGGATGAAAGGTTTCAAGGGAGCACTCCAATCAATGACACAAGATCCCTGATAGTCAGTCTGACTCAGAGGCGACAAAAAATGACCCAATAATGTTGAGGCATTAGGAGCTAGACTTACAGGTAAAGTTGAGGTGGAATGGCAGGCAACTTTAAATTGCTGCACACTGATTCCCATCTTCTTAGCCATGCAACCCGAGGGGCTATCCTGATTCCTGCCGTGTCAATGGAGATGGAAAAAGCAAAATGCGAGTCCAGTCACTCAGTCTGTGTATGCTTTTTGGCACTCTATTTACCGCAACCCCAGCACAAGACGATCTCGACCTCCATCAACTTATAGAGGCCATGATGTAATGGATACTGTGAACTATGGGATGCGGAGATACCAATCCCTCAAGGATTGACTGCTCTATGAGTGTATGAACCAGGCACGGTGCATAATCCCTGTAGTAAAGTGTATTGCAACCAGTTGGCCATTAAGAGCAACAGAGGACCTAGAAGAGCCCCACCCACTTCAAACAGGGAAGAGATTGCAAGGAAGCTAACCCTCACTTTGGACTTGGAGTCATTGTGTACACTGGCACGGCTCCAGTATGGCACAATGTGTGTTCCAAGAAACATGAAAGAAATACTCCCAACACTGTAAAAGCTTTGGGAGCAGCGGTATAGTGACCAACGTTCAAAGGTATTATAATCATGGGTAGTATCTTGGGCAGAACCAAGAGTTACGCTAAACTCTCATAGTTTCCTAGTTCTAAATCCAAGAGGCTTAGGGCATGATTGGAGTCTCACATCGTCATAGCGACCGTCGAGATCGGCCCTGGCAAAAAAATGAGACATCTGGGTCAGTGCTGAACCCACGCCTGCAATCAAATACCATCATGCAAGAGGTAAAGTGAGTGACATCTCTCCCGCATCAACAAGGAGGCTCTTTATAGCGGGCGTGTCAAAAGAACAAACCAGGAAATGGAAAACAGTGTGGTGAATTGAATCCTCCTCCTTCAGTAGACTTATGGATGCAGAAGAAAACTGACATCTGTAGTCTAGCTTGTAGCGTATGGAGCAGGAGAAGATTAAATGTGTAGCTCTAGCAACATCCCACGTGCTGAAGGCAACATACCAAAGAACTTGGATAGTGTGGGAGCAAGAGATACAGTCAAACACAAACCCAGGAAACTGTGCAAACCACCACTTCCAGACTAGTCCAATTAAGAACAGGTCCGGATCATGTTGATGCCTATGTCGACGAAAATGCAGCACCTTGGTCATGGTCAAAGAAAACCGAAAGTCAGATATGTCAGCATAAGGAAAGACGCGTTTCAGAGGGTAGTGGAGTCAGTGCTTCAAATGTAGGCCTATGAACCACGACACGAGAGATCGAAAGGTCATTTATGTAGAGCGAAAAGAGGTCGATGAAGGGTTTCCTACCTCTGGAGGGGAAGTCTTCTGCGGCGTTAAACGACCGTAAAGTTCTCTTAATGCTGGTGGAGCAGGATTCCGGCTATAAAATGCGGAGAAAGCGGCTGCGAAGGAGTACTTCCCGCCTTCATTGACACGCCTCCACAGTTCTGTAAGCGGGGTTCTCCCATTAAGTAAAGACAGATATGCCCGCCAAGAAGACTCGCGAGCGTGCTTCGTAATGAAATAGAATCTGGCCCTCGCCCGGGGACATTCACATAAGATCAACACGCACGGGCGCCGCTTGTACCGATTAAAGGTATTTCGCTTCTCTCAGAGGTCTGTCTCACACTTGGCCGACCACCACTAAAGCAGTCTGTGTGCAAACCGGCCAGAGGCTTGAGGAATAGAAGCCAAGGGGGTGGCGATGAGGGTGCCAGAAAATTCAATGGACTAAACACCGCAACTGACAGATCACAGTCATTTCCTTAAATGTGGACCAGAACCCGATCGAAGTACGACCTAAGCTGTCACTCGAGGAGCAGCCCATCCAGAGAGATCTGAATAGAAAAATGATCGGATCCAGGAAGGTCGGCGATCACCCCCACCCCCAGCAAAGTTCCTTGTGTATCGTGAGAGCACAGGTAAAGATCAAGACAAGAAAATGAAGCGGTTCGAGGACAGAGATGAATGAAGCGGTTCGAGGACAGAGATGAGTGAATTTTTCACAACACATATCCAGCTAATCGACCTGGTTGGCTAGGATTCGGCCCTTGGCACTAACTGTGTTCTCTCCCTATAGATGTAGTTGGCCTGCAACCGCCTGGAGGCAGGTGTTAAAAGATAAAAGGTGAAGACATGAATACGAGTGTAGTCTGTACCCGACGGCTCGGTCCCCCATCCGAAGTTGAGGGAGTCGTGCAACCCTGATACCCCGGAAGTGTGGGCAGGGAGGACAAACATAACATGATGTTCTGATGGCAGACAGCTATAGGGTAACAGGGCGGGGACGAGCCTCTACAGCTCCCTTCAATTACCTCGGAGTCCACTGCACTTCATTTGAAGGAAAATGCCTTCCAGATCTATTTAGGAGCTACTGGGGTCCTCTTCAAGAAGGCCCTCACTGGAATGGTCATAGGCAGCTTGGAGATAGAGAGCGAGATCCAAGAGCTATTGGATGTAGAATGCGATTTTGGCAATGTTGCCTTCAATGGCTTATTAAGGGAGATCAGGCTCAGCGCACAGGTCTCCCTCTCGGCCTGCCTCAAATGCTTTGGCTGGTGAGAGGCTTTGGAAAAGGCATTCCCTCGAGCTTTGACAGGGGCAGACATTTCAAAACGCCTAGGCCAGTTTGAGGTGGGGTCGGGTGAGCTTGTCCCTTTTTTTATCCTTTCAGGGGATAGGCTTCAGCAAACACAGGGGTAGCGTAACTGCCACCTTGCTCGGTTCTGCCTGCTCTGAGGGTAGCAGCTCTGTAAAGGCTCGCGGCTCATGAAACAAGGTTCCATGAGTCACGCAAACAAGAAGGAACCTGGTGGGCTCGAAGACATAGGGTAGCCTCTCACTAAGGGGCGCCATCTCCGAGGCTCTATTCAGCTTTGTCTCATTTGCGAAGGAATTAGAGGTTTCGGACTTGGTCTTCTTTGCCCAGTGCAAGGGAGTACAAAGGTTGGAGAGACCAGCCTCAGTCTGATCCCTCACCAGCTCGGCATGGGACCTGCCCATCTCCGGAGCCACCCCAAAAGGCAAGCTCATGTTGTTGTTTTTTATTTCTTCTTTTGGCGTGAGGAAAGTGGCGTTTTCACCCTTTCTCCTGGGCCCAAAGAGCAGACGTGCCTGCCTTGGCTTGGTTCTCCCACCCTTGGCACCATGGTAGGATGAGGCCATATTTGAAGGAAGCGTTTCCTCCACTAGCCTTGCAGTACATTCTCTACTCATGCCAAGCAGAGCTTATAAGAAAAAAAAGGCAAGCAAGAAATATATTATGGCCTCCCAGTGCTTTGGTAGGTATATGAAGAATTCCCATAGGATCAGAAACATGCGGACTATGATCATTAACACAATGGTGGTGTAGGATTTAAGCTAGGATTTTTGATAATCTGAACAAATGTCAGTTTTGACCCCTAAAGAATGGGGCCGACATAGTCACTGTATGCACACAAAGCAGTTAAGAGAGTCAACAACCCAATACATTCCCTAATCTCATAGGTTCCCCAGGCATCGAGTTTTTGGCCCTTTTGCAGGTAGGGAGGTAGGGACCTAGCAGTGTCCTGCCATTGGACTCACTTCAAATAGAAGGCTTGAAGTGAACCTAGCAAGAGAAATTGGTTGGGGTTTCACCCCCCATCTGCAGTCATTTATAGCTTAGTATTAGGCTGTAGTGTGATTACAGCAACTTTTGCCCTAGTAAGTAGTTACCAGATGGGCTAAAAAAATACACTCATTTAGAGGCCTTTTGTTTCCGACTGAGGATCTACAGTTTATTTATTTTATTTTATTTTTTTTTAAGAGCTCATCTGGCGACTGCCTACATGGGCATTAGTCACCGTATTAAAACTGGCCTAGTTCTAGGCTACTTTAAAATAAAATTAAAGAAACAAAAAAAACACCCCAAATGGGGAAGAGGAAGCAAGCTCCTGCATCGGGGGAAGGTCCCCCCGGCGCAGGAGCGTGCAACCTAAAGGAAAAAAAATATGCAAAAAAACAAAACAAAACAAAAAAAAACCCTGCTTAAATAATAGGGAGAAGGTCGATGTGGACGCACTCATCCCGAGTACAAGGGACAGGCGGTAGCGACCCCGCCCATCCCGGTACCGGGACAGGTGTTGTGCGCGAATATCACCCAGACTGGGACATTCAACAAGAATGTGCCGAACAGTCTGGGGGACGACGCAGTCGTTGCAATAGGGCGCAGGCGAGCGCTCCATCAAATAGCGATGCGTCACACGAGTGTGCCCGATTCAGAGACGACAGAAAGTAACCTGAAGCCACCGCAGCATTGGGGGATAGGGATCTACAGTTTAATGTGAGATTGGAACCACGGGTATCAACAACGCATGGCTGCTGCAGGAAGTTGACCCAAATAGGGACTCCATCCAGCAACTAACCACACCTGATGTGACTCAACTATGATGTTTACACTTGGCTAAACCAGGGCCAAAAGGTCTAACTTCATACAAATTACACAGGGGCACATTCAATATCTGAGTACAAAGAAGCTCTTACACGCAAGTCCAACATACAATAAGCCAGGGGAAACATCCTTTTGTTATCCTGACAAGGCTCTGATGTGGTCCCTATCCAGGTGGTAGGCCACGAGCAGGAACATAGAAGCTAGGGTCTACATTATCACCAACATACCCAACATGGCTAACTTCACATATGATTGGAAGCAATGTTTTCCCTCTACTACGTTCCATAGTCTTCAAAGTGCCATTACTAGTTGGCAACTAACTTTTTAAGTAAATTGTTACCTTAAGATATTTTGGCATCCCTTTGGCACAAAGATGGAATGATGAATATGTGCTCGAAGAATGGGTGCAGTTTCATATGGAACCAGACCAGTCAGGAAATTAAACTGAGGAAAAAAAAATTGCTAAAAAAAATAATGATAAAGAATTTTGCCAGTTTGTTTTGCTCATATTTATTGATTTGTCTTTGTATTATGTGTATTGATTGGTGTTTGTATTGTCTATTGATTGGTGTTTGTATTATGTGTATTGATTCGTGTTTGTATTATGTGTATTGATTGGTGTTTGTATTATGTGTATCGATTGGTGTTGTATTATGTGTATCGATTGGTGTTTGTATTATGTGTATGGACTGGTCTTTATAATAAATGTTCTGATGAGGAAGAGTAGAACTCACATCCATAATTGAGCTCTGCATGGACATAGGAATAGCACAAGATTAATATGGTATCTCCCATCAGCGCCTAATCTGTTGACGGCCATGGAGCAAAGAATCGCCTAAGGCAGCAAATGTGCACCTCCCAAGTGAGGCATCTGTCAAATACCCGACCAAGAAATTGGTGTGAGTCACCACTGACAAGCAGGCCTAATTTAGGCACAAGTTTGGATCAGCGTAGTGTCCACGATGGCGGAGGGAGTACATAACTTTGGTTTTGGACAAGTTTGTTTGAGCATAATAATAGACTTGGTACAGAGTCATTTGGAGATAGCAGTGCAAGGTAGGAAGTAACGCTAATAACACATCCCAACAGGAAGCCTTCCATATGGACTGGAAGTAGGTTCTCTCAGTCTATACACAGAAATGCCAATCTCAGGGGAACTCAGTTAAGAATTGGGAGGCATCCCCTCACTACAATATTATAGTGGGTCTTCATGATACTGTATTGGCAAAGATGACTCATAGACCTTCTTCAAATCATTGTCAGAAGGCTTGCAGGACCACCCGATGTGAAATGAAAAAGTCACACTTTGTATGAGACAGATGACCTGAGGTATGCAAAAGATAACCTAACATTTACCAAATTTTTCCAACAACTTATGCAAGGTGTTAAGAGTTTTTTTAAGGGGACAAAAAGAAAACCCAACTAAGAAGAAAAAGGAAAATGCATGATCAAGTGCAGGAGGGAGACTCGCCTCCCTTAAGGGTTCAAACATATACCCAACACCCTCCAAACTAATGCTATAGAGGAGCACTTCCTCCAGACACTCAAAAATACCACAGAATTGTGTACACAAATAAATACAAGGAATTGGATTCACCCTGATACTGGTACAGGTAGTGCGGGTGAATATCCCCCAGCTTTGGACATTCTATAACAGGGATGGGGAAACCCTTACCCGCTGGCAAAATTTCACCCACGAGCCCAATTTTCATCGCCCCCTGAGTGATATATTTGTATGCACAAATTTTCAATACTGAAATTTAAATAATATTTGTATGTCCACAAGGAAAGAAAATAAAAGTGAATGTTAATTTTTTTCAACCAATTATTAGACTTAGAGGAGTAATATCATAATGTTATGAGGGATGCCACATATATGCTTCCCCTCAAGGTGTATCTGGCAACTTTGCGAGATATGTTTTAACTTGGACTGTTTTGTAAATTTGTACCTATTTAGCTTTATTTCAGCCTGATATGTCCTAACAACTGAAGTAACCCAGAATGGAGAAGAGTTAGGGGTTCCTGATAGAGAAGAAACAGAGAATCCATAAAAGTCAATTGGGGATTCAGTCCTCAATTTTAAGATCTCAGGAACTGTTATTTTTTCTTCCTCTGGCCTAGAGGAAGTTGTTTTCTCTAACAGAAAATCTCCCACATATTTGTTCTCTTCAAACAAATGACTCAATCCATAGACCAAACTAGCATCACCTTTAGAATTGGATCCACCAGATGGATATGAAACAAACTCAAGAAAACTATTTTCCACTGCAACTCCAATAGGAGAAACATCACAATTGAATGGTTCAATTATTTCATCCTTCCTAGATGATGACTGAATATTTCCAAATCCCATTCCATCAGGTAAAAGAGGAACAATTTCTAGCTCCTCATCAGGTATCTGATTTAGTACTGTGGGAGACAATATAGGAGTAGTATCTAAAATATTACTAGATCCTTCAAAGAGACATTATTGGAGTAGTGTCAAAATATTACTAGATCCTTCAAAGAGATCCACTACTGCAGACAACATTATTGGAGTAGTGTCTAAAACATCGGAAGATTCCTCAAATAATTTCAAAGCTCTCTCTCTATAGACCTTCGTTCAAAAGTACCAGAAGGCTTTAAAATGGATTTCTGTAAAGAAGTGTGTTTATTACTGAGCCACCTTTGTATCATAAGCATAGAGACTGGAGGAAAATCACTATCACTACTAGAATCTTCATCCTCAAGAGAATTACTATCCAAAGTTGAAAAAACACCAGACTCCACAGTTGTATCACTATTAACTGGACTGGTAAGTGGTGAACCATAAAATAGAACATGTTTCAGATACGAAAGAGGCTTACACCAGGATTTCAATTGTATATGGTGCGCTTTAACCACCGCATAACCTGCTAATCAGATTAGTTCATATGTCACCCAATTCTGGTTTACCTTAACTACCCAGTAAGGTCCATCAAAACAAGGTGCTAGTTTATGAACAGTCAGGTTCCCTATACGGGTCTCAGCTGACAACAAAGGCACACTCTCAATATTATATGACCTTTTCAAGATACATTCAGCAGGAGTACACCCTATTTCTGAGTGTATTGAATGATTATAGGCAAGTAGAGCACTGGCAAGAGAATCATCCCATTTATGAGGTTCTTTATTCAAGACTCTTGACAATTCTCAAATGGTTCAGTTTGCTCACTTGATTGCTAGCAACTTTATAAGGCATTGATCGCAAATGTACAATATTGTACCACTCCAGTGTCAAGCTAAATTCTTGAGAAATAAACTCTGGACCATTGTCAGTTAGAACTCTAACAGGTATGGGAGGTATATTTGAAAGGATATTTCTTTCCAAAACATAACAAATAGTCTGGCTTTTCTTATTCCTTATAGGGATACCAATTACCAATTTTGAAAAATGGTCTACCATCATAAGACATCCTATATAACCAGAGGATGTATATGGTATACTCAAGGTTGGCAAAACCCCCCAAATTTTGAAAAAGCCCAATAAAACCTGGGTTTTATTCTCGATTTTTATAAAAACAAACACTACAAGCATTAAAATAACATAGAAGAATAGCTATCTCTATTTTTATAATATTAATAATTAATTAGTTTAATAATTATATTAAGATAAGAACCGATCACTGATCGAGAATTGTGGGTATCCATGATAGCCATAACCTGTAGAAGGAGAGATGAATTATGCGTCAGTATCAGAATCAGAGAAATAATCTTAATTTGATACATATTGAAAGCACATCAAAATACATAACATAACTTTGTATGTATCGTATCAATATGATTGAAATGTTAACTGCATATGTACCTACCTAGGAAATTTCAGTGGACCAAGTTTCACATTTGTACAATGTTTAATATTCAAAATATAAGCCAAAAGTTTAACCTGCAATAGAGCTTGATACACAATTTATATAATAGCCTTGTAGGGAGGGTCAACAGCATTCACAAGAAGAATTCTGTCCAAGAAATTGGTGACCTTTGTTCTCAACCAAGTAGCCTAGCTGGACCCTGAAAGTAATGGAATGTGGTCCTTTGGATAGCATCAGTTCAGCGAATGAGGAAGCATTTGAAGCTATGGACTTGAAAATACTGGGTAACCTTTCCATGAAGGGCCTCAGTGTCATTAATGTTCTGATCACCTTACTCTTGGACACAGTCTGTTGGGACTTAGCCCCCCTCCCCAACCAAGCAAGCCAGGAGGTCAGCTGTGCCACCCTTGTAGGCAGGAGCTAATCTCAGCCTTCTTCTCCTCTGAGAGAGGGAAGGAATTGGCTCTCTTGGTGGTCCCAGCAAAGGGACAAGTCTTTCCCTCTTCTTGAGTCCTTGGTGGGCTCTACCACCTCAGGAGCTTCCACAGGGACGTGGGGGGGGGTGACTTTGGCTCATAAGTGTCTCCCACAGTCATTGTATGCCCCCAGGAAAGACTTTGCCATCTTAGGCAGGGGCACCTTCAGGACCATTGCCACCTCAACAAGAGCCAGTAAATGGCCAGCTCCTCCCATTATTATTTCCTTCCATTGTGCCATATTAGTGTCAAACAAAAAAGAGAAGGTACTATGACCTTTCAACGCCTTGGAAGGTTAAGGAAAAAGTCCCCATAGGATCAGAAATATCCCAACTATTATCATTTACACATACTCGGCAGGAAGATTCAGGCTAAGATGGGTCTTGACAAACCCAACCCACCATAATGGGAACTTTGAACCATAAGGGATAGCACAACATAGCTACTGGAAGTGGTGAACAGTTAGAAACACAGCACAACTTGTACCTAATATCACCCTTATCCAGCAGGCTTTTGACCTTCACAGCAGGTAGGGACTTCCTGGTATAACCTGCTACTCAACAAGGTTATAGTAAGTAGATGAAAGTGTACAGAGCTACCAGAACCAAAGTGCTATCCAAAAAGGAAGACTTCACAGATAGACATTTTCCAGGAGGAGCAGAACATCTGATGTAGAGTGTAACTTGCAAAATCCACAGTGTCAGAGACATTTAACCTATGATGTCCATAAAATAAGCTAGCTAAGCATTAACTAATTTTTCCATCAACTTGCACAAAAACAAAGTTATAGAAACTGGCTGATGTAGAGTGATCGCTCCTCAGCTTGTGAAAAGCAGCAAGGTGGCCATTGGCTGGGAATCTACTCCCATTCAGATCCTATGTCCACATAGAAGATCAGCTAGCATGTTTTGAAATGTACCAGAACCCAGCCCTCAGTTGGCAAAACTCCTACAAGGTTAAATCATTCAGCAGTGCTTATAGCACTTATAGTCTTATCGCTTCTCTCTGACGATTATCTCTCACACTTGGCTGACCACCAAGGAAATGGATGGTGTACAAATCAACCAGAAATTCTAGGAATAGTAATCAAGCCCACAGTGATGAGGTGGCTGGAGAACTCAATAGCCTCATCAACTGACCTAAACTCCTTGATAAGATGGAGAAGTCACTCATTTGCTCAATTGCAGACCACGATGGCCTATGCAAGCACCACCGAGGTGGCTTTTCAGGCAACAGTTGTCTGGCAAAAGATATTTGAATTGGAAAGTGATCACTAAAATGAATCTCATTGACCACCTCCCACCCAAAATCAGGTTGGGCATCTGGAGAAAATAGGGATAGAACAAGGCAAGAAAATGAAGCAGTTCTCGACAGTTATAATTAGGACACTGATCTTCACTTCTTTGATCATGTGTGCCAGGATTGGTCATGCAGAGGGTGCCTACTGTTCAAATATGTCATGATTCAACAAAAATCAACCACATTGATGTTCACTAATGGTGAAATGTATACTGAAAGAATACTATACTTCCTATCCAGGTGTAGTAGCATTGTCTGAAAGGAAGTAGTTAAAGCCAGAAAGAGAACAGACACCATGTCAGGTATAAATTACGCACCCATCTACCTGGCAGATATCCTGTGGTGGTAGGGTTGCAAAACCCTATGTAGGGGTAAGTATTAGCGGATCTACCAATGGGTGGCTAGCTTGTGATGGTGCTGATAGTTTTGTGGTCTCTGTTGATTCTTAATTTTTATAAATGCAAGGACAACACAGTATCTCTTCTGGATAACATCTTTGAGTGTGTCCTAAAAGATGACTAAGCCTAGACAGGGGGTCTCTGTTCCAGAGGCTTTTTTTTTATCCTGCAAGTGGAGTATTGATGCACAATGATCACATGTTGAGGAAAAATGTTTAATGGCAGTGATGATGTTACTTGAAAGATGTTGATTTGGCTTTAATGCATTAAAAACAAGAATAAAATAAAGGAAAACATTCAGTGTGAATACATCATCTGGAATATAACTTACCAAAGCTAGAAATGATTGTTTATTGTTAGCAGGCGTAGATTTTGCGGAACCAAATATAGTCGCAAACCAATGAGAATAGGAAGGAAAGATGTGCCGGCCTTCTAAAGAAGCATGACGGGCAAATAGAAAGCCTAAAACAAGATATTCTGGCTGAGGTGAGCTACATCCTTGGCAAAGGTAAGATTCAATCATCTCTGAAAAATAAAAATATCTTAATGATAACAGAGTTTAGTTATTGAAAAATAAATACAAACCAGCTGAAATAAAACCCATGAGGCACGTGTGAAAGTTTTGGAGAACAACCCTTTTGAATCATCTATTTAACCCAAATTCTTAAATGTTGAACTTATCAACTTCTTTTAATCATATAAAAACTTATATAAACAGATCAACAAGCTATTATTGCTTCATTTCTACATGTAGAGTAATAAATGACTAATGGTATTAGCACTATATATGCTAAGTGACTAAATGTGACAATATCCATGTGCAAAGTGGGCAAAAGTAGTGGGTTGCGAGGCTGCCTTTATGCTATAATAAGCAAATGAATGAATTAGACTGCCTTGAATTTGAAGTTGAAGCCTAAGGTATTGAATACATATACTGTTATTGCTCAATATGGTGTAGCTGAAGAAGTTATTTAAAATTTTAAATCTTCAGTGCACACTTCATTCTCAATTCTGCCATTTCATAATGAGATTGCAAATGAGATTTTTCTTGGAATCATCCCCCCCCCCTACCCTGTAGGGCCAGAGAAGAGAGTTGTAGAACGGTCATCATTTTGAAGTTGATGTGACATGACCACCCTCACCTGGATGCAATCCTCGAGTGGAATCACCCTACCTGGATATAATCCATGTGAGGTTAAGTTACAATCGAACTCCTGTGGACCGCTAGCACAGGGAGAGTGCTAAAAAATTCTGACAGCATGCAACAGCCTCTCTCAGGACAGCCTCACAAAAGCCACAGCCCCACTTAATTGTGGTATGGTAACATTAACAGGGCCTAGGGTACAGTCTATAGGATCAAAGCTTCATCCCTTAATCTCCCAAGCATAATTGAAAGAGTTTTTATCTATTTGGGTAGGCCATAGCCCTGAAAATGCCTAGTTTCATTCAATATTCATTAATAAACTAATGGCAATAGATGCCAAATATTAGATTAGTTCAAAATATACGCAACCTTTTAATTTCCCAGCAGCATTTGGATTGGATAATAATAATGAGCTGAGGAAAATAAAAATGTAGCTCCAGTTTACTTCAAGCTTACTGACAACATCATCCAAGACCTTGAAAGCTTCTTGATAGCCAAGTCCTTTTATGATCTGTGAATTAATTTTTTTTTAAAATAGGTATTAAAATTGGGAGCAAAACAAAACAACAACAATCACATCCCTTTGGAAAATGTTTTAAAAAAAGGTTCATAAATAAAGCAGCGAAGTTAATTAAGATGCAGAGCCCAAGTAACTGAAGGAGGTTGTGGTTCGTGAACCAGGAAAGTAGACAAGTCCCCAAACTGACAACATTTTGGAATGGAGGCAGGTCCCATTGTAGGGTTATGGGATCAAAATCTATTATTTTTATTGACACTAGACTATCAGTTATTTTGGCTCACTAGTACACACATTTGCTGCCATTGCCACCAAAAACCAGATAGTTCAACACATTCACGACTGTAACAAAACTTAGCAAGACACAATACTGAATCTTTAGGAGAAACCTGTCTAGTGGGAGGGGGGGGGGGCAGAGTTGCTGGCCTAAGGAATGGACATCACCCAGGGTTTAGTTAAGTCAGTCATTTTAATCATCAACTGCAATCCCACAAGGTAGGATTAGTAGGCATCATTGGCATTGCCGGCATGACTGGAGGGGGCCTGTGAGAGCTTAGTTCATTCCTATCAATGCACATCACAGTCAGAGGAACAAAACTTTCGGATGCATGGCAGAAGAGGTCAGCTGCCCCCTATTGCCTTTTATAAAACATACCCAAAGATGGTATGGGTGTTCTTTCAGACCCACATATAGGCAAATTTACTATAAGAAATTGTTGCAAATAATTCAAATTTCAATGAATGATGACATCTTTGAAACAATAATCAACAGATTGCAGTGAGAATGATGCAAGCAACATGTAATATGGTGTCTTTCTAACACAAAGTATCTAGAGCTCTAATACCTAAGCATTCCCTACCTGGGTTGACCTCCAGAGAAAGGGCTAAATATGTGAAGGCACACCCTGAAAAGAGGAACCAGCTGGGGATCCTAATTCTCCTAAACTTGAACTCAAATTCTACAGTGAAAGAAGGGTACCAACATCACACTCTACAGCTATGCGAATGACCACCATCTTCACCTAACAGTCAAAACATACACACACAACACATGATCTACAACTCTCTATTACAAAATTATTTGAACACTGGCTTCAACATAACGATCTCACCCCCACATTACCCTACCAAACACCACATTCCCTTTAAATAACAATTACAGTGCTCAGCATCACAATAGATACAGGACTAAGTTTCTAACAACACAACAAACAGCTGAATTACTACATCCATGGAATCCATTGTCCACATAAGCAGGATACCTGTATCTCACTCACCTATCCATCCAATCTCACTTCCACTCATCTCAGCCCACTATAGAAAACATAAACCATAGCACTCTACTTCACTAGAGGATGCACCCAAAGCAACCCAATAAACTTACACTGAAACAAAGATGAAGACCATAAAACTGCATCTAAAATTCTAAGGAACAATTTCTACATAGTACACAAACTCCAAGCCCTAATGCAAGACCCCTAGCAGCCCCGATGTTGTGCACAAAACTCCAAGAACATACTATACAGATACCTCAAGTAATCCTACCTTCCTGTAACAAAGCCATCTCTACCAACAAAACAATACACACACACAGCACAGCATCGAAATCTCTTCAATGCCAATCCATTGGATGTCAACCCAGAGGAAACATCCAACACATACAGGTCACCCTGGCAAAGCTCTGGTGCAGCCACCAAGCAAAATTAAACATACACAAAATCCTCACTGACATGAAATACAGACATCTGCTTCCTTTGCAACCAGGTACCAGAGACAGTTCAACACATTCACACATGGCCAATTGAGGTTAAACTTGAAGAGCACTGGATCTGTTGGAGAACCCTGTCTGATCAGTAGAGTCCACTGAGGCAGCAGGTCTGAAGGATAGATTTAGGCTGTGGGCAACATAAGTAATGAATAGAAAGAAGAAATACTAAAAGGGGCAACAAAGATTAAACAGTAGAAACTATATAAATGTAAATGTATATAAGGCATTGGATAACTTACTGAAAAAAATATATTTGCCAATGGTGTGCTTGAATTTGTAGATTTCCAAGTATTCTGGTGTTTTATGGCAAAACTAAGAGGAACATCTGGCTTAAACGATAAAATAGCAATCAGCTGATTTGTCAAAAAATCTTGAAGTGTTTTTGGGCACAAAATTTTATCATTTCTCAATAGATCATAAATATCAATACATTTTTCTACATCAGTTTCAGAGGATTTTTTGTTTTCTTCCAAATTTTTACTCGAGTCTGGGATACTTTCTAAAAACTTATGAAGAATTTCTAATAATAATTCCCTTGAAAGCCTTTGTAGAGATTTATATTTATTTTTAAGTTCATATGTTAAGGTGATAAGAATTATGTAAAAATGTCGGAGAATGTTTTCTGCATTATCTTCAGGCAAATTCAGTAATATTAAGGCAAGAGCATCATTTATTAATTTATCTCTAGAGTCGCAGTTTTCAATTAATCTGCAAAAAGGCAATAAAAAAGTTTTTTAAGTGAAAAAATGTTAACCAACAAGTGAATTTTTATTCATTGGAAAATGCGAGACAAATGAAAAGGAAAATAAACTGAGCAGGAATAGTGCATGATGATTGGAGTAACAGGAGGGCATATTATGAACTCCTTAGAACAAAATTGTGAAAAGAATAGATGCAAGTATAATGAAGCAAGCCTCCACACGCCATTAAAAAATAATAGCTCATCAAAATTCTCACACATATGAAATAAGGGCAATTATTTAACAATATATATATATATGACATCTTACCTATTGATAACTTGCTCTAAAGATATTAATTTCATTTCTGAAAGGTGCCACAATAAGTCTAGAGGAATAAAATCTAATTTTGATGACAGAATGATCTGCGAAAACTGGTTTTCAGTCAATATAAGCATGGAGGAGAGACTTTTCATGAGAGATATAACTTTCTCTTTTTCTCTGTGTAATAAAATTAAAGTTAGTTAACAATATAATCCCATAATATAATTCCAGACTATATCAATACTTAATCATCATCAAAATCAATATATTATGTTCAACATACACTGAATAAGGTAATCCTTTATTATGTAAAGAAGATATGTTTCTAAACTCCTCACATAAGAAGTTTTTTAGGGCTAATTTGTCAACCAGATTTTTGTTTGTACTTTTCTGCATAAGTTTTTCAATAACAAGACATGTTGTGATATCATTTGCATGAGTGAGCTTCTGAATTTTGTTCGGTTGTTTGCAGAGTTCATCTTCAGACACCTATAGGAAAAAAGGATTAAATGTAATATGCATAATTAAATTCTAATTACTTTAAGCATGTATAATTGGCCTGGAGAACAACCATACTATTTTCCAGCACATGTTATATAATAATAATACTAGGTATTTATAATGCACCTTTCAGGGCTGTTAGTTCTCCCAGAGCGCAGGTTATGTAGCGAGTGTAGAGAAAGTTTACACGTGAGAGAAGGCAATTTTGAAGAGATGAGTCTTCAGGAGATGTTTAAAAGTAGCAAGGAGGGAGAGGATCGGACTTCAGCAGGAAGAGCATTCCAGAGTCTAGGAGCACAAATTGAAAAGGAATGGTCACCCATCGAGCAGAGGACAGAATGAGGAGTGTTCAGGAGGGGAGTGAGGTTAGACCAGAGTGCCCGAGGAGTTTGACGACAGGAGAAGGCAGAAGAGAGATAAGGTGGAGCCTTGAGGTTTAGGGCCTTGTAGGTGATGAGAAGAATTTTATAATGGGTAAGGAAGCGAATAGGTAACCAGTGTAGCTCCTGTAACAGAGGCATCGAAGCAGAGAACCAGGGGCGGCGAAGGAGGAGCCGGGCAGTATAGTTTTGAACTAGATGTATGGGGCAAAGTGACAAAGGGGAAGATTCACTAGAAGAGAATTGCAGTAGTCTAAGCGTGAGGTGACGAAGGCATGAATAGCAGTCTCAAGGCTTCATCGATCAAAATGGGATCGAACACGTGAAAAGTTTCGGAGGAAACCAAGGGAAGACTTACAGATACAATGGATGTGCGGTTTAAATGAGTGTTACTCATTGAAAATAACACCAAGATTACTGACAGTAACAGAGAAGGCAACATTGGTTTCCCCAAGATTAAGGGAGTGGAAGAGAGCTTTAGATTTCTCCACCATCAAAGCGGTACCAATAAGGAGAACTTCAGTTTTATCGTGGTTAAGTTTGAGAAAGTTGGCAGACAGCCAATCATTTATGGAGGTGTTGTAAAGTGTGTCTGACTTTATTAACTTTTGAAATAGTTTGGAATTTAAAGGAGGGCTTATAACAGCCACGCAAGTGTGACAAGGTTGCTTACCTTACACTGAGCTCAGAGGCGCCATTTTCTTTGTAAGTCCTAGGCACTTTGCCCACTCAAGTGGTGGCTGGCAGGACGTCCCCCCCCCCTTTGTACCATGTGAGGCCTTATTTATTTTTTTTTTCATTTATCATTTGTTGTGATTGCCCCGGCAGATATTTTCTGGTTGTTGACTTTGCCTATTTTCCTTTTGTATAGTCTAATCAAGCATTTTTGCTAGTATTCATAAGTAGGATTTATTTTTTATTGTGTATATAGGAAAATTAGATATCTATTTTTGTGTGCATAAGTAACGAGATCTCTTCTAAATATTATTGTTTGTTTTTTTGTAAGTAAAGGACTGTATATACAATCTGTTTCATTCTCCTTCGATTTCTCACGTCCGAATTAGTGTAGGAAGCGGGTTGAAACAATTGGGATTAGAGCATAGATTTTCGGCCCGCCAGTGTAGGCGGAAATGAGCTTGGTAATTGATTGAGAAAAGGACACAGGGGATGAGGAAAGGTATATCTGAGTGTCATAAGCATAGAGGTGGGAGGACAGGCCCAAGTCGCAAAGAAGGGAGCCAAGAGGAAGTAAGTAGATGAGAAAGAGGAGAGGATCCAGGAGAGGTTATTGAGCGCGTCCGACTGAGTGTGGGAGGAGAGGTAATAGTGGAACTAATCAAGTGCAGTGCCTGAGAGACCAAGGAAAGTGTGAAAGTGATCAAGGAGGACAGTGTGGTCAATGGTGTTGAAAGCAGAGGAGAGGTCTACGAGGACTAGAATGGATGTAAAACCCCTACTGGCTGCTCTACGTAAACCCTCTGAAACATTAAGAAGAGCGGTTTCAGCAGAGTGCTTTGCTTTGAATCCCGATTGGTACGTTTCATCGATATTGCAGTTAGAAATATGGTCATTAGGGCGATAGCTAGATGGTTAAGAGGGGTTAAAGTGTGTTTTTTTTTAAAGATAGGACAAATCAGGCATGTTTAAAGGAAGAGGGAACCACCCCTGTGGCAAGAGAAGTGTTAAAGAGATGAAGAATCAGTAGGAGGACAGCAGGGAGAATTTGGAGTTTGGGTGGAAAGACATCCTTAGGGGATCCAGATTTGTTAGAGCATGAGATCAGGGCAGTAACTTCCTCAGAGGATGCTTGAGTGAGGACATTAAGTTGCAATGAAGTATGGTCGGGGAGAAGAGCATGGGATTGTTTAGACGACTGGGGTAGTACAGTGCGAAGGTTAATAACTTTATCAGAGAAAAATTTAGAAAGAGTAGAGGGGTTGATGGGTGGGAGAGGTGGAGGAAATGGGGGTAGGCGAGGAAAGACGATACAGGAGATGAAAGATAGTCTGAGGGTCATTCTTGCTCTCAGACAAAAGTTTGCATGAATGAGCCTCGCACGCTGATTTTAATTTTGAAGAATAAGTTGAAGTAGCAAGGCAATAGGCAAGTGAGAGGGAGATTGTGCGCTGCTCACGGAAGCATGCTTTATGGAGGGTTCATTCATGAGCACGTAAGGACCTCCTTGAACAAAGGAGTTCCATGCTGAACCAAGGGGCGTGGTGATGGCAGTTTGAAGGAGTGATAAGGGGGGGGGGAGTGCACATCAAGGCAGGCGAGTAATGATTGGTGCAGAGAGTTTAAGGTTTAGTCAGGTGAAGAGGTAGTATCAATAGGAGGTAGGGCAGAAACATCCTTAAAGAGAGAAGTAGTATCAATTGACGATAGTCACCGGAAAGGAGTAGGATCTCAGGATGAGCAAGGAGGTAGGTGGTAGAGAATATAGAATTTAAAATTGAGCAAGAAGTGGTCGGAAATTGTATTAGAAAGGTCAGTTACTGTTACATTAGAAATATGGAGGTTCGAGATGACTAAGTCAAGGATATTACCATGTATATGTGTTGGGGATGACACATGTTGCATAAGAGAGAAGAGGTCGATGATGTTAATGAATGCACGAAAAGTCTCATTGTGGATAGGAAGATTGAAGTCACCGAGAATAAGGAGAAAACCAGTAAAGGATAGGTCGGAGAGTAGGTTACTGAACTCCTCGAGAAATATGACCAGAGACAAGCTGGAAGGGCGGTAAAGGAAAGGGGGAGGCGAGAAGATCCAGGGAGAAGGATGAGTTGGAAATCCCTGCAACTCCCTCTCCATGGTGGTTCTGAGGAACATGCAGGAAAGAATGACCCGGAGGGGTTGCAAGGGCAGTGTATGAACCAGAATCAGACTCGAGCCAGGTTTCTGTAAGGTCAAGGAAGAAAACTCCAATGCAAACAATGAGGTCATAGACATACTCCGACTTATTGGTCAGGCTCCTAATGTTCAGAAGAGATGCCGACAGCACCTGCTGATGATTACAGGAGGAAGGGGGAGATTTGAGTTAAATATAAGAAATAAAGAACAGTACAAGGCATCAAAGAGAGAAGCTAGAAGACAGGTGGCAAGAACCAAAAGGACAGCATGGCAAACCTAAACATAGTTGCTGCAAAAAATAATATGTTTAGAATTGCAAAACAAATGAAGAAAGACAAGAAGGATGTAAAAGGTGGTAGATTCATAAAAAACAGTGATGGTAATATAAAAGTTGAGGAGGAACAAGTGAGAGAAAGATGGAGGACTTATTTTGAAGAGCTTTTAAATGTAGAAAATAATGTAGAAAGTGAGGTTGAAGCTGCCCTAAATAGTATGAAGGCTAACAAAGCATCAGGACCATCAAGCGTTACTAGCTGTTTGTTAAAAAAGGCAGGGAGAGCGGGCATTAGACAGCTCACAAAAGTATTGCAGTCAGTGTCTGGTGGAGGGAGGTGTCCGGAAGAATAGCTGGAGAGTTTAACAGTACCACTCTACAAAGACAAAGGTGATTCATTGAAGTGTGGCCAGCACAGAGGTCTAAGGCTATTAGAACGTGGAATGAAGGTGTGGGAGAAAATGTTGGATAAGAGAGTGTAAGATATTAATATTGATTAGTGTCAGTTTGGGTATATGGCAGGAAGGCCAATATTGGATGCTGTGTTTATTGTAAGACAACTCCAGGAAAAGTGTGGTGAGAAAAAGAGGAAGCTTTATCATGTATTTGTGGATTTGGGCGTTATGAAGGCAGCATGTACCAGAGAAGCTAATTAATAGTGTAATGGAATTGTATGTTGGAACGAAATCAAGAGTGTGGGTGTAGCAGGAGGTTTGTTGGAGATATTCAGCATTGAAGTAGTAGTACACCAAGGTTCAGCTCTGAGACCACTATTGTTAATACTGGTCATGGAAGAAGCAACTAGAGTGTGTAGGTGAGGTAATCCATGGGAACTTTTGTATGCTGATGACTTTGTTTCACTCAGTGTGAAAATATCCTGGTAGTCAACATTGTCCAACCCTCAAAGTATTTTGAAAACTTCGATGAGCTGACCACGCAGTCTACAGGTTTCCAGCGAGAACAGATCTAATTCCCTTAGTCTATCCTCATAACTTTTATGTAGGATAGAGGGAATCAGCTTGGTTGCCCTGGCTTGTACGCGTTCCAATCTTGCGATGTCCTTGCGCAATGAAGGACTCCAAAATTGTAGGGCATACTCCAGGTGCCGTCAGACAAGTGAGTTGTACAAGCACAGTACAATCTCTTGGTTCTGATATCCAAACTGGCGCTTAATATAGCCTAGCATCCTTTGGGCCTTTTTCTCCGCCTCAATGCACTGTTTTGAGAACTTGAGGTCACTAGTGATTGTTACATCCAAGTCCTTCTCAGTGTCACTCGATTCAAGAGCAGTGCCCTTAAGGATATACTGAGAATGGGGGTTTCTGTGGCCGATATGCATCACTTTGCATTTCCCCACGTTAAAAGGCATTTGCCACGTGTCCGACCACTCCCCAATCTTCCCAAGATCTTCCTGCAGGCGGGCAGTATTTCCATCCTTTGCAACATTCATACCAAGCTTGGTATAGTCGGCAAATTTGGAAATCTTGGCAACCATGTCACCGTGCATGTCGTTGATGTAGATGATGAATAGTAGTGGTCCCAGGACAGAACCTTGAGGCACCCCGCTAGTAACGGGCACCCATTCATAAGCCTGTCCATTCCCCACCACCCATTGCCGTCTGCCACTTAGCCAGTTTTCGATCCAGCCGGCTACTTTTCCGTCTATGCCCAGCCCTCGCATTTTGCGGAGAAGGCGGCGGTGTGATACCTTATCAAAGGCTTTCTGAAAGTGTAAGTAGACCACATCCACCGCCTTGTCCCGATCGTGCTCACTGAAAACGAAGTGGAGGAATTCCACAAGGTTCGTCAGGCATGACCGTTACCTTCGGAAGCCGCGCTGGGAACTCCTCAGTAGCAGGTTTGACTCTAAATACGACGTCATTTTGTCCACCATCATGCTTTCCATGAGTTTACCGACTATCAAAGTCACCTCCGCCTCATGCCAGTCTCTAGGAACGCATTCGGTCCAGATTGACATGTTGAAGATTGCGCTCAGGTGTTGAGACACTTGATCGCACACTTCTTTTAACACTTTAGGTAGAAACCCATCCGGGCCAGGTGACTTATTCGTCATTAGGTCACTGATCTTTTTTATTTCCCCTTCGGTGAAGTCCATATCCTCCAGCTTTTCCCCCAAGTAGGAATCCATTAGCTGGGGGATGGGACCACACTCTTCAGTAAGCACTGAAGAGAAGTAGTCGTTGAGGAGGTTAGCATTTTCTGCATCTGAATGCTTTAATGCCCCTTCCTCATTCCTCAAAGGGCCAATCGTTCGACGGATTGGTTTACGGCTGTTCACATATCAAAAAAAACTCCTTGGGATTCTCTTTACAGAGTCTCGCCACTCGGAGTTCCTCAGACTGCTTAGCCACCCTTATGCTGGACTTCACTCTCCTGGCTAGCTTCCGGTATTCGTCAAAGTCACCCGAGATCTTCGATTGCCGGTACACAGTTCTCTTCTCACTAAGCAGTTGGCCGATTTTTCAATTAAACCCCTTTGGTTGAACAGAAGACCGATGGGGACATTTCAGAGGGATGAAACGCGATTGAAGACTCATGAATGTGGTTTTAAAACTGTTCCACGTGTCTTCAACAACATCGCACACTTCTAGCCTCGCGTCAGTCAGTCCAGCCCGAAGACCTGCAAAGTCTGTTCTTTTCAAATCGAGTTTCCTTGATTTACTAGTTGCAGGCCCTGCTTTCGGGACTTTGACTACAAATCTAATTAGTTCGGTTGTCACTGCCACCAAGCTCTTCGCCAAAAGAGAGGTCCTCAACGATGTCATCCTCAGAGGTGAAAACCAAGTCGAGGATATTGTCTCCCCTTGTTGGCTCTCTCACCCATTGAGTGAGGAAATCGTTGTTTGCAAACTCTAGGAGTAGTGCGTTCTCACCACAGGGTTCTCTGGTTTCCCAGTCAACTTGTGTGTTGAAATCCCCCATGACGATACACACTCTGTCTTCGACAAGTTCTCCTAGTACCTGGTACAGATCTTTGTCCTTTTCAATGAGTTGGGCAGGAGGTCTATAAAGCACCAGGGTCCTGTATTTGGCAGGACCTATCTCTAGGTCAACACCTAGTAGTTCAAGGTCGGATATGATGTTGCAATCCGTTGAGTTGAGAGTATCCTTGACATACAACATTACACCGCCACCCTCTCTATCTGGCCTATCTTTCAGGAAGAGCTGGTAACCGGGAATCGTGAATTCACCTTGAGGTTGAGATTTTATCCACAACTCCGTTATGGCCACCATCTCCGGTTCTTCTGTTGCTACGAGGCCACGAAGTTCTAGAAACTTGTTTCTGATAGACCTCGCATTAAACAGAAGAACTTTGAGGGAGTCCCCGACTGTAGGACTCTCTACGCTCTTCCGTTTCCCGCTTTCTTTCTCTGTGGCGGGGTCACTCCCCTCTTTGTGACTTTAGAAAAGGTCATTCCTAGAGTAACACGGGTGTACTGGCATACGTCTGCCTTTACTCGGGATCTGACAGTTCTTTGGGTCCGCTCCACAACATCCTGGATAATGTTCACGAGTACAGCTTTCCTTTTAAAGGAAAGATGCACTCCGTCCCTTTTGTACAGGTCATTTCTCCCGTAAAAGGTGCAGGAGGGGTCTACAAAAAAAGACTCCTTCCGCCGTACAAAGATCTCCCAAGCGTTGGTTTATGGAGACGTTCCTCACGTGAGCATTGCGGGATGAACCTCGTCTTGGGAGTATCCCGACCATGACACGTCTGTGGGTTTTTAGCCCACAGTCGTCAACTCCTCCCATAACCGTGGTCAGGATCTTCCCGCTGGCGCCTATTTTACCTCCTCATAGGTAGAGATCATTGCCACTTGCCATGAGGGCAACTACTGAGTTCTCAGAGATCTGAGATTTCTCAGCCTCCACCCTTATTTCTCTGTTGCCCTTTCCTGGAAGGCAGCTTACCTTCACACTGGTGCGAAGGCGGGCCGCTAGATGACCCTCGCGCATTTGGGTTCAGAGGACAGAGGCTTCCCTTTCAGTATGGGCTCTTTTGATTCCTCTTTCTTCCCCACTTTTTTCTTCCGTTTCTACTTTCTCTTCTGTTTTTCCTTTCTTACTGTTCCTTTTCTTCTTTTTGATGCCCTGAGTAACCCCAGCAGCAGCTGGCTCTGGGACGTCGGATGGATAGCCTATCTCTATCAACGCGGTGCTTGAGGGCTCAACAGAGGAGCCATCCACGTCATTGGGAGTTTTTTGTTGCTCTTGCTCTACCTTGGTGGCTGTCATCTCTGCAATGATGGCTTTGAGACGACGGATTTGAGTCACATGTTCAGATTCAAGGATTTTTCACCTTTTCTTCCAGCCGTCGTGATTTTTCCTCAGAAGATTTGAAAAGTTCCTTAAGCTCCTGAAGTTCTGCCCTTAGGATGCACTCCGTACATACTTTCAGAGTGGCATTTTGAGAAACACCCCTCCGTAAAATCTACGCACCACTTGTCCTTTTGTCATGTCGAGCAGGTATATTTTAATACACCAGGTCCTTTCTTTCCAGTCATGCTGAACACTTTATATCTCTGAATACTTTGTGACCACTCAATAAAAAAGAAATGGGGAGGTGAGTTCGCCCTGTGTGAGTCGCTCCCGCCTATCAATAGGAGAGGTTTCGGATCTTTCAGAAGGCATGCTCATTGTGCTACTGTTCGTCCGACCGAGTTGTCAAACCTCGGCGTGCTGTGGCTCCCAACCAAGCAGCACTGATGGTCCCGGAAGGGGCGATCGATTTCTCACTAGGTGAATTTTTTTTTTTTTTTTTTTTTTTAAGAGCTCATCTGGCGACTGCCTACTTGGGCATTAGTCGCCGTATTAAAACTGGCCTAGTTCTAGGCTACTTTAAAATGAAATTAAAGAGAGAAAAAAAAAAAAAAACACCCCAAAAGGGGAAAAGGAAGCAAGCTGGTGAGTCAGGGAGAGGTCCCCCCGGCGTAGGAGCGTGCAACTAAAGAAAAACAAAACAAACAAAAAACAAAAAATGCAAAAAAACAACAAAAAACAAAACAAACAAACCTTGCTTAAATAATAGGGAGAAGGCCGGCCTCCCCCAAGAAGTCAACAAGTCCACAAGTCAGTGTGCACGAATCTGTCCCGAGCACATGGGACAGGCGGTAGCGACCCCGCCCATCCCGGTACTGGGACAGGTATCGTGCGCGAAGATCACCCAGACTGGGACATTCGACAAGAATGTGCCGAACAGTCTGGGGGACGACGCAGTCGTTGCAATAGGGCGCAGGCGAGCGCTCCATCAGATAGCGATGCGTCACACGAGTGTGTCCGATTCGGAGACGACAGAAAGCAACCTGAAGCCGCCGCGGCATTGGGGGATAGGTCCATGGGAACAGTCGCGGCGCAATGGCACGCAACTTTAAGTTCCCCTCGACCGTCTCCCATCTTCTTTGCCAAGCAGTCCGAAGAGCTGCCCGTATTCCTGCCATGTAGTCGGTGTGAGGAAGAGCGAAACGCTGGTCCGGTCGCAGAGTCCTCGCGGACTCTTTGGCGCCCTCATCGGCGCGCTCATTCCCCGCAATTCCTACATGTCCAGGAACCCAGCAGAAGATAATCTCGACATCTGCCCGGCTCGCCAAAACCGTGGCGTCACGGATATCGCGAACCAGGGGATGCGGAGATTCCAATGCCCCGAGAGCACTCAGGGCGCTTTGTGAGTCGCTATAGATCACAATCCGGTCTCCGAACCGGGCACGTCGCGTAATCTCCCGTACCGAGTGGTGTATTGCCACCAGCTCGGCCGTGAAGACAGATGCAGCGCCTGGTAGAGCCCCGCTGACTTCAAACAGAGGGGATACGGCGTGGAAGCCGACCCCCTCTTGGGACTTGGAGCCATCCGTATACACTGGCACGGTACCAGCGTGACACGATGTGTGCTCCAAAAAGGTCGAATGCAATACTCCCGGCGCAGTACAAGCTTTGGGAGCAGAGGCGTGGCGACAAATAGCCAAATGTGGTACCCTCCAGGGTGGCGTCCTGGGCAGAACCAGGGGCGCCACTGGCCCGAGAGCTATATCTACCTCTCGAAGGAGTTTCCTGGCCCTAAACCCAAAGGGCTTAGGGTATGACTGGCGTCTCTCGGCGGCATAGGCACCATCGAGATCAGCTGCGGATGCAGTGAGAGCTGTTGGCGACTGAGGGAGGCGCCGGGCTCGCGCATACAGGCGAGTGATGCACTGCACGCGGCGCAGAGCGAGTGGCATCTCCCCAGCATCGACCAAAAGGCTCTCAATGGGGAAGTGCGGAAGGCACCGGTCGCAAGGCGAAGGCCGGTGTGGTGGATTGAATCCACCTTCCGCAATATACGCTCGGCTGCGGATGCATAAAACTCGCATCCGTAGTCGAGCTTCGAGCGAACAAAGGATCGATAAAAAAGTAAGGCGGTAGCCCTATCAGCGCCCCAAGAGCTGAACGTCACGGAACGGAGAATGTCCATGGCGCGGGTACAAGAGACCCTAAGGCTGCGAATATGAGCCTCCCAGGTGAGGCGTCGGTCGAATACAAGACCAAGGAAACGGTGCGACTCAACCACATCCAGGCGTTCCCCATTAAGAAACAAATCTGGGTCAGGGTGAAGCCGTGGATGGCGGCAGAAGTGCACCACCTTAGTCTTGGCCAAAGAAAACCGAAACCTGTGCGCTTCGGCATAGCGAGAGACGCGGTTCAATGCCTGTTGGAGTCGACGCTCCAGAGTTGGCATCTGGGCCGCGCCAAAAGAGATCGAAAGGTCGTCCACGTAGAGCGTAGCGAGAACATCTTCTGGCAGCACCGAGGTGATGCCGTTGATGCTCAGGGCAAAGAGTGTGACACTGAGGACACTTCCCTGCGGGACACCCTCTTCCTGCTCCTTTGGGGCAGAGAGGGCTCCCCCCACCCGTACGCGGAATCGACGATCTCGCAAAAATTCAGATATAAACATTGGGAGGCGTCCCCTCGCCCCCATCGTGTGGAGAGTCTCCATGATACCGTATCGCCATGCGGTATCATAGGCCTTCTCCAGATCAAAAAACACCGTGGCGTAGTGCTGTCTACGAAGGAAAGCCTCGCAGACGGCATTTTCCAGTCGGAGCAGAGCATCCGACGTGGAGTGAAACTTACGGAAGCCGCACTGTGCAGAAGACAGATGGCCTCCGCTGTCCAGGAAATGGGCTAATCTAACATTTACCAATTTCTCCATCAACTTGCACACGCAAGAGGTTAGAGAGATTGGGCGGAAACCGGTCGGAGTAGAGTGATCTCTCCCCGGCTTGCGAAAGGCGAGCACAGTAGCGATTCGCCAGGAGTCTGGGAGAAGACCTTCCACCCAGATCCTGTTGAACAGATCTAACAGAAAGGCCATGCCTCGCTCACCCAGGTGTCGAAGCATGGCGTACGGGACATCGTCCGGACCATGGGCGGTGTCCGCGCACGAAGCGAGAGCGGAACGCAACTCACTCACAGTAAACTTGTCGTTGAAGGGTTCTCCGCCTCTGGAGGTAAAGTCCAGCCGGCGGCCTTCCGCGACATCACGACGTGCATTGAATGCTGGCGGACCAGCATCACGGCTAGACAATGCAGAGAAAGCGGTCGCTAAGGATTCCGCCACGGACGCGGGGTCCGAGATTGCGGTCCCATTCTCCTGGAGAACGGGAGGGGGGTCCTGCGAGAACTTGCCCCGAATCCTTTTGACTCACTTCCACACCTCAGCTAAAGGGGTCTTCCCGTTAAGTGAAGACACGTATGCCCGCCAAGAAGAGCGGGGGGCGTGCTTCGAAACATACCGGAACCTAGCCCTAGCCCGACGAAATTCAGCGACAGTGAAATCGTTCGGGCGGCGCTTATAGCGCATGTAGGCATAACGCTTCTGTTTGAGGGCCTTCTCACACTCGGCCGACCACCATGGGAGTGGTCGGTGTGCAAAACGGCCAGACGTCCTAGGAATAGTAGTCAGGCCCACGGCGATGAGGTTGCCGGAGAAGAACTCAACGGCCTCATCTACCGACCTAAACTCCTCGACTGAGATAGAGAATTCAGTCATTTCCTGAAATGCAGGCCACCGCGCCCGCGCCCGCGCGAAGCACCACCGAGGTGGTCTCTCAGGCGGCAGTTGCCCTGAAAATGATATTTGAATGGGAAAGTGATCACTACCATGGAGGTCATCGACCACCCCCCAATCAAAATCAGGCTGTGCATCCGAAGAGCACAAAGATAGGTCAAGGCAAGAAAATGAAGCGGTTCTCGGACAGTGATGCGTAAACTCATCCACGTTTAGGACACCCATCTCAAGCTCTTCGATCAGATCGGCAAGGACTTGTCCCCTGGGATTTATGGAGTAATCTCCCCAGAGAGGATGCCTGCCGTTCAGATCTCCAAGCAAGAGATAGGGCCTCGGCAACCGTGCCACGACGCGGCGGAAGTCCCCCGCGTCGAAGTCAGCTGACGGTGGAATGTACGCAGAAATGATAGTATACCTCCTATCCAGGTGCAGCTGCACAGCCACTGCCTGTAAGGAGGTATCTAAAGAGAAAGGAAGAACGGAGACATCATGCCGGGTGTAAACCGCGCATCCCCCAGCCCGGCCGTCCCGCGGTGGTGGGGTTGCAAGACCCTTATACCCCGGGAGGGCAGGCAGTGGGCACGCGCCTAGCATGGTCTCCTGCAAAAAAATAGCTAACGGGGAACGGGACGAGGCGAGCCTCCGCAGCTCCTCCCAGTTGGCCCGGAGTCCACGGCAATTCCATTGAAGGAATATGCCCTCCAGGCCTAGCTCGGAGGAGACGCGGGGGCCCTCCTCGAATTGAAGACCCTCACGGGAATGGCCGTACGCTTCCCGGGGGCAGAAACCCGGGCGCTGTTGGCCGGACAAAGCGCTGGAGGCGCTGTCGCCTTCGAGGACTTATTGGGGGAGGTTGACCTCGCCATGCGAGTCTTTTCCTCCCTCCGCCTCGAAACCTTAGGCGGGCGCTGCGGCTTCGGAGGCGGGGGGCCCTCTTTTCGAGGAACCACCGTCTCCGAGCCACTCGCTCCACCTCGTGGCGTGGGCGAAGGAGCCGAAGCTCCTTTGTTGCTGTCCTCCTTTCGGGGGACAGCTTTAGGAACCCCCGAAGATGGCCTTGCGACCATCTTCAGGGGTGTTGCCTCCTGTGAGTCTAACGACTCGGTGGAGGCGCGTGGCCGTTTCGCCTTACGGGAAACGGTCACGCTGGGGGAAGAGGGGGGAGCCCTGGTTTTAGCCGGGGCTGGGTGTGAACCCTTTTTGCCACCAGCTCTACCAGGGGAGCGCCCGGGTGTAGTAGAGCCCGCAGAAGGGCTCCGAATGGGCGCGGAAACAACCGTGCTCGTTGGCCTGGATGGGCCAGGAGCAGAGGGTGCCTTTCGAACTACTGAGGCATATGACGTCCCAGGCAGAGCTGGGCGCGCCAGGACCAAGTCCTTAGCCTCGCGGAATGAGAGTCTATCCTGGGCCTGAACGGCCAGGATTTCTTTCTCCAGGAGATATGCACCACATTGCTTCGAAGAAGCGGGGTGCGGCTCTCCGCAATTGACACACTTGGCCACACACGATTTGGACTTATCGTGTGCGACCTTGGAGCAATTTACACAGACTTCGGGTGACCCCGACTTTGCACATCTACATGAGCAATTCGTATGGCCGAAGCGGTGACAGTAATAGCACCGCCGCGGCAGTGGCACGAATGCCTTCACGCGGTAGCGGTACCAACCGGCACGCACCGACTCAGGGAGCTTGTCACAGTCGAACGTGACGAAGAGTGTAGGGGTGGGTCTCGAAGCCCCTCCCTGTTTTCTCATCACACGTTCGACCTTGACCGCCCCATGGTCGGCCAGCTCTAGGGTGATGTCCTCAATGGAGTAGTCAACGAGTTCCCTCGCATAAACTACTCCTTTCACAATGTTCATGGTAGAGTGCAGCGTCACACTCACCGGGGTGCCATGAAGTGTCCGAAGAGCACTTATCTTGGCCGCCTCGGCGGGATTCGCCGCATTCGCCAGAAGGCTGCCGTCCGAGAAACGGGTCACCTTCGGCTCTCTACCAATTGCACTAGCTAATCCTCTCCTCTGATGGATCATGTTGCCCTTAGACAACATGGTGCCATCAGTGGAGCGAATAACGAGGAAGCATTTGAAGCCAGCGGGCTCGAAAACGCCAGGTAACCTCTGAATCAGGGGCCCCGATGTCATCGAGGCTCCGCCCTTGTCATTCTTCGTCTTACTCTTGGTCAGGAGCTCCGCACACGAGGGGGTAGAGGGGCCGGATTTGCCGATCTTGGCTTGGTCGCCTACCAAAGTGGCAGCAGACCCATCCGTCCCCGCAGCCCCCGTGGATGGAGAGGAGCCCCGAGTCTTTTTCGTCTTTCTTGTCTTTTTCTTCTTTTTAGGAGAGGAGGGCGGGGAATGAACCCGCTTCTCACCCCCGCCGGTAGAAGCCCCCAGGCCAGATGGACCGGCCTCAGCCAGGTCCTTCTCTGAAATGGAGAAGGTCCCGGTGGGCGCAGGGGATTCATCCAGAGGAGATCCCTCCCCTCCTTGTCCTGCCTGAGAATCCACAGCCGTTTGATGAGGACCTTGCATAGGGGCGGATTCGGGTTCGGTGCTTGGCGCCAAGCCCGGATTCCCCCCCATGGAAGGCCCTACCGTCTGAGGCTGGTTTTCCTCAAGGACCATGTCTATCACAGGAGGGGCCTCCAGTTGGCCATCCCCTCCCAGGACATCGCAGGTCCCCTTGGCAGCGTCATAAGTCTTTAGTGGGGAGGCACAGGCCTTGACCCCGGCAAGGTTTAATATTTTTGCCAGCAGGTCTTTTGAGGGAAGCGACCGAAGGGGCCTGGCTTCCCTCTCCCCCCTAAGGGGGTTTGCCCTACCGAGCCGCTTGTACGAGGGGCGGTCGGCAATGGGCTGCCTGCTGGCTTTCTTGGCAGTCCCCTTAGAAAGCATAGGAGGGACTGCCGCTGGAGATAGGGAGGTGCCCGAAAGCACCTCCAGAGAAGGGGGTGAGGGGGAGTCCCCTACACCCGTAGGCGTAGGAGAGGAGTAAGCCTCCTCTCCGGTTAAAGAGGTATGGAGGGTCCCCTGCGCAAGCACAGGGGGGGTGGGACCTCCATCTTTTCTGTGGAGCTGCACGAGGGCGGCTCCGTTGTTGTTATAGGGGGAATTAAGGGGAGATGTTTTTTTGTTTCATCATTGGGCATGGTGACCCTCTTTGTTTTACGGGACGCAATCGCTCACCACCTCTTGCAGTAGCCCGCACTGCAAGAGGTGCTTACAGGCCCGGCAGAGCCAGGCGCCGCCATTTGGGACCGCCCCTCCCGCCTGGTGGCCTGGCAGTCCTTCGGCATGGCGGCTCCACCTTGAACACGGCGTAAAACGGATAGATTTTGAAGACGAGAGGAAAAGGGATGTGAGGAAGGTATGGGTGGGGATGAAGCAGGTTGTTAAAAGCCAACCACCCCAGACCGGAGCTCAGGGGTTAGGGGACATTGTCCCCTCCCCCCTCAGCCCCGATCCGGGACGATTGGCTGAGAAGAAGGTCAGCTTCTACCCTGTGAAATTAGAGGCTGACCAGAGAAAGTTGTGGGAGAGGTTGTATGAAAAGCGACGAGGTAGGATAGGAATACAGGCTATCTGAAGGAAGGAAGAGAGGCTAAGCTGGGGCCGGACGGGGCGCTGGATCCCGTCAGCACGGCGGCCAGGATGGCAAATCGCCGCGCCCCTTACGGGGCTCACTAGGTGAACAACGGAGCACACCCCGTACTAAACTCCTACTAATTCCCTTCACGACGGCCAAGATCTCGGAGCAGCATTCAATGGATATCCCGCCACACCAAGAGACTCGACCCAAGGCTTTTTATTGGCATGGCAACCAACCTGGAAACAAAGGGCTGTCACCTCGGACCGATGCTACCAGAGGCACTCATCAATGGTCTCTGGGAATAGTCAATAATTACGCGCCAGGGAAGAGGTTAACAGGGCACTACCCTCATCCCATTCGTCGTGCCCCAATGCCTAGGATACCTCTAGTCCTAGTCTCTTGCAACCAGTGAGCATCGATTGGCGTTGTTTATGGAGGTTCCAAAGCCTCTCTTCTGATGCATGAGGTAGCTGCCAGGTCCTTATATGTAGATAGAAGGAAAAAAGGGAGTGACACAATAGGAGTAGGCACTTTTTTCTTTTTTTTTATAGTGGGAGGGATAGGATAAAAGTAAAAAAAGAGAAGGATAGAGTAGAAAAAGAAAGAAATGACGCACTTAGTCTGGAACCTCGTTTCCGACCAAATTGACAAGGGAAGCCCTACCAGGGGTACCCAGAAGAAGTACCTCCACCGACATAGCTCGAAAAGTCAAAGGTACACGCAAGCTCTCTTCCGGTGACAAGGGGGCATCACCTCTCCCTCTACTGATCCGGGATAGTTGGCTGAGAAGAAGGTTAGCATCTACCCTGTGAAAATAGAGGCCAACCAGAGAAAGTTGTGGGAGAGGTTGTAGGGGAAGTGAAGAAGTAGGGGGAGAAACACAGGCTGTCTGGAGGAAGGAGAAGTGGTTACACTTGGCCTGGACAAGGCGCTGAGTTCCGTCAAAATGGCATCCAGAAAGGCAAATTACGCACCCCTTACAGGGTTCCTCGTGGCATTTCCAAGCTATACCACCCACAATAAATAAGTGAAAAGAGTTTTTCATTTTTAAAAGTTTGTGGTTAATTTCAGGCATTTTTTTACAGTAATACAAAAATGGCGCCTGGTAGATTTGAACTACGACTCAAATGCACATGAATATGAGTGTTTGAATGAAAGAAAATCAACTTTGTCCCAATAGATCTTCAAGTTTACCAAAAACTATAGGTATAACTACATTCACTTCATTATTTTGACTCGTTGTCTTCCAGAACAACGTAAAATGAAAGGGTAAGTTCAACATTGAAAATATACATCAATTTAAGAACAAGTTGAAGACTCATTTATTCTCTATCACCTATGATCTTGAAACTGCGGTAAATGTTGTGAGTATGGGCAGAATATGATTCTAGTTTATTTTGGGGGCTATTTTTTTTAGTGTTTTTCTGCTATCCCACTGGCCAATCACAGATCTGTATTCAGCTCCATCAATGACCAATCAGAAAGCTCTATTTGTTTCAATGCTTTTTGTGCTTTTTATATTGTTCAAAAGTAAGTTTTTCTTTTATTTTCTATGTTTTTTTCGTTATTTCTTTTCTATATATCCTGCCTACTCTATGCCCGACATTATTTAGTCTTTTTAATTACTTTTTACTTAATTTTCCATTGTTTAATGCTTAATAAAACCATATTTTAGGGTTGTTAACGAAGCCTGACTTCTTAATTGACTAAAAAATTACCTTTTTTGATTTTGCTTGTGTTGATTTCTCTACTTTGATTTTTTAAAAAGGTTTTTTTTTTTCTGGCCTTCATTTTGATTCTTGTTTCAAAAGGATTCATTCCGTATTGCTTTTATTACTATATATGTGTAGTTCAAGAAACATAAATTCTCAAATTCTGTACAAAAAAAATTGACGCTACTTTTCCAGCAGACTCATTGGTATTTAAGCTGCCACCAACGCAAATTTGCGCCATTTGTCAAAATTCCTTCTTCCCACATGTGCTCATTGAATATTCACCATTTAGGTGCTATTTTAGCTGACAACGATAAATGTGTCTATTTTCTCGCAGCCTATGGCCTTTTAAAATCTAAATGCGAGTGTCCCGCTTGTAAGGCAGAACTTACAATGAACAGAAAGTGGGTCTTTAGGTGTGATAAATCTTATATTGCCACTGATGGCAAAAGCGACTGATGTAAGTACAAGTCAACAGCTCGAAAATGAACCTCTCTATGGAGAACATTATCATGGTTGTATTTTTGTTTATCATGAAAAGGGTACAACCCACCCATCAACGTAAGTATATATAAGAACATAAGAAGAAAGTGACTCCACAACAGACCACTAGGGTACAACAAGGTGGAGTAGACCCACATACAAATATTTTAAATAAAAATGATCTCATAAAACAAATCAAACAAAAAAATAAAAATAAAATAAAACAGCGCATATTTACAATATAAACAAAATATAATATTAGCTAATATCTTGGCCTACTAAGGAGCAATGAAATTTACTCATACCAAACTCCCACTGTAAAATACATTTATATACACTATTGTACATTGAAAAATATATTGTTACAAGTGTTAAAGTATTTCATGCTTGCATGCCTGAATGTGTAAATCATGAAGTTTTCCCATCTCTACCCACAATTATAAAAGTGTAAGAAACAACAGTTTAATTTTGAGGGCCGGCTCGTTGTTGGGGATAGCTCGTTGGGGGGATATACCTACAATGAGCCTGAGATTTCAATCATTTGGGGGAGATCTGGGGGATACAGCTCCCCAGTATATAATCGGAATAGATTTTGGCTCAGAAAAAAGGTAAACATGAAGATTAGTGGCATAAACAAAGAAATGTAAAATATTTCATCCCTGTTCCAATATGTTTCACCTTTTTTGAGTAAATTCAAGGGGACTGCTCATGGGGGGTTTATCACTACAAGGGGATCCCCCTACAATGATCCTGAGTTTCAATCAATTGGGGAGGGGGTCTGGAGGGCACAGCCCTCAGTATATAATCATAATTGTTTATAGAATAATGTTCTAAAGTTTTTATTTAACTAAACGTGCATGAATATGCATGTGCAGGTGAACAAAACATACCAGCCAAAAACAATACACTTTTTCGGGCGCGCCGCCGATTTTCCTGCTTACCAGAAAAATAGACCCAAATAAGCTAGGACTTGGATCCAGCCATACTCGCAACATTTACTGAAACTGCTACATAACAAATAACTTTAAAGTCTAAAATGACATTAAAGCTGAACAAGTCTAATTCAATTAAATTAGTCCTATAATAACATAATAGAAGGCCCGCTTGAGAATCTTCTGCTTCGAAGATTGACCAGAGGGCCTTGGAAATAAATCTGCAGAAGTAAGTAAATTTTCATAGATCACCTCATTATATAATGCAGGGCAAGTTGTAATTTCATCAATCAAGCGAGTGAACTTTTTAACTACTGATAAGTTCATTTTTCCTAAATCACGAGCTCCTTAGCTTTATATTGGGATAATCCGAATCATTCTTTACTTTTTAAATTGAAAATTGAAGAAAAACAATACTTAATGAAAATGAGTGACGTCAGAACTATGATACTCTAGAGAACCATGCAGGAAAATATTATGCACCTAATTTGAGACAAAAGAATGTATTAACATAATACATTATCATTAAGACATTTAAATGATGAAATAAAAGAATGAATAGTTAAAAATTGAAAAAAAATGATTTTTTGACTTTATATTAAATTATTGAAAAAAACAGCTGGTCGGTAGAAAATAATGAATTACAAAATTCAGGAGATTTAACAATTATGTCCGTATTCCTGGTTTGGGAGACTCTCACGAAACAGTTTTTTCTATTATTCGACCCTGTTATTCTTATAGTTTAAATCAGAGTAATAAACTTTGCAAATTAATTTACTTATGTATTTTTATCTCTCTGTTCTTTAAAACTAAGAAACAATCCTTTATATTTGTTCACTCGAGACGTACGAGGTACGAGGTTTTGCTAGATTTAAAGAAATCATTGAATCACTTACCAGTTTCCTCTTATGTAGGTTGTACGCTAAAGCGGAAAGTTCATAACTCTTGGCACGTTCTCACTCAAATTAAAAATCAAACAGATGAAATCCAACTCATCATTTATTATAAAACAACAAAAGCCAGAAATCTCCTGATGAAAAAACAACATCTGCCTAAACTCCTCGAATCTAAAGTCAACCAACATAATTTACGAGTTCATCTGCCCTGATAAAGACTGTAAGCTTTATAAAAACTCAAAATATATTGGCATGACAACCACTACACTTTCGAGACGTTTAACCATGCATAGACAAAGCGGAGGGCCTAAGAATCATATGGAGAGTGCCCATAATATTAACCTAACGAGAGATATGCTCATTGATAACACCATTATTAAAAGAAAAGAGGTCAATAAAGCGACGCTGAACATCTTAGAAGCCATATTAATAAATGAAGATAAGCCGGACTTCAACAGTCAAGCGACAAGCTAAAATCCCACATTAAAACTATTTTAAAATTCCACTCACAGGAGTTACTCATTTCCTCTAACGTTACGTTTAACCAAGGAGGAATAAATACCATTTAAAAATCGTTTTCTTTAACTCTGTCAAATCCTCACACTACTCATTACATCGGCAAAGGAGGCAAGAACATTTCAACACGCTCCGAAGATGATCGAATAAGATCTAAAGCTTAGCAATTTAGTTTGGTTTTTACGAAACACATTCATTTAAAAAAGAGATGAATACTGGACAAGTGATCCACCATCTACAAGATGGAATAAAAAAAAATATAGTTAGAAGAAGAGAAAGTTACCAAATGAAATTAATTAAAGCAAAATACACGATGGTCATCAACGAAATTTGTATATATATATATATATATATATAATATATATATATATATATATATATATATATATATATATATATATATATATATATATATATATATATATATATATATATATATATATATATATATATATATATATATATATATATATATATATATATATATATATATGTATATATATTATTGAAATTGAATTCCACTTATGTGGCAGCGTTATTAATTATAAATTGTATTTTCTTAATATTTCTTACAAAAAAAATTAACGGGGTCTTCGAGGCGAGAAAAATTATCCGCGAATGACATTCTTTATTCCTAGACGTCTTTCGACCGTGTTAGGTCATCCTCAGGGAATAAACAGAAATGGAATTATTCTCAAATTTCTACACTATATATAGTCTTTTTACGCGAACATAAGTATTACAAAAATTGGCCAATCATGGCGCGGGAATTTTTTAAGGGCAAACTAAGTGCTACAAGAAACATATAAAATTGGAAGGCTCAGATTGTCTGACTATTTGAAGGAACGTTATTCGCTGTTTACACTTGACGTACATACGTAAAGTTTTATCGCCGAATAATATTCGCGCTTTTTCTGAATTCCTACGTTCGAAGCAAAGACACGCAAGCTGAGCCAGCCTATTTTAAAAACAGCTCTGCGGTTGTCTTTGAAAAGAGTTAATACCAGCATTTTCATCTGTCACGGAAAACCGACATGAGCGCTTAAGCTCCCTACATCGTTACCCGCCAGCGCATTTTAAAATCGTGGACCTGGACTGCTCATAACCATCTTCCCAACTATGCCAGTCGACTGCGATATGGCATAATTGAAGAATTGACGGAAGCTAGCTTGAGGAGTAGCCCATAGCAGAAATCAATTTAAGAGGCTCCCCGGGATAAGGGACGGACTGCGAACTCCGTTGATTTAGCTTTATCGATGGGGGTTTACCGCCCAGGATCATAGAGGGAGGATGCAGTCGCGAATTAAAAAAAAAGGGGGCGGCACCCTACAGGTGAAGCAAGTTGATTCGGCCTTCATCCATCATCATGTCAGCCATAATTCACCCCTTGGGAGGATCTCTCCCCGGGCCCATCCCTTCATCATCTATCACCCTATCAATTGCAGTACTGGTTCACGGAGGCACGGGGCCGCACTATGGTGGGGGACACCCCTTTTCTGAATTTACATCTCGCTCACCTAAGCACATAACATCACTCACATTAAACTCATTCACATAACACAATTCGAGGAAGAAGGCTAGAAAAAAGAAGAGGACCAACTTGGAACAAGGAACCCACCTCCACCCCTTAAGTGGGAGATGCATACAACAAAGAGAGTCCCCCTCAGGGGGCTTCCTGGACATGCATTTCCGGCCAAACCTCAGGTGTGCCTGGCTCTATTTGAGGAACTTAAGGTTGCACTGATCCATTTGATCGACGTAACCAACAGGTACATAGCCCTCTGCTTGGAAACTAAAAACATGGACGAAATACTGTCTACCCGAGGAACGGACGCCTTAAAGAAGATCGGGCTTGAGGCAAGAATTCCCCTCCCCCCTCCAGCGCTGGCAGCCAATAGGAGCGTCATCTGCCGTAAGATCGAAAGCTGGATTGGGGAAAGACAACCGAGGAAATTAAGAGAGAGATTGAGGCACAAAAGCCATGGGAGAAGATATAGGGTCTCGGGAACGATTTCTCTCTCTAGTTATAGGGTATAGGGTAAAGAATTCTTTCTATCTCTTGTTGTTTCTTATGCTGGGTTATGTGATCAGCGAGCTTCCTTAGTATAAAGGAATATATATATATATATATATATATATATATATATATATATATATATATATATATATATATATATATATATATATATATATATGCGTTCATGGATCTCTTTTTTCATTCTTACCTTCCTTAGTCAAAAATTTGATCACTGCGCGGTGCTCAACCTTCTCCATTGTTGAAAAATTTGTGACTGACAATCTGAGATCAGCTACTGCTTCTTAAATAGACGAGGCAGGAGCGTGCGGCTGCAGGTCCTGACTTGTCATAACTTGTCCTACCCCCCCCCCCCCCAAACAGCCCTTCCTCTGTTTTGCCCTACCGATTCGCAAAACTTATTGACCGCCCCTCGTATATATATATATATATATATATATATATATATATATATATATATATATAGCTGGATTATTTATTCCTAGCTAAATAGCTGGAATAAGCCTTGAAATGGCGAACAGTAATGCTAACTTTTCTTCAATAATAATGATAACCCTTTCTGTACCCTCATTTCCACAAAAGTACACCTATATAAATAGTCATTTCATCTACTTATAATGCTACAAAATTCAACCAATCAGGATTGAGATACATTCAATCGTCATACTTATGTTCATTTTTGGAATAACAGACCTTAGCGTTAACAAATTGATCAATCATCTTTTAGACATAAGCACTGCAATAATTGTTCAATCAGCGACACGATAGATTTAAAAAGTCAATAACGCTCAAACCGTTTGAACATAAACACGGCTGAAATCCATTTTCCGCTAGCTGGGCGAATTTTTCGTACGCTGTAGCATTGCCTTATTACCTTTTGAAGAGCGTTTAAACTCACGCGTGCTATAATAGAAAGAGAGACTTTTGAGCCTTCGCCATCTAAGAACGCGACTGTCCTGGGTATCATTAGGAGACCAGTTGATCTGCAAAGATTTTCTTGAATCTTTTCGCTGCGAATAGAGAAAAAATGATGGGCTAAAAACCCTCATTGCTCCCGTCCATCGCCCTGCGTGGGAACCTGCTCGGGTGACTGCCCCTCATTAATTTCGTCTTAACTATGTCGGCCACTTGGACTGGCATAATTAAGGACTTGCGTGGAAACTGGTTTGAGGCCTATCCCACAGCAGAAGCACAAGTCAGAAATTTTCTCGAATCTGGGGCAAAACTGCGAGTCCCGGACGGAGGAGAAATCCTCATCGCCTGGGGGACTCGGCCAGAATCATAGAGGGAGTTACACCCGTCTCTATGTAGTTGGATGCAGTTTTGGCGTACGTACCCGTGAGGGGGTGGCACAAACTTAGCGGTCGTTGATTCGGCCGCTATGCATTAAGTCCACCAAGCTCAACCCTCTGAGGTCCCCACTCGAGAACCATCCCCCATCCATCATCACCCATCATCCCGGCACCATCCGAGCGGGGAAACAACAGGAAACTGGACGGGAGCATTCTTCTCACGTCAGAGTCAAAACCAACCCTCAACTCTACCTCCTTTACCACTTGTCACTTTTTTAACATATAACATTTAACATACATTTTTACACAAAGTAAGAAAAATTCAAGAAAGAAGAGAGAAGACGTCGGCGACGATGGAGGCCCTCCCTAAGAGGGTCCCCCTACGGACCTTACCCGGAAAGAAGACCCCAGAAAAAAAGACCGTGTGCGAATCCTTATTTGCAAATTTTAGGATCGCCTTGATCAAGTTAATAGACATACCAAATGGTTTCATCGCCATGTGCGGTGAAACCAAGGATATAGATCGGCTCCTATCTGACGAAGGGGCCGATGTACTTAAACAATTGGACCTGGAAGCCAAAACCCCGCCAGTGATCTCCGCGAATAGGAGCATCATCCGCCGAAAGGGGGAGAGCTGGGTTGGCGAGAACTCCCCCGCAGACCTGAAAACAGAGATAGAAAGAAACCACACATGGGCGAAGATAAGGGAGGTGATTAAGTTCAGAGATCACACCCACGTCTTCAAGGTCACATTTCAGACTACCGAAATGGCCCACAAGGCGGCAACCGAGGGACTCCTCATTTTTAATATGAGGATCCCAGTATCAAACATCGATCACGAGAAATATCACAATATCCAAATGTGCTTCGTATGTTATGCCCTCGAAAAACATACAACTGCTAACTGTCCCCAAAAAGGCACAACTTGGTGCAGTGAATGTGCCACACAGGGTCATCGCTATGACGCCTGTCAAAGCCAGGAGAAAAAATGCATGAATTGCAAGGGGCCCCATCGAACGATGGCCCTGAACTGTCCAAAAAGAAAAGATATAATTCGAAAAAAGGAAGAGGAAGAAAAGAAGAAGAAAAGCTGCACCTACGCGAGCACTTCAAAGAAAAGTGAAGGGATGGCCTCAACAATGGCAACTCCCTCACAGATGGTCTTTACGAACGACCTAAGTGCGAAGATCTTAATTTGCATTACTCATGCAAACGTGGCAAACGCGGTCAAACCCGGATGCTACAACCGGGTATTGAACGCGCTGCTAAAGGCCAACAACCTACCTTCCATCATCGTTCCTGATGACCCAGAATGCTCTAAGGCATTCAAAGATAGTGTAATTAGGAACAATAGCATCGAAGCAAAAGCCACAGGACTTAAACAAGTCATAGAATCTCCCCCATCGGAAGAATCCGAAGAAGAGGATGAAGTAAATGACGACGAAGAAGAACAAGAATCCACATCTTCGGATAGTGACGAAGGCCCATGCACTCGCACTAGAGCGACGAAGAGTCGATCAAAAACTCCCAGTCCTCCCCCGAAGAAGGAAAAGCCTGGGCACCCCAGACCCGCCCCGCAGGCCCCCAAGAGTAAGAAAACAAAGAAGAAACACAGGTAACTCATCTCACCATGGAGCGAAACTCACTAAGAATCATGGAAATTAACACCAATGGCTGGACAACAAAAATAACTCTCTACGGAAACGTGTTTAGGGAAATAGATGCAGATGTCATCTTGATTTCTGAACATGGGATTGACACTTGTAGTTCCGAAATGAAGATCTGGAACTAAGACGTGCTAGTCACTAATTACTCTCAAGAGCGGTACGACGGTGCCGCCATCGCCATCAAAAGAGGGATCAAGTACAAACCCATAAGAAACTTGGAAGAATCCTATCTTGCAATAGAGGTCGAGCTCGATATAGGAAAGCTGGTCATCGCCACCGGGTACCAGCCGCCGAGACGAGAATATTTACCTATTCATTCTCTCCCTGGCCTATTTGGCAGAAGGACCCCCACCATATTAATGGGGGACCTTAATGCCAGATGTCAGGAGTCTAGGTACAGGACCTTCAACGGAATCGGAAGGTGCCTGGAGACTATGATGGACCGAAACATGGTCCATAGAATAGGCCCGGACTTCCCAATCTATACTCGAGGAAGAAGTGCCACAAAACCAGACATTTGTCTGGCTAATCGTCAGCTGCCGTTCAATTACTACATGGAACCGGTTCAGGTACCATGTAGTGATCATATAGGGATCCTACTTACCATCAATAGGAACCCTATACAAGTCCCAGCTCCAATCAGAAAAGACTACAGGAGAGCCGACTGGGCACGGTACGCTGATCTCCTCGAGGCCTATCGCCCACCAGATCTGGACGAGGCAATTTTCGAGGAGATAGACGAGGCCCTCGACGACCTCAACGAACATCTAATTATTGCAGATAGGGCTTGCATCCCCAAAACCCAGTATAAAACCATCTCCTCATACAGGTGGACTGGGTATATGAAAGAACTTTACAGAGAATTCAGAGTTATGTACGAGTTAAATATAACAAATGCAACATTTGACTCGCTACAACGAAGTAGAGAGATCAAGGAAGAGCTCAACCAGTTGATCCTCGAACAACAACAGAGACAATGGGCCGATGCGATCGAGAGCCTCGATCAAGATGCATCTCCCAAGGACTTTTGGAAGAAAGTCAAAAGTCTCAGAGGATCATCTGGAAAAAAGAAGAAAATGAAAATCCAAAAAGAAGATGGATCCATTGAAACTGCAGAAAATATCATCGAAGTGATATTCCGGCGTTATTGGGAAAAAAATCTTCAGCATATCGGAAGATGAAAACGAAGATTTCGATATAGAGTTCGAAAACAACATCGTAGACGAGCTTAACACGGAAATACATCGAACGCATCCTCATCACCAGGTGGATAGACTGCGTGACGGAGACGCCGAGATCACCGAAGAAGAGATCCTTGGCGCACTCCGCTCATTCCGACAGAAAGCCCCAGGCCAATCGGGGCTTATGAAGCTTAACTTCGAAAAGGCACCAGCCAACATCATCGAAGGAATGAGACGAATTTTCAACGCATGTCTGAATACAGGGTACTTTCCAGATGCTTACAAGACGGCAAAAATGATCTTCTTGCCCAAGCACGGAAAGGACCCTACGTTGAGAGAGAGATACCGCCCAATTCCACTCCTGGAATTTTGGGGGGAAACTCTTCGAGAAGATCCTCAACGGAAGACTGGTGTCTCACCTGGAAGAAAACTCCCTCTACAACCCATGCCAATTTGGGTTTAGAAAGAAGCGAAGTACGGAAATGGCAATTAATGTCATAACGGAAAAGCTTTCCCAAGCCAAACGGGACAGGAGTTATGTGGATATCGTTTGTCGGGATGTGTCAAAGGCGTTTGATAAGGTGTGGCAGCGGGGCATGCAATATAAGATCTTACGGCTGGGTCTAAGTGAAAACTTACAAAGAACTCTCTGTGACTATGTCATGGAGAGAGCGGCGTATGTCAGTCTAGGGTGCACGGACGGACCAAAGTTTCCGCTCACTGCGGGCCTCCCACAGGAGGGGGGGTCTGTCCCCCACCTTTTACTCGATATACACCGTGGACGTCCCAGACCCTGTGTACCTCAATTCCCTCAATATTCAATACGCCGATGATTTCAGCCAGATAATCGTATCTCCATGGAGGAATGCGCCGTGGCAAGCTCGCATGATAGCGATGGAAATCGCGAACCTTAACAACTACGAGGCTCAGTGGAAGATAAGAACAAACCAAGAGAAATTCAAGGTGGTCCCCATCGGACGCACCTCAAGGGCAGACGTGCGTGTGGGGGATACGCGATACCCCTACACCAACGAATGCAATGTACTCGGTATGAAAATCACCTCTACCGGGTACAAAAGGCACGTCGAAGAAAGAATTTCTCGAGCCTCGTCCGCTGTCAGAACTCTATATAGTTTCAGAAATCTACGTGAAAGCAACAAGAAGAAGATCTACAATGCCCTTGTAAGATCTACGTTGCTTTACCCCGCCTCCACTCTCTCATGTGTCTCAAAAACACAAAAGAGGCGTCTTTAAGTAGTGCAAAATAAATGCATGTACCTAATAACGGGTACACGCAGGCATGAAAAAAGACGGCAAGAAGACCTGCACAGAGAGGCGGGGATAATTCCCATTAACAAAGTCATTGAAGAACGGACCCGGAAAATGCAGGATCTGGTTAATCGTGAACTGAGTGATGAAATCACCCAGATGATTAACCAGAACAGAAGAGCTGATTGTCGCCCCAGATTCCCCAGCTCCGCCAACCGAGTGGCTGGCGGAGACGAAGTACCGTTCTATGCGTAAAATGAGATAAAGAAATACCTGTGAAAACAAGATCAAAATAAGTACAAAGAAAAAACTCGAAAAATTACTACGACAACTTACCGAAAAAGACTACCCTACCAAAAAGAAGAAAAACCCCCCGATTACGACGAGAACTTCAATAGAAGAAAACATCCAAAGAAGAAAGAAGAAACAATAATACTATTAAAACACAACACAATAAAACAAAACAATAAGCACGCACCTAAAAGTATTTAAAACATATACAAAGTAAGCAATGCACAACATAAACCATAAAAAACTAAAGTTGCTAAGACAAAGGGCTTGAACGCCATAATAATTATAATTTTATAATTATTACAAAAATCCAATACAACAACAATGAATTCACGCATCCAAGAAAATAATTAAAAGTGATAAGTCTGATCACCAGACCCTAGGCATCTCTTTGCACCTCTACCACACTTCTTTCTCTCTTCTCCACTTGTCTATTTTCTCTATCTATCCACACACCCTATCGTCCTCCCCTCACATGCACCCCCACTTAAACAAAGTCAAAGTCAAAGTCATTTTCCGCTAAAATTTTCGTGTTAGGATTATTTCTCTCGTACATTGTATTTGCAAAATGAGATAGAGACAAGCGAAAATTGCTAAACGTTTCCTGAAGATTTTGTGTGAACTGTTTAAATCCTTCATACGAATGTTTACTTGGTTCGACCCCCCACAAAGATTAAGGAATTAATCATATTTAATAATCACACCTATGTGTTTAAAATCCCTCCAGACCACCGAAATGGCACAGAAAACCAAAAGAGATGGGCTCCTGGCTTTCAGTATGAGGATCCTTTCCTAAAACATCGAACAGGAAAAATTCCACAACATTTGTGTTTTTCCTTTTACAAACTGGAAAATCATCCGAGCCACTCTTGCCCCGACAAGGAGAAGAGAATGCGGGCCAGAGGGTCATAGGTTTAAAGACTGTGCCTCAATCACCAAAAAGTGCCTAAATTGTAACGGTGACCACCGAACTTTGGAACTAAATTCCCCCAGAAGAAAAGAGATAATAAAGAAGAAGGAAGAAGAAGCTCGAGCCCGTAGTACCCAGAGCTACGCGGCTGCAGCATCAAGACCCAACCAAACAACCATAATTCTACCTACGATGCAACTCAAATCCGAATTGAGCTCAAAGATCCTCACATGTGTCATACACGCCGACATAGCCAATATGGGAAGCCCAGGAAGCCACGAGAATGAACTTAATCCACTACTACAGGCAAACAATCTGCCTACAATTAGAGTACCCAAATCCTAGGACTCACTAAAAATACTCAATAGGAGCACAGCCTCATCCAAACCACCGCAAAAAGAAGAAAAGCAGGTAACATCTGAGGAAGATTTAGATGATTCTGAAGAAGAGTCTTCAAGCGACTTGCAATCCGAAGTAGAAGAGAAAGAGACATAACCAAAATCAAGATCCCAGAGGGCCTCCAGGAGTAAATCAAAGACTCCCAGCTCACTCAGGAAACAATTACCAAAGGGAACAAGGGCATGGAAGTAATCCATGAAGAAACTACTGAAAATCCATCCCCTGCTCCTCAAAAGGTCCCTAACAGGGACTCTAGACTGAAGAAACGGTAGATTAGTCCTCATAGTGCAAAGAGACAGCTTAAAAATCTTGAGTATCAACACCGACGGATGGATCACGAAAAGAGTGCACTACGGTAACTTTTTCCAACAAATCGATGCTGACATAATACTCATTTCGGAATACGGATTTAACAGGAATAGGAACATAATCGAGATATTGAACTATGACGTGCTGACAGTAAACCGTTCTCAAGAACGATACGACGGAGCAGCCATTGCAATTAAGAAGGGAGTAAAATTCAAGCAACTCAGAAACTTGGAAGAATCCTACCTCGCCATAGAGGTAGACATAATCCTGGGGAAGATGGTCGTTGCCACGGGATACCGACGCCCAAGACGCAACTATTTGTCGAACCATACTATCACGAGTATACTCGGGCGAAGGGTGCCTACGATATTTATGGGGGACCTGAACCCACGATGTGCTGAGTCTGGGTATACTCGAAACAACGGTATAGGCAGATGCTTGAATACTATCCTGGATAAGAACATCGCCTAGAGATTGGGCCCCGACTTTCCGACCTTCATCACGGAAAGGCGCACCACCAGGCCGGACACCTGCTTGGCCAACTTCCTCTTACCCTTTAATTATCACATGAGCCCTGAAGTAATAGCTTGTAGCGACCATATAGGGATTAATCTTTATATCAACGTTAACCCTATATTGATACCATCACATACAAGGAAGAATTACGGCAGGGCGATTGGGATAATTACGAGCGAATGCTAAGAAATTACATCCCAGCGAACCTCGACGAAGCGACGCTCGAGGAAAGAGACGAAGAAATGGAGCGGCTAGAGATCCAAATGATCAAGGCTCTCAGAGAGTCGATTTCCAAAAGTACATACAGAACGATCTCCGCATACAAATGGACCGATCATATGAAAGGCTTACACCATGAACTGAAAGGATTGTATCAAGTGAGCATCAACACGGGTACATCTCGTGATACAATGTACCGTATGAGTGAAATAAAGGGAGAACTAGAAATTATAATCTACGAACAACAAGATGGGAAATGGAATGAAGCTATCGAAGAACTAGATAGTGAAGCATCACCGAAAAAATTCTGGGTGAAAATCAGGAGAATGAGAGTAAAGCCCCAGATGAAAAAGATGAAATTAGAAGACGACCAAGATTTAATTAAATCAGAGGAGAATGAAATGTAGGAGATTCTCATGAAATACTTGGAACAGATTTTCAGAATCAGTGAAGAAGAAAATGAAGACTTCGACATAGATTTTGAAAATCAGATTATAGACGAGGTGAACGAAATCATTGAAAGGACGCATCCTAACCACCAAGTGAACAGGGAGGAAGGAGAAGAAGAAAGAGTGACGCTAGAAGAACAAGAAAGCGCGCTCCACTTCTTTAAGCAAAAAGCTCCAGGACAGTCAAGTTTGGCAAAGTTAAACTTTGTCAAAGCACCGAGATGTGGGCGGAAAGGTTTATTCAACATCTTTAATGCTTGCCTAAATGTAGGCTACTTTCCCGACGCATACAAAATGGCAAAAATGATCTTTATTGTCAAACCTGGAATTCCCAAGACGAGGAAGGAGAGTTTTTGCCCAATGTCCCTTCTGGAAATTGGGGAGGGGGGGAACTCTTAGAGAAAATCCTGAATAGGAGACTGGTCAAGCACTTGGAGGAAAATTCCCTCTACAACGAACAGCAATACGGCTTCAGAAAGAAGAGAAGCACCGAGATAGCAATGAATGTCATCACGGAAAAGATTCCTCAAGCGAAGAAAAACAGGAGCTATATCGACATAGTATGCAGGGACGTGTCAAAGGCATTCGATAAAGTATGGCTAAGAGGGATGCAATGCAGATCCCCCGGCTGGGTTTGAGCGCAAAACTTGAATAAATCCTTTGTGATTATGTCATGGAGAGGTCGGCCTACATCAATATAGGGCGCACGGACGGTCCCATCTTTAATCTACAGGCAGGATTGCCTCAAGGCGGGTGCCTCAGTCCAACCTTATACTCGATACATACAGCCGAGATCCCAGAGCCAAGCAACCCCACTAGCCTGAACTTCCAGTTTGGCGATAACATAAGTCAACTCATAGTTACTGGATATAGAAACGCGCCTTGGCAAGCTTGAATGACTGCCGAGGAAATAAGAAAAGTCAACGTATATGAATCAAAATGGAAAATCCAAAATAATGGCGATAAATTCAAGATCGTCCCATTAGGAAGAAGAAAAAGGGCAGATGTAAGAGTGGGGGATACGCGTTATCCCTACACGAACGAATGCAATGTACTCGGGATGAAGGTCACTTCTAACGGGTACAAGAAGCAAGTCACAGAACGGATCCAAAAAGCATCTTAGGCAGTCAGAACCCTCTATAGCTTCAGAAACCTCAGCGAAAAGAATAAAAAGAAACTGTATCTGACGCTAGTCAGACCCACCCTCATCTATCCCTCAGCATCTCTGTTCGGCGTCTCAAGAACAGCAAAAGAAGAAATTCAGAGGATACAAAATAAATGTATGTATATCCTCACCAATACACGAAGGAGGGATAGGAGGAAGCAAGTGGATCTGCACAGAGTGGGGGACATCAACCCGCTCAATACGATCTTAAAGGAAAGAGCGTCAGATATGAAAGAGAAAATTACAATGAATAGACCAAGGAAATTAGAGCACTCATCGCAGAAAACCAACGAGGTCCAAGTCGCGCAAGATTCCCAAGCAGCGTCAGCAAGCTTGGAGACGCAATTGTCTCATTTTTTGCATAGGAAAAAGCTATCGACCAAAACTAATGATGAAAAGCAACCGATAACGAAGAAACCAATCGATTTTACCTCGATACCAACGAAGACTATAACTACCTAGTGATAACAATGTAGAATACAAATGAAGAAAATAGGTAAGTACGAATCACAGAACACATAAAACACGAAAACTACAACCAAAAATGAATATAGAAAAAACATTTACAAAAATCAAATAAGACACACGTAAGAATTGATGTAGAAACAAAAACAGATAAAAGGAACATAAACAACCAAACTACACGTCAAGTTAACATTGAAAGCTAAATTAATACACGAATCCAAAGGTTTGAACGCCTTATAGTAATATATATATATATATATATATATATATATATATATATATATATATATATATATATATATATATATATATATATGAAAAATTAAACCACATTCTCCGAAGACAATTTAATTCAGAACAGTTTCGGTGTATCTCACACCCTTTTTCAACTGACACTAGATAGAAAATATTTGAAACACCGAAACTTTTTCTGAATTAAATTGTCTCCGGAGAATGTGGGTTAATTCCTCATCTTTTCTTGCGATATTGCATTTATTTTCATCATATATATATATATATATATATATATATATATATATATATATATATATATATATATATATATATATATATATATATATATATATATATATTTATATACATATATATGAATGCAATGTCCCGCAGGGAAAAATGAAATGGTGTTTCCAAGTACGTGCGAACTTTATTAAGTTCTTTATCAAGGATAACTAAAAGAAATAATATTATATCAGAGGTATATATACGAAATAAAAGTATGAAAGACCGCCTCAAAAACAAGAAATCACCAATGAGGAAGACGGAAGGGGCGGGGTAAAGATTCACATTAAGAATTACAAGAAGCAGGTAGTAAGGTCAAACTGAGAAGACGGAAAGGGTAACAGATTAAAAGAAATGGAAACAGCCTAACGAGGGAGATTATAAGACAAGAGGAGCGAAAAGTGGGGAAAATACAATGTACATAACAGAGCAGTGACATTTAAAAAAAAAAGTTAAAAAAAAAAATGGGGGCCACATAACTAAAGATTGTATATAAAAAACTAAGAATAAAAACCAGAACTAATTTCTTTAAGTATTAGTCTTTTAATTATAGCATCTATTTTATATAAGCCAGGAGAAAGGTTAAAATTATCACATTGGCTTATAAAAGCACATTCAATGATGTTCCTTTTTATAGGGTCATTGGAACGATAAATAATTTTTGCCGAGTCCCAGTTAATTAAATGGTTCTTATCTGACATATGGACAAAGAAAGCACTGTTATCTTCCCCTCTACGGACATAATATTTATGTTGATTTATGCGAAGCGGAATATTCAAGAATATGAATAAGAATAAGAATAGGAATAGGAATAAATTTAAGAATAGGAATAAGAATGAGAATAAGGATGATAATGTGAATGTGATTGGAATAAGAATCAGAATAAAGTTAAGAATAAGAATAAATATAAGAGAACGTATAAGAATAAAAATAAGAAAACGAATAGGACTAAGAATAGGAATAAATAAACGTATAAAAATAGGAACAAGAATAGGAATAATAATAAGAGAAAGAATAAGAATAAGGAGGATCTTAGATCGAAACTAAAATTACAGGAAAAACAAAAAACAAAATGAAACCACAGCTGTGTATTCTATTTATAGGTATCGCATCATATCTTAATTTTTATTTCGTCCAAGGTCATCACAGTCAACTCAAGTGTTGAAAAACCGGGTTCAAATTAAAAGGCTATGAGTAAGAAGAGTGCTTAGGAGAGTTAAGAATAAGAAAATTGAATTAAAATAGAATAAAAATGAGAACGAGAATAGGAATTGTGAGAGGTATATGAATAAGAAAGGTGAATAAGAACAGGAATAAGAATGGATTTCGGAATAGGAAATCAAACACAAATCGATGTCTTTGCATGAATGCAAAAAGTGAATGTCCCAACCGTTATAACAAAAGTGTAATAAATCCCTACATTAACCGTGCTTTCACCCATTGCTCCACATAGAAAGAAACATAGGAAGAACTCGAGCGTGCTACACAAGTACTCGTAAATAACGGGGTTACAAACGGCGACATACACACCGCTATACCTAAGAACATGGAAAGATGGTATACGTCACCTATAAGTAGTACCAATCAACAAGACGAAAGAAACACTATTAAACTATACTACCAGAACATTATGAGCACAGCTTAAAAGACTGATGAAAGAATAATGAATGAAATCATAAACAGAAGTAAAACACAAAATGAAAATAGTGTATCAGTCATAATCTACTACAGTAGTAAACGAACATATAACCTTATCATGAAAAACAACCCAGGACCTCACCTAACATCTAAGTAGAGAAGTCATTTAAATATATGAATATACTTGCAAAATGGGAGACTGTAATCTCCTACCTCATTCATATATTGGAATGACTGAAACAAAGTTAACACGAAGAAGGAGTTACCATCCAAACAATGGTGCCCCCCAAACACACACGTTGGAAAAACATGGAAGACAACTGGACCGGAAGTCACTCGAAGATAATACCAACATCCTATCATATACTCCAAACCGTCCACAGCTAATTATATTAGAAGCATTATATATAAAAGAAAAATAGCCCAAATAGACAAACAAACATACAATTCACTCTGCCTTCGTCACGTCCATGCGCTCCAAATAATAATTCCTAGCCAGATAAATCCTGTGCCCGTCATAGATTAAACATAGGAAGCAGAATCAAAGACTTGCTTTCAATGTAATTTTTCGGGGGTTCAAACAGTCTCAAAATCTTCATTTCATTGTTGCTTTTTTATTTAAGAATTTCACTTCTTAAATAACGAAGTATATAAAGTCCCATTCTTCAATTCATTAAGTTAGAAATATGAACCTTTGATAATAATACTGGTGTGTATCGAAACGCGTCAGGCCAATAAATTTATTTATTTTGCTCAGAAAATTAGTTTCGTGCCCGCGTTTGTTAATATTTTTTAGTATCTCTTTTTCTTTTGTTATTATTAGTTTTTATGTTTCCTAACTTTATTCGAACCTTGTCAAAATAAAAGTATAAATAATATCTTTTTAATTATCCGAATCGGTGATGGACATTCTCTTGGGCCAATATTTGCAAATTTAAAATAGTTCCCATATACAGAAGAAAAGTAGTAGACATCAACGTCGACAATGTATGAAATGGATACAGTAACGACTATAAAGTACTGGGTTTGACAATAACAAAATCCGATTACACAAAACACGTAGCCGATAGAATTGGTAAATTAAGACATTTAAGTCAAGAGAATAAAAGGAAGATTTTCCATGCGATTACCCAACTAACACTGATCTACTCAGTAATCGCAATGTATAGATTGTCAAGAACTAAAATGATTGAACTTTAAAGATTCCAGAACAAAGCAATGTAGCTAGTGACAAATAAAAGACGAGCAGAGAGGAGAAGTATAGAAGAACTACACAGAGAAGCCAACGTCGAGCCCTTAAACAGGATAATCATGAAGAGAGCAAAAGGAGTCATCGAGAGGACATTTGACGAAATCGGAGACGAACTTTCAACGCAAATAGAACTAGAAATAGACTGGAGGCCTCACTGGCTCTTTCTAGGCAGGCTGATGATCGAAAATGAGGATGAAGAAGAAGAAGACCTAACAAATGTGAAAGTGAACAGATAAAAGGGAAAACATACATGCAAGAATAGTCAGTTAGAATACAACATAACATGCGAGAAAAACAAACAAATTCTACTTAAAAACAAACACACACTAATAACGGTGTGAACAACAACTATAAGTACTAGTGAACCAAAACAGAAGGAACAGACACCGGATCTCAGGTACTTTCCCTATAACTATAATTCCAACTTGTAGCTAATTAAAATGGACAGAGATTAGCTTGACCTCCAAGCATCTTGCGGCTCACTGCACACTTCATCCTTCTTTCCATTCCTCACTAACTCTTGGTTACTGTCTTTCTTAACGGGTTCTACAAATATACGTGGGTGGGTGATGCACACCCTGGTATAAGCCTGCGTTTTAGATGTAGAGTCAAGATCGCCGAGGTCATCTGTTTGATCTTCTACTAGTTTCTTGCTATACTATCGCTCCCTTTCCTCTTCCTCTCTCTGTCCTCCTCCTCTTTTCGCTGTTACCCTCTCACCAGTGCCACAAGGCACAGGAAGTGGGTAAAGGGGGAGTTTTTTTAATAACCCTTCTCGGTATCGCAGAAATTTAATATATTTCATGTTTGGTACACCGTGGGTATCTTTGATAAATCCTTTCTTATGAACGGGAATCTCAAGAGGATTGGTGTGGTTAGTATATTTATAGCACGAAAATAATTAGATGGACTTCGTTTGCTGAGATACCGAGAAGTGTCTTAGATAGGTAAATTGATGAATTCCTCTGTTGATTATTAAAAATTTTTTTAGAAACCACACCTTCCCTTGAGGTGCAATTGCTCCTCATTCAATCATCTTTAACTTAGTCATTTATATATAATCGCTGATAATACTATTTATCGAGATATTTCTATCCCCATATTTTTCGCAATTTTATGTTTAATCAATTTGTAAAATATAAAAAGAAATATCACCACATTTATCATTATCATTTATGAAGTAATCATATTTCTAAAGCGTTTTGGAAAAAGTTTGCCTTTAAATTTCGTCAAAACTATACAGTAAAATGCGTGGGGTCACCCAAAACCAGAATCGACTGGAAAATATGAATGCCCGTGTAACATGACCAAAATTATGAAATGAATAATCGAAATATTGTATGCATTTTGGGTGAATTTGCCATTAAATGTCTCCATAGTTGGGATCACTCTGAACCGGAATCTACTGACAACATTAATTCATGTATAAAATATTTAAAAAATATATGTCCTTTTGAGTGAAATTTGCCTTTAGATTTCTGCAATACACTACAGTAAAATGTGATGATCCTTTCAGTGATTATATTTGGGATCACTGAACCAAAATCCACTGACTACCATGTTTGTATTTTAATTTAACCATTTTGTTCCTTCGATCAAACTATCAATTTGCGCATTAAAAAAGTGCTAGTGATGATAAATTTATCTCAATTCAAATTCTTTATCAGAATCTTTTTCTAAGTTTTCTATTTTATTATAAATTGTAATCATTTCATCAGTTAAAAAATGTTATCCCGATAAACTTTTAGCAGCAAATCAATGAATCGCATAAAAAAGGCATTATGAAAAAAGAATCCAACTTGTGCGATAGTTTTGACCTATCCTTAACGGCTGGGTAATAATTTGATAAGGATAATAAAAGGGAATATATGTAAGTGATTTATTATTATCACTTTAACATTATTCTATGATTAAGCAAGAATGATAATAACTTTTAAAGCATTATACAAAATTGTAAAACATAAAATAATATAGATGTAAATAATATTTCATTTTATTAACGATTCAAGCGATTAATATTTAAGCTCTTCCAATTTTATAACAGCTTTGTTTAAAATTTTATATTGACCACATAAATTTTTGGTAAGTCCCTAAAATATTTATTTTTCTAATAACTATCATTATTATTTTATTCTCTTCATTACCTTGTAGCAAATTATTTTAAAACAAATTATTACCCCCTAAAAAAATAAAAAATGCATATGGCGAATCAAATGACACAGTTTAATTTAAACCGATTTTGCCTTTTTGCTTTCCTTATTATCAGATAAATCATTATTTTCACATTCTGAAGTTAAACATCTAGATCTTTTTTATATTATTTACGCCAATTTGATCGTAAATTTTATGTAATAGATATTTTAAATCTTTGAATTCATTATCAACTTCATTTTTAAAATCACTGCATTCTGTTTGAATATCTTTTTGGCATTGCCTGCATTCATTTCGAATCTCATTACTCAATTAACCGATTTCAAATTAAAATTTATTGGTCGTTTCGATTATTACATTTTGAATTTCCTCTTTAACTTCAATGCTTTTAATTTCTATTTTATATTTTTATTCGTTGCATTCAAATTCTATTTCACTTTTCAATTCATCTTTAAAATCGATTAATTTTTTTTATCTCATTTTTTTAGTTAATTTTCTGTCCGTATAACATTTTATCATTTCTTTTTCCATGAATCGAATAATTCATCATTTTTTATTAGCAATAAAACATTCGAGTTCATACCAAGCTTTTGATCTACAAACGGTTTTACTTTCCATTTCTTAATTAAATTGAACCTTTTGATATTTTCAGATGTGTCAAACTCCTCTGTTGAAATATATTTATTTTTTCTTTCTTGAGATCTTTTTCTTAAAAAAATCTTTTTAAACTTTTTTTATCAAGTTTTAATCGTTCTTCATTTATGTAATATTTATATAAATCACTAATTTGCCTTATACAAACTTTTTTCCATCTTCTTTATATTTATATATTAGAGGAGTTAAAGAATAATAGCTTGTTGCTGGCAATCGGGCAACGTTCAAATGAGGGTCACAAAACAATTCATTTCCTTTATATAACTTCTCCATTGGTTAAATTTGCAAAACTAAATTTTGCAAAACTAATTTGAAAAACTAATCTTTGGGGTGAATAGAATTCTCAAGCAAGAAATAGGAGAATGATTTTAAAAGGTTAATTTAATATTGATCATAAATTATGAAATGTGTCGCTTTTTAAAAAATTAAAACACTTTGCCTTTTGTTAAATTTGTATTTGGATTATTTACTTCCATCTTCCCCAAAATAGGTATAGGTGAATTTTCCCTTAATATCTCAACGATAATTTTGACCTATCCTTACGGATTAATATTCATTTGTAAAGAATACAAAAGGAATATATGTAATTAATTTATTATTATTAATGTAATTGTTAATGCATTCTACCGATTTGTCAAATATAAAAATAAAAAAAATAGAGGAAAATTATACTTCATTTAATGAACTATTGAAGTGATTTTATATAAGCTAGAAAGTTTTTCGCCCAATTGCTACCGAAGATATTGAATAATTCAGCCCCTATTTCTGTGAGCTCAAGTCCCTCCTCCGAAGTACTTTAGTAAATTTTTGTCACGTGAGTTAATTAGATTCCTACCTGAAAAGCCAAATGAATACTATCATAAGAAAGAAGGCAAACCTTTGAATGTGACAGAAGAGGAAATATGCAAATTGAGATTGACACTTTCAATCTTCCTCAACTACAACTGTATTGCAGCGGTAATCACAGAATTTATATAATTGCCTTTCAATAGGTACAGTGGAGTTGGGAACAATTCACATTGTGTCAATAATCTAGTAGACAGGAATAATATTGATCAATATATAAAAGTACGTCCAATTATTGATTTATATCTCAATACCCATCCAGAAATGTATTTAGAAAAAGAGATGTGTGTAGAGGAACAAGGAGTACCATTTAATGGTAACGTACATAGTAGCCAATACATAAAAGGAAAGCCTCATCCATGGGACATGAATGTTTTTTTAAGTCCACAAGAATACCGAGAGAGTATTCTGACTTAGGAATAGAGGGTTCTGTTCTAATGTCTCTGGCTGAAACCAAGATAGAACCTTTTGAAAATTCCTCTTTACATTTCGAGAACTATTTCGCTTCCCCATTTTTAGAAAGGAGTCTTTTCAGAACTAGGGTTTTTTGCAACAGGAAATGTTAGACGAAATAGAGTTGGGAAGAATCCTTCCTTGAAGAGCAACAAGAAATAGAATAAAGAAAACAAAAGAGGTGCAATTAATGGGTATACTTCAAAATAGGCCCTTGTGCCTTTTTATGTGTCAGGACAACTCAGTAGTGCAAATGATATCAACATTCTAAAAATAAACTACTGGATCTTTTTTTATTATTTGTTTCAACTTGATAGTAAACATTTGCCTCCATTCATTGTGGGAGAAGGCACAATATGGACTCAAGGGACTCCCTTCTCCTTTCTTCGGGTTCGGAGAGAAATGAAGGAGCCAACCCCGGCCGACCTCTCTGCAGAGTGTCCCTCTCCTACTCACGTCGTCTTGGTTTGGCCGAATGCAAGTAGGAAACAGGCGAGAGACTGAAGAGGGTGTAGAGAGAGGGGCAGAAGAGTAAATAAGAAAAGTGAAAAGTTTTAAATGTGCTGGAGCTTAATTGTTGACCCTAGTTGGTCTCCACAAAGAACGGGAGGGGGAGAGTGGGATAGGGGGCGGGTAGAACCAGATTTCTCGGGAAGATCTACACTTTGTTATTATTTTAATATCTCTCAGTGTTTGGTTCTCTATTTTATACTCACTCTCCACCTGTTCGCTCTTTCTTTGTTGTTCGTTGGTCTCGGCTGTTGACCTTAGAGGCTGGGTATGCTAGCCGATCTCCTTATGTTTTCGTGTTTATCATGACCTTTTGACCTTCTCCTCGACTGAGGGCATCTGCGTCTCAGCGGGGTCATCTTTATAAGTTTTCAAGCCGTTGTCTTGTTTCCTTCTGTTTTTTTTTATATTATTTCTTCTTCCAACTATCTTTTCGTTTATCGTTTTGGTGAATATCTGTGTGTCTTCTATTTGCAGTTTCTTTCTACTGCTTTGGAATCTGGTGTTTGTTCTAGTATGATCCTTAATATTGGTCTCCTTCTATAGGTCTTGGTTTTTCTTTTCTATATCGCTCTACACTACCTTCGCTAAGAGTAGAGCTAACACAGGATAAGTATACAATCTGAATCATATTTCCATTTCTCTTCTATTTCTGGAGCCTCTTTGGTATTAGGTATAAAGATCCAATAGACATCTTGCTTCCTCGATAAAGCAAGTTAAGGACGAAGAAAATCTGCAAAACAATGTGGGAAAATAATAAATAATGTAGAGTTACATAATTAATAAATTCTTATGGATATAAAAAGAGTAGAGTTGGAAATATAAAAAAATAGTAGGAAAGAACCTAGAATTAAAATTTGGCAATATATAAAAACAAAGCAAGTAAAAAACCTCTTTTTTATTAGCTAACCCTGGCAGAGGAAAATACCATGAATAAGAGAAGATCCTAGACTCACAAAGACCCTGGATAGAGAAGTCATCCAAGAACCAGCAGAAGGACAAACTAATGAAAAGCAGATCTTAATCATAAAAGGACAGAAAAAAACAATAAAATTTGAAAAAATAAAGATAAATAAGGAAAGAGGAACGCTACTTATTGGCGACAGTATCATAAATGCTTAGGATAAAATGTTGTAAAAAAAAGGCCAGAATGTTTATTCATTTGTTTTTATATTTAATGCGCGAAAACCAATAGGGTCATAGGCACATTCAGGTCGGGATACCTTCCATATAATAGATGCGACAGGAAATGACATAGGATCAAAATAATTGTTTTAACTGATAATGAACCTCCTCAAATTGTGGAAACCAATTTTGATGGGAAATATCAAGAGGAAGGAGTTCATCTAAATGACCAAGAAAATAAAACATTTTTATCTATATTAGAGAGAGAGAGCTAGAAACCACTCAGGCAAACGCCTTGAGGAGTGAAATAAACACTACATCCTGAAAAATGGATAAAAAAAGGAAACTAGAGGGGAAAATAAAAGAGGTAAACACGGATTAAAAAACATTAAATATAAATTATATGCCAAATATAATTACCAAATATTAAAGGCTTAATAAAACAAAAATCATTTGAAATTGAACACATATTTAGATTTGATCATTTATGATCAACCAAAAATATTTTTTCTCAATGAAACTCAACCTTGATATAAAAGAGACAGAGTCTCGCACAAAGTAGAAATCCCAAATGCCACCAGGCATGACAAGTGACCAAGAGGTTTGATGGTTATATATGAAAAGTTCCTAACCTTGAATATGCAGAAAAATAACCATAGAAATAATGATAGATTGGAACTTGAATTACTTTTCGTAAAATTAAATAAATTTAAATTAATAATATAGGTAGGGTATGGAAGACATAATGTCAGCGTCTATTTTTGTAAAATAATAATTTTTGTTTTCACAAACCCTTAGAATCATTAAAGGGGAACGTGTGTCAATAGTAATTTAGCCAATAGTCTTTTCTACACTCTTTTGTAAAATAGTTAAAAAAAATTAGGCTTTTAATCATAAAATTATAAGATTTATTAAATATTTATATGTAGGATTCGAAGTTATTTGCAGCCGTTCATATTCTTGTACCTAAGATTCAAGACTCCTATTCCTCAAAAGATGATTCATATACGACAGGTGAATCGTCCCTTTTAATTTTTCATTGTTAAAAGGTTAATTTCTTTTTAGGTGAGGATATAGCCATAATTAATAACCGAGGGAGAGCTAGGTTTCAAAAGAATAATCTAACTAACCTAAAATGATTTGGATTAGTTAGCCCTTCCAACTCACAGCCTTCTGTATCGCAGAAAACGGATATATTTTTCGATATTTCGGTGCAGGTCTTTGCTAAATACTTGATAAGAGCTTGGAATTGAACCCTTTTGTTCTTCGGTGAACCTATCATTTTTCCCATTACAAAATGTTATTAATGATAGAATTATCTCAGTTAAAGTTGTTTTATCATAATCGTTGACTAAGTCTACTATTTTATTATAAAATGGCATCATTTCAAAAGTCAAAAACTGTTCTCCTCTTAAATATTTTTGATCAAATCAATGAATCGCATAAAAAAGGTAAAAGGAAAAAAGAATCAATCTCAGCAAAATAATTTGTATGTAACTTTTCCTTTAATACTTGAGCGATAATTTTGACCTATCCTTAACGGCTGATTAATCATTTTTAGAGGAAAACAAAAAGCAATATATATATCAGCAATTTATTAATATCAATTTACCATTATTCTATGATTTACTAAGGATGATAAGAACTTTTAAAGCATTTTACGAAATGGTAAAATATATATATAAAATAGATGTAAATAATAAATCTTTTTATTAACTATTGAAGCGATTTTCTATAAGCTCTTCCTATTTTGATAAAAGTTTTGCTTAAATTTTATTTTAATTACGTAAATTTTATTCATTCCCTGAAATTATTTATTTTTGTCAATAACTATAATTATTTTGTTATTCTCTTCATTAAATTGTAGTCAATTATTTCAAAACAAATTATGACATTGTGCCATAAAATATTTAAAAGTCCCAAATATTGCATGTGAATAAATTGCCAAATTTTTGTAATTTAAACAGATTTTGCCTTTTTGCTTTTATTATCATTATATAAATTATTATTTTCACATTCTGAATATAAACTTCTGGATCTTTTTTTAATATTTGCGTCATTTTGATAGTAACTTTTATCAATTTTAATTTGCAAATCAGTGCATTCAAATTGAATTTTATCGTTCGTTTCACTTATATTTTGAATTTCCTCTTTATTTTTAATTTCGCTGTATTCATTTAGAGTTTTATTTTTTAATTTAATATATTCATTTTCCATTTTATCTTGCAATTGGACTGATCCAGATTTAATTTCATCTTTCAATTCATCTTTCAATTCGATGCCATCTGTTTCTATCTCATTTTTTGAGATACTTTTCTGTTTCGTATCATTTTTTATTGTTTCCTTTTTCAATAAATAGAATATTTCATCCATTTTTTTAGCAAAAAAATAGTCGGCTTCAGAGAAATCTTTTGATCTACTAACGGTTTCACTTTCCATTTCTGGCTTAAATTGAACACTAATATTTTGTGGAGTGTCAAACTCTTCTTCTGAAATATATTTATTACTTTCTTTCTCAAGATTTTTTTTTTGTAGTAATTTTTCAGTAACTTTGTTATCAAATTGGATTCGTTCTTCTTTTTTGTAATCTTTATTTAAAACACTACTTTTTGAAAAATTATTAATAATTTCGTCTATATATAATTCTTCTTTTATGATATTTTTAAAATTTTCTTGATACAAACTTTTTTCCATCTTGTTTATGTTTATATATTAGAATAGTTAAAGAATAAGAGCTTGTTACTGGCAACCGGGCAACTTGAAAATGAGCGCCAGAAAACAATTCCTTTCCTTTATATAACTTCTTCATCGATCACGTGTCTGAGCATGTCGGAACTTGATTAAATTTGCAAAACTGATTATTTTTTGTGAATCGAATTCTCAAGGAAGGAATAAGCGAATGATTTTAGAAAGATTCATTTATTTAATGATCATTGATTATTTTCTTTAATTAGTAATTTTGGATTATTATTTCCCTTATATATATGATTGCACCTTAAGGTAATGAAGAGAATAAAATATTAATGATATTTATTAAAAAAAAATATTGATATATAGGATCTAACTAATAATCAAATTAGGGCTTCTGAGCAACAAATCCGTTCGTGAATAATAATCATTACTTGTAAAATTATTCACTTAAAATTAACTAACACTCCATTAATAAAATCTTTACCTAAAACTTCATTTGTTTAAATAGGGAGTTTTTTCCTAATTGGCTACTCTCGATATTTGCCTTAGTTTAATTTATTAAATTAGAGAGGGTTTTATTCTGTACCAACCCCTGGTTGGATCTTTCCGATGTATTTCAGCGGTGTAACAACCAATTGATGTATAAACCTATGAACTCACATCAGTGTTAATATTCGTTTCACCTAAATAAATTGAGTGAAGCATAAGAAATGCGAAAAACATACATAGATCTATAAATATCAGTATGAAAGATTAAGAATATAAATTATATATAAATAGCAAAGTTCAAGGTGATTCATGTTTTTGGTATATAGGAGACAAGTAGTTTACTCTCAAGCTATGCGTCTCCAATTATTTTCTGTGCACTAACACCATCTTGTGTCTCGATTTCTATCCAGCTGTTATAAAATATTTAACAGATACAAAAAAAAGAATATCCGTTTTAAGTGATTCAGGGATATGTGTTTCAGAAGGGAAATTGATAGAAATCATTTACGTTTCTTAGTTAATTCCTGTGAAACTCAGCCTTCCCTTCAATGCCCGATGCTCCTCTCTCATGGGGTTTGAAGTGCATTTGATTATTAACTATGGCTATATTCTACCCAATAACACATTAACTTTTTAACAATTAAAAAGTAAAAGTGATGATTCACGTGTCGCGTATGAATCATCTTGGGAGGAATACGAGTTTTTAAAATAAACACTAATACGAACAGCTGCAAATAACATTGAATCTTTAAAAAGAATATTTATAAAAACTTAGCAGTTTATCGTTTTATGAGTGATTCCATAAAATCTTTTTAGTGTTTCACAAATATAGAGTGTAAAAGACTATTGTTAATTTACTATTGCCACACGCTCCTTTGTATTGACTCGGGGGTTTTCTGAAAACTAAACAATTATCTAAAAGATAATAGATCCTCACATCATGTCCCCCATAGTTTATCTATATTAGTATTATAGATATATTTAATTTTACGAAAACTACTTCAAGTTCTATTTTCCCCTCCAGTTTCTTTTTATGCTTTTTCAGGACGTGTGTAGTTATTTCTTCCCTCCTGGTATTTCCCTGATTTATTTATAGCTCTGTCTCTAATATAGAGGATAATATTTTATTACTATGATAATTTAGATGAACTTCATTCTTCTAATACAGATTGGAGAACCCATCAAAGTAGTCGAGGGTTTTTAAGAAATGGATATTCATTTCTTCACTTGGGGATTCTAGAGTCTTGTTTACACAATTTGGATAATCATCCGAATGCTCTGAATCGTAGACTCTTTGCAATATTGCATAGATTACTACCTTTCTATTTTTTCTTTCTAGGTTTCCGAAGGGTTTGCGGTAGTTGATTATCAGTGAAATCAATTTCTTTGTTACTATGTCAACTCCTGTCGTGCCTATTATATGGAAAGTATTTGGACGTGAGTGTGTCTATGACCCTCTGGGTTTGCGCTCTTCTTCGTCTTCTTCTCGCCTTTTCTCTACCCGGGGTCGCCGTTCATGATGACTCGTTTCTCGATAAAAGATTCATCGATTAAGGTTTTAGCCGACCCTTTGCGGACGTTAATTATAATAACTAACAAATAAACATTCGGCCCCGTTTTTATTTCTTCACATGTTAGAATAATAATTTGCGAACCTTTTCTGATACGGTTAACAATCAGAAGAACTCTAATTTCCTCATTTATATTTATTTTTTAATATGTAAAAAAAATAAATTCTGCTCTTCTATGTTTTAGATTCGCCTTTCATAAGTATGTTTTTTTTCTGGAGGCTCCTGGCTTACTTGTATAACCAGGGTCTTTGTGAGTCTGGTATATTGTCTTCTTTATGGTATTTTTCTCTGCCAGACTTTTCTCATCAAAGCTATGTTCTTTTGATTGATTTGGTTTTTATGTCTTTTCCTCTTTTTAGTTTTAGCTTGGTTCTTACCCTTTTGTTTATATTTTCAACTCTATATTTTTTAAATCTATAAGATGTTCTTAATTTTCTAGCTGTACTTTATTTATTAGGTTTCCAACATTGCTTTGCAGATGATCTGCAAGAATTAATTCATCTATTACATAAGATTTACTGTCTAATTGATGCAAATAATAAAAAAGATCCAGAATTTTATCTTCAGAATGTGAAAATAATGACTTATCTGATAATAAGGAAAGCAAAAAGGCAAAATCAGTTTAAATTAAAAATATTTTGCAATTGATTGACCTGCAATAATTGGGACTTTTAAATATTTTATGTCATAATGTCATAATTTGTTTTGAAATATAGTTTGCTTTGCATAAATAGCCCTTACACACGGCGGTATTTCACGCATTACAATTGGAATTAATGTTTTACATTCGATATTAATTCAAAATATTAATAAATTTATAGAGCCTTATACTATTATATGTAGAATCCAACAATTGCTATTTAATAATACACAAGTGGTTAATAATATAATGTCCTTTAATATTTCTTCGATAGAATGCCTTCATATTTAGGACGTTCAATAAACAAAATGAGTTTATTTTAGAGCGTTTGATACATTTAAATAGAAGGCTTAAGAGCTCAGTTTATTGTATATCGCTTACTATAATTAAAGCTAGATATTTATTAGAAAAATAAAACAAAGTCAATATCTTAATTATTTTTTATAAAGTTAAAGTCATTTAGCGCACAAGGTGGCGTCTTGAAACCTCCCTTGAATGTTGCCAAATGCGACCATATCTCTTATTTTATGCTCAATGCACAAATTCACCTTTTAACTGCTCGATAAAAGTTGATTTATATTAAACAAATAGAATAAAAGAGATTGGCATTGTTACCTACTGAATTTTACAACGATTTTTGTAATTATTCAACGAAAATTATTATATTCCTGTCTTTCGTTCTTTTTTAAAAGGGTTATATGGTTACTGGAATTAACGAAAAGAAAATGTTTTAGTTATTTATAGAAATAAAAGATTTGCCCATGAAAAATTCAGAAAGTTGGAAAAATATGACTAAGCTGTTTATTCTTTTACATTAGATGTATATAGATTAATTTGTGTGTTTAGATTACCCGGAAAAGGTATAGAAATACAGAAAACTCCCTGTTTTCTAAAGGGTCGGATCTGTTTGCCATCTTGAAAGCCTTCTTTACCTAAATTACACTTCAATTCATTATTGGAAGAAAAAGTAAATCATCTGCTCATTTTATCGAGAAATTACATATGTTCATTGATTTATTTACTTTTACATATTTCTTATTAACTCATAATAGTGGCCCAAGGGCAGGTCCATCACCGATTCGGATAATTAAATAAATGAATTATTTCTACTTTTATTTTGACAAAGTTTGAATAAAGTCAAGAAACATAAAAAACTACAAATAATAAAAGAAAAAGAGATAATAAATGTGAATACTACTCAACACTTACTGAATTTATAAATTATATTTTTGCAGGATGAACTGAAAAGACTTTTCTTCTTTACCTAATCCTTTAACGCGTAAGATCAAAAGTTGAAAATGCAGCATCAGATGGTTCATCAGAAAGTGGTGCAACTCTATGTCAAGGTGGAAGAGCTGCAGACAGAGAAGAGCTCTATGTCAAGGTGGAAGCGCTGCAGACAGAGAAGAGCTCTATTGCAACGTGGAAGCGCTGCAGACAGAGAAGAGCTCTATGTCAAGGTGGAAGCGCTGCAGACAGAGAAGAGCTCTATTGCAACGTGGAAGCGCTGCAGAGCTGATACCAAAGTTCATACAAATGCAACAAACTTCTCGTCCTCCCAGTAATAATCAGACCATATTTAAACAAAGACAAAATAAACACATAATTCAGTCATCCAATGAACTCTTTTTAAAAATAAGTGAAATACAAGTTGAAAATTTAAAGAATGTAACAAGTGACATCATTACAAAGAGGTATGTGGAACAAAGAACTAGAACCACCGGATATACCAAAGAAGCTCCCAAGAACTCCTACTCATCTGATGTATAAGAACTCCCTTCGCATTTAATGGACGAACCTACCTTCCAAAACGATGGGGTTGCTATGGCGACGCCACTTAATTAACACTAGAGGATTTCTACATTGGCGAAATCAGAAAAAAAAGTAATATAAGAAAATAACAATTATAAACCGGATTTTTTTGTGAGTTATGTGGATTACATATTGACTAAATACGAATGCAAAAACAAAGCCTATTAAAATTTATATCTGATAAACCATAAGAAAACCTTTCGACTTCTAAGACATTAAAACTTCTAGAAAAAATAGAGGGAAAGCAAATAGGCCACTATTTACGAAACAAACAAACCAAGAAGTTTAGATGAACTTCTCCGATCCAGAAAATCAAACTATACCTAATTAAAAGCCTGATTCAATGTGCATACACAAAGGGTTCAACCTAGAACTCATTTTACGAAGAAATATAAAAATATAGACGGAATTTAATTAACGACGACTTCACACAATATATCGTCAATACAATCTATTAAACTATTACCACGCTATTCAATGAAGACAAAAAAAAAAGAAGCATATTTATTTTGAGTAAAATGAGACGAAAATAAAGAGATGAAGCACGTTTGATAGATATGTACATGCAGTTTAATGGGATCATTCCCACGATCAGTAATGTCGAAGATGAAGTCGATAACGATAGCTATACATTTCCTTCATACCAAGAAGAGGGAAACAAACACAGGAAGATAAATAAATACAGGGAATAAGGATAATAGGCAATGGATGCCAAGGGAGTAAGTTTTTCCACGCTTGAGTCGAATGCGATGACCTTGGGGCAAATAAAAAGTAAGATATGATGCAATACTTAGAAATAGATTACACAGCGTTGGTTTTATTATTTTTTTATTAAATTAAATCAGTATCCTAAATCTGAGGTTTATCGAGTTTATATTATAAAACTATTAAAGGTGCAGAGAGACCAGAGCTACCACAGGATAAGTATACAACTCGATCGTATTTCCATTTCTCTTCCATTTCTGGAGCCTCCTTGGTATTAGGTATAAAGATCCAATAGACATATTGCTTCCTCGATAGAGCGAATTAATCAGGAAGATCATCTGCAAAGCAATGTTGGAAACCTAATAAATAAAGTTCAGCTAGAAATTAAGGAAGTTCTTATAGATATAAAAGAGATAGAGTTGGAAATATGAAAAAATGGGAAGAACTAAGCTAAAACTAAAAAGAGAAAAAGAAATAAAAACAAAATAAATAAAAAAACATAGCTTTGATGAGATAATTTTTGCAGGGGAAAATACCATAAATAAGACAATATTCCAGACTAACAAAGGCCCTGGTTATACAAGTAAGCCAGGAGGCACCAGGAAAATACATACTCATAAGACGCAGATCATAAACATAAAAGAGCAGAATTTTTATTTTAAAAAAAAGGAAAAAATAAATCTAAATGAGGAAAGTGGAGTGCTACTGATTGGTAACTGTATCATTAAAAGTTAGAAGAAAAGGTTCGCAAATGATTATTCTAACATGTGAAGAAGTCAAAACGGGGCCGAATACTTATTTGTTTGTTTTTAGGATTAACGTCCGCAAAGGGTTGCTTAAAACCTTAATCGATGAATCTTTTATCGAGAAACGACTCATCATGAAGGGAGACCCCGTGTCGTGAAAAGGAGAGGGTGAAGAGCGCGAACCAGGAGGGTCATAAGAACACTCAGGTGCGAATACTTTCCATATAATAGGCGCGGCAGGAATAAAGCCATAATTAATAATCCAATCCTCTTTGGAACCCCTGAGAAGGAGAATCGTACTCTCAAGAGAAGGCTTGGTTTCAAAGAAATTATTTGAAATGATTTGTAGTAGTTAACCCTTCCCAATCACTGTCGAATATATTCTCAGAAAGCGGATATATTTTGCTTTTTTCGGTGGGTATCTTTGCTAAATACTTGATAACAGCTGGGGAAAATCAAGAGTGAGAAAGCATATAACACAGAAATTAGTTAGAAAGACATCTCTGGAGAGTAAACTACTCGTCTACCATCGATTTCGAAGCAGTTTGGCTTTTGATTCTTCCTATATACCAACCAAACGAATCATCTTGAACTTTGCTAAATTTTATAAGCTTTGTTATTACTACTTTATACAGATATTTCCATTCCTATATCTTTTTTCGCAATTTTATACTTTACTCATTTATTCTAGGTGAAACGAATACGCCAACTGATGTCAGTTCAATGGTTTCTTTATCAAGTGGTGGTTACACCGCTTACATAAACCCGAAGGGACAAACTAGTGGTTGTTACAGGAAAAAATAACCATTACTTAATTTACCCATCAAAACTCCTGCAAACATCGAGAATGACTAAGTACAGTAAAAAAAATCCTTTTTTGTATATATGAAAGGTCTAGTGTAGATTTTATTAACGCTAGTAAATTTTAAGTGAATGCTTTTAACAGTAGTGATTATTATTCACGACCGGATAAGTTAGTCATAAGCCCTAATTGGAGTTTCACCATTGGGAACCTATCTATAAATAAGAAAACTGTTCAATTGCATCTTTAAATTGTTTATTGACAATCAAAGCTACTGCAATTGCCCTCTCGCTACCAGTTGTTGGAATATTTTGTTATGACGACCCTGTTTCTATTTTAATTTAACCATTTTGTTCTTCGATTACAAAAGTGTTATAAATGTTAAAATTATCTAAATTAAAATTCTTTTATCAGGATCTTTTTCTAAGTTTTCGATTTTCTTATGAATTGTTAAAGAGTCAAAAAATGTTATCCCCATAAAATAGGTAAAATAGAAAACAAGTATCCATCACTGCAAAAATCTGTTTAAGTGACCTTTTCATTTCTATTTGAGTGATAACTTTGACTTCTCTTAATTAAGCTTGACTGCTTTGTCTGCTTTACCAAGTTGACTCCCGCTTTGACAGCAATCTTTGAAAATTAAATAAAGTGATTTTTTAGCGAGATAGTGAAGAGAGTGATTTAACTTGTTGATAGTATCGCGAATGTTTGTTCATCGATTGATTCGTAAGTGGACCACCGGCTTTCTTTGTTCTACGATGGTGCGGGGACGGATCTTCGCTCCTACGTGGATTATTGTATTGAGGTAAAGTGATAATTTTATTTGGACATTGGCCCTCTGATCTCCTTCACCCTTTTTTTCCCTCACCACTTTCCTATACAAGTGTTTTTTCCTATTCTTTCTCCCATGTGTAAACACCCAGAGACAGTTGGGATGAGTGTAAAATGAGAGAATCCCTTCGAATAACTCTTCGGGTCCTCTCGGAGGGCCCGAAGCCGGATAGAGGTACGGTTTTCAAAAAAATTTATAGTAATATAAAAATTGCACTGGTTCGACTGATAGACATCCCGAATGGATACTCTGCCATTTGTGCGAGGGAGGCTGATTGTGAGGCCTTAACCTCAAGCAAAGCAGTTGAATGCCTCAAGACGATAAACCTAATACCACACACACCACCCCAAATAAAGAAACACCTTAGTGTCATCTGCAGGCGCCTCGACTCTTGGGTTGGGAGCCACTCAGCAGAAGACATTAAAAACGAATTGGAAAGAAACCACCCTTGGGCGAAAGTTGCTGAGGTTTTAAAATTTAAAACATACACGTACGTCTTCAAGGTTGTCTTCGAGGATACGGTTATGGCGCAAAAGGCAAAAGAACTAGGCTTACTGTTGTTCAGTGTTAGAGTCTGCTCGAATCAAATTGAGAGGGAAGAGTTTGTCCATTCACAAATGTGCTTTAGGTGCTATAAATACGGCAAACATACCACCTCAAGCTGTCCTGAGAAAAAAGACCAACTCTTTGCTCCATATGTGCAGGTGGCAACCATTTTTGGCGCGACTGCAAGAGTACATCACCAAAATGCTTGAACTGTGAAGGCCCCCACCGGACTATGTCCATGGCATGCCCGATCAGGAAATCGGAAATCCTCAAGGAAACAAAGTTACGACGTGAAACAGAGGAGAAAAAGGTGAATTCGACATACGCCAAAGTCGCAAAAGACGCTATTGCCGAAACGAATAACCAAAGAACCTATCTTAACATAGAAAACGAGCACTCCACAAAAATTATGTGCTGCATTTATTATGCACACATAGCAAACATTACACGCCCAGGAACATTCGCAACCGAAGTCAATCGTATGCTCGTAAAGAACGGCTTACAGGAGATGTGGTTCCCCGACACCTGGCCGTCAGAGGAGGTTATGCGCATAAGTGTAGCCCCTCAGTGCCCAGAACCGTGACAGAAGGTACCTACCCCACAGAACACAGCCATCACACGCGACCCATGCCTCAACAAAAAGAAACATACTCCACAGACAGAAAAACCAGCGCCACTTACACCCCAAAAGACTGACACAACTACACCCAAAACCCACGAGAAATCACCAACAAACGAAGCAGTGCGACCGAAAGAGACCAGGTCTCCGAGGTCGAGAAAAATCTCAAAAACATGTGGCCCCAGGTCAACCTCCTCATCTCGAGGCAGAGAGACCCAATTGAAATACCACTCGAGAGGTTTCAATTTGAAACTATATGCCCCCGAATCGGCCCCTTTCCCCACCGAAATCGAGTCTCACGAAGTGTCTGATGGTCTTAAAACCGGAAGATACAAGTGGGAATGCTCCGATTTGGTACCGGTACGGCAAGTTGAGGAGGCTCTCTCACGTAACATGGTAAAACTGACCACCGACTGCTTCTATACAATTAAAGATACTGAATTCAGGAAAAAAAGAAACGGCAGGGAGCGCACCCCGACCAGTACACCACATGGGGCTAAAGTGGACCGCGAATAAGCGTCCAATTTAATCCCATACATATAAAAAACCATACGTTACACAAAATGACTGACAAACTAATAATAATACAGATGAATGTCGATGGGTGGGATGGAAATGGTTCCATCTACGGCAACATCTTGCGACAGAATGACCCTGACATAATACTCATTAATGAACACGGAATGACCGCTCATAAAGAGATAAAATTTTTCAATACAACGTCATCAGCAAAAATCACAGCCAGGAAAGGTATGACGGCTGCGCAATAGCCGTCAAAAAAAAGGATTAAAATACAAAAGACTACCCGACTTAGATGAATCTTACCTTGCCATTGAGGTAGGCACTACCCTGGGGGGTCTAGTCGTGTCCACGGGGTACCAACCCCCAAGACGCGGCTATGTACCCTTGCACAACCTTCTACAGATCCTCAGCCATAAGAGAAACGTAATCTTTGCTGGAGATCTGAATGCAAGATGTGCAGCATCAGGGTATACCTCCTGCAACAATGCAGGTAGAAACATCAAGGTATTACTAGACAGACGCTACGCGACAAGAATCGGACCCGAATTCCCGACATTTATTACAGGAAATGCAGCAACGAAGCCTGATATTGTTTTAACCAGTATCAGGTTTCCATACAACTATTACATTGAACCAGGCCCCATTATTCAAATCGATCACCAGGCAGTTAAAATCACAATTGGTGTAAACCCCATTCAACTAGAAATCCCAGAACGCAAAAGCTATAAGCAGGCGGACTGGGAAAGATACAGAAACTACCTTCTAAATTATATCCCAGACCATTTAATTGATGCAAATTTAGAAGAAATAGATGAAGAGCTGGATAAAATCACTGACCTCCTTATAAAAGCAGATAAAATTAGCATTCCCCGCATAAAGTATAAAACCCTTCCAGCTCCTATTTGGACCCCTCCCATGAAAGCCCTGGCCCAAGAGTATAAAGACCTTCCAATGTAATAGCGCTGATAGGCCCCAACCACAATGCCCATAGACAAATAAGACAGATAAAAGACGAACTCCAGACATTCATTACAGACCAACAAATACAGGTATGGGACAGACTAATTGAGGGACTTGACATAGAGAGAGACTCACGAACTTTTTGGCAGACGTACAGAGGTTTAAAAGGACAACCCCTTCAGAATAAAATTGTACTCAAGCATGACGAGAAAGAAATTGACGAGACGACAGAGATTGAGGAAATTTTTAGGATTTTGTGGTCCTCAATCTTTAAAATTACCCCCAAAGAAAATGACAATTATGACATCGAATTCGAAAATGACATCATCCAACAGTTAAACACACAAATACATAAAACCTCCCCTCATCATTGGGTGTCGCAGGAAAGAGCGATGGAGGGCTATGTGAGTAAAATAACTGCCCAAGAGCTCTCCATCGCACTAAAATCCTTTCGTCAAAGAGCACCGGGTACCACGGGGCTGACCAGGGAGAATTTCATTAAGGCCCCGCCTAATGTTCTGAGTGGGCTTCTTAACATCATGAATTCCGCTCTGAACACAGGCTATTTTCCCGACCAGTGGAAAGTGGCAAAGGTGATCTTCCTTTCCAAATCGGGAAAGCCCCCGGACTGCCCCGCAAACTTCCGACCGATATCTCTCTTAGAATTTGCTGGCAAAGTCTTCGAGAAGATATTGGCAAATAGGGTCAACTCTTTTCTCGACGAAGCCAACCTGCATAACGAGCAACAGCACGGCTTCAGAAAGAAAAGAGGGACGGACACGGCACTGGCCGTTATTACGGAAAAACTTGCGAACATCAAGGCAAGTAAAAGGCATGCCGACTTGGTGCTCTGCGATGTTAAGAAAGCATTTGACAAGGTTTGGAAGAGAGGCTTGCAATTTAAGATCCTGCAAATAGGCCTCGACCCCATTCTTGAAAGGATTCTATGCGATTATATAATGGAGAGGAGAGCGTATATACAGATCAAAGAACACAAAGGCCCCGAGTTCGAGCTCGGATCTGGGGTCCCACAAGGGGGGGTGTCTCAGTCCCCTTTTATACAACATATATACACGTGACCTACCACAACCTCTTTCCGAAGGTACGATATACGTTCAGTTCGCTGACGATATATCGCAAATTGGTACAGCCGCCTACGTTCACAGGGAATTTATGGCGATAAATACGGCTAGGGGGATTTCCAACATCAACTCTTTCGAGAGAAAATGGAAGATTTCGACCAATGCCCCAAAATTCAAAATAATTCCCATGTTTCGCAAGACCTTCAATGATATACGGGTAGAGGGGGAGAGAATCCCCTACTGCTCGGAAGGGACGGTCCTGGGGCTCAAAATCACCACAGGGGGATACAAGTGTCATATCGGGCGGACAGTCGCGAATAGCAAGAGAGATTTGAGGGAGTTTTATAGGTTCATCGACCTAACTCGCTCAAATAAACTCAAGATATTCAATGCGTGCATTCGCTCGAGACTCTTGTACCCCCCGGTGCCGTTGAATGCGTGCGCCTGGACCCACATTGCGAAACTACACACCATCAAGAACAAGGCGGTTTTACTCATTACAAACAGCCGAAGAAGAGAACACAAAAAACAGAGGGAGCTCCACGCCTCGGTTGGATTATCTCCGATCAACGTAGCGCTCCACGAGAGAGCTAAGAGGATATGGCAAGCCATTGGTGCACGCTTGACCCCTGAGTTCTCTCGTACACACCTAGACATCGAGGCTGACAGACAAATAAGACCCTTTAAAAGTAGTAAATTACAGTCTGACAGTGACGTGACTCCCCACTATACACTACGTGTTCGACAATAGACGAGACTCAACTAACCAGTGTAATGTGAAAGTTTTTTAATTAAAATTCAACCTCACTAAAAACAAATTCACTTAATTATTAATAATTAAAGCTAAATAATTATCAAAATCAACCTAAAAATTTGTAGGAAAATAATTTTTTTTTCAAAAACCCAAAGCGGGATGTAAAAACCCCGTCTCTAATAAAGGCTTGAATGCCCCAAAATAAATAATCATCATCAAGATGAGAACCCTTAATCAAATTAGCTATGCTGATTTGATTAAATAAACTATAAGTCTTATAGTTTATAAATAAAAAGAATCCAAAAATACCACAAACAGAGCTACCCTTTCACCAGGGATCTTTTATTTTGTCTCCCACGCATCATCTATTCTTTAAAATCACTTATTAACCACTTTACTCTCTTACTATTTTCTCTCTAATTCTATCAAATTTCATCTCTTATTATGTCCAATGTCTTAATTAAGCTTAAAGGCTGAATAATCATTTGTAAAGGATAACAAAAAGGATATATGTAAACAATTTATTATTATTAATTTACCATTATTCTAGGATTAAATAAGAATGCTAATATCTTGAAAAGCATTATACCAATTTTTAAAATATATAAATAAAATAGATGAAAATAATATTTTATTTTATTAATTATTGAACCGATTTTATATAAGATACTCCTATTTTTATAACAGCTTCGCTTAAAATTTTATATTGATCACATAAGTTTTGGCTATTCCTTAAAATATATATTTTTCTAATAATACCATTTTTGTTTATTCTCTTCATTACCTTGTAGTTAATTATTTGAAAACAAATTACGAACGTTTGCCATAAAATATTTATAATTCCAAAATGTTACTTGCGAATCGATTGCCAAAAAGGTTTAATTTAAACCGATTTTACCTTTTTGCTTTCCTTATTATCAGACAAATCATTATTTTCACATTTTGAAGATAAACTTCTAGATCTTTTTTTATTATTTGCGTCAATTAGATAGTAAATTTTAGGTAATAAATGTTTTTTAATTCTTTGCATTCATTATCAATTTTATTTTTCAAATCACTGCATTCTCTTTTAATTTCTTTTTTGCATTGCCTGAATTCATTTCGAATCTCATTCTTCAATTCACCGGATTCAAATTGAATTTTATCGTTCGTTTCCCTTATTACATTTTGAATTTTTTCTTTAACATCAATGCATTCAATTGTTATTTTATATTTTAATTCGTTGCATTCATATTCTATTTCCTTTTTCATTTTGCTGTATTCATATCTAATTTTTTTTTCCAATTCAATATATTCATTTTTCATTTTATCTTCAAATTGGACGAATTCAAATTAAATTTCATTTTTCAATTCAACTTTCAATTCGCTGAATTTTTTTTCTATCTCATTTTTTAAGTTACTTTTCTGTTCCGTATAATTTTTAATCATTTCCTTTTTCAATGAATCGAAAAATTCATCATATTTATTAGCAAAAACATTCGAGTTTACAGAAATCTTTTGATCTACTATTACTAACGGTATCAGTTTCCATTTCGGGCTTAAATTGACCACTGCTATTTTCAGGTGTGTCAAACTCCTCTTCTGAAATATATTTATTATTTTCTTTCTCAAGATCTTTTTCTTGTAGAAATTTTTCAATATCTTTTTTCTCAAGTTGCGTTCGTTGTTCATTTATGCAATCTTTATTTAAAACACTATTTTCAGAAATATTATCATTAATATTTTTTAAATTTGCTTTATACAAACTATTTCCCATCTTCTTTATGTTTATATATTAGAATCGTTAAAGAATAATAGCTTGTTACTGGTAATCGGGCAACGTGAAAATGAGCGTCAGAAATCAATTTGTTCTCTTCATATAACTTCTCCATCGGTCACGTGTCTGAGCATGTCAGAACCTGATTAAATTGGCAAAACTAATTTTTATTCTGAATCGAATTGTTTTGGAAGGAATAAGAGACTGGTGTTAAATGATTAATTTATTCAATGTTCATGAATTATTTTGTTAAACTTTACTTGAGATAATTTTATCATTTATAGCACAATTTTTATTGCGTAAAAGGTCTTCTCGTCGAAGAAAACAATGCAACAAATAAAAAGTAAGATACGATGCACTAACTATGACTAGATTACACAACAGTAGTTTCATTTTTTTTTTTACGTGTTTTATTTTTCTAGGATTTTATTTTCGATCTAAGATCCTCAACTGAGTACGAGGGGGTGAGGAGGAATGAGACTGGTGTGTTTGGGTAGGGAATGAATGACCTTGGCAGTTATCACAAACTTAAAAATTATTAAATCAAATCAGTAACCCGAACCTACGGCTTATCGAGTTTATCCCTAACACTATATTTTGGCCCTTTCGCTTTGGACACTAATCGGCCATATATTAATGGACTCTAGAAGATCGGTTGAATCCGATTCGGCCATATATGGATTTGATCAACATCTTCTTTCCTATTTCGCGAAGGGGGGAACTTTGTGTCTGTATTTTCCTCTGGCGCTCTTCTCTCAGTTGCCATCTTTAAAATATTTTTATTCCAAATAAGTGAAACTCAGAATGTCGAGTAGAGAAGTTCAGCAAATTTGCACGTCGAATTTAAAGGTCCAAATAGGCGACGATTGAAGTGACTTGCTCTAAAATGTAGACTCAGAGGAGCTAAGCTGTATATCTACCGATAATGGCTGTCCCTCTTAAGCATTATTTGAATTTGTCTTTGTTAATATTCTCCAATTTCCTGCCCTTAGTGACTGCGTTTGAATCTTCACTATCAGGTTTGACTTCCTCATGCTCCATTAAACAAAATTTTAAAAAAGAGATTATTTGGAACAGTTTATCGACGATGTTAAGATATCTATAATTTTCACACAATCAAATGTCTATTATAAATTTTTGATGCAAAGAAATTCATACAAACTGAATCGCAGCCTATCCACCTTCAAAGAATCGGATGCGGTCGATATTCAGTTATTTTTGAGTATCTGACTTCGAATGAGTCACAGTAAATCGAATATCAAGAAATCGCTTTCTGCAAATATTAAAGGTTTTTTCATTTAAGCGATAAAACAATTATGAGGCGAGAAAAATAAAACTCGCCTGGATCTAATTAAATAAATAATTAAATCAAAGCTGATTCGCTTCTAAAAGCAACATATTAAAGCCTAGAGTCGCCTCCACGTGACAAACAAATTCCGCCTTCGTTTGAATCATCTTTTTGGACACTTCTTTTTATATTAAATTGCTTTTCACCTCATAACTTTATTCATTCAAATTTGCATAACCCTTAACAATATGTCGGCTATACCAGGAGGTTTTCATTCTCTAATTTTGAAAACATTTGCTTTTCTCTTGCAATAGTTTGGGCTTATGTTGAATAAGAATAAATATCGGCGTTCTCATCCTTTTGGACGGTAATGCAATGTTTCCATAATTCGATTGGTATTGAGGCATTTATGTGATTTTAAAATTATATATGGAAATATTATCTTTACACTTAACAATATGATCTCATGTTCAGGATTTTCCTTTAGTTCAGGAGTTGGGAAACCCTGGCCCGCGAGCCCAATTTTCATCGCCCCCTGAGTCATATATTTTATGCTATATTAAAAAATGAAAAATCTCATTATTAATATTATCCCTATTTCTGTGATGGCAGTCAATAAAAATGTTGCATATTATTTTTTTTAGATATTAATGCATGAGTCTATCTTTGTAAACGCCATTTACAAAGATACAGGAGTCAAATTTCATTTATCGCGCGCCGACTTCTTCCATCGGCCCTAAAATGCCTCCTCATCCCTGCTGTTACCCCTTTTATAACTTTGCAACACCCTAATATTTAAATAGGGTTGAGCTCCTAAGACCTCTTTCTACAGGAGTTTCTAACGTAAACAATGATATAATTTTTAGATTGTTGAAAAAAGCGATTTGAGATTTGATTTGAGCTTGAGAATTCACCCAAACAGCTACCGAAGCGGAATATTCCCGAATATGAATAAGAATAGGAAGAGTGAATAGGAATAGGAATAAGAATGAGAATAAGGATGAGAACGTGAATGTGATTTGAATAAGAATAAGAATAAATTTCAGAATAAGAATAAATATAAGAGAGCGTATAAGAAGTTTATTTCGTCCAAGGTCATCACAGTCAACTCAAGTGTTGAAAAACCTGGTTCAAATTAAACGGCTATGAATGAGAAGAGTGCTTAGGATTGTTAAGAATAAGAAAAAGAATTAGAAAATTGAATAAAAATAGAATAAGAATGAGAACGAGAATATGAATTGGAAGAGGAATAGGAATAAGAAAGGTGAATAAGAACAGGAATAAGAATGGATTTCGGAATAGGAAATCAAACACAAATCCAGGTCTTTGCATGAATGCAAAAAGTGAATGTCCCAACCATTATAACAAAAGTGTAATAAATCCCTACATTAACCGTGCTTTCACCCATTGCTCCACATAGAAAGACACATAGGAAGAACTGGAGCGTGCTACACAAGTGCTCGTAAATAACGGGGTTACAAACGGCGACATACACCCCGCTATACCTAAGAACATGGAAAGATGGTATACGTCACCTATAGGTAGTAACAATCAACAAGACGAAAGAAACACTATTAAACTAAACTACCAGAATATTTTCAGCAGAACGTAAAAGGCTGATGAAAAAATAATGAATCAAATGATAAACAGAGGAGAAAAACCAACACAAACTGAAAATAGTGTATCACTCATAATCTACTATAATTTTGAACGAACATACAACCCTATCATAAAAAACAACCCAGAACCTCACCTAACACCTAAGCAGAAAAGTCATTTAAATATATGAATATACTTGCAAAATGGGAGACTGTAATCTCCTACCTTATTCATAGATCGGAATGACTGAAACAAAGTTAACACGAAGAAGAAGTTACCATTAAAACAAAGGTGCCCCACAAACACACACGTTGGAAAAACATGGAAGACAACTGGACCAGAAGTCACTCGAAGATAATACCAACATCCTATCATATGCTCCAAACCGTCCACAGCTAATTATATTAGAAGCATTATATATAAAAGAAAAATAGCCCAAATAGACAAAGAAACATACACTTCACTCTGCCTTCGTCACGTCCCCGCGCTCCGAGTAATAATCCCTAGCCACATAAATCCTGTGCCCGTCATAGATTAAACATATGAAGCAGAATCAAAGACTTGCTTTCAATGTAATTTTTGGGGGTTTTAAACAGTCTCAAAATCTTCATTTCAATGTACTTTTTTTATTTAAGAATTTCACTTCTTAAATAACGAAGTATATAAAGACCCATTCTTCAATTCATTAAGTTATAAATATGAACCCTTGATAATAATACTGGTGTGTATCGAAACGCGTCAGGCCAATAAATTTATTTATTTTGCTCAGAAAATTAGTTTCATGCCCGCGTTTGTTAATATTTTTTAGTATCTCTTTTTCTTTTGTTATTAGTAGTTTTTATGTTTCCTTACTTTATTCAAACTTTGTCAAAATAAAAGTATAAATAATAATATTTTTTTAAATATGCGATTCGGTGATGGACATACCCTTGGGCCAATATTTACAAATTTAAAATAGTTCCCATATACAGAAGAAAAGTAGCAGACATCAACGTGGACAATGTATGATATGGATGCAGTAACGACTATATAGTACTGGGTTTGACAATAAAAAAATCCGATTACACGAAACACGTAGCCGATAGAATTGGTAAATTAAGAAATTTAAGTCAAGAGAATACAAGGAAGATTTTCTATGCGATTACCCAACTAACACTGATCTACTCAGTAATCACAATGTGTAGATTTTCAAGAACTAAACTGATTGAACTATAGAGATTCCAGAACAAAGCAATGTAGCTAGTGACAAATGAAAGACGAGCAGAGAGAAGAAGGATAGAAGAACTACACAGAGAAGCCAACGTCGAGCCCTTAAACAGGTAATCATGAAGAGAGCAAAAGGAGTCATCGAGAGGACATTTGACGAAATCAGAGACGAACTTTCAACGCAAATAGAATTATGAATAGACTGGAGGCCTCACTGACTCTTCCTAAGCAGGGTGATGATCAGAAATGAGGACGAAGAAGAAGAAGACCACGAAATTTGAAAGTGAAAAGATAAAAGGAAAAACATACATACAAGAATAGTCAGTTAGAATACAAGATAACATGCGAGAAAAACAAACAAATTCTACTTAAAAACAAACACACACTAATAACGGTGTGAACGCCAACTATAAGTACTAGTGAACCAAAACAGAAAGCACAGACACTGGATCTCAGGTACTTGCCCTATAACTATAATTCCAACTTGTAACTAATTAAAATGAACAGAGATTAGCTTGACCTCCAAGCATCTTGCGGCTCACCGCACACCTCTAACTTCTTTCCATTCCTCACTAACTCTTGGTTACTGTCTTTCTTAACGGGTTCTACAAATATACTTCGGTAGTGATGCACACCCTGGTATTAGCACTGCGTTTTAGATGTAGAGTCAAGATCGCCGAGGTCATCTGTTTGATCTTCTACTAGTTTCTTGCTATACTATCGCTCCCTTTCCTCTTCCTCTCTCTGTCCTCCTCCTCTTTCCGCTGTTACCCTCTCACCAGTGCCGCAAGGCACAAGAAGTGGGAAAACTGGGAATAGGAGGGATCCGGACCCTCTCGCCACTTTTCCTCAGTTCTGGTCTCGGCAGTGGGCCAGAAGAGTGGAGATGGAGCGGGATAGCTCTGAACGCACAAGCCAGTTACACTCTTTCACACATTTTCTTCTATTCTATTCCTATAAATCTATTAACAGTTTATAAGTTCTGGATAAAATGAGCAGATGATTTATGCTTTCTCAAAATAATAAATTAAAGTGTAATTAGGTAAAGAAGGCTTTCAAAATGGCAAACAGATCTGACCCTTTTGAAAACAGGGAGTTTTCCGCCTCATAAAACCCTCAAATTAATGATACATGAGGAATTAAAAAGTGCATATAACCAATTTTTAGTTTTGATTCCCTAAAATAAGCGTAAAATAAATAGGATTCTCAGACGACACATGAAGTATCCATTTTAATTCATAAATGTTTATTTTATAATACAGTTATAATGTAGCAATAATTAACACATAAATGTTCTCAACCGTAACAATTTTTATCAATTACCTCTTCTAAACACCGTTCTCGGTATGCTTCTCCATTTGATAGTTGTACATTTTAATGTATAGTTTTGGAGAAATTTAAAGGCAGAGTTCACCAAAAATGCATCTCATATTTCGATTTTACATAAGACATAACTTTTAACATTTTACCTTCGCATTAGTATTTGCCCGTGGATTCTGGTTTTGGGTGATCCAAGCATTTTACTCTCTAGTTTTAAAGAAATATATAGGAAAATTTTACCAGAAACGCATATGAAATATGAATATTTTATAAGTGATAATATTTTATATTTAAGACCAATAAACACTGAATGGATCATCCAATTTTACCTTATAGTTTTGGAGAAATTTAAATTAAAACTTTACCCAAAATGCATAGGAATATGAATATTTAATAAGTGATAATTTCCTATATTTTACACCTGAAATAATTATATTAATGGATTCTTGTTCACAGTGATCGCATCTATATGCCCTGAAAGGATCAATTCATTTTATTGTATCATTTTGGAGTAATATAAAGGCAAATTTCACCCAAAACGCATAGGATTATGAGGGTTTCATTATTGATAGTTTTTGATATTCGACACCTGAAATAATTAGGTCAGTTCATTATGATTAAAGTAATCCCATCTATATTCTCAATAGGATAATAACATTTTACTCTATAGTTTTTGGTAAAATCTAAAGACAAATTAAGCTATCATTTTTTTAATATTTGACTATTCAAATAATTATTTTGGTTCAAAGTGATCAAACTTAAAATCCCTACAAGGATCATTACATTATACTCTATAGTTTTGGAGAAATTGAAAGCCAAATCTCCCCAATATGCAGAGGTAATATGAATTCTTCATGTGATATTTTTTATATTTGCCACCTGAAATAATTCTGTCAGTATATTCTTCGTTCAGAGTGATCCCTATCTATAATCCCTGAAATAATCATCACCATTTTTGGTACGTAGAGTTTGGCTGAAATGTAAAGGCAAACTTCACCCAAAACGCGTATGAAATATGAATATTTCCTAAAAATACTTTTTTATATTTGACACCTAAAAAGATTCAGTCAGTGCATTCTAGTTACGAGTAATCCCTTCTATATTCTCTGAAAGGATCATTGCAGTTCCTTTCATTACCTTAAAATGTAATGATCCTTTCAGTGATTATAGATGAGATCACCTTGTGTCAGAATGTACTGACAGAATTATTTCAAATATCAAATATAGAAAATTAACAAATATAAATAATATCACCTATGAAATATTCATATTTCGTATGCATGTGTGGTAAAATTTGCCTTTAAGTTGACCAAAAGTATACAGTAAAATGTGATGATCCTTTCAATGTTTATAGATGTGATCATTCTGAAATAGAATCCAACTAAAGAATTCATTCAGGTCTCAAATATAACAAAATTATCACTTATGGAAGATTCATATTCGTTTTTGTTGAAGTTTGCCTTTAAATTTCTCTAAGACTCTGAGATAAAATGTGACGATCACTTCAGTGATAATAGAATGGATCACTCTTAACCTAAAGCCCCTGACACACTTATTTCAGTTATCAAATATAGAAAACTATCACTTATACAATGTTCAAATTTAATAGGCGTTTTTGGTGAACTTTGCCTTAAATTTTCCAACGTCGACTGTAAAATGGGACGATCCTTACAGTTAATATAGTTGGTATCAGATTCCTCGGACAGAATTATTTCATGTGTAAAATATAAAAAGAAATATCACCATATTTATCATTATCATTTATGAAGTACTCATATTTCTAAAGCGTTTTGGGGAAAGTTTGCCTTTAAATTTCTTCAAAACTATACAGTAGAAGGAGTGGGGTCACCCAAAACCAGAATCCACTGGCAAATATGAATTCAGGTGTAACATGACCAAAATTATGAAATGAATAATCGAAATATCGTATGCATTTTGAGGAAATTTACCATTAAATGTCTCCATAGTTGGGATCAATCTGAACCAGAATCTACTGACAACATTATTTCATGTATCAAATATTAAAAAAATATATGCGTTTTTGGTGAAATTTGCCTTTAGATTTCTGCAATACACTACAGTAAAATGTGATTATCCTTTCAGTGATTATATTTGGGATCACTGAACCCAAATCCACTGACTACCATGTTTGTATTTTAATTTAACCATTTTGTTCCTTCGATCAACCTATCAATTTACGCATTAAAAAAGTGTCAGTGATGATAAATTTATCTCAATTCAAATTCTTTATCAGAATCTTTTTCTAAGTTTTCTATTTTATTATAAATTGTAATCATTTCATAAGTTAAAAAATGTTATCCCGATAAACTTTTATCAGCAATTCAATGAATCGCATAAAAAAGGTATTGGAAAAAAGAATCCAACTTGTGCGATAGTTTTGACCTATCCTTAACGGCTGGGTAATAATTTGATAAGGATAATAAAAGGGAATATATGTAAGCGATTTATTATTATCACTTTAACATTATTCTATGATTAAGCAAGAATGATAATAACTTTTAAAGCATTATACCAAATTGTAAAAGATAAAATAATATAGATGTAAATAATACTTCATTTTATTACCTATTCAAGCGATTAATATATAAGGTCTTCCAATTTTATAACAGCTTTGCTTAAAATTTTATATTGACCACATAAATTTTTGGTTATTCCCTAAAATATTTATTTTTCTAATAACTTCATTATTATTTTATTCTCTTCATTACCTTGTAGCAAGTTATTTTAAAACAAATTATTACCCCCCTAGAAAAATAAAAAATGCATATGGCGAATCAAATGACACAGTTTAATTTAAACCGATTTTGCCTTTTTGCTTTCCTTATTATCAGATAAATCATTATTTTCACATTCTGAAGTTAAGCTTCCAGATCTTTTTTATATTATTTACGCCAATTTGATGGTAAATTTTATGTAAAAGATGTTTTAAATCTTTGAATTCATTATCAACTTCATTTTTCAAATCACTGCATTCTGTTTGAATATCTTTTTGGCATTGCCTGCATTCATTTCGAATCTCATTACTCAATTAACCGATTTCAAATTGAAATTTATTGGGCGTTTCGATTATTACATTTTGAATTTCCTCTTTAACTTCGATGCTTTTAATTTTTATTTTATATTTTTATTCGTTGCATTCAAATTCTATTTCACTTTTCATTTCGCTCTATTCATTTAGAATTTCATTTTTCAATTTAATATATTCATTTACCATTTTATCTTTCAATTTGACGGATTCAGATTTACTTACATTTTTTAATTCATCTTTAAAATCGATTTATTTGTTTTCTATCTCATTTTTTAAGTTACTTTTCTGTTTTGTATCATATTTTATCATTTCAGTTTTCCCAATGAATCAAATAATTCATCATTTGTAATTAGCAATAAAACATTCGAGTTCATACAAAGCTTTTGATCTACTAACGGTTTCACTTTCCATTTCTTGCTTAAATTGAACATTTTGATATTTTCATGTGTGTCAAACTCCTCTGTTGAAATATATTTACTTTTTACTTTCTTGAAATCTTTTTCTTGTAGAAATCTTTAAATAACTTTTTTTTTATCAAATTGTGTTCGTTCTTCATTTATGTAATATTTATATAAATCCCTAATTTGCCTTATACAAACTTTTTTCCATCTTCTTTATATTTATATATTAGAGGAGTTAAAGAATAATAGATTGTTGCTGGCAATCGGGCAACGTTCAAATGAGCGTCACAAAACAATTCATTTCCTTTATATAATTTCTCCATTGGTTAAATTTGCAAAACTAAATTGAAAAAATAATTTTGGGGGTGAATAGAATTCTCAAGAAAGAAATAGGAGAATGATTTTTAAAGGTTAATTTAATATTGATCATATATTATGAAATGTGTCGCTTTTTAAAAAATTAAAACACTTTGCCTTTTGTTAAATTAGTGTTTGGATTCTTAATTTCCATCTCTCCATCTGACCTATCCTAACGGATTAATATTTATTTGTAAAGGATACAAAAGGAATATATGTAATTAATTTATTATTATTAATGTAATTTTTAATGCATTCTACCGATTTGTCAAATATAAAAAAATAGAGGCAAATTATATTTCCTTTTGAGAACTATTGAAGTGATTTTATAAAGGCTAGAAAGAGTTTGGCCCAATTGCTACCGAAGATATTGAATACTTCAGCCCCAATTTCTTTGAGCTCCTTAGCACTTTAGTAAATTTTTGTCATATGATTTAATTAGATTACTACCTGAAAAGTCAAATGAATACTATCATAATAAAGAAGGCAAACCTTTGAATGTGACAGAAGAGGAAATATGCACATTGAGATTGACACTTTGAATCTTCCTCAACTACAAATGTATTGCAGTGGTAATCACAGAATTTATATAATTGCCTTTCAATAGGTACAGTGGAGTTAGGAACAATTCACATTGTGTCAATAATCTAGTAGACAGGAATAATATTGATCAATTTATAAAAGTACGTCCAATTATTGATTTATATATCAATACCCATCCAGAAATGTATTTAGAAAAACAGATGTGTGTAGAGGAACAAGGAGTACCGTTTAATGCTAACGTACATAGTAGCCAATACATAAAAGGAAAGCTTGAGCCATGGGGCGTGAAAGTTTTTTTAAGTCCACAAGAATACCAGGAGAGTATTCTGCCTTAGGAATAGAGGGTTCTGTTCTCATGTCTCTCGCTGAAACCAAGATAGAACCTTTAGAAAATTACTCTTTACATTTCGAGAACTATTTCGCTTCCCCATTTTTAGAAAGGAGTCCTTTTAGAACTAGGGTTTTTGGCAACAGGAACTGTTAGACCAAATAGAGTTGAGAAGAATCCTCCTCTGAAGAGCAACAAGAAATAGAATAAAGAAAACAAAAGAGGTGAAATAAATGGGTATACTTCAAAACACGGGCCCTTGTGCCTTTTTATGTGGCAGGACAACTCAGTAGTGCAATGATATCAACAAATTATGACTGGAATGAGAAACAACACTTTGTAAGAAGGTGTGATAGAAGTCAAAAGCAAAAGATTGATGTTCCTTGTGCAATATCTTTCTTTCGGTCCAACGAATGTATGGGTGTTGTAAATAAACTATATTTTTGACTTTCTTTGTATAGGATTAGGATCAACTCTACGAAATGGACTCTTAGAATAACTCTTTATGTGATAGATATAGCTTTTGTAGCGTCTTGGCTTCAATATGTAGGCGATGGCAACTCAGCTGGTGTTTCAAAGAAAGAGCCAATGCCCTTTTGAAATATAAAATGACTATATCTGAAGTAAAGTTAAATGTAAGTCCTTTAGGCGGCCTAATAGCTGAAGATCTGCTAGATGGTGGTGGCAATTTTAATCACAATCTGTCACATAAGTAAAACTCAGTGGACGATTTTCTAAATTAGGGAAAGAACAGGAAAAGATGCAGAAATACTTATGTTCTTTTGCATAAAATTTAATGTCTTTTTATGCTTCAAAAAGGAGAGAAATTATTTTATAGACCACCATAAATAAATGGACTATATTTTTTTTAAGGTAAAGCTTCTAAAGAAATGCTGCAAAACATACTTTTATTTTTCGCTCAGAAGAGGATTTATGATCCCTGAATCTCAATATTGCATATATGTAATCGTTCATAATTTACTCATTAAAATTAATATATTAAAAAATTAATATCTGTTATCTATTAAGCCATTCTTTTTCAACTAAACAAAAAAGGGTTAAATTGCATAGAAATAATTCATGCCTAAGAGGGCAAATAACAATTAATATTTTTGTTATTGCGATCATTATCTTGTAGTAAATCATCTTAAAACAATTTATGACATTATGCCATAAAATATTTTTTATTTAAAATGTTGCAGGCGAATCATTTTATTTCTTTTTTTGCTTTCCTGATTATCAGATAATTCATTATTTTAACATTCAAAAGATAAACTACTGGATCTTTTTTATTATTTGTTTCAACTTGATAGTAAACATTTGCCTCCATTCATTGTGGGAGAAGGCACAATATGGACTCAAGGGACTCCCCTTCTCCTGTCTTCGGGCTCGGAGAGAAAGGAAAAGGGCCGACCCAGGCCAACCTCTCCGCAGGGTGTATTTCCCCTACTCACGTCGGCTAGATTTTGGCCGAATGCAAGTAGGGAATAGGCGAGAGACTGGAGAGGGTTTAGAGAGAGGGGAAGAAGAGGAAATAAGAAAAGTGAAAAGTTTTAAATGTGCTGGAGCTTAATTGTTGACCGTGGTTGGTCTCCGCTAAGAACGGGAGGGGGAAACTGAGATAGGGGGCGGGTAGAGCCAGTTTCCTTGGGAAGATCTACACTTTGTTATTATATTAATATCTACCCAGTGTTTAGATTCTCTATTTTATACTCACTCTCCACCTTTTGCTCTTTCTTTGTTGTTCGTTGGTCTCGGCTGTTGACCTTAGAGGCTGGGTATGCAAACCGATCTACTTATGTTTCCGTGTTTATCATGTTCTTTTGTCCTTCTCCTCGACTGAGGGCATCTGCGTCCCAGCGGGGTCATCTTTATAAGTTTTCAAGCCGTTGTCTTGTTTCCTTCTGTTTTTTTTATATTATTTCTTCTTCCAACTATCTTTTCGTTTATCGTTTTGGTGAATATTGGTGTGTCTTCTATTTGCAGTTTCTTTCTACTGCTTTGGAATCTAAGTGTTTGTTCTAGTATAGTCCTCAATGTTGGCCTCCTTGTATAGGTCTTGGTTTTTCTTTTCTATATCGCTCTATATCTTGTGTGCCATTTTTCTAAGCGTTAGATTTAGCGGCAAAATATATTTGTATACTTTCAAGTTATAAAACTCTTAACTTTTGGTTTTGGCACATAGAAATCTAGTCTTAAAAAAAGTAGGCCTAATTTAAAGCCTAGCTTACCGTGCATACAAAAAGTGATCAATCTAGAACTTATTTGACGAATAAAAAAAAAATATAAAAAAGAACTTAATTACGACGAATTCCCACAATAAAAGTATATTCGAAAACGCAATCTATAAAATTATTATTGCGCTATTCAATGAAGACAAAGAAAAAGATCAAGAAAATAAAGTATTGTTATTTTGAATCAAAAGGCAATGAAAATAAAGCTGAAGCATGTTCTATAAATATGTACGTGCAGTTTAATGTGATCGTTCCCTCAATCAGTAATGTCCAAAATATGGTCGATGAAGATAGCTATACATTTTCCTTATAACAAAAAGAGGGTAACAAAGTACCGGAAGATAACCTAATAATAGGCCTAGGGAGTAAGTAGGAATGTCAATTGTCATTGAACTTGCAACAAGTTTGTCCTCGCTTGTGTGGAATGTGATGAACTTGGAGAAAATAAAAATTAAGATTGGATGAAATACTTGTATATCTATTTCTTAGCAGTGGTTTCATTGTCTTTTTTTATAGTGTTTTGTTCTTCCTATACAAAAGATTTCATTTACGATCCTCAAGTAAGAAAGAGTTGTTCTTTTCTTTGAATATAAGAAACGAAGGAGGGAGCGGGATGAGAATGGAGTGTGTGTGTGGGGTGGGGTGGGGGTGAATGACCTTGGTGGTTAATAATCACTTTAAAATGATTAATTCAAATCAATAACCTGAATCTGAGGTCTTATCGAGTTTATTTTATGAGATCTGCACTACCCTTCGCTAAGAGTAGAGCTAACACAGGATAAGTATACAATCTGAATTATATTTCCATTTCTCTTCCATTTCTGGAGCCTCTTTGGTATTAGGTATAAAGATCCAATAGACATCTTGCTTCCTCGATAAAGCAAGTTAAGGACGAAGAGAATCTGCAAAACAATGTTGGAAAATAATAAATAAAGGAGAGTTACAAAATTAATATATTCTTATGGATATAAAAAGAGTAGAGTTGGAAATATAAAAAAATAGTAGGAAAGAACCTAGAAATAAAATTTTGGCAATAAAAAAACAAACAAAGCAATTAAAAAACTCTTTTTTATGAGATAGCCCTGGCAGAGGAAAATACCATAAGTTAGAGAAGATCCTAGACTCACAAAGACCCTGGATATAGAAGTCATCCAAGAACCAGCAGATCTTAATCATAAAAGGACGGAAAAAACAATAAAATTTGAAAAAAATAAAGATAAATAAGGAAAGAGGAACGCTACTTATTGGCGACCGTATCATAAATGCTTAGGATAAAATGTTGTAAAGAAAAGACCAGAATGTTTATTCATTTGTTTTCATATTTAATCCGCGAAAGCCAATATGGAAAATATCAAGAGGAAGGAGTTCATCTAAATGACCAAGAAAATAAAACATTATTATCTATATTAGAGAGAGAGAGCTAGAAATAAACGCCCCTAGGATGTAATAAACACTACATCCTGAAAAAGGGATAGAAGAAAAAAAGGAAACTAGAGTGGAAAATATAACAGGTAAACACGAATTAAAAAACATTAATTATAAATTATATGCCAAATATAATTACCAAATATTGAAGGCTTAATAAAACAAAAATCATTTGAAATTTAACACATATTTAGATAAGATAATTTATGATCAACCAAAAATATTTTTTCTCAATGAAACTCAACCTTAATATAAGTAGAAATCCCAAATGCCACCAGGCATGACAAGTGACCAAGAGGTTTGATGGTTATATATGAAAAGTTCCTAACCTTGAATATGCAGAAAAATAACCATAGAAATAATGATAGATTGGAACTTGAATTACTTTTCGTAAAATTAAATAAATTTAAATTACTAATATAGGTAGGGTATGTGGGACATAATGTGAGCATCTATTTTTGTAAAATAATTATTTTTGTTTTCACAAACCCTTAGAATCATTAAAGGGGAACGTGTGTCAATAGTAATTTGGCCAATAGTCTTTTGTACACTCTTTTGTAAAATAGTAAAAAAAAATTAGGCTTTTAATCATAAAATTATAAGATTTATTAAATATTTATATGTAGGATTCGAAGTTATTTGCAGCCGTTCATATTCTTGTACCTAAGATTCAAGACTCCTATTCCTCGAAAGATGAGTCATATACGACAGGTGAATCATCCCTTTTAATTTTTCATTGTTAAAAGGTTCATTTCTTTTTAGGTGAGGATATAGCCATAATTAATAACTAAGGGGAAGCTAGATTTCAAAAGAATAATCTAAATAACCTAAAATGATTTGTATTAGTTAGCCCTTCTAACTCACAGCCTTTTGTATCGCAGAACACGGATATATTTTTCGATATTTCGGTGCAGGTCTTTGCTAAATACTTGATAAGAGCTGGGAATTGAACCCTTTTGTTCTTCGGTGAACCTATCATTTTCTCCATTAAAAAAATGTTATTAATGATAGAATTATCTCAGTTAAAGTTGTTTTATCATAATCGTTGACTAAGTCTACTATTTTATTATAAAATGCAATCATTTCAAAAGTCAAAAACTGTTATCCTCCTAAATATTTATGATCAAATCAATGAATCGCATAAAAAAGGTAAAAGGAAAAAAGAATCAATCTCAGCAAAATCATTTGTATGTAACTTTTCCTTTAATACTTGATCGATAATTTTGACCTATCCTTAACGGCTGATTAATCATTTGCAAAGGAAAACAGAAAGCAATATATATATCAGCAATTTATTAATATCAATTTACCATTAGTCTATGATTTACTAAGGATGATAAGAACTTTTAAAGCATTTTACGAAATTGTAAAATATATATATAAAATAGATGTAAATAATAAATCTTTTTATTAACTATTGAAGCCATTTTATATAAGCTCTTCCTATTTTAATAAAAGTTTTGCCTAAATTTTATTTTAATTACGTAAATTTTATTTATTCCCTGAAATATTTATTTTTTCAATAACTATAATTATTTTGTTATTCTCTTCATTAAATTGTAGTAAATTATTTCAAAACAAATTATTACATTGTGCCATAAAATATTTAAAAGTCCCAAATATTGCATGTCAATAAATTGCCAAATTTTTGTAATTTAAACAGATTTTGCCTTTTTGCTTTTATTATCATTATATAAATTATTATTTTCACATTCTGAATATAAACTTCTGGATCTTTTTTTAATATTTGCGTCATTTTGATAATAACTTTTATCAATTTTATTTTTCAAATCACTGCATTCAAATTGAATTTTATCGTTCGTTCCACTTATATTTTGAATTTCCTCTTTATTTTTAATTTCGCTGTATTCATTTAGAGTTTTATTTTTCAATTTAATAGATTCATTTTCCATTTTATCTTGCAATTGGACTGATCCAGATTTAATTTCATCTTCCAATTCCTCTTTCAATTCGATCCCATCTGCTTCTATCTCATTTTTTGAGATACTTTTCTCTTTCGTATCATTTTTTATTTCCTTTTTCGATAAATCGAATAATTCATCGATTTTTTAGCAAAGAACAGTCGGGTTCAAAGAAATATTTTGATCTACTAACGGTTTCAGTTTCCATTACTGGATTAAATTGAACACTAATATTTTCTGGAGTGACAAACTCCTCTTCTGAAATATATTTATTATTTTCTTTTTCAAGATTTTTTTTGTAATAATTTTTCAGTAACTTTATTATCAAATTGGGTTCGTTCTTGTTTTTTGTAATCTTTATTTAAAACAATACTTTTTTAAATATTATTATTAATTTCGTCTATATATAATTCTTCTTTTACGATATTTTTAAAATTTTCTTGATACAAACTTTTTTACATCTTATTTATGCTTATATATTAGAATAGTTAAAGAATAATAGCTTGTTACTGGCAACCGAGCAAGTGAAAATGAGCGTTGGACATTGGACATAAAAAGTGAGGAATATAGTAGAAGAGGGTTTTAGTAGGAGAAATAGTGGGGAAATAGGGGAAATGATAGGAAAGTGAAAATGAAAGGTAGTATGAAAGACAGATCCCTGGTGAAAGGGTATCACTGGCTTTCTTTGCGTTTAGGTGTTGTTGTTTTTTTGATAGTATATAAATATACCATCCGGTAAATGCTCTGGGCATTCAAGCCTTTGTAGTAGTAGATGTTATCTCTACGTAGCTTTATAGAAGATTTTTATCTTCAATTCTGGGTATTTCACACCCAGATTTTGATATTCATGTGTTGTTTAGTTTTTTTTTGTTTTTATTATTTCTTGGCGATACTTCGCATAAAAATTTGGGGAAGTGTTCTTTAGAACTAAATTTAGCAAATGCTAATTTAGTGGCTAAATTTGTTTGGCTTTGTTCATGATTTGTTGTGTTATGAATGGGGGTTAATTAGTTTTAAGTAAACTTAGGGTCGACGTCAATGTCATTCGGTAGTCTACTGCTTTTAAAACAAATTGATCGTCTTATGTTAAGTAAATTGTTAAAGTCAATGTGCTCGAGTACAAACTTGGGAGGGAGGTGCCGGTGCACCTTGTCGCAGATCTTGGTTGCTCTGAGGTGAAGCTCCACATTTATGGGGGTCATTCCCAGTTCACCATGGAGTTCACTCTGCCTTCTCCCTTCTCTCCTTCGGGCTCCCGTAATGATGTATACTGCCTTATTCTGGACCCTTTGCAGTTTAAGGAATTGGGTCTTGGAAACTACGTTTAAAGGGACCGGGGGGGGGGGGGTACAGGAGTTTTGAGCGAATGCACGAATTGTAGATCTTAAGTTTGTTGGAGGTGCTCAGGTTTACGAATTTGAAAAATTCACCCAAGTCCCTCCGTGCATTATGTATAGTTTTCGCTACATGACTCCTATACCCACCAGTCGTAATTTGTAGTCCCAGAACCGTGCCCTCCGTGCGGTATGGGATGCGTGCACCCCCCCCCCCCCCCCCGCGGATGTCTGCCAGTGTCCTTCGGAATAGTGGAATTACACGGAACTTTGGGGCATTTGTGGATATCTTCCATCTTCTCTCGAAAGAGTTGATGTTTTCGATTTCCACTGCCGTACTTCGTGCCATGAAATTCGCATTCCGATCAGGCCCCGTACATATCATTGTTATGTCGTCCACAAATTGGACGTACAAGGAACCCTCAGTCAAAGGTTGGGGAAGGTCTATGGTGTATATATTATAGAGCAGGGGACTGATGCACCCGCCTTGCGGCACCCCCGCCTCGAGTTCGAACTCAGGGCCGCTATGACCCTTGATACTCAAAAACGCCCTCCTCTCCATCACGTAGTCACAAAGAATCCTTTCAAGTATGGGATTGAGGCCCAGTTGAAAGATCTTATATTGTAGGCCTCTCCTCCATACTTTGTCAAAGGCCTTTTTGACATCGCGTAGCACCAGATTTGCGTGGCGTTTTTCTGATTTTACTTTTGCCAACTTCTCGGTAATTATGGCTAGCGCCGTGTCTGTTCCTCGCTTCGCTCGGAAGCCATGTTGTTGTATATTGTGAGAGTTGTTATTCTCGAGGAACGTATTTACCCTGTTGGCCAATATCTTCTCCAAGACTTTCCCTGAAAATTCTAGGAGAGATATGGGCCTGAAGTTAGCTGGACTGTCCGGTGGTTTACCGGCTTTTGGAATGAATATCATTTTTGCTACCTTCCAGTGGTCAGGGAAGTAACCCACATTTAGGCATGCGTTCATGATATTCATGAGCCATAATAGGATATTGGGCGGGGCTCGAATAAAATTCTCCTTCGTCAGTCCTGTACGCCCTGGTGCTCGTTCTCGAAAGGATTTTAAGGCCATTGAGAGTTCCTCGGCAGTAATTCTACCGCCAAGTCCTTCCATTTTCCTATCCTGTGATACGCAATGGTGAGGGTGGGTTCTGTGTATTTGATCATTCAGGTCGTTAATAATTCCGTTTTCGAAGTCATCATTCTCTTCCGGGGATATCTTAAATATATAGGCCCAAAAGAGTCTGAATTCCTCTTCGATTCTTTCCACGTCAGAAATTTCAATGTCATCACGTATAAATTTGATAGTCTTTGCTGGCTGTCCGCCTTTTAGTCGTTCAACCGTCTGCCAGAATGTACGTGAGTCGGTTTCTACGTTTAGTCCGTCAATTAAATTATTCCAGAGTACATTCTGTTGGTCCCTTATAAGAGTCATCAGTTCGTCACGTATGAGTTGTGTTTGTCGGTGTGTGTTGATGTTGGGGCCAGTGAGGTTCACTTCATTGATCCGTTCCCTATACTCCTTCGCGAGGGATTTCATTCTAGGGGTCCATGAGGGGGCCGGGAGAGTTTTAAACTTAACTCGAGGGACGGCTTCCTTGTCGGCTTTTAATAATTTTTCATTTAATTTATCCAACTCCTCATCAATTTCTTCTAGGGAGGGATTATTATTTAAGGGTTCTGGGTTATAACTTTCGAGGAGTTGTTTATACTTATCCCAGGTGGCTCGAGCGTAGCTCTTCCGCTCTGGGATAGGGATTTGAATAGGGGAGGTTGAGATTCTAATAAGGATAGCCTGGTGGTCGCTGGGAATAGGGGAGCCCGGCTCAATGAAGTAGTTATATGGGAACATATTGCTTGTTAGGACAATGTCTGGTTTGGTGGCTGACCTGTCAGTGATGTATGTGGAAAGTCTGGTCCAATTCTAGTCATAATGTGTCTATTGATAAGTGTCTCGAGATTCCTGCCTGCTGGGTCGGTCGACGTATAACCGGAGGCAGCGCTTCTTGCATTGAAGTCACGGGCAAAGAGAACGGTTCTGCCGTGACCACATAGCTGCAAGAAGTTCTGAAGGGGCAAATACCCTCTCCTTGGGGGTTGGTACCCCGTTGCCAGGACCAGGGGTCCCACTGCCGTACGGACCTCCACAGCAAGGTAAGATTCGTCGAGTCCACTTATTAATCTGAAGTCAAGACCTCTTTTCACAGCTATAGCGCATCCGTCGTAACGTTCTCCGCTGTGATTTTTGGTCAAGACTTCGTAGGGAAAGAGTTTTATTGGGTTAGCGTCATTTATTCCATGTTCGGAAATAAATACGACGTCTGGGTCGCATTGTCTTAATACATTTCCGTATACTGTCTGTTTGTTTGTCCATCCGTCAGAGTTCAAATGTAATATTTTTAGAGTCGTCATTTTATAGTTCACTTAAGGGTTTTTGAGTGTAATTTGATGTTTTTAGGACTTATTCTCTTACGAGCTTAGGTCCTTGTGGAGTGTTTGGAGGCGTAATGGTTTTTCCTGTTCGTTTTTTCCTGAATTCGCCGTCTGTTAGTGTGATAAAAGAGTCCGCAGTCAGTTTAATCAAGCCTTGGAGTAAAGCCTCCGCGACCTGCTTTTCACTGAGCTCGTCCGAGGTAAATTCCCATTTGTATTTTCCGGCTATTAAACCTTCGGATACATCTAGGGCATCCATCTCCTTAGGAAAAGGGGACCTTTCAGCAGCGAATACCTTCAAGTTAATTTTTCTCGAATGGTATGCGTGCCCAGATTCCCTCTTGCAAGAAGAGGACGATCTCGGGCGTCTCTGGGGCTGCGAGGTTTTCCGTGAGCGGTGTGAACGTGCCCCTCCCTCGGCTCTCGCAACTCCAGTCTCCGTGACTTCGTTATTAACCTTTGTGGGTGTGTTTGCGTAAGTGGTTTTGTTTTGTTGAGTTTCTTTTGCTTGTTTCTGTTCCATGCGTGCTTTTGCAGCCTGGATCCTGGGGTCCCTGGAGGAAGCTGGGGTTGTGGCATTGCTGGGAGTTGGGAGCTTCTGACAACTAGTCTCGCACTGGGGTTTGAGACTAATTTTCAGGATCTCTTCTGACTGCGGGTTCGGGGGGAACCACATCTTCTCCACCCCATTATGAGTTAGCATCTTATTTACCTCATCTGCAAAGCACCCCGGGGAGGAGAGATTCGCAATATGAGCATAATATATGCAACACATAATTTTGGTCGAGTTTTCGTTCTCGACATGGAGAAATGTAGGGTTCCCTTTCGACTCCACTACCGCAGCTTTTGCAACCTTGGCGTAGGTGTTGTTGGCCTTTGTTTCCTCTTCCAGTTTTTTCATTGTGGCTTTCTTCTTAAGGATTTGTTTTTTGATAGGGCAGGCCATGGAGAGTGTCTTATGTTCCCCGACGCAGTTAAGACACTTCATGGAGGTGCTTTTGCAGCTCCTCCAAAAGTGGTTGGCCGATGCGCAGATGGAACATAAAATAACATTCCCTTTGGGGCAGTTGGCTGTAGTGTGCTCCTCATACTTATAGCATTTGAAGCACATTTGGAGGTCGATAAACTCCTCGCGTTCGACCTGCTCTGGGCAGATCCGAACGTTGAAGAGGAGCATACCGCACTCCGTAGCCTTTACCGCCATTGCCGAATCCGTAAAAAAAAATCTTAAAGACATGCGTGTAGTCCTTGAACTTAAGGACTTCTGCTACTTTGGCCCAGGGGTGGTTATTTTCAACCTCAGCATGAATATTCTCGATGCTGTGGCTTCCGACCCAAGGATCGATGCGTCGAAGAATAATGCTGCGGTGTGTCTTTATCTGTGGAGGCGTGTGGGGTCTGAGGTTTATTTTTTTTAGGGATTCTGCCGCTTTTTGAGAGGTGAGGACTTCACAATTCGTTTCCTTTATATAACTTCTCCTTCGGTTACGTGTCTGGGCATGTCAGAACCTTGATTAAATTTGAAAAACCCGATTTTTTCTGTGAATGAAATTCTCTTGGAAGGAATAAGAGAATGATTCCCCAAGAATAAAATAATCAGGGAAATGCCACGTGGAGGGAAATAAACACCAAATTCATGATAAAAGAATAAAAAGGAAAAAAGTAACACGAGGAGAAAATAAAACAGCTAAACAAGGCATAGATATTAAAAATAAATAACCATGTAAATAATGGTATCTTAGAACTTGAAGTAGTTTTCGTAAAATTAAATATATCTATAATACTAATATAGGTAAACTATGGGGGACATGATGTCTGGATGTATTTTGTTTAGATAATTGTTTTGTTTTCAGAATCCCTTAGAATCAATACAAAGGAGCATGTGGCAATAGTAATTTAACCAATAGTCTCTTGTAATCTATATTTGTGAAACACTAAAAGATTTTATGGAATCAATCCTAAAACGATAAAACGCTAAGTTTTAGTAAATATTCTAATCAAAGATTCGATGTTATTTGCAGCTGTTGTTATTAGTGTTTGTTTTGAAAACTCGTATTCCTCCCAAGATGATTCATACGCGGCACGTGAATCATTACTTTTACTTTTTTAATTGTTAAAAAGTTAATTTGTTATTGGGTAGAATATAGCCGTAGTTAATAATCAAATGCACTTCGAAGCCGATGAGAGAGGAGCATCGTGCTTTGAAGGGAAGGCTGAGTTTCAAATGAATTATCTAACAAACGTAAATGATTTGTATCAATTAACCCTTCTAAAACACATATCCCTGTATCACAGAAAACGGATATTCTTTTTTTTTTGTATCTTTGTTAAATATTTTATAACAGCTGGATAGAAATCGAGACACAGGGTGGTGTTAGTACACATAAAATAATTGGAGACGCATACCTTGAGAGGAAACTACTTGTCTCCTATATACCAAAAACATGAATCACCTTGAATTTTGCTATTTATATATAATCCATCTTATTTATCTTTCATACTGATATTTATAGATCTATGTATGTTTATAGCATTTCTTATGCTTCACTGAATTTATTTAGGTGAAACGAATATTCACACTGATGTGAGTTCAAAGGTTTATACATCAATTGGTTGTTACACCGCTGAAATACATCGGAAAGATCCAACCAGGGGTTGTTACAGAATAAAACCCTCTATAATTTAACAAATTAAACTAAGGCAATCATCAAGAGGGTCCAATTAGAAAAGGAATCCCTATTTAAGCAAATGAAGGTCTAGGGAAAGATTTTATTAATGGAGTGTTAGTTAATTTTAAGTGAATACTTTTTCAAGTAATGATTATTATTCACGAACGGATTTGATACTCAGAAGCCCTAATTTGATTATTAGTTAGATCCTATATATCAATATTTATATTTTTAATAAATATCATTAATATTTTATTCTCTTCGTTACCTTAGGGTGCAATCATATATATATATACATATATATATATATATATATATATATATATATATATATATATATATATATATATATAAGGGGAAAAATAATCCAAAATTACTAATTTAAGAAAATAATTCCTGATCATTAAATAAATTAATCTTTTAAAATCATTCTCTTATTCCTTCCAAGGGAATTCGATTAAAAAAAATTAGTTTTGCAAATTCAATCAGGTTCTGACATGCTCAGACACGTGACCGATGCCTGCCTCCCTATTTTGTGATTCTGGCTTAGTCGAACGGAAAGCTTTTTGATAGTTAGCGAATATTTGAAGGTGGTCAAGTTGGGATATATATTGGAGTTTAGTCTGTTGAGCAAGGGGGAATATGGTAGAGATAATCAATTCTTTTTACATATAAGAATATTTTTTTGTTGGGGACGGTAGAATATTGCCCTGGCTTCAGATATGCTATCATCTATACAATAGAGTAGATATTTTAATTCAATGAACATGTATGCTATGAAGGTGATCTCGTCTTGTAAAAAACAGGGGTCACAAATTCGAAAGCATTTTCTTTTCTTTCATCTTCACCCTCGTTAAATCAACATTGTGCTATTTTATGGCAATGATTTGTAAATGGGCTTCCATATTTTAGTTTTAGGTAAATAGATATTAGGCAAAAACTAATTTTTTTCTCTAGGGAAGATCATCCTCTTTCTGACGTTATGGTATGATTTCTTCAATACGTGTGATGCGAGCATTCTAAGCTGGTTAATAGGTAAAATAGTTCACAATTCAAACTTCTAATATGAGGAGCTAAGGTGGGTGGATGGGGAGGGAGGGAGGGGGTAAATAAAAGAATGAAAACCCGTGGAAAGTTATTAAACTAACTATATAACTTACTTTATGCAAACAATTTACGCTCATGAATTTTTTTATGACAATAATTGTTTAAGAGTACTTTAGTAAATAATCTCTCAATTACAGAAAAGGAAAGAAGTACCGAGCCAATCAAATATAGTAGACCAGAATCGAAGATATTATCCTGTGCCTATGACCCTATGGATCATGTACATTAAACAGAAAACAAACAAACATATACCTATCGTGTGTTAGTGATTTAATCAAGCGCATTAATCAGAGCAAATAAATCAATTAGTCTGTGCAACGCTCAACACAGTCATAGAGACGTAAGATTCTCCACAGAACTTAAACAATCGAGTTATTGTATCCAATGAGGCCAAGGTTCCTACAAATTAATCACATATTTTTATGACTTGTCTCGCCCTGTAGCGAAAGCTAGCCATTCAATTCAACTTTCATCTCCTAATGTTATTCAAAGTTATTTATTGATTAAAAGTTGAGATTAATGATTTCAGGTGGATGGTGTTGGCGTATTTGATTAGCTTCGCATAACTAATATTTCATTAACTAAATCTTTCTATATACATTTGTAGTAATTAAGGTTTGCTGCACTTATTTATAATTGGGAGCTTTATACAGGCCTACTGATTTCCGGTAGGTCTTTTGAGATGGAGGATGACCCCGATGGGTCTCCTGATAATATAAATCTTCCATTCAAATACTTAATAGTTACCTGTAAAAGAAGATGATAAATTTAATGACAAGCCCCTTCAATTTAGCATTGCCCTTAAAAACAGTAATTTACTTAATCATATCCAACATCATGACGTAACTTTTACTGGTCGCACAAAAAATTGCGGTAATTGTGTAGACGATGGCCGGATCCTAGGCCTAGCTTTTTGGGGGCTATTTTGTGCTACTTTTCGTTTATTTACTAAATATGGCGATTTTCATTTTTATACTGTGGGTCTGTGCCCCCCAGACCCCCCCCAAAGGATTGAAACTCAGGGTCATCGCAGTGTTATCCCCGCAGCGAGCCGTACCCAACAATGAGCCAACACTCAAAATAATTGCAGGTAACACTTCAGATTCGGGGCACACGGTAGATGGCGCTGTTAGTCGGCTACAATTTTTGGCTACAGCATCTCTTATGACGTCAAACGGTAGCGTCAGATGTGAACAATCACGGCGTTATATTTTTTTGTATATGAGTATATACTAGGGGGCTGTACCCCCCCAATTGATTGAAACTCAGGATCATTGCAGGGTGGTCTTCCTGCAGTGATATCTCCCTCACGAGCAGTCCCCTTGAATTTACTGAGTTCCCCCCCCCCCCCCCCCCGCCAACAGCTTTTTACTGGCAGAAAAACCTAACCTAATAACAAACAATTCTTACTTTTATAGGTTTCTTGATTAGTTTATGCGCCTCTAGATAATCTAAAAGTTTTTTGTAATTTTACAAACTTAAGCTGAATTCAAATAACAAAGAAGCACATGGAGAGCACGAAAACACAATAACGAAGAAAAACATTTGCAAAACGGGTCCTATTTATAAGCTACGATGTTGCCAGTAAGAAGCTGTTATCGTTCGCAGCAAACAAAAAAATATGAAAACAAAACAAAAAACAATAAAGGACATCAAAAAACCTTACCTAACTTAGAAAAAACTATAAACGAGCAGAGCTCAGATATTTAGTAAATAATAGACTAAAAGTTACAAATCCCCAAACAACAAAAAAATATAACGCCGTGATCGGTCATATCTGACGCTACCGTCTGATGTCATAATAGATATGCTGTAGCTCAAAATTGTAGCCGACTAACAGCGCCATCTACCGTGCGCCCTGAATCTGAAGTATTACCAAAATATATTCTTAGATAGTGCAGGTTTCTTACTAGGTGAGTGGAAAGTAACTTGTAAATTACTATCAGATCTTCCAAAATCCTATGGGGTTATTGGCCCAATTGCTCTAAATGAGAATGTAGTGGAAATAAAGAATGAATTAATATCTAAAGGCTACCCTATACTATCAATGTCTTGTATCAATAAAAGAATAAAAAAAGATAACACTCCAACACAATTTATTAAAATTGACTTCTCAGTTGAAAATAAGCCAACTATTATTAAAATACTGTATACAAATTTCCATGTAAACGATTATACTCCACTACCGATACAATGCTTCAGATGTAAAAAAATATGGACATACATTTAATTCCTGTCGATCAAGAGCAAAATGTCTAATATGTAGCAATGACCACTCAGCTAAAGACTGCCCAAGAGTCACTTTAAAATGCGCAAATTGCAACTTAAACCATGTATCAACCTTCAAAGTATGCAAAGTATACCAGGAAGCTAAGAAAGTTGAAATCGTAGCAAAAAAGTTAAATATTAGTTATGAAAGTGCTAAAACACAAATAAAAGAAAACAATAATAAACCTTATAATATAAACTCTTATCTATCCTCTACTTCCAAGGAAACTGCTGCAATTATCCAAAACCCCCAAGAACTTAACCAAGCTAGCTATGCGTATATCTTAAAAACTAACCTACAAGATAGAACCATCAATAATAATACAGCAAATGGCAAATCAATTCACCACCAAACCTTGATTAATAACCCCAATCCACTTGTTTAGGATAAGACAAGCAATCCAAATTTTCTTACTAATTCAAATACATCCTTTACCAACCCCCCTCAAAATTAGTAATCATCAAAATAATGCAAACGATACACATATTTACAACTTTCTCTTAGTTGCTTTGCTTAAAAGACTTTTGGGACAGAAGGAATTCGAAGAAGCATTAGTTGAAGCAAGACAAGTGCATCAAGAAGCTATACACTCTCAATCTGCTGATACAACGCTTAATAATGAAACTCAACTAATATTAGTTGAAAAAGGGAATAAAAATCAGGAAATGCTCACTGAAGCTGATAATCAGGGCAAACTGTCAGGCAAGACACAAGTATTGCAAAACCTAAAGAAAATAAACTAAAGATCACTATATCTCATAATAAAAATGTAGCCCCAGATAAAAGTAGACAAAAACCTCCCATTGTTGAAACAAATGATGCAGTTAATCTCAAAGGTAAAAATAAAACCCCCCTAAATTCTATACCTGAAAAAAATAAAAGAAACGGCAAAACTAATAATCCAAACCTAATCAAATCAAAGACCCATTTGTAGTGCACCTGAACCTATAAATAAAAAAGCCAAGTAAAATGGATAATAAAACAAACAAGATAAAAATTTTGCAATGGAATTGCCAGAGCTTATTTTCTCATCTATCGGAATTCAAAGTTTACTTATATGCTAACAAACCCCACTTGTGTTGTATATGCGAAAAATGATTGGGCATCAAATCAAATGTTAATTTTATTAACTATGCAATTTTTAGAAGAGACAGAGATAGAAGGGGTGGAGGTATAAGGATCTTAATTCGCAAAGACATTAACTATAAAATAATAAATCTAAATGACTATATTAACAAAGCCCTTGAAGCTCAGGCTATCAGAATTTATCTAAAAAATAATAATGCTGTAGATATACTCAATTTATATAAGAACATAAGAAAAGAAGGAGACTGCAAAAGACCATTCATGGCCTACACTTGGCAGCTCCTGTTCCAGTCAACACACAAAAGATTTCTTACCAGAGAAAAGTCATCAACATTGTCACCCTTTACAGGAGTTTGTCAGATCTAATCTACAATATACATAAAATGCAGCCAGAGGATTATGTCCATTCATGCGACCGCAAAATAATCTCCCCACTCCTTAGAAAAATATATACATATGTACATAAAAAAGTCAGTCCCATCTAGCAGCTTCATTCATATATTTATCTAATCTATTCTTAAAACTACCCAGAGAGGAGTCTTCTATCACATGTCTAGTGAGCCTATTCCATTCATCTACCACACGATTTGTAAACCAATTCCTCCCAATCTCCTTCCTAAACCTATACTTATCAAGCTTAAACCCATTGCTACGTGTCCTGTCATGTTCACTAAGTATAAGAACCTTACCCAGATCCCCTTTATTATATCCTTTTACCCATTTGAAGACTTCAATCAATTCCCCTCTGACTCTTCTCCTTTCCAATGTATGTAGATTTAGTTTTTCACCATAAGGTAAGTTCCTTAGCCCACCAATCATCTTTGTCATCCTTCTCTGCACAGACTCAAGCAAATCAATATCCTTCCTATAATATGGTGACCAAAATTGTACTGCATAGTCTAGATGAGGCCTAACTAGCGCCAGATACAGTTTTAGAATGACTTCAGCACTCTTATTGCTTACACTCCTCCTAATGAATCCCAATATCCTATTAGCTTTATTCTTAGCATTTAGGCATTGCTTTCTAGGACGAAGGTCTGAACTTACCAAAATACCCAAGTCCCTCTCACAATCGGTCCTCCCTAAATTTCTCCCATTTAATTTATAACTATTCAGTGGATTATTTCTACCTATACTAAGTACACTACATTTGTCTATGTTAAACTTCATTTGCCATTTCTCAGCCCAATTGGACAGAATGGTCAATTCCTCCTGCATTACAACAGCATCAGAATCAGCCCTAATGGCCCTACCTAGCTTAGTATCATCAGCAAATTTACTCAGGTCACTACCTATACCTATGTCAAGATCATTAATATAAATTAAGAATAGCAAGGGACCCAAAACAGATCCTTGCGGAACTCCACTGCTAACACACCCCCACTCAGATTTAACTCCATCTATACTAACTCTTTGCTGTCTGTCACCAAGCCATGACTGAATCCACCTAAATATACTGCCATCGATCCTGTGTGCTTTAACTTTGCTCAGAAGCTGTAAGTGTGGCACTCGATCAAAAGCCTTACTAAAGTCCAAGTATAAAATATCATAGTTTTCATGCTTATCTGCTGCTTCATACACCTTACTATAAAAAGACAGCAAATTAGTCAGGCAGGATTTACCCTTACTAAAGCCATGCTGTGATTCTTTTATCAACTTATGCTTATCCAAGTGATCCCTAATATTCCTTGCTATAATAGATTCCATCATTTTCCCTACCACTGATGTCAAACTTACTGGTCTGTAATTAGACATATTTGTTTAATCCCCATGCAAACAATTCTATTGAACAAGAACTAGAATTCTATACATCTCAACTAGGTAATAAATTAATTATTTGTGGTGATCTAAATCAAAGACACCCCGCATGGGATAATCATCTCAAGCGTGAACCTCTGCAACAAGCAACCGCTTTCAATAATTATATTGCCCATTCAGATCTAACTATAGCAACTCCTCTAGGTCTTAAAACAAGATATGACCTAAGAAATAACTCTTACTCAACTATTGACCTTACTTTAGTATCATCAATTCTTTCGGATAAAACTGAAATAAACTTGGGTATCGATCTCGGCTCAGATCATATCCCAATCCTTATCCATTTATCTGAACTAATAACTATATCTAACATAGGAAAAAGACCAGATTGGAAGATAAAAAATAACAAATGGTCAGAATGGATAACTAATTTTAATCCAATTCAAGCTGACATATCTCAAAATCCACTTGAAGAATTAGATGAAATAATAGAAAATATAATAGAAGCCAGCAAATTAACTTTCAAACTTAGTATTAAACCTAAAAGCACTAAATATAACAAACCATGGTGGACAGAAGAATGCAGCAAACAGGTGGCTCTGAGGCAGAAGGCTAAACGTACTAATGAAAGAAACTTCACTCCACCCAATTAGAGTGACAGGTAGTTTTGTTGTTTTTCACCTTTGTCTATCACTGTTACTAACCTGGGAGGATGGCTTCTGTGGAACAGGGCCTCCATGATGAGATCGTGAGACTGAGGCTGGAATTGAGGCAGAAGGAGGAGGAATGTATGATGTTAAGAACATAAGAAAAGAAGGAGACTGCAAAAGACCATTCATGGCCTACACTTGGCAGCTCCTGTTCCAGTCAACACACAATGTGATTGATAGATTGAAGAGTGATGTGATGAGTAGGGATGAGGAAAGAAATGGATGAGAGACAGAAGCAGGTCGACCAATGGATGAAGGACTTGTATGACATGATGAAGGGGTCAGGACCGGCCCCAGGACCTTCGACCTTGACCCCTGCTCCGACTGATAAGACTAATGGGATCAATGGGAGTGTGTGTGAGTCTACTAGAGAGGATAGGGTGATTATGAGTGATAGGAAGGATGGAGAATGGAAGAGAGTTGAAATCAAGAGAAGAAGGAAGACTGGTTTAAAGGGGAAGGATAGGAAGGTAAGTGGCAAGAGTGTGGACTCATTGTACTTGGATGAAGGAGAGATTGATGGTATGATTGGTATGAGTGAGAGTGAAGTGAAGTGAATGTGGGAAAGGGTATTTTGATAAGGTAGGTGCCAAAGGTAAATAGGTTTAGATACATGGTGGGAAAAGTGTGGAAGAATTCTTCAGGGAATTTGAGCGATATTGTAAGCTCAAGTACCCGGATAATAAGGGATATTGGATGAATGTTTTGGGGGAATGTTTGGATGGAAAAGTATTGGTTTTTCCGCATGATTACAAGTGTGGGGGAACCAAGGTATGATGTGGTGAAGGAGAGATTGATTGGGCAGGTGAAACGAATGAAAGAGAGTGTGAAGTATAAAAGGGTGAATGAATTTGAGAAGACTCGAATGGGGAAGAGTGAAAGTGTGAACATGTATGCACATAGGCTTGAGAGTATGGCGAGAAAGAGGTATGATGATGATGATGTAAATGAATGTAAACCACTGATGAGGAAGTTTCTGGACACGATCCCGCGAAAGGGGAGTGAATGGCTGAGTGGAAAGAGAAAGGACAGAATGAGACTGACAGGTGAACAGTTGATTTGGAAGGATGTGTTTGAGCTGTTGGAAGATGGACGATTTGATGATGAAAGCGATCTAGAAGAGGATGGATGGTAGTGTGAATGTTGGGGGTAAGAAGCCCAGGAGCTTTCATCCACCCCAGCAGTTCGTCAGCTACAGGGATGCCCTGAAGGCTGTACCAGCTGGAGTGATGCTGAACTTCCTGGCTCGGCAGAATGGATGGGTAAATGGAGGGTGGTCGAATGGAAGGGGACAGATGAATGTCAAGTGTGGAAACAGGTATATGAGAGAGAAACCGAGGTATGTCCCAGCAAATGAGAGACCGAATAGTGTGAGAAAGATTGTGGAATGTCGTCGGTGTGGAAGGAAAGGTCATATGTTGGCAAAATGTAGGTGGGCGTCTGGTGCATGTTTTGGGTGTGGTAAGAAAGGGCATATGATAAAGGATTGCCAGGAAAGTGTGAAAGAGTGCTTCGAGTGTAAAGAAATAGGCCATTTAAAGAAAGATTGTCCGAGGTTGAATGGTGGAGCAACTGCTGGGGAAAGTATGAAGTATGCTTGTGGTAATTGTGGAAAGGCTGGTCATTATGCGAGGATGTGTCGTGACCAGAGGAATGTATGTAGCTATTGTGCGATGGAAGGACATTAGAGTGAAAAGTGTTGGATTAGACAGAGCGCAAGGTGTGAATGGAAAGTCTGAAGCGGGAAACTGAATTGTAAGAGGGTACCTGTTGAAGTATCCTCTGGGTGCATGAGTGTAAGTAATGTATTGGTAAGTCTGTAGGAAGTATGAGTGTCCGAGTGTGAAGGTGGAATTGAGTGTTTGGCTTTAATAGATTCTGGATGTAAGACGAGCTTGGTGTATAAAGATGTATATGACATGGTGAGCAAGAAAGCCATCCTGTCTGAATGCAAGGGTAGTTTGGTAGGTATTGGTAATAGGAGAGTGCCTGTGATTGGAATGATAAGCTCACCTGTTCGAATGCATAGTATGTTGATGAATGAATGTGAATTCTCTGTAGATTGATAAGGTGAGTAGTGAGTGAGTATGGTGTGATTTTGGGGTATGATTTTATGAAAATGAATCATATGGTTGTGCATCCTGCGAGTGATTAGATTGAGAGAAAGATTGGTAAAAATGGGGTGTATAAGTTGTATGTGGGAAAAGATGGTAGTGTTTTGAGGAGTGTGTTTACTGGTATGGAGAGTATAAGGCTTGTGAAGGGTGAAAGGGTGTCTGTTAGAGTGAGTCAGAGATGTACTGGGTCACCTCTCCACTGTCAATGAAGTAGGTATGGATGATAGCCCGGATGTCAGGGTAAATGTTGCAGGTGAAAAGACGTGTGAATGGATGTATAATGAAGTGAAGAGCATGGTGGAATTGGATGGATGTTTGACTGAGTATGAAAGGGAGGATGTGCATCGAATGATATTTGAACTAAAGGGAGCCCTCAGTAAGGGTGATCTGGATTTTGGGGTTGCAAAACTCCCAGAATTCAAGATTGTCCTGAAGGAGGACTTCCCAATCTATCAGCAGCTGAGGCATTTCCCACGTCCGGTTGCTGATGAGATTGAGGAGCAGTGTGTAGAATTTGAACAATTGGGGGTGATTGAAGAAAGTGAGAGTGCATGGAATAGTACAATTGTGCCTGTACGTAAGCCGGATGGAAGATTTCGTCTGTGTGTGGATTATCAAAGGTGAAAGAAAGGTTTCCGATGTTTGGGGTAACTGAGTGTGTGTATAGTATGCATGGGCTAGAGTAGTTTATGAAGCTGGATCTGGTATGAGGGTATTACCAGATGCCCATTGCTGAGGAGAGCCGGCCGGTAACTGCCTTCTCTTCCACAAAGAGGCATTACCAGTTCCGGAACCTCAGCTTTAGGTTGGCTAATGCTCCTGGAGCCTTCCAGCGGGCAATGAATGTTGTGTTGAGTAAGTTTGCAAGTAAGAATGTGATTGCATGTATAGATATTTAGATTATGACAGAGACTTTTGAGGAGCATATGAGATTGGTTTATGATGTGTTGATAACGTTGGAGAGTTTTGGTGTGAAAGTGGCGAGGTGTGAATGGTTTGTGAAAGAAGTGGAATTCCTTGGGCCTATGGTGAGTGAGAATGGGTTACGAAAGTCGCCGAAGTATGTTGAGAAGGTGCAAATGTTTCCAAAACCGGTGACTGTGAAGCAACTTAAGTCGTTTTGGGGTTTGATTGAGTTCCAGCGAAAGTTTATACGTGATTGTTCTGGTGTGAGTAAGCCTCTGACTGAGTGGATGGGTAAGAAAGGTAGTACGGTTGTCAGGTGGAATGATGAGATGAATGAGGCAGCGGCTCAAGATGTTGAATTGGCGTATCCAAATTATAGTGTGAATGCCTAAAATGCTTGAATTGTATACAGATGCGAGTGGGTATCGTATGGGAGGTTTTCTGATGCAAGAGCAGCGTTTGAATGGAGAGAATGTCAGGCAAATAATTGGGTATGTATCCAAGGCTATGAATGTTGCAGAACGAAAGTATTCAACTGTGGAGTGAGAGTTGGCTGCGATAAGGTATTGTTTGAAAGTGTTATATCCATTTTTGTATGGTGTGAGGTTTGTGATGAAGACTGACCACCAACCTCTTGCATATCTGCAGCGTATGAAGTGGGCTGATAGTAGGATTGCGAGGACTTTGGAAGATTTGAGTGACTTTGATTATGTGATTATGTGCCTGGTGAATGGAATGGAGTGGCTGATTTGATGTCAAGATATCCTGGTACAAATGATGAAAATGTGTGTGGAGTGAGTGATCCTGAGTATTTTCCGAAAGGGATTATGAATGGAAAGGAGAGTAAGGTTGGTGATGATTCCTTGTTTGAGAGCGTATGGAATGGTTTGCAAAATTTGAAGAGTGATGGAGTAGATGTGAAAGTGCCCGATAGTGTGGATGACTTAAAGAAGGAGGTATTGAGTGAAGTATGTAGGAAGCCTGAAAGCATTGGTATGGCAAGGGTGCGGAACTTCATGAAAGAATTGAGAGCGATGTGTATGCAAGGGGTCCTGCCATTTCAGGAAGTGTTGATTGTAGTGAGTCGTTTGTATAGAGGGATTATTTATGTGCACTTTGGTGGTGAGAGGCCGATTGTGTACAAAGATGAGAAGATAAAGGGTTTGAATGCTAGTGTGGTGCATCTGCAGTGTTTGAGCGTTGTGCACTACAATTGGGTGATTGAAAAGTGTTCATATATGAGAGAGAAGAATGATTGTCTGAATGAAGATGAGTGTGTGGTGAGTGATGATGTGGGAGTTGATGACAGTGTGGATATCAGTGCTGATGTTGGTGTGGTTGTTCCTTCTGTGTATTGCAAACATGGTGGACCTGATATGATGGAAGCAAGAGTGAAAGTTGGTGAAAGGTTGTTCTGTGGTTTGATTGATACTGGAGTGCAAGTATCTTTAGTGAATGAGAGGATTCTGAGTAAGTATGATTTGAATGAATGGCCTGAGTGTTTAAGTGATTTTCAAAGGTATGCTAAGGATTTTGTTGTTTGTATGGATGTTGTATATTTTGTGAGGCATGTGAAGGGTGGTGATGATATGTATGTACCTGTGATGTCCTTGGTTGGTATGATTGGTCTGGTTGTGCATGATAATTAGGGGCATATGGGTAAGTTTAAGCTTTGGGAGTGTATGAAGGAGCGTGTGTTCCATCCGTTTCTGAGAACTGTTGTGAATGATATTGCAATTACGTATGAAAGGTGCAAGTGAAACCACTGATGTTGAAAGTTGATGCGAAAGAACCTTTTGAATTGGTAGTGATTGATTGTGTGTCTTTCCCGTTTACGAGTGCTGGGAATGTTGGTATGGTTGTTATGGTTGATCATAAAAGTAAGTTTGTGTATGCAGCACCTGTGAGAGATAAAAGGAGTGTGACTGTTGCGCGTGTGGTTGAGCAGTTGTTTTTTACTATGTGTGTATGGAAGCCTAAAAGATGTCTGAGTGATAATGGGCCTGAATTTGTAGGAAAAGTGTTTGAGCAAATGTTGAGAGAGAATGGTGTGGAGCATGTGAGAATGACTCCGTATGTACCACCTTCAAATGGATTTGCTGAACTTACAATAAGAACCTTGTGTGAGATGTTGAGAATGATGAGTACAACATTGAATGACTGGGATTTATGGTTGGGAAGAGAGTTGTGGGCGTATAATTTGACTGTGCATAGTGCAACTGGAATGTCCCCATGTCAGTTTTTGATGAATTTTGAAAGGCGAGTGAAGATTAGGTTTCATTTGAGTTAAAGTGAGCAGAGTGTATGGCGTGAAGCACATGAAAAGTTCCGTTCATTTAAATTAGGTGCGAAAGTATTGAAGGTGAAAGAAGTGAAGGGTAGGTTGAATGTGTCAAAGATGAGTGAGAAGTTTGATGGACCTTATAGAGTTGTGAGAGTTTGGGAAAATGGGGTGACATATGTTTTGGAGAGTTTGAATGACGGTATGACAGAGAGTGCAGGCTCATCAGAGTCAGTTAAGGAGAGGGAGAGAACCTCCTGACTACCTGGTGAGTCATCCAGTGTATGAACTGTGCAGAGAGAGAGGTAAAGTGCATGATGATGAGATTGAATGTGATAGTATGGATCTGTCTGGGAAAGAGCTAGTTTTAGTCTCGAGGAGTAGAAAGCGCACAGAGAAGAGTGAAAGGAAGAATGAAAGTAAGTCTGAGCAGAGTCTTTCTGGTATGGGGAGCTTGAAAGAGAGATTGAGTGTTTGCAAAAACAGGCTAGTGATTTGGCTGGTATAAGTAGACAAGTGAGTGAGCTGCCTGTGCCTGATTTTTCTGGTTTTTGGAACAGTATGAATCATAGTGTGTTTGGGCAGAATGAACCTAGTGTGGCAATTTTTCCGGTTTTATGAATGGTAATAGTAGGGTGAGCTTGATGTAGTGAATGATGAAGTGGCTGATTTTTCAAGTTTCTGGTGGGAACCAGTCAAAGGGGTTTCTGGTATGCTTGTTGAGAATACAGGGGATGTGAGTGACCTGTCTGTTTCGCAAGTGTGTACCTTGAGTTGGATGAGAGCTGTGAGTGAGGAGCTGATGAATGGTGGTATGAAGAGTGAAGGTTCTGAACGGAAGAGTATGAAAGAGTTCTGTCGTGAGATGGGAGAACTGGTAATGAGGGCTAAGAGTATGGTGGACGAGATGATCAATAGTGTTGATGAGACTGACAGGACGACTGATTGCTACGTGTAGCCAGGGACCAGTAGACGAGTGTGAATGTGTGCAGAAGGGTGCGATTGAGTATAAAATGTACCATGAGTAAGGATTGAGAGTGTATTGTTTTGTTTTTTTCAATTTTTATTTATGTTTGTATTCTTTTTTCAGAGATACTTTGAAAAATTCTTTTGTCAAATATAAAAATAAATATTTAAAGAATTGTCAAAGCTGTAAATTGGAATTTGTTGTGCATACTTGGATGTACATTTAGAGGTAAGATAGTTAATGAATTTCCTCGGGTAGTGCCCACTTATTGATTTCCCTTGCCTATATAGTAAATGGATCATAAACGGGGGATATCATCTCTTCTACAGAGTGGAAGCTTGGAAGGACAGCAAGAGGGGTTCTCTAGGTGAGTGCTCCGCCCAGCCCTGAGATGGTGGGCTTTCATACCTCGCTTGCCACCTGCATTGGCTGACGAGCCTGCCCCCTTTTATATTGGCCTACTACCACCCACCCTCAGCGCATAAGTGATAGTCCTGTGCCCCTTTTTTTTGTTCAGTTTTTTTTTTCATTTCGTTGTGTAAACTTGTTCTCTTCGCCGTTATAATCTTTTCTATCTTGTTTGGATTGGGGAATTTGGCCTTATTTTGAGTGTGCATCTATATTTATTTTTCCTGTAAATATAAATTATAATTATATTTCTAAATATTATTGTATTTTTTTGTAAGTAAAGGACTGTATATACAATCCATTTCATTCTCCTTCGATTTCTCACGTCCGAATTAGTGTAGGAAATGGGTTGGAACGATTGGGATTAGAGCATAGATTTTTGGCCCGCTACATCGCTATGGAGCGTCAACTCCAACAGGCATTGAATAGGGTCTCTTGCTATGCCGAAGCGCACAGGTTTTGGTTTTCCTTGGCCAAGACTAAGCTGGTGCACTTCTGCCCCAATCCACGGCTCCACCCAGACCCAGACTTGTTTGTTAATGGGGTACACCTGGAAATGGTTGAATTGCACCGTTTCCTTGGTCTTGTATTTGACCGACGCCTTACCTGGGAGGCTCCATATTCTCAGCCTTAGGGTCTCTTGTACCCACGCCATGGATATTCTTCCTTCGATGCTGTTCAGCGCTTGGCGTGCTGATAGGACTACTGCCTTACTTTTTGATCCATCCTATGTACGTTTGAAGCTTGACTACGGATACGAGTTTTATGCATCTGCAGACGAGTGTTTATTGAGGAAGGTGGACTCGATCCACCACACCAACCTTTGCCTTGCGAGCGGTGCCTTCCACACTTCCCCCATTGAGAGCCTACTAGTTGATGCTGGGGAGATGCCATTCGCTCTACTCTGTGTACAGTGCATCATTCGCCTGTATGTGCTTCCCTTAGTCGCCAACAGCTCTCACTGCATTCGCAGTTGATTTTGACGGTGCCTATGCCGCCGAAATGGGTTGGAACGATTGGGATTAGAGCATAGATTTTTGGCCCACTACATCGCTATGGAGCGTCAACTCCAACAGGCATTGAATAGGGTCTCTTGCTATGCCGAAGTGCACAGGTTTTGGTTTTCCTTGGCCAAGACTAAGCTGGTGCACTTCTGCCCCAATCCACGGCTCCACCCAGACCCAGACTTGTTTGTTAATGGGGTACACCTGGAAATGGTTGAATTGCACCGTTTCCTTGGTCTTGTATTTGACCGACGCCTTACCTTGGAGGCTCATATTCTCAGCCTTAGGGTCTCTTGTACCCACGCCATGGATATTCTTCCTTCGATGCTGTTCAGCGCTTGGCGTGCTGATAGGACTACTGCCTTACTTTTTGATCCATCCTATGTACGTTTGAAGCTTGACTACGGATACGAGTTTTATGCATCTGCAGATGAGTGTTTATTGAGGAAGGTGGACTCGATCCACCACACCAACCTTTGCCTTGCGAGCGGTGCCTTCCACACTTCCCCCATTGAGAGCCTACTAGTTGATGCTGGGGAGATGCCATTCGCTCTACTCTGTGTACAGTGCATCATTCGCCTGTATGTGCTTCCCTTAGTCGCCAACAGCTCTCACTGCATTCGCAGTTGATTTTGACGGTGCCTATGCCGCCGAGAGACACGTTGTGGTGGAGCGAATGTGAGTGTGTGTATAAGGGGCCATTCTCCCACCCTTTTTCCCAATACACTCGCCCTCCTACTGTAAGAATGTGTGTGTGAGTGGGAATGGGTTTTTTATTGTATTTTCTTTTTTACATATGTATTTGATTTCATGTTGTATGAATATGGTTCTTTAACATCTCATGTTTTTTTCAACGAATTACTAAATGTTAAAGATTTTATGAGACAGCATTCAAGTACCAGAATGAAAAAAAGAACAAAACAAACAAAAACATAGCCTGCATTTTGCAAGAGCGATTGGAATGAAAACATTTTGGAGAAATTTAAAGAAAAATTAAGAAATCTTCTAATAGTAGTTGACTGGATCTTGAAGAAAATTGAGCTCCAAGGCGGCAGGCACCATAAAACCCGCACACCCATTTTTGTCACAAGAGTGACTGCCGACAAGATTTTTCCCCGGGGAGGCCGGCAAATCGTAAACCGTGGTACCACGTAAGAAAACTCCTCTCTTTGTTGTCTCTTGTTTTGGTTGTCCCTTTTTGTATTTGCTGACTCTTAGTATTAATATTTATATTTTTGGATTGATTGGGTTCCAAGATAGGATTGTTTTAGTATATATATATATATATATATATATATATATATATATATATATATATATATATATATATATATATATGATGAAAATTAATGCAATATCGCAAGAAAAGATGAGGAATTAAACCACATTCTCCGAAGACAATTTAATTCAGAACAGTTTTGGTGTATCTCACACCCTTTTTCAACTGAAACTGGGCAGAAAATATAAGAGAAATGCATATAAGCATAACACAAGATCCTCTCTTTTTTCCCCCAATCCCTTACTTGTGGCTAATCTGGGGGGGGTTAGGCCTAAACATATTGAAGGGCTGACATTTAACTATTTTGTTTATATGCTTTCTTATTACAGGATTAAAAGAAAATTGACCCTCAGATAGATTTAAATTAGGAACTGACGATATCAAGCTCGATTCTACGATTCTTCTCTTAGCATAGTTAGCCTTTTTTTATACCAATTTACTTCCATTGAAATTGATCGTACGATTCTTGTCTCTAACATGGTAAAATATTCCACTGCTTTCGCTGCCCACTCTAATATCTCTTTTGTGTTCGTACAATCTCTTGTCTAGATTTCTCCCCGTTTCCCCTATATAAACTTTATGGCAATCGTTGCATGGTATTGCATATACTCCTATGTTATGATGTTCTTTGGGTTTCCTGGCCATCAATTGGTTTAAGGAATTATTATATTTAAAGGCTAGATTAATACCCGCTTTTCCAAATATGTCCTTTAAACTATTTAATTTATTATTAAATGGCAATGTTATACATTTGTTGAAGTCGTTAGTGCGGGAAGGCTTATTACCATAGAATGTTTTCCTAGCTGCAAAATGGGCAGACGATATGGACCAATCGGGGTAATACAAATTAGAAAAAATGGTCCTGATAATGACAATTTCTTCATCTAAATAGGAAGGATGAGATATTTTGTATGCTCTAAGGAAAAGGTTAGAAATTACCGATTTTTGAACAGTATTATCGTGAAATGAAAAATAATGTATATAGGCATTCGAGTGGGTTGGTTTCCTATACACATAAGAACATAAGAAAAGAAGGAGACTGCAAAAGACCATTCATGCCCTACACTTGGCAGCTCCTGTTTCAGTCAACACACAAAAGATTTCTTACCAGAGAAAAGTCATCAACATTGTCACCCTTTACAGGAGTTCGTCAGATCTAATCTACAATATACATAAAATGCATCCAGAGGATTATGTCCATTCATGCAACCGCAAAATATAATCTCCCCACTCCTTAGAAAAATATATACATATATACATAAAAAAAAAGTCAGTCCCATCTAGCAGCTTCATCCATATATTTATCTAATCTATTCTTAAAACTACCCAGAGAGGAGTCTTCTATCACATGTCTAGTGAGCCTATTCCATTCATCTACCACACGATTTGTAAACCAATTCCTCCCAATCTCCTTCCTAAACCTATACTTATCAAGCTTAAACCCATTGCTACGTGTCCTGTCATGTTCACTAAGTATAAGAACCTTACCCAGATCCCCTTTATTATATCCTTTTACCCATTTGAAGACTTCAATCAATTCCCCTCTGACTCTTCTCCTTTCCAATGTATGTAGATTTAGTTTTTCACCATAAGGTAAGTTCCTTAGCCCACCAATCATCTTTGTCATCCTTCTCTGCACAGACTCAAGCAAATCAATATCCTTCCTATAATATGGTGACCAAAATTGTACTGCATAGTCTAGATGAGGCCTAACTAGCGCCAGATACAGTTTTAGAATGACTTCAGCACTCTTATTGCTTACACTCCTCCTAATGAATCCCAATATCCTATTAGCTTTATTCTTAGCATTTAGGCATTGCTTTCTAGGACGAAGGTCTGAACTTACCAAAATACCCAAGTCCCTCTCACAATCGGTCCTCCCTAAAATTCTCCCATTTAATTTATAACTATTCAATGGATTATTTCTACCTATACTAAGTACACTACATTTGTCTATGTTAATCTTCATTTGCCATTTGTCGGCCCAATTGGACAGAATGGTCAATTCCTCCTGCATTACAACAGCATCAGAATCAGCCCTAATGGCCCTACCTAGCTTAGTATCATCAGCAAATTTACTCAGGTCACTACTTATACCAATGTCAAGATCATTAATATAAATTAAGAATAGCAAGGGACCCAAACCAGATCCTTGCGGAACTCCACTGCTAACACACCCCCACTCAGATTTAACTCCATCTATACTAACTCTTTGCTGTCTGTCACCAAGCCATGACTGAATCCACCTAAATATACTGCCATCGATCCCGTGTGCTTTAACTTTGCTCAGAAGCCGTAAGTGTGGCACTCGATCAAAAGCCTTACTAAAGTCCAAGTATAAAATATCATAGTTTTCATCATTATCTGCTGCTTCATACACCTTACTATAAAAAGACAGCAAATTAGTCAGACAGGATTTACCCTTACTAAAGCCATGCTGTGATTCTTTTATCAACTTATGCTTATCCAAGTGATCTCTAATATTCCTTGCTATAATAGATTCCATCATTTTCCCTACCACTGATGTCAAACTTACTGGTCTGTAATTAGACATTTTGTTTTATCCCCTTTCTTAAATATAGGTATCACATTGGCTTTCTTCCATGCCACTGGCACAATGCCACTCTCCAATGATTTTTTAAAGATGCATGCTAGGGGCTCACTTAACACATCCTTACATTCTTTCAAAATTCTAGGAAAGACCTCATCAGGACCGGGTGCTTTACTACTTTTGATTTTATCAATTTCCTTTGTCACTATCTCCTTTGTGATCACGATATCCTTTAATTTCTCTTCATCATTACCCTGAAAGATCATTGACACCTCAGGTATATTTCGAGTATCCTCCTGTGTAAATACTGAGAGAAAAAAGTCATTTAGCATTCCAGCCATTGAGTCCCTATCACTCACTAATTCTCCATTGGAATCTATAAGTGGGCCTATTTTATCTCTAACCTTAGTTTTGTATAATTGATAAAAACTTTTAGGATCTTCCTTTGCCCTATTTGCCACTTTAATTTCATAATTTCTCCTTGCTACTCTAACTAGCTTTTTAACATCTCTTGCTAGTTCATTATATCTCTGCCTTAAGTGATCCTCTCCATTAATTCATGATGATCTTTATTAATGAGGACATCTAAAAAGGGTAATCTATTATCATATTCTCATTCATATTTAAATTTGATGGAGACATGCAAATTATTCAAATTATTAAAAAAGTATCAAAATCATGGCCATTAGGCCATACAGAAAATACATCGTCAATGTACCTTAACCATATAAAGTTAGGGGGAGAAATTGTGGGAAGGAGTTCAGTCTCAAAATATTCCATGAAGAGACATGCCAATATCGGAGATAAACTATTTCACATGCTAAGGCCAAATATTTGTCTATAAAACTCATTATTTACTCGAAACACATTGTCAGAGAGACATAATTCAACTAAATCGATAAATTTACTCGTAGAAATGGGAAGATCCAAATTAAGTCTAGGCATGATTTCCCGCAGAAGGCCCATGGTTTGGTCAACCGGAACTTTGGTAAACAAAGAGTTTACATCAAAGCTCACAAGTTTTCCATCCGGTAATTGCAAGTGGTTTAGGCGGTCAACGAAATCTTGACTGTTCATAATCATCTTCGGAGAATGTGGTTTAATTCCTCATATATATATATATATATAGGCTCATTGGGTGCATATTTACCCATATTTTTGTAAATATTTTATTTTTTTGTTAGTAAAGGACTGTACATACAATCCGTTTCATTCTCCTTCGATTTCTCATGTCTGGATTAGTGTAGGAAGCGGGTTGGATTGATTGGAGTTTGTCTAGATTTTTGGCCCGCTACAACGTCATACCCTAAGCCTTTTGGGTTTAGAGCCAGGAAACTCCTTTGAGAGCTAGGTATAGCTCATGCCTGTGACAAATATTTTTTTCCCCCTAAAATTATTCAGGCAAATATCGATTAAGTATATCACAACCTTTTCAGGATCAATTAAAAGTGCTAATGAGGATTGCAACTTTGATTTGAAGTTTTATAAAGGTTTGAATTCCAATTGAAATAAAATGGAAAATATTGAGGGTTATACGTATTCTCAAACTTGGGAGGTAAGATTGAATCATTGCATCAATTACTTTTGAATGATTTGTTTATTATTATTAATTTCTGTTAAAAATTATAAAGTAGAATGTGTAATGTAATGGAATGGAATAATAAAATAATTTTTATTAGGATAGCACGGCATCACCTTGAAGGGACCTTGGCATGGGTAAAATAATGGACTGTTTCCTTCTGCTTAATAGCATATAAAATGGGTCATTTTAGTGAAATTGATGTGTGCCCATCCTATTTTTGTGGGAAATATATTTCTCTTCTCATTGCGCTTTAGAAAATAAACATTGGCATGCATCAATGCCATAGGATCTGATCCTATTGTCATTCTGATCTTCATATGCCTTTCATTATCCAGTCTGGGAATATCATCTACAATATGAGGGAGAGGGGTTGGGGTTTACTACTTAAGACAAATTGAGCTGTATTAAATATAATTTAAAATTACAAATGAAAGATATAGGATAGCTGTACAAGAGTACTCTACATCCTGTATAGTTGGACTACTGGAACAATCAGCCAAATTAGGTTTGAAATGGTACCAGTTTAGTAGTAGGTTGAATCACTTGCCTACATAGTTGTAATCTTGACTATTTGTACCATGTTTTATAGATTCCTAGCATTTTGGTTCATTAAAATCGTTTGGGTTTTGTACACCATCTGGGAATGGACAGTGGGTGATTTGTATGGTCCTAAGTGAGTTTTGTCTGTAATGTTGCATAGTATAAGGTGGCCTCAATGACCCCTCCTTACCATGGCTCAGTCCTGATACCTACTAAGCTTTTGATGGTATAGCAATCAGGATTTGGGTAGGGGTTTATCCCATGTATTCTAGGGCTTGACTATGCCTTAGAGAGGAAGGAGGCTGTTGCATGCTGTGGGAAGTTTATAGTGCCCCATGCAACAGACCCATTAAGAGCATAGGCATATGAAAGCTGACAATCCAGCGCTGCAGCAACAACTTCCCTGGGACACCATCCGCAGGACGTGTGAGAAACGGTGCCGGTCGCAACTGGCCCTCATCTACCTGATGACCCACAGGATCAATGGCCACTCCTCGCTTGCGAGTGACAGCTGACACATGACTATGCCTTATTCTCAAAGCCATGTATATGATTCTCCCTTGCTTGAAAAGGTAAAGGGAAAATATAAATTGTTGAGAGATTCTAATTGCTGACTGCAAATGAAATGCTTGTATCATTGATGGTGCAAAATGCATGGTTTGTAATTTCTGCATAAATTGACTCTTATTAGACATAGAGAGATAGACGAGTAAAGTTTCTTTCCACCTCCTACCTCTCTGCTGTGAGGTGGGGAGCTCCTAGGAATGCCACCACATCTCCAGGATGGGTCCACAGGTCCTTGAGGTCAGAGAGGATGTGGGTGTCTGAGGGTCAGGCAGTTAGAGGTATTGCTTGCATCTGTTTTTGTACTGTGGAGTGGCCTGACCTTAGTTGGACAGGATGACACTGTTTTCGGTAGTGAGTTATCTGATTGGTTTATTGGGGGTGGGATGTGGGAGATGTAGGATATTATTTGGTGGTAGATATTCAGGTGTATTTGGGTGAGGGTGATGTATATATGTTTTATTATTAGGTTGTAGTTTGGTGGTGGTGGGGTAGGTTGTGAAACAGGTGTTGAAGTACTGTGTCTAGGGCTTCATTTTTGTTTCTAGGTATTGGGGGCTTCACTTTTAGGTTGTGGTTGGACTTGGCAACCAGACAAGTATTTCTCTTTTCCTCACACTGAGATTACATGGCAGGAATCAAGTCAAGCCTCCAGGCTGCCTGGCAAATAAGATGGCTGATGGGAATTTAAAGCTACACATCATTTCACAGCCATTGTGACTGTGGACACATCCCCCAATGCCTCAACAGCTTCAGCTTGCTTTCTGTTGTCTTCAAATTGTGCAGCACCATTTGATCCCAGACTTTTCACTACATTCTTGTTGGGTGTCCCAGTCTGAGGGACCTTCACACACTGTATCTGTCTTGGTACAGAGAGAAGCAGCATCACTACTGCTTGTCTGTTGTACTTGGGTTTGGCTCATGCACTCCTGACAGTAGGCTATTCAACTTTTTGGACGAGGCTGGCATTCATTTTATTTTACCTTTTTGGTGTTGGTTGGGTGCCCAGGCCCTGAAGGTGGTAGGCTTTTTTCCCTCTTTTTTTTTATTTGATGGCATTTACACCCCTGGTTGCAGTTGCCAGATAAAGCTTTTAAAAAAATCTATAATTTGCAGAATTGGTTACACTTGAAAATCTTTGAAATATTCACTGGATATTAGATGCAAATCAGTAAAACCTTCTAAATTTAGGTATTCTTGATCAGTTAAAAGTTCTGCAATTGGTATAATATAGAATTATAATTGAATAATAAGTTGCATTAGTGTTTAGATCCATTTCATTCTTTTTTTGTGTGAGTTAAATCACTATTAACCTCTTTTTGTAGTACATATTAAGCTTTTTTTTATTGAGGTGTTAAGAAGAGTTTAAATATCTTTTATAGGCCTGGAAAGACTCCCTCAATGTTTTGTGGGACAATACAGAAGTAGTATTTCTTTTGTCTGTAACAGTATCACTTGGAGCTGTTATTTATACCTGGCTACATAGTCCCCAAGAAGGTGTCCAACAAAATTGTGATGAAAATGAGTATCCAGAAGAATCAGATGAATTATTGACTGATGAAGCAAAAAGGGATCAAGACACTGTATGTATTTTATTTATAGTTTGTCAATAAATATAAGCACTAATATCCAAGAAGTAATTTTAAAATTATTCCATGACTGATTGTAGCAGAATGCCCCTTTTTATCACTCCACACCTGACACCACTTTTGTCGTAGAATACCTTGGGGTAGTGATATACTTCTTTGATGAAGTAGGCTTTGTTCTAAGAGTGCTAATTTTGTTGTTTTAAGGAAGAGCCGCTTCAACATGTAAAGGATATAAAGAAACACACAGGAATTCCCAAAATAAACTTATATTTTAAATTTAACAATTTACTACACAAACACAAAACATGAACCACAGAAATACTCCAAATTTTAAAATACACAAAAATTACTTCAATTAACTTGACCCTCTATTGGCTAATTCGATGCTCACTTCAATTTAAAAAAAAAAAAAATGCTAATGGCCTTTATTGACCTCAACTACCTTTGTGGATACTCCTTGGTACGGGTTTGCGTCTGACCTTGAACTCAATGAGCACTTTAACTCAGGAATGTTATTGTCTCTAAGACATGTGCTGACCGGCCAGATGGAGGTTGCGGACAAATAACTTGAAAGCCACAACTGACTTTGGAGAGTGTGGCAGCTGGGGTCCACATGCTTTCGGCAGGAAGGAATATCACCACGGGATAGTGAAAGAAGGTTCCTTTTTCCTCTTCGGATTACTCTGAGTAGTAATTCGCACTGTCTAGTGATGCGCTAAGGCTTGAATACCTTCACTCCGTGGAGTGCTGGAGGAAGTGTACTCTGGGGGGGGAAAGTCTTCTTCAAGGGTGAGGACTGTACTCTAGGAGGGGGTCTTGTTATGAATAAGTTGAACTTGAACAAGTTAACTTAAAGGTCGGTTTGGTAACCAGGAACTAGCTCAAGGATGACCTTCTTCTTACTTCCAGTCTTTCTTAAGGGCGAGGCCTATCTCGGTGTTTTGAGATACACCAGGATAGAAGGGGGGAGGGTTCCTTAACCAAGTTAACTTATGAGTTTGGTGTAGGTAACAGGCTCGAGGAGGAGCCTTTTTCCTCTTCTTTTCGTAATTCCTCAAGGGCGAGGAATATCCCTGGGCTTTAGGATGCACCAGGATATGAGGAGTGTCTCTGATGAGAGTAAGTTGAACTTGAACAAGTTAACTTAACGTTTGGTTTGATAATCAGGGACTAGCTCGAGGATGAGCTGCTTCTTAGCCCCCTTGGTAGCCCTGCCTCTCTTGCAGGGGACTTGGTAGTCTGGCGCTCACGTATTCTACCTGTCCAGTCTTGGTAGCCCGGCCTCAATCCAGGGACTTCGTAGCCTGGAGACTCATGTATTCTACCACATTTTTCCCAAGTGTTTGTTATTTATACCTCGTTACCCCACTGGGGTAGGGGTAGGAGGGGGGGGGGCTTGTGGACAGGGTGCAGGAGGGTTGTTACTCCAACGGTTTTTCTCATCAAGTCTCAACTCTGCTCCAGCTGGCCTTCGAGCTGGAGAGAAACGCGTCTCCAATTTCTTACTTAAGGTAAAATTGAATATACTCTCGTAGGGGTGATCTTGCAGTTTAAAACCATTCGGCTTTTCATAGTGACGAGTTGCGAGGGACTATGGTTACGATTTTGACCCTCGGTGCCGGGCCCAGTTGTTTTTGCAGTTACCTTCCCGTGTCTCCACTGAGAGAGAACGGAGGAGTGAAGATTCCCCTAACTGATAGTTGGTCATTGAAATTGTGCTACCATGTTCTTAGTACATTATATATGGCTAGTTGCATTGGTTTTGTTTTTTCTTAAACTTTTTAAGTATTGATCTATGAAAGTGTTTAGGTAACATAAATTTAAAGAAATGCTTTTATCTAATATTTGTTCATTTGCCACAATTAATCATACCACAGTTTATACTGAATTTCATTCTCTCCTTGATGAGAGATGGAGTTTTTAGCTTATATTTAATTATGACTAAAATTGATAGGACATTTACCAATAAAATAAATTATATTTAGTGAAACTTTGTACATTATTACAGTATTTTAAGGTTTACTGTTGAACCATTTGACACATTTGTTTCAAAGATCTATGACACTAGTGTCAAATTCCTGAAATGTAGCCTTTTCCCAGCTTATTTTTTATATATTTAATTAGAAATATCCCATTAATATTTTGCCTCTTTTTTTTTATCCCTATCATTATTAGTTTTCCATTCTAACCTTTTTAAAAATATTATTACATAGCACAGCTAAGCCTAATGGCAGTCACGCAACTTTTTATCGTAGTGAACTACTTAGCTTTGTCAAAATATTGGACAAATGTGACATGACTTATTTGGGCAATTATACATCATGACCTTAAAGGAAATGAATAATTTTTACACCACATTGGTAATAGAAGTAATATAGGTAGATGGTTGACTCTTTAAAAATAAAGCTTCTCTCTAGTTTTATGTGTAATCTAATAAGTTAAATGGTAGATAGTGGTTTTGGGCTTTAGTTTTGAGATCAACTTGCCAATTCACTTCTTCAAATTATGGTAGGTTGGTAGTTGAAGCTTGAGCATAAATTTACAGTCTTCTCATTATTAGCATTCAAAAGAGGATCATCTGCCTCAACGAGTTCTTAAGCTGCCACCAAATGCCAAAGAGCTAACACAGGAAATAGAGAAAAGCCTGTCCTTTGAAGATAGAGAAAAAGAGAGAGAGTAAGTTAAATCAGTCCCTAGAGAGATTTATGTTATTTAATAATATATATGAATAGTACCTCTGGTAAAGGTTCTAATTTTTTTTACCCCTCTTGGCTGTGGTTGTGATGGTAGTAGTTTCTAATATACCTACATTTTTTTTTTTACCATATTTGGTTAATTTGGGGTTAAGGCCCACCCTCAAATTTTTGGATAATTTTATAGGTCTGTAGACAATTTTATCTTTAGGAAGTTCTAAAAAGTGGCTTTTGGTTATTTGTTTTTTTTGTTATGCTATTGCAATCCCATTATATTGTATTATATATAATATTTTTAAAAATTTTGAAGTGAGGGATGTTGCAACCCCATACCACCCACAATTTTTAAATAAACTTGTAATATTCCTAATCGTAAAGCCTAACATTAGATTCGAATTCAAAGGCGAGTGCCAGATGTCGTTAGGCCTCTAGTTTTTGTACCGTGTTCCTTGACTTCAGACATATAAGCCTCACCACTGAATGCTATTTAAATCAATATGAAATGTCCATATCATATTTTAATTCAGAATAATGTGATTCAAAATTCACAATGTGTCTCCCAAGTTGGCGGCCAATCGATCTTTCATTATAATTAGAAATTTGCCCACATTAAGTAGTCAAAAAGCTATATAGAGTATATCTACAATATATACTATATAGCATTTGCATATTTTAAAAAAAATAGGGATATTTATAACAAATTCAAGGGTGGGCATAACCCAAACCCAAATTAACCCCATTTTCTTCTACACCCCCTTCCTCATCTTTCATAATTGTAAATAAGTGTTTTGTTATGAATTTACAAAAAGCTGTCTATACCCTTTTGTCTTTAAACTTTCTGATAGCTGGGGGCACTTCTAGCTTCTTATTTGAATGTGACAAGTTGTAAGACCTACAGTGAGTTTGTACTTGCGAGGAGAGTTTAGTTGGAGTCTGTACTAGACTGTGAACTCTCAGCATACCTAGAGCACATATGAGACTGCTATGCTGCTTGCATCCTCTATGGGATAATTTGCATGCCATAGCACTCTGTTCCCACAGGGTGTCTACTGCCCTTGAAAAGCTCTTGAATTTATTTTTTGTCCTTGAAATCCTTGAAAAGTCCTGGAATTCAAAATCACCAAACAAGTAGACACCTGTTCCATGGACCTACCCAAAATGTTGTGATGACTTCAGGTTGCTTTCAGTCATCTTCAAATCGGGCACATATGTGGGATGCACCACCATTTGATGGAACGCTCGCCTTTGCCTTATTGCAATGACTGCATTTTCCCACAGACTGTTCGGCACATTCTTGTTGAATGTTCCAGTCTGGGTGATCTTCTTGCACATTACCTGTCCTGGAACTGGGATGGGCGGGGTCGCTACCGCTTATACTTGGGATGGGTTTGTGTACACAGACTTGTGGACTATAGGACTATTTGGAGGAGGATGGCCTCGTTCATTTTATTTGACTCTCTTTGCTGTAGGTCACATGTTCCTGCGCTGGGGGATGCCCACCTTCCCCTGATGCTGGGGTCTGTTTCCTTTTACTTACCTTTTTGCTTGTCCCTTGTTCTCGGGATGAGTTCATACACATTGACTGGTTGACTTATAGACGTTTGGAGGGGAGTCTGGCCTTCTTCCCTTTATTTAACTAGTTGGGTTTTTTTGTTGTTTTTTTGCTATTTTAGTAGGTTGCACGTTCCTGCGCCAGGTGGAGGCGGACCTCCCCCCGACACCAGAGCTTGCCTCCTACTTGTCTTTTTCCTTTTGTTTAAAAAAAATTTATTGTTGGGCTTTTTTGTTTGTGTTTTGCATCTTATTTTAAATTAGCCTGGTACTAGGCAGTGTTGAATACGGCAACTAATGCCCAAGTAGGCAGTCGCCAGATGAGCTCTTAAAATTATAAAAAAACAACAAAAAACCCCCCTTTTTTCTTGTTTCTTAGCTTTTGTTTTGTTGTTTGATTTTTGCTGGTATTTTTTCATTTTTTTTGTTTGTCTGTATGTTAATCTAGCCTTGTAGAATGATTACCGCAGCTTATGCCCAAGTAGGCAGTTAGGGTCCTTTTAAAACCATTGGGATAAAGCATAAGGACAAAATTGTTGGTTATGACAATTCAGGTTGTCCCATTCTATCCTAGCTAATAACCAAGGCTGATTATCTGTAAATGCCACAGAGTAGGGTACCTCTGTAGCCTGTTACACTTGGTACCTGCATATCCTTTTAGTTCGAGTGGTAATTAATTATTAGAGAATCCCCCATTATTGGGTTGACAACAACCCTGATGGGGTCTGGGGAGGTATTGGTGTGCTTCCTCCTTACTCATTACTTTATTGACTGTTTATCTCTTTTTGACTATCCCCCCTCAACATTTTGTCTCCCTGCACTTGATACCTGGAAGAGCTGTTCTCTCCCAGACTGAATGTAAATTAGTGAACCCCCCACTGGCTTGATTTGAACTCTCTGATGGGGCCGGGGGGGGGGGGGGTGTTAATACGCTTCTTCCTCGCTCCCTATCAGCATTTCTGTCTTTTCCCTCAACCTTTACCTAGGTTTAAGGACCTGAACAGCTATTGTCATTGCATCAGAATAGAGGCTTTGGAATGTCTATAGACAATGCCTGCGCAGGTCGCAAGAGAACCATGACTTGAGGGTCCTAGGTGTTGGGAATGATTAATGGGAAGATAGGCTTTGGCCCAATAATCCCTCCCCCTGCCTGTAATGGGCTAACCACCTCCTTGTGGCTGTTCTCAAGTGCACAAGCCAATACTGCTTATGGTGCTGATGCAGGCAGGCAGGCAGGCTTAATGCCTTGTTGGTAGCCTGACCAACTGTTAAGTCTCGTGGTCCCATCTCTGAGTCTGCCACAACATATCTTCAGATCCTGGCCATCCTGTCAAGGATTAGTACATTCCACTATGGATATCCTCCCTGTCGCCCTCCCTCTCTGGCTGCCCAGTTGGGAGCTGCGACCTTTGGGGAAGGACCAGCCACTGGGTAACTTCTGGTCATTGTGTGTCACAGTCCTAGGTTGCTAACACCCAGAGTGAACCTCAGAAAAGTCCAAAAACTTGAGATAGGAGCTGCTGGATACTCTCAATCCTCCTCTCATTCCCATGCAGAGGGTTACCCTGGGTAGCTTGTTACACTTGGTACCCATAGGAGCTGCGGTTCTCCTGGCCTGAGTGCAAATTAGGGAGGCTCTGTCACTGGGTTGACCCGAACTCTATGATAGAGCCTGGAAAGTTGTTGCTGTGCTCTCCATTTCTCCATTTCAGAGAAGGATCTTGCTGAGCCGGTCCATATGGCCTAGGGGCTCCTTTCAACGGAAAAAAGCGGGTCCATTCCCCACCCTCTTCTCGTAAAAAGGAAAGGAACCATAAGACAAAAAATACCAAGGGCTCCTCTCCTTCTGCTGGAGACATAGGGGAGAGACAGCCCGCTATCATTTTGGTAAGCGACCAAGCCAAGATGGTACGTCCACCCCCGAGTGAGAGTCCCTGACAAATACCAAAATTGCAAGTGCGCAGAGCGGAACGTCGATTATGTTGGGGCCCCTCATTCAGAGATTACCTGGCATTTTCGAGCCCACTGGCTTCAAACGCTTGCTAGTTATTACCCAAAGTCTGCGTAAGTTGCTCTAAGGCAGCATGCAATGAGTCCGAATTATGTGTGTCAATTGCAAAGAGCTGCATCCCGCTTCATCGAAGCGGGATGGGCCTTGCAGGCCCAGGATAGTCTCTCATTTTGCGAGGCTGAAGCTCGGTCTTGGCGCTGCCTGGGACTTGTTATGCCTCACTGTTAAAATAGGCAACCGTTCCTTGCACCTCCAAGCCTACTAACATGGTTATTTCCGCACCCATTTGGAATCCTTCCGCTGGTTCTACCCACCCCGGGCGCTTCCCCCTGTTTCCTGTAAGGTGAAATGGCCATGCGCTTCCACCAAGTCGTGAGGCTCACAGGAGGGAACACCCCTGAAGTTGGTCACGAGGCCATCTTCAGAGGTTCATAAAGCTGCTCCCCGAAAGGAGGACAACACTAAAGGAGCTTTGGCTCTTAGGGCCATACCCAGTGATAGGCCTGGAGGGTATATTCTTTCAATGGAATTGCGGCGGACTCTGGGCCAGCTGGGAGGAGCTGCAGAGGCCCCTCTCCTCCCGTTCCTCATTAGCTATCTTGATGCAGGAGACCATGATGGGCGCGTGCCCCCTGCCCGCCCTCCCGGGGTATAAGGGGGCCGGGCGGGAGGATGTAAAATTTACACCCGGCATGATGTCTCCGTTCTTGTCTTCCCTTTAGATACCTCCTTTCAGGCAGTAGCTGTGCAGCTGCACCTTGATAGGAGGTATACCGTTATTTCCGCGTACATTCCACTGTCAGCCGACTTCGACGCGGGGGACTTCCGCCGCGTCGTGGCACGGGGACCGAGGCCCTTTATCTTGCTCGGAGATCTGAACGGTAGACACCTCCTCTGAAGAGACTCATCGATTAATCCCCGGGTCAAGTCCTTGCCGATCTGATCGACGAGCTGGAGATAGGTGTCCTAAATGTGGATGAGTTTACGCATCACTGCCCGAGAACCGCTTCATTTCCATGCACCGATCCATCTTTGTGTTTTCCAGATGCATAGTTTGATGTTGAGTGGGCGGTGGTCGATGACCTCCATGGTAGTGATCACTTTCCCATTCAATATCATCTTCTGGGTCGCGGCCGCCCGAGAGCCCGCCCCGGTGGTGCTTGGCGCAGGCGCGGTAGTCCGCATTTCAGGAAATGACTGATTTCTCTGTCTCAGTCGAGGAGTTTAGGTCGGTAGATGAGGCCGTTGAGTTCTCCGGTAACCTCATCGCCGTGGGCCTAACTACTATTTCTAAAACGTCTGGCGGTTTTGCACTCCGACCGCTACCGTGGTGGTCAGCCGAGTATGAGACGGCCCTCAAACAGAAGGGTTATGCTTCCCTGCGCTATAAGCGCCGCCCGAACGATTACATTGTCCGTGAATTTCGTCGAGCTATGGCTAGGTTCTGTTATATTTTGAAGCACGCCCGCCGCTCTTCTTGGCGGGCATACGTGTCTTCACTTAACAGGAAAACCCCTCTAGCACAGGTGTGGAAGCGAGTCAAAAGGATTCGGGGCAAGTTCTCGCAGGACCCCCCTCCTATTCTCCAGGAGAATGGGACCCCAATCTCGGACCCAGAGTCCGTGGCTGAATCCTTCGCGACCGCTTTTTCCGCATTCTCTAGTCGGGATGCTGCTCCACCAGCATTCACTGCCGCTCATGATGTCGCGGAAGGCCGCCGACTGGAGTTTATCTCAAGAGGCGGAGAACCCTTCAATTACAGGTTTACTCTGAGTGATTTGCGTTCCGCTCTTGCTTTATGCGCGGATACCGCCCCTGGTCCGGACGATGTCCCGTACGCCATGATTCGACCTGGGTTATCGAGGCATGGCCTTTCTGTTAGATTTGTTCAACAGGATCTGGGTGGAGGGTCTCCTCCTGGATTCCTGGCGAATCGCCCTATCCCGACCGGTTTCCGCCCAATCTCTCCAACTTCCTGCGTTGCAAGTTGATGGAGAAATTGGTTAATGTTAGATTAGTCTTTTTTCTGGCAGCCTAGGCCATCTGTCTTCTGCACAGTGCGGCTTCGCCAAGTTCCACTCCACGTTGGGTGCTCTGCTCCGACTGGAAAATGCCATCTGCGAGGCCTTCCTTCGTAGACAGCACTACGCCACGGTGTTTTTCGATCTAGAGAAGGCCTATGATACCGCATAGCGATACCGTATCATGTAAACTCTCCACACGATGGGGGCGAGGGGACGCCTTCTAATGTTTATATCTGAATTTTTGTGAGATCGTCGATTCTGCATACGGGTAGGGGGAGCCCTCTCCGGCCCAAGGGAGCAAGAAGAGGGTGTCCCGCAGCTAATGTCCTCAGTGTCACACTCTTTGCCTTGAGCATCAACGTCATTACCGCGGTTCTGCCGGAAGATGTTCTCGCTACGCTCTACGTGGACGACCTGTCGATATCTTTTGTCGTGGCCCAGATGGCAACTCGAGCATCGAAAATCCAATAGGCATTGAACCGTGTCTCTCGCTATGCCGAAGCGCACAGGCTTCGGTTTTCTTTGGCTAAGACTTAGGTGGTGTACTTGTGCCACCATCCACGGCTCCACCCTGATCCAGACTTGTTTCTCAATGGGGTACGCCTAGAAGTGATTTAATCGCACCGTTTCCTTGGTCTTGTATTTGACCGACGCCTCACCTGGGAGGCTCATATTCACAGCCTTAGGGCCTCTTGTACCCGCACCATGGATATTCTTTGTTCCGTGACGTTCAGCGCTTGGGGCGCTGATAGGTCTACTGCCTTACGTTTTTATCGATACTTTGTTCGCTCAAAGCTCGCATACGGTTGCTAGTTTTATGCATCCAAAGCCGAGCATGTGCTGCGGAAGGTGGACTCGATCCACCACACTGGCCTTCGCCTGGCAACTGGTGCCTTCCGCACTAACCCCATTGAGAGCCTACTTGTCGATGCTGGGGAGATGCCACTCGCTCAGCGCCTTTACGCGCGAGCCCGGCGCCTCCCTCAGTCGCCAACAGCTCTCACTGCATCCGCAGCTGATCTCGACGGTGGCTATGCGTGAGACGCCATTCATACCCTAAAATCTTTGGCTTTAAGGCTAGGAAACTCCTTCGAGAGCTAGGTATAGCTCTCGGGCCGGTGTCGCCCCTGGTTCTGCCCGGGATGCCACCCTGGAAGGTATCATCTTTGACCATTTGTCGCCACGCCTCTGCTCCCAAAGCTTCTACAGCGTCGGGAGTATTGCGTTCGACCTTTTTGGAGCACACACCGTGTCACGCTGGAACCGTGCCAGTCTATACAGATGGCTCCCAGTGCCAAGAAGGGGCCGGCTTCCAAGCCGTATCCCCTGTTTGAAGTCAGCGGGGCTCTGCCAGGCGCTGCGTCTGTCTTCACGGCCGAGGTGGTTGCAATACACCCCTCGGTACTGGAGATTACGCGACAAGCCTGGCGGATGTCTAGATTATCTTCTGCGGGATTCCTGGACATGTAGGAATTGCGGGGAATTAGCGCGCCAAAGAGTCCGCGAGGACTCTGCGACCGGACCAGCGCTTCTCTCTCCCTCACACAGACTACATGGCAGGAATACGGGCAGCTCTCCGGGCTGCTTGGCAAAGAAGATGGGAGACGGTCGAAGGGAACGTAAAGTTGCGTGTCATTGCGCCGGCTTCAGGTTGCTTTCTGTCGCCTCCGAATTGGACACACTCGAGGGACCCACCGCCATTTGATGGCGCGCTCGCCGGAACCTTATTATGACGACTGCGTTGCCCCCAAGACTATCTTTACACATTCTTGTTTAATGTCCCATTCTGGGTGATCTTCGCGCACGTTACCTGTCCAGATCAGCGTTTTGCTCTTCCTCACACTGAATACATGGCAGCAATCTAGTTAATCCTGTGGTGTATGGCAAAGAAGATGGGAGACGGACGACGGGAACCTAAAGTTGTATCCCATCCCGCCGCCACTGTTCCCGTGGACTCAGTTCCCCAACGGCTTCAGATCGGTCTTCGAATGTGACGCACCGCCATTTGATGGCAACACTTTCCTGTCTGATCACCCAGACTGGCACCTTCTCGTTAGGATCTGCTGCCCTGTTTTGTTTTTTTTTGCCTTCCCTTCTACTTTTTCTTTCGTGGATCTTGGGCTTGTCTTTTAATGTAGCCTAATTAATAGCCTCACCTATTATTACAGCGACTTATTGACATTAAACCAGTTGCCAAGATGACTTTAATTACCCCCCCCCCTTCCCCCCAAAAAACCCTGATGTCTAGTTTGAATTGGTCTCTGTTTTCACAGACTCAAGAATGAGCAGTTGGCCGCCATCTACAAACTGATGCAGAACCAGAGAGAGAAATTCGGCGACACCTCCTTCGATGATATAAAGACCCAGTTGAAGTTCTACTGCAGATGAGTCCTTCCGGCCATTACCACCACACCGAGAAGTGTCTGCGTGTGTGTAGTAGTTAGGACACTCCGCGCGCTCCTTTTCTTTATGTATTTTGTTGGAAAGAGTTTTAAAGCACTGGTGTGATGAGTGAAGAAACTATGGCCAGTATTAAATGATTTTTTTTTAATGGAAAAGCTTAGGGGGACGTTTGTTTATAGCCGCCTGGGGCCAAGGGGTTGGACTTCCAATGCCTAGGCACAGAGGTCAATTTTAGTGAGAGTGAACACAAGAACCCACGTACATGAGGGGGCGGGGTTTTTTTTCCTCGCGGCATTACTTCCATAGCCAATTACAATACTGCTGTCTCTCCCTTCCTCTCTACACACGCACTCTTTCATCCGGCCTGCAACCTTCTAAAGGACTATCTATATCCAGACACCCTAACTAGGAATGGAGGGGTTCTCAGCTCATGGGTGTCAAACCGTGTACCTCCACCACAGTTAAAGGCTCATGAACCCCCCTTAAGGCAAGGCTGGCACTGAAGTTTAATCTGTCTTGTTTATCTTAGAGACAATTAATATTTCCCTTTTCACTAAATGTCCAATAATGCAAGTTTAGTTACTATTCCACTTTTAGCCTTCTATTCACCTATGTGCTCGATCGAACACATGCTAATATAATCACTTTGGGGTGTAGTTTGGGCAAGGTGACACTGTAGTTCAAGCATGTGTGCTGATGTGTTGGGTTTTTTTCCTCCAATTTGCCATCCATTATTATTTCTGAATACCAAGATTTTGCTGGTTGTGGTCTGATGCATCTTACCAACTACTAATATATTTTATCGCAGAGAACATGAACGGCTCTAAATCCCTTTTGCAATGGCGGGTGGTTGTTAAATAAGTGTATTGCGACACAATTCTAGAAGCGATGAAAACCATCTACTATAATACCAAAGTTTATTTTTATAAATGTCACTAATAAGTAAATACTGGGTAAATGCGAAGAAAAAAATACATTCGAAATAGTTATACTTTATAGTGTTTTAAAATTAATATCACAGTCCTTTATAAACGCTATCGAGGGGTCAGAGAAATAAATATTCTTTGAAAAGGAGTCAAATGGTTTTAACCTTCGTCTTCAGAGTCCTCGGCTAGGATCTGACGGAATTGGGTCAGGTTATCGGCGTTGAACGTCGGCTCGAAGCATCTTTTGAAGAAAAATTTCTTCCTCTTCTCAGGCGGCGTCCCGGGGATGACGTCATCCTCCTCCGCCTCAATTCTGCGCTTTCTGCCCTCGCCCTCGTCCTGGCCGTTGCGGGCGGCTTGTGGGAACGAGATGACGCCTGCTGTGGGTGATTGGGAAGGGGTAGGGGGCAGGGTTGTGAGGGTTAAAAATTGGGAATATGCCTGTCATAGTATCTTAAGTAGTCCTCTTTATAGGCTTACTCACATATTTCTAGTACACTACTTTATTTGGGGAGGCGACATTTAAGCGGGGAGGGGTAAATTGAACCCAAGGAAGACACTGGATCGGTGGGGAAATGAATGGAGAAGGTACAAAGGATCCGCAATGCTCGAGGCCTGGTTTACTTGCACCCCAAGAACAACCATTTGAGCCAAAGGCAACACCCAACTTTCTTATAGTATGAGTATTACAAACGGGAACAACAAAGATTAAAAAATAGAAAAGGTGCAATAACCTAGAGAGCAACGTTGGACCGGATCCGTCTGTTTATGGGTATTAAAGTTTCGGAAAGTTATCCTAGTCATCATATGAGTAGTAGTAGTATTGTAAGAGGGGGCGGGGAAGGGAGGTAGGTAGTAGGTTTTTGTGTGTCAGAACATAAAAATTGACAGACCGCATAAGCACAAGTGGAATCCCAGAATTTAACCATCTTAGTTTTGACCAAAGAAATCTGCACGTTTCGAAATAACGAGACGCGGTTTAGAGCATGTTGGAGCTGTCGATCAAATGTAGGCATCTGAGAACATCCTCCGCCTGAATCGAGGTGCTACTGGTGGTGCCTAGAGCAGAGAGTGACGATAAGAAAACTTTCTTGCAGGACATCGTCCTCTTGCGCTGCAGGGCAGGAAAAGGATTTCCATCACTTGTATGAGGAATCAACAATTCTCATGGATGGAAGCGTGGATGGAATTTATCCTGGGCTTGCGAAAAGGTAGCCAGGAATTTAGGAAGGAACCCTCCGGCCGCATCATGTTGAGCAAAGCTAACAAACCTGACATGCCTCGCTCAGCTAAGCAGAGGCATATCGTACGGATCAGATCGGTTCGTGTAAACTCTCTAGAGGTGAATTCCCGTCGGTGGCCTTCAGCGAGCCTGGGACGTGCTTTAAATGCTGATGGAGCAGCATCACAGCGATGGAATCCGCCAAGGACGCGGGGCTCGAGATTGCGGTCCGGTCATTCTGGACGGGGGGGGGCACAAATACTTTTAAGTCACTTTTACACCACCCAAAAGGGGGTTATCCCATTGAGTGAATATACGTAGTATGCTTCGAAAGAAACAAGCTGGCACCGACTCGACCGACGGTGTGGAAAATGGCCAAACATTCGAGGATTTATCGTCAGGCCCGCGACGATGAAGGTTCGGGTGAAGAACAACGGCCTCATTAACTACCCTAAACGCCTCGGCTGAGATGGGCAAGTTAATCATGTCCTGCAATGCGGATCACCAAGCACCACCGAGGTTGCTTTTCAGTTGGCAGTGATCCAGTAAACAAGTCTAATGTGAAAGTAGTAGTTCCCTTTTCGGTCGTCGACCACCTTACATCTGGGAGCGCATCCGAAGAACACAGTGACAGGTCAAGGCAGAAAAATGAAGCAGCCGCCTTTAGGACACCAATTTCCAGCCCTTAGATTAGACCCGCTGGAGAATGACGAGTGACTGCGTAACTCACATAGAGGAGGTGCCTACCGTTCAAATCCCAGAGAAGGAGAAATATCCGAGCCTTGTCCATTCCTATTTTTATATTTTGCCAAACTATGAGAATAAGGGGCAATGAGGAGGTAACTAGGGTATTAGATGTTGGAGGAAAGGCCAGAGTAGTGCGCATCGAAGAATGGCGTTCGGGACATCGTCCGGACCAGGAGAGCGGAACGCAACTCACCCAGAGTAAACCTTTCGTTGAAAGTTTCTCCGTCTCTGGAGGTAAAATCCAGTCGGAGGCCTTCGGCGACATCAAATTCACTATTTATATACTTTTTAATGTCTATTAGTAAAATAGTATATATTTAAGTTAATCTACTCACTAATGTGAGTGAACATTTGGATGCATTGTATTTTATGATGGATGCTCGCTATACTTCTGTGTCTGTCCCTTGGATACCTTGTTCTTGTTTTTTTTTGCACTGGTGAGTTGATTTTGGTTATGCTTTGCTTATAACCCATGTTTTCCTTAATTACCTCACCTTCATCAATGTCCAATAATGTTTATTGCACTTTTTTAATTTAAAGAAAAAAAACCAATGGCTAAAACCAAACCCGTCCTTGATTATCTTTAAAAAAGTCTTTGAATTCAAAATCACCAAACGAGTAGACACCCTGTAAACAACCAGAGTGAGACAGAGAAATCAGTCATTTCCTGAAATGCGGATGCCCGCGCCAAACACCACCAGGGCGGGTTCTTAAGCGGCAGCGGCCATGAAAATATTTTGGATGGAAAAGTGATCACTACGATGGAGGTCATCGACTACTTCCCAACCCAAATCAGGATGTGCATCCGGAGAGCACAGAGATGATCAAGACAGGAAAATGAAGCGGTTCTCGGGCGCAGTGATGCGTAAACTCGTCCATCAGGGTGGCAATAACCTGACCACTGGGATTGATCAGGGGGTCTGCCCAGAAGGGATGGGGGGCGTTCAAGTCCCCGAGCGATCGAAAGGGGCTTGGCAACCCTGCCGCGAAGTCGGCTGACGGTGGAATGTGCATGGAAACAACGGTATACCTTCTATCCAGGTGCAGCTGCACAGCTACTGCCTGAGAGGAAGGATCTAACGCAAAGACGTCCTCCTAGGCACCCACCCCAGGGTGGTGAGGACGAAAAACCCTTATACCCGGAGAGGGTGGACAGGGGGCTCGCGCCAAGCATGGTCTCCCTGCAAAAAGATGGCTAAGGGAAAACGGGAGGATACGAGCATCCGCTGCTGCTCCCAGCTGACCTGGAGTCTGCGGCAATAAATATGCCCTCCAGGCCTAGCTCGGAGGAGATGCGGGGGGAGGGGGGAGGGGCTCTTCGAAGAGGAGACCCTCACGGGAATGGCCGTACGCTTCCCGGAAGTAGAACTACAAGCGCTGTCGCCTTCGAGGCCTACTCGGGGGATATGCGGGGGGAGGGGGGGCTCTTCGAAGAGGAGACCCTCACGGGAATGGCCGTACGCTTCCCGAAAGTAGAACTACAAGCGCTGTCGCCTTCGAGGCCTACTCGGGGGAGGTTGGGCTCGCATGCGAGGCTTTTCCTCCCTCCGCCTCGAAATCTTAGGTCTTCGGAGAAGGGGGTCCCTCTTGAGGAGGATCTATCGACTTCGAGCCACCCAGCCTAACAGTGGGGGCGTAGGAGCAGAACCTCCTTTAGTGCCGTTTTCCTTTAGGGGGGAGCTTTAGGAACCCCGGAAGATGGCCTCAAGACCAATTTGAGGGGTTGTTACCTCCTGAGAGTCTAACGACTCTTTAGAGGAGCACGCCCATTTCGCCCTAAGGGACACGGTCACGCTGGGGGAAGGGAAGGGCGAGCCATGGTTTTAGCCGAGGATGGGATGAACCCTGTATAACCCCAGCTGTAACAGGGGAGTGCCCAGGGTGGATAGAACTTGTAGAAGGGTTCCGAATGGGCGCGGAAACGACCGAGCTCGTAGGTCTGGATGGGCCAGAAGCAGAGGGTGTCTTCTAAGCATTGAGGCATCAGATGTGGCAGGCTTGCAAGACCGAGTCCTTAGCCTCGCGAAAGGTGCTCTCCTTTGATAGATAATGTTGCCCTTGGCCAAGATGCCACCATCAGTGGAGCAAATCACAAGCGGGCTCGAAAATGCCTGGTAATCTCTGAATGAGCGGCCCCCACCTAATCAAAGGTCCGCTCTGCGCACTTGCAATTTTGGTCTTTGTCAGGGACTCCCTAACCGGGGGCGGACGTGCCCATGTTTGCTTGGTCGCTTACCGAAACGGCAGCGGACCCGTCCGTCTCCGTGGCTCCCACGGAGAGAGAGAGAGGAGCCCGAGTTCTTTTCTTATAGGAGAGGAGGGTGGGGAATGAACCCGCTTCTCTCTTCCGCTGGGAGCCCCTAGGCCTTTTTTTTTAAGGGGCTATCTGGCGAAGGACAACTTAGGCATAAGTCGCCGTAAACAAACAGCCTAGTTCTAGGCTACTTTAAAAAATTTGAAAAGAAAACAATTAAAAAGAAATAACAATTAGGAAGCAATAACAAAATAATAACAAAAACAACTAAACCTAGTTAAATGAAAGGGAGAAGGCCGGCCTCCCCCCCAAAAGTCAACAAGTCTACCGCTCAATGTGCAGGCACTCGTGCCGAGTACAAAGGACAGTCGGTAGCGACCCCGCCCATCCCGGTACCGGGACAGGTAACGTGCGCGAAGATTTTTTTTTTATTATTTTATAGAGCCCATCTTGGCAACTGCCCAATTGGGCATAAGTCGCCGAAAAACACGACAGCCTAGAACTAGGCTACTTTAAAATGAAAATATTAAAACAATGATAAAAATGTGAAAAACTTAACAATTAGGAAGCAATCTCCGGTGCGGGGGAAGGTCCCCCTCACCCCGGTGGAGGAGAGTGCAACCTGCAAACAAAAACAAGTCTACAAGTCAATGTGCACGAATCCGTCCCGAGTACAAGAGACAGGCGGTAGCGGTAGCGACCCCGCCCATCCCGGTACCGGGACAGTCGACAAGAATGTGCCGAACAGTCTGGGGGACGACGCAGTCGTTGCAACAGGGCGCAGGCAAGCGCTCCATCAAATAGCGATGCGTCACACGAGTGTGTCCGATTCGGAGACGACAGAAAGCAACCTGAAGCCGCCGCGGCATTGGGGGATAGATCCATGGGAACAGTCGCGGCGCAATGGCACGCAACTTTAAGTTCCCTTCGACCGTCTCCCATCTTCTTTGCCAAGCAGTCCGAAGAGCTGCCCGTATTCCTGCCATGTAGTCGGTGTGAGGAAGAGCGAAACGCTGGTCCAGTCGCAGAGTCCTCGCGGACTCTTTAGAGCCCTCATCGGCGTGCTCATTTCCCGCAATTCTTACATGTCCAGGAACCCAGCAGAAGATAATCTCGACATCTGCCCGGCTCGCCCAAATCGTGGCGTCACGGATATCGCGAACCAGGGGATGCGGAGATTCCAATGCCCCGAGAGCACTCAGGACGCTTTGTGAGTCGCTATAGATCACAATCCGATCTCCGAACCGGGCACGTCGCGTAATCTCCCGTACCGAGTGGTGTATTGCCACCAGCTCGGCCGTGAAGACAGACGCAGCGCCTGGCAGAGCCCCATTGACTTCAAACAGAGGGGATACGACATGGAAGCCGACCCCCTCTTGGGACTTGGAGCCATCCGTATACACTGGCACGGTTCCAGCGTGACACGAGGTGTGCTCCAAAAAGGTCGAACGCATTACTCCCGGCGCCGTACCAGCTTTGGGAGCAGAGGCGTTGCGACAAAGAGCAAAATTTAGGACCCTCCAGGGTGGCGTCTTGGGCAGAACCAGGGGCGCCACCGGCCCGAGAGCTAAATCTAGCTTTCGAAGCAGTTTTCTGGCCCTAAACCCAAATGGCTTAGGATATGACTGGCGTCTCTCGGTGGAAAGGCACCGTCGAGATCAGCTGCGGATGCAGTGAAAGGTTTTGGCGACTGAGGGAGGCGCCGTGCTCGCGCGTACAGGCGAGTGATGCACTGCACGCGGCGCAGAGCGAGTGGCATCTCCCCAGCATCGACCAACAGGCTCTCAATGGGAAAAGTGCGGAAGGCACCGGTCGCAAGGCGGAAGCCGGTGTGGTGGATAGAATCCACCTTCCGCAATAAACGCTCGGCTGCGGATGCATAAAACTCGCATCCGTAGTCGAGCTTCGAACGAACAAAGGATCGATAAAAAAGTAGGGCAGTAGCCCTATCAGCGCCCCAAACGCTAAACGTCACGAAACGGAGAATATCCATGGCGCGGGTACAAGAGACCCTAAGGCTGCGAATATGATCCTCCCAGGTGAGGCGTCGGTCGAATACAAGCCCAAGGAAACGGTACGACTCAACCACATCCAGGCGCACCCCATTAAAAAAACAAATCTGGGTCGGGGTGGAGCCCTGGATGGCGGCAAAAGTGAACCACCTTAGTCTTGGCCAAAGAAAACCAAAACCTGTGCGCTTCGGCATAGCGAGAGACGCGGTTCAATGCCTGTTGGAGTCGACGCTCCAGAGTTGGCATCTGGGCCGCGCCAAAAGAGATCGAAAGGTCGTCCACGTAGAGCGTACCGAGAACATCTTCCGGCAGCACCAAGGTGATGCCGTTGATGCTCAGGGCGAAGAGTGTGACACTGAGGACACTTCTCTGCGGGACACCCTCTTCCTGCTCCCTGGGGCCGGAGAGAGCTCCCCCCACCAGTACGCGGAATCGACGATCTCGCAAAAATTCAGATATAAAGACTCGGAGGCGTCCCCTCGCCCCCATCGTGTGGAGAGTCTCCATGATACCGTATCGACATGCGGTATCATAGGACTTCTCCAGATCAAAAGAGACCGTGGCGTAGTGCTGTCTACGGAGGAAAGCCTCGCAGACGGCATTTTCCAGTAGGAGCAGAGTATCCGACGTGTAGTGGAACTTGCGGAAGCCGCACTGTGCAGAAGAAAGATGGCATCCGCTGTCCAGGAAAAAGGCTAGTCTAACATCTACCAATTTCTCCATCAACTTGCACACGCAAGAGGTTAGAGAGATTGGGCGGAAACCTGTCAGAGTAGAGTGATCTCTCTCCGGCTTGCGAAAGGCGACTACAGTAGCGATTCGCCAGGAATCTGGGAGAAGAACCCCCACCAAGATCCTGTTTAACAAATCTAACAGAAAGGCCATGCCTCGCTCACCAAGGTGTCGAAGCATGGGCGGTGTCCGCGCACGAAGCGAGAGCGGAGCGCAACTCACTCCCAGTAAACCTGTCGTTGAAGGGTTCTCCGCATCTGGAGGTAAAGTCCAGCCGGCGGCCTTCCGCGACATCAAGACGTGCATTGAATGCTGGCGGAGCAGCATCACGGCTAGAGAATGCGGAAAAAGCGGTCGCGAAGGATTCCGCCACGGACGCGGGGTCCGAGATTGCGGTCCCATTCTCCTGGAGAACGGGAGGGGAGTTCTGCGAGAACTTGCCCCGAATCCTTTTAACTCGCTTCCACACCTCAGCTAAAGGGGTCTTCCCGTTAAGTGAAGACACGTATGACGGCCAGGAAGAGCGACGGGCGTGCTTCGAAATATACCGGAACCTAGCCCTAGCCCGACGAAATTCAGCGACAGTGAAATCGTTCGGGCGGCGTTTATAGCGCATGTAGGCATAACGCTTCTGTTTGAGGGCCGTCTCACACTCGGTGGTCGGCGTGCAAAAAGGCCAGACGTCCTAGGAATAGTATTCAGGCCCGTGGCGATGAGGTTGCCGGAGTAGAACTCAACGGCCTCATCTACCGACCTAAACTCCTCGACTGAGATAGAAAATTCAGTCATTTCCTGAAATGCAGGCCACCGCGCCCGCGCCAAGCACCACCGAGGTGGGCTCTCAGGCGGCAGTTGCCCTGAAAATGATATTTGAATGGGAAAGGGATCACTAACATGGAGGTCATCGACCACCCCCAATCAAAATCAGGTTGTGCATCCGAAGAGCACAAAGATAGGTCAACGCAAGAAAATTAAGCGGTTCTCGGACAGTGATGCGTAAACTCATCCACGTTTAGGACACCCATCTCAAGCTCTTCGATCAGATCGGCAAGGACTTGTCCCCTGGGATTTATGGAGTAATCTCCCCAGAGAGGATGCCTGCCGTTCAGATCTCCAAGCAAGAGATAGGGCCTCGGCAACCGTGCCACGACGCGGCGGAAGTCCCCCGCGTCGAAGTCAGCTGTCGGTGGAATGTACGCAGAAATGATAGTATACCTCCTATCCAGGTGCAGCTGCACAGCCACTGCCTGAAAGGAGGTATCTAAAGAGAAAGGAAGAACGGAGATATCATGCCGGGTGTAAACCGCGCATCCCACAGCCCGGCCATCCCGCGGTGGCGGGGTCGCAAGAACCTTATACACCGGGAGGGCGGGCAGGGGGCACGCACCTAGCATGGTCTCCCGGAGTCCATGGCAATTTTATTGAAGGAATATGCCCTCCAGGCCTAGCTCGGAGAGGAGGGGGCCCTCCCCGAACAGACCACCCTCACGGGAATGGCCGTACGCTTCCCGGGGGCAGAACCCCAGGCGCTATTGGCCGGACAAGCGCTGTCGCCTTCGAGGACTTATTGGGGTAGGTTGGGCTCGCCATGCGAGTCTTTTCCTCCCTCTGCCTCGAAACCTTAGGCGGGCGTTGCGGCTTCGGAGGCGGGGGGCCCTCTTTTCGTGGAACCAACGTCTCCGAGCCACTCGCTCCACCACTAGGCGTGGGCGAAGGAGCCGAAGCTCCTTTGTTGCTGTCCTCCTTTCGAGGGACAGCTTTAGGAACCCCGGAAGATGGCCTAGCGACCATCTTCAGGGGTGTTGCCTCCTGTGAGTCTAACGACTCGGTGGAGGCGCGTGGCCGTTTTGCCTTACGGGAAACGGTCACGCTGGGGAAAGAGGGGGGAGCCCTGGTCTTAGCCGGGGCTGGGTATGAACCCTTTTTGCCGCCAGCTTTACCAGGGAAGCGCCCGGGTTGGGTAGAGCCCGCACAAGGGCTCCGAATGGGCGCGGAAACAACCGTGCTCGTTGGCCTGGATGGGCCGGGAGCAGAGGGTGCCTTTCTAACTATTGAGGCATATGACGTCCCAGGCAGAGCCGGGCGCGCCAGGACCAAGTCCTTAGCCTCGCGGAATGAGAGTCGATCTTGGGCCTGAACATCCAGGATTTCTTTCCAAGGAGATATGCACCACATTGCTTCGAAGAAGCAGGGTGCGGCTCTCCGCAATTGACACACTTGGCCACACACGATTTGGACTTATCGTGTGCGACCTTGGAGCAATTTACACAGACTTCGGGTGACCCCGACTTTGCACGTCTACATGAGCGGTTCGTATGGCGGAAGCGGTGACAGTAATAGCACCGCCTAGGCAGTGGCACTAATGCTTCACGCGGTAGCGGTACCAACCGGCACGCACCGACTCAGGGAGCTTGTCACAGTCGAACGTGACGAAGAGTGTAGGGGTGGGTCTCGAGGCCCCTTCCCGTTTTCGACCTTGACCGCCCCATGGTCGGCCAGCTCTAGGGTGATGTCCTCAATGGAGTAGTCAACGAGTCCCTCGCATAAACTAGTCCTTTCACAAATTTCATGGTAGAGTGCGGCGTCACACTCACCGGGGTGCCATGAAGAGTCCGAAGAGCACTTATCTTGGCCGCCTCGGCGGGATTCGCCAGAAGGCTCCCGTCCGAGAAAAAGGGTCACCTTCGGCTCTCTGCTAATTGCACTAGCTAATCCTCTCCTCTGATGGATCATGTTGCCCTTGGACAACATGGTGCTATCAGTGAAGCGAATAACGAGGAAGCGCTTGAAGCCAGCGGGCTCGAAAAAGCCAGGTAACCTCTGAATCAGGGGCCCCGATGTCATCGAGGCTCCGCCCTGTGCACTTTTGGTCTTAGTCAGGGGCTCCGCAACCGGCAGGGATGGGGGAGGAAACAGAGGGGCTGGATGTGCCGATCTTGGCTTGGTCGCTTGCCAAAGTGGCAGCAGACCCATCCATCCCCGTAGCCCCCGCGGATGGAGAGGAGCCCCGAGTCTTTTTCTTTTTTGGAGAGGAGGGCGGGGAATGAACCCGCTTCTCATCTCCGCCGGAAGGAGCCCCACGCCAGATGGACCGGCCTCAGCCAGGTCATTCTCCGAAATGGAGAAGGTCCTGGTAGTCGTGGGGGCACCGGTCGGAGGAGATCCCTCCTCTCCTTGTACTGCTTCGGAAACCCTAGCCGTTTGAGGAGGACTTTGCATAGGGGCGGATTTGGGTTCGGTGCTTTGAACCGAGCCCGGATTCCCCCCCATGGAAGGCCCTACCGTCTGAGGCTGGGTTTCAAGGACCATGTCTATCTCAGGGGGGGCCTCCAGTTGGCCATCCCCCCCCCCTCCCAAGATATCGCAGGTCCCCTTGGCAGTATCGTCACTAGTCTTGTGTGGGGAGGCACAGGCCTTGACCCCGGGAAGGTTCAATATTCTTGCCAGCAGGTCTTTTGAGGGAAGCGACCGGAGGGGCCTGGCTTCACTCTTCCCCCTAAGGGGCTTTGCCCTACCGAGTCGCTTTGATGTGGAGCAGCTGGTTAAGGGCTGCCTGCTGGCTTTCTTGGCAGTCCCCTTGGAAAGAACAGAGGGGACTACCGCTGGAAAAAGGGAGGTGCCCGAAAGCACCTCCAGAGAAGGGGGTGAGGGGGAGTTCCCTACACCCGTAAGCGAAGGAGAGGAGTAAGCCTCCTCTCTGGTTAGAGAGATATGGAGGGTCCCCTGAGCAAGCAGAGGGGGGGAGCTCCGTTGGTGACACGGAGAATTAAGGGAAGATTTTTGTGTTTCTCATCATTGGGCATGGTGACCCTATTTATTTCACGGGATGCAATCGCTTATCATCTCTTGCAGTTGCCCCCACTGCAAGAGGTGCTTACAGGCCTGGCAGAGGCAGGCGCCGCCATTTGGGACCACCCCTCCCGCCTGGTGGCCTGGCAGTCCATCGGCATGGCGGCTCCACCTTAGACGCGGCGTAAAAAGATAGATTGTGAAGGGGAGAGGGAAAGGGATGTGAGGAAGGTATGGGTGGGGATGAAGCAGGTTGTTAAAAACCCCCATCCCGAACCGGAGCTCAGGGGTTAGGGAACGTTGCCCCCTCCCTCCTCAGCCCCGATCCGGGACGGTTGGCTTGAGAAGAAGGTCAGCATCTACCCTGTGAAATTAGAGGCTGACCAGAGAAAGTTGTGGGAGAGGTTGTATGAAAAGCAAGGAAACAAGTGTTTTGAAGGAAGGAGAAGAGGCTAAGCTGGGGTCGGACGGGGTGCCGAGTCCCGTCAGCACGGCGGCCAGGATGGCAAATCGCCGCGCCCCTTACGGGGCGGAATCCCTTAAGTTGTGTTCTTTTGGATACAGCATCAACCGCCAGTTGTAGCCGACGCGCTGCTGATGGAAGGCGAGGTGAGGAACAGTATAGTGCTAAATCATCGACAAACAGAGTTGCCGATGCACCCTCTGGGAGAGACGAAATAATATCATTGATGGCAATTATAAAACATAAGACACTTAAAACACTGCCCTGAGGAACTCCCTAATCTTGGGGTTGCAGGTCAGAGTATGCGTCTCCAACACGTACCTTGAAGGATCGAGATGCTAAAAAACTTTGAATAAGTGAAGGTAAAAGGTCCCTCATCCCCAAGACGTATAGCTGCTTCAAGATGCCGTATCTCCATGTTGTGTCGTAGGCTTTCTCAATATCGAAAAATATAGCCAGGACTCGGTGCTTTAATGAGAAAGCTTTCCGAACCGATCCCTCGAAACGTACTAGGAGGTTAAGGGTACTATGACCTTTGCGGAAGCCACATTGAAATGGAGAGAGAAGGTGATTGGTTTCTAGGAACCAGTTTAGGCGCTCCAATATCATTTTTTCCAGCAACTTACTCAAACAGCTGGTGAGAGCTATAGGGCGGTAGTGAACTGCATCCAACCCCTCTTTGCCCGGTTTGACAAAAGGAAGAATAATTCCAATGCCCATGATGACAGGTAAAAACCCTTCACCCATATAAGGTTGTACAAATCAAGTAAGAAGAGAGTAGAATGTGGATGTAGGTGCCGAATCATATCGAAATGGATCTCATCAAGGCCAAGGAAAGTAGATCTGCAAAGGGACAAAGCGCTTTGCAGCTCATGGATGATGAATGGAGCGTTATACAGAAGGTTAGATTTTGTTGTGAAGTTGAGAGAATGAGATTCTTCCTTTGATTTGTAGGATTGAAAAGCTTTATCGTAACGGCTCACACTGCTGACGGCGCGGAAATGGTCAGCAAAATCATTGCTGACCGCCAGGCCGTTATTCTCCAAGGAACCGTCTAAGTTGAGTGTGGGGTTATGATGACTAGCATAACGGCTCCTGATCTTATTAATCCTCTTCCAGATCTTAGCAGTAGGTGTCATAGAGGAAATTGATGAAAGGTAACGGCTCCATGAATTTCGGCGAGCCTGACGAAGGGTTCTTTGGCGAAATGCACGAGCTCGGTTTTGGTCGACCTTGTTGCACAAAGTTGGGTTCTTTCGGAATGGGGCATGGGCCAACTTGTAATTGTTGATAGCTGTTGCACACGTCGAGGTCCACCAGGGCACGGTTGAGCGGCCCATGGCAGGTCGCCTTAGTGGGATGGTCTGTGTTGCTGCATTGTAGATAGTCGAGATTTAAAGTATTCTACTGCGCGTCCACTCCATTGAAGATCATCAAGGATGCATTTGTGAAGGACGCCTCTTGAAAACCTTCCCAATCTGCATGACCTAAGTCCCACTTAAGGGGCATGGTTGTATGAGGGCTAACTTGAAGGGCCCACAAGACAATAGGGAAGTGGTCACTCCCATGGAGATTGTCAAGAATTGACCATCGAAATTCCGTGAAGCAATTCGGGGAACAAACAGACAGGTCACAGCTAAAAGAGTCTCTTTTGGACATGGTAAGAGGTAAAATCGCCAGTATTTAAGACACAAAGAAAGTTAGATAATAAAAGAGACTCTAAAACACTGCATTTGGCATTTCGAGTGATGGGTGACGGGCGTTAAAATCTCCTAGTAATAAAAATGGGGAGGGCAACTGGTCTATAAGTTCTAAAAGGTCGGGTCTTGACAATGATAAACAAGGGGGTAGGTAAATAGAGCAAACGGTAAAAAGCTTGGTAAGAAAAACCCTCATGGCAACAGCTTGGAGGGTAGTATGTAGGGAGATGGGAGAAACATGGTAGGATGAAGATACCATGATTGACTCTCCTCCATGAGAGGGGCTTCCAGCAGGAGCAATACAGTTGAAAGTGAGAAAGCCGGGTACCGGCGGAAAGGGCCGTATACCCAGTTTATTCTCCTGAAGACAAATAACAGCGGGGTGGATAGTCGTCAAAAGAATTTTGAGTTCTTCCTACTTTGGAAGAACTCCTTGACAATTCCATTGTAAAATGGAAGATATTATGTGTGACGATTAGATACCACTGTGGATATCTTTTTCTCTTTTGAGGCCGATATTGTATTTGAGGCTCGTCCCAAAGAGCTTGGGAGACGGAGAGCTGATTTTGAGGAGCCTGCTTTTGTAGGGGAAAGAGATCCTAGATGGCGCAGTAACTGGGTTTTTTTTTCGCGAGTTTTGGAGAACCGACCGGGGCCCTTGATTGTAATTCGGGCTCGCAACCTGGCGGAAAAGGAAGATCAAGAAGGGATTTTCGGCCGGTAGATCCGGATTCATGGGTGGAGGGTATTTTCGGTGTCTGAGGAGTTGGTCCAACCACCGCAATTGGTGATGTTGGAGTATCAACTGCTTCCATCGGATCTTGGATGGAAGGGTGAGCGGAACGAACAGGTGATCTGAGCGAGGTGTGTGGAGATGGGTGTATATCTGCCATCGTTTGGATCAGGATGGGGCCTAAGTCCTGTGAAGGGCGGGACGGACTTAAGGGCATAGAATGTTCAACCATAGGGAAGGAGTCCATTGAAGATTAACGGGGTTCGGCCGAGTCAGCTCCAGAGGCTGCCCCGCTTATTGGTGGTCGATGACCCAGGTGAGGAATCCTTCCTCTTACCACTGGGCTTTGGGTCTCGGGGCCGGGTGGATGAACCTTCACTGGTCGATGTTGAGGATTCTTTCAAATATCGTCTGATTTCTTCAAGTGTCTCACCCTGAGCGTCTCTCCCAGCTAGAGCTGCTGGAGAGAGGGGGGCTACATTGGTTATCTCGGTGTGAGAGCGATGCTTCGACTGCCTATTCTGAATGTTTTCGACGCCGCGAGTAGATCTAGGGTGAAGTGCTTGAGGCTGGTCGGAACTCACGCGTGATGGTCGGTTTCGTCCAGCGTCACGTAAAACGTCAGAGAAGAGCCGGCCGAGTGGCGGGGTTTGTGCTCGGGCACGCTGGCTAGCCTCTCTTATATCTAGACGTAGGGAGTCACGCAAAGCGAGCACTTCCTTTTCATATAAAAATATAGAGCAGAGTTTTGACGCAGCACTGTGGGTACCACCACAGTTGGCACAGCGGGTTGTTTTGGTGCATTCGGGGCCATGGTAGTCAAAGCTACAATTCATGCAGGAGCGAGGGTGCCGACAGGCACGGCTAACATGTCCAAATTGATTGCAATTGAAGCAGCGTCTGGGTAGTTCGATGTAGGGACTTACCGGGACACGAAGGTACCCAGCTTTAATATACTGCAGCAATTCTTGTCGTTCAAATGTTAAAATCAGTGTGGCAGTTGGGACTTTAGTGGAGCCTAATGTTTTAGTTACCCTGTGTACGTGTGTGACACGTTGGGTACTGAGCTTACTCTGAAGGCGGGTGGGGTCGTAGTCCTTTAGTTCGTTTGAACGGACGACACCTTTGACGGAATTCAGACGCGGATGGGGCGAGACAGTTATTGGAATTTCAGCTATCGAAGATAGATTTCGCACAAGGTTGTGTTGAGAGTGGGATGACACCTCGACTACGACATCACCACTTCCTCTTGACCACATCCGGCGGGGTTCACCACAGCGGGACTCAAAAGATTCAATGACGTCAAACACATCAACTTTTGCAAGTGGGATGTCGGATGATGAATTCATGACAAGAAGCGAGGATAATAAAGATCTGGGTCTTCTTCGTTGGAATAGGGGTCTAACGAGCGAGGGAAGGCTGAAAGGGGAGCTAAGGAACGTTTGGCACGAGAACCTTTACGAGAAGGGGAGGTTTTTGGTTTATGGCTAGCCATTGCAAAAAGAAAAAAACTTCGCATTCTCCCTCGGGGCTCCCCCCCATGGAGGCCTACAAGGGCCCGGCACTACTGCAACTATACAATCAGTTACGTCCGGTATGTCCTCTTGGAGAATGGATACGGATCCACCACACCATCTTTATAACCCTAAGAGGCTGCCCGAGTTCTCCTACGCACGGAGAAAAGGGGCCAACGTTGGGTTTATCCTTGGGCATTCGGTAGACGAAGGCGGTGGAGATGCCCAGCCTCTTTCACCTTCATGAAAGAACAATTCTAAATCAAACGAGCAGAGGTCGGGTATCGATAAGGACCACTAGATAGATGAAGGAAGAGGGGGAAATAAAGGGCAGTGGAAGAGCGTAATAGAAGAGGAAAGAAAGAGGGGCTGACCCCCCTCGCCACGAGAAGGCTAGAACCTCTCTGGGAACAACCCCTGAAGAAAATATCCCAGAGAGGGAGGGGGTCCCTGAGCAGTGTCGCCGAATTCGCCAGAAGGGTCCCGTTCGAGAAAGGGGTGCCCTTAAGCTCCCTACCGAAAACCTAAAATAAGGCATGATATTGATGGAGAATGTGTCCCTGGCACAACACAATCGTTTGAAGCTGGTGGGCTCGAAGACGAATGGCAGCCTCTCGAATAGGATCCTGTGTCAGCGAGGCTCCTCGCTGTCCTTCTCAGCCCGGGCATGCCAAACTTGAGCTGATTAGCTGTCCTGAAAGCAAGGAACTCGTCCGCCCATAGAACCCCCCCCAACGAAAGAAGAGGACCCAACTGATTTTTTTACTCCTTGTTTGGTGAAGAGGGTCGAGTGAGCATCCTCTTTTCTCTACTCCCCCAAGTTTTAAGACAGCCTCACCCCGTCTCTCTCCGAGATCGAGTCGATTGTGGAGCCTCAACGGAAGCAGAGCCCTCCTTTTCCTTAGAGTCCTGTGTCCCTGTAGGAAGACCTTGACCATGATTGGATTTAGGCTTAAGTGGTGTTCCCCACAGATTCATGGTACTCTTGCGAAGAAGACCGCTCAGTCTGAGGGCAGGGCGCCTTGTGGTCTGCTTCAATCTTGCCATCCCCTCTAGAGACGTCAGAGATTCCAAACGGGAGTCTTTAGGTTCGTAGCCTGAGATTGGTCTACGAGTCTAAGGAGCAACCAGGAAGTCGGCGCATCGGCTCCCAAGAAGTTAGTTTCAATACGGGATAAGGTCCGTTCCGGTCTTTGGCTCACACTAGGAACTAGCGATTTTCTTTCGTTAATTCCACGTGCTCTTTATGAGGCCGGGCTTCAGTGAAGTGGGGACGGGGGAGGGCTTGGCTGCGTCTCTCGGGAAATGATCTGTTAAGGACGAACCCTCCTTACCATCTGTGCACGGTGGATGGGAAACCTTTCGGGTTAGCTCATCCTCCTCTGCAACTAGGAAAAACGCGCCCACGCTTGGAGGCGGCTCTCCTTTCCCCCGCGGACGCTTTACTAATTCTTCCCTTTTTGTATAGAAAAAGACCATGAGCCCAGGGAAGGAGGCTGTGGTTTTTAGACCTGCTGAGGCTCAGAAAGAGATCTGTAAGAAAAGGGGCGAAAATAGTGAGATATGAAGACCCAGGCCCTCCTGCAGGCTGTGGGGCAAGTAAGGTGCACACCTAAGAGCACTGGGGCTGGGAGGAGGAGATCTAGGTAGCAGGTCTAAGTCTATGAAAGTTATCCCCCGCCACCGGGGCATAGCTGGCACCGAGTCGTAAAATGATAAAGGGAAAAGAATATGGGGGGGGAGAAGGGGTAAACGGAGAGCAGAGTACAAGAATGTTAAAAAACTACCATCCCCAACTGTGGACAAGCGCCCCTCCCCCTCCCAGCCCGGACTAGGAACGAGTAGATTAAAGCGGGTCGGCGACTAGCCTGCAAAATAAGCAACCGGCCAAGAAAATAGGTGAAAATGGGTTTGTAAGTAGAGGAGCGAAGAGGGTTTAAATGGATATGTCTATGAATAATAAAGCTTAGTTAGTCTCAATCTAGTTAGAGACTACCGGGTACACTGTGGCTGGGAGCGCGTGCCGTTTGTCCAAGCAAGATACCCCCGCTGGCAAAAAGACCGAGTGAACGTGGGTAGCGGTGCTACCCAGTCCCATCCAGCTACTAATTACATCTGATGTGCCTTAGCTTCGCTCAATTAGAGAAGCAGGAGTATTTTTCCCCCTTCTGAGGCCACGTGATCCTGCTTTAGCACCGAGTCTCCCCCTTTGACAGGAAGGACAGGGCATGGAGGGTACCAATTGCATCTGCCCAGGAGAGGGCAATTACTCGCGCCCCTGGTGATTATAGATACTTACAGTGGTTATCCATCTGTCGGCCCGGGGTGGTCCGAGGTTCGAACTTGGTGTGCTGGGTGGCGTTAGGCCTGGAGATTTGGACCGACCCGGTTACTCTGAGGTCGGACGGTCTTGGTGTAGCCCTGCTGGGGGTGTGCTGGGATGGGATGGCCCCTGGGGTGGAAAGGGTGGCCAAGACAAAGTTGGCTTCGAAGGCGGACGAGTTCTCCACCGAGAAGATGATGGGGCTGGGAAAAAGGGGTAAAGTGTGGTTTAAGAAGGGTGCGTGTGGCAAACAGGTTCTTTCAGCACAAGGATGTGCATAAATACTGTACACATGACTATTTATGCTGTCATATGTACATCGAAAAAGCCTGACAGATGAGGAAGGTTTTGAGGGCCCGCTTAAAAGCGCCAGGTGAGGAAGAGGGGCGTACGCCAGGAAGCGGGTCATTCCACAGCTTAGAGGTAACTACAGAGAAGGCACGATCACTCATGCAGCAGAGACGTGTACGCAAAAACCGAAAGCAGGAGGACACATAGCCAGTGTGGACAAGTAAGGGAGAGTTGCGGTGTTTAGCATTTTAAAAGTAATTCAAAAATTTAATGGGTAGCCATTGCAGTTTTTACGGAGCAAGGGTGTGGCATGAGAGAACCGTTCTTGACGGAGGAGAACTCTTGCTGCAAAGTTCTGGCAAGTTGAAGGAGACGAATTGTAGTGTTGGGGGGCTCCAGTGAGAAGAGAGTACAATTTTGGTCACCATATTATAGGAAGGATATTGATTTGCTTGAGTCTGTGCAGAGAAGGATGACAAAGATGATTGGTGGGCTAAGGAACTTACCTTATGGTGAAAGGCTCAGAAAACTAAATCTACATACATTGGAAAGGAGAAGAGTCAGAGGGAAATTGATTGAAGTCTTCAAATGGGTAAAAGGATATAATAAAGGGGATCTCGGTAAGGTTCTTATACTTAGTGAACATGACAGGACACGTAGCAATGGGTTTAAGCTTGATAAGTATAGGTTTAGGAAGGAGATTGGGAGGAATTGGTTTACAAATCGTGTGGTAGATGAATGGAATAGGCTCACTAGACATGTGATAGAAGCCTCCTCTCTGGGTAGTTTTAAGAATAGATTAGATAAATATATGGATGAAGCTGCTAGATGGGACTGACTTTTTTTTTTATGTATATTTTTTCTAAGGAGTGGGGAGATTATATTTTGCGGTTGCATGAATGGACATAATCCTCTGGATGCATTTTATGTATATTGTAGATTAGATCTGACGAACTCCTGTAAAGGGTGACAATGTTGATGACTTTTCTCTGGTAAGAAATCTTTTGTGTGTTGACTGGAACAGGAGCTGCCAAGTGTAGGCCGTGAGTGGTCTTTTGCAGTCTCCTTCTTTTCTTATGTTCTTATAATTAAGGCGGGAGATAACAAAGGCATCGATGGCTATCCGTAACTGAGGTTACAGAGAAAGCACAGAAGCGATTTGCTGATATTAGAAACATGCAATTTGAAATTGAGTTGACTGTTAAGGGAAACACTCAGGTTTCTAATATCAAAGAAAACGATCGGAAGGCCAGCTAGTTTGAGAGTGGGCTAAATTTTTACAGCGAGCGACATCTGATGAGGGGCTTGTCGCTTTTGTCATGGGGTATTTTGAGGAAGTTGTCTGATAGCCCTTCATTAATACCCATTCGTACCGACAGTCTATTTAAACAGACAGTAAAAAAAACAATTTATAACTGGTTTAATAATTGTAGTTTTAACAATTTTATTGCATAAATATATTGCCAACATTCCAGCCGATAAATTTAGAGAAAAAAAAAAATAGTTACAGTTGGCACCAATGTTCTCCAAACAACATAATAAACAACATGGCGGAAAGTGATGGTTGAGCTCCTCGAATCCGCACTCGCGCAGGGCAGCTTGTGCAACTCTGGCCTTGTGGACTTTGACGACTTTGAAGTCAATCATGGGGCGTGAGGTTTCTAGGGACCCAACGGGTAGAGACCTTGGTCATGGCCAAATTGTCGTGGATGAGGTTGATAACACTTCCATGTGATATTCCAAGTTCTCGCTCGATTTCTTCGACCTTCACCCGTCCATTTTCGAGGATCATCTTCTCCACACGGGCCACATTATCCTCGTTGGTCACGTCTGACGGGCGTCCTGAGCAGGAGTCATCTTCAAGGTACTCACGACCATGGTGGAACTCCCTATTCCAGCGAGCAATGGTTGCATAGGAAAGGGCGGTGTCGGTGTACACTGCAATCATTCGTTCATGGATCTCTTTTGCATTCTTGCCTTCCTTGGTCAAAATTTTGATCACTGCTCAGTGCTCAACCTTCTCCATTGTTGAAAAATTTGTGACTGACGATCTGCGATCAGCTACTGCTTCTTAAATAGACGAGGCAGGAGCGTGCGGCTGCAGATCCTGACTTGTCATAACTTGTCCTAACACCCCCACAAACAGCCATCCCCCTTCCTCTGTTGAGCCCTACCAATTCACAAAACTTATTGACGACCCCTCGTAACATAACCCTATTAGTTTAGTTTCATATATTTCACAAAATATTACCATGGTATGCATCTATTCCTGTATTATTATTGTTTTGGAATTCTGTGTCAGCATAACGGACACTCAGCACAATATACACGAATTACCACTAAAAAATTATACTGTTAGGGAATGCCATTTTCTATGATAAGTTTAGAGCTAACTAACTCAGTTACATTTAGAATTATAAATATATAATAGTTCAAGAATTATGTATTAAAAGTTATTTAGGAATAATATATATATATATATATATATATATAAGGCTTGCCAGAAAGTCCTGATTCACTTGGGAAGCGGAAATAAAACTACATTTTATGGAATACTAACGTAGGCTAGTAGTCAAATGAGTAAGGCTAACCTAATCTATTTAGCCTAGGTGGCTGGTAGTCAAATGAGTAAGGCTAACCTAGCCTAATGTTGCCGTTGCACACAAAATTTTGCTTTTTTCTTTCCCCTTCCTAAGTGAGTCAGGACTTTTTGGCCAGCCTTATAAATAGTATTTAATAGCGTAATAATATATTAGTTTTTGCACAGGTCTCTTACAAGGGCAGCAGCATTGGCCTACTTAGAATAGATAGGTAAAGGTGGTGATATTTTTATGGGTCTCCCTATTGATGAACTATTTGATGGAGACAGTGACCATTCGGATGAAGAAGCAGCAGGTTCATCTATTCGACTGGAGCGAGGATTGGTGGAAGCTCCTGCAGAGATCAATCACCCAGGTGGAATTGGTAGTGTTGAAGAGTCAGAAAATGAATTCGATAGTAAAGAAAACCCATCAAAAAAACAAATGCAAAGAAAATGGTCAAAGAGGTTGCAACAATAAGTGAGTATAAATACACCTTGCACTACAACACAAGATATATCCTATTGATTTTTTTAACCTCTTCTTCACTAAAGATTTTGAACGAACAAATTTATATGCACTTCAAAATAATAAAATTCTTGATAGAGCCATTCTGAATTATTGGTATTTTTTGATGGATTATTATTGTCATCTCACAGCCCTCTTCCAAATCAGAGAAAGTATTGGTCATCAGAAGACAATGTACCAAAGATATTATCAAATAGCATTAGGAGAGACAAATGGGAAAATATTCTAAGGAATATACATTTAGTGGACAACACAACCAATCAATAAAATGATCGCACATTCAAACTTCGACCATTATTTCAGCATATGCAAACTAAATTTTTAGAGCATGGTGGATTGGAGGAGCATATGTCCATAGATGAAAGTATGATATCCTACTATGGTAAACATTATTCAAAGAAATTTATTAGAGGTAAACCATTCAGATTTGGGTTCAAAATATGGGCACTTTGTTCTAAGCATGGGTAGATGCATTTTTTCAAATTGTATACAGAAAAAAGTACGACATCAACACAACCAGATTCAAATGAATTGGGGTTGGTGGAAATGTTGCGATGGATCTGATTGCAAAGACTGGCGTACCTCATAAAAGGGGCTATAAAGTATTTTTTTATAATTATTTTACTTGGGTTGGTTTCATGGATGAGCTAACTAAGATTGGGATATGTGCATCAGTTACTTGGAAAGAAAAGAGAACAGGAAGATGTCCGTTGAAATCCAAAGCAGAAGTGAAAATATCACCATGGAAAACTGATGACTTCCGATCATCTGATAATTTGGTCGTTGTTAAGTGGAAAGATAATAATGATGTGATATTGGGGTCTAATTTTAAAACCTACACAATGAGTTCAACCCAGCGTTGGAATAAAGTTCAAAAGAAATATATAAATGTTCCGCAACCACAGAGAATACACAATTATAACAAATAATGGGGTATGTAGATCAGCTTGTCCAAAATGTTGGCACCTATTATATTATAATGAGACAAAATAAATGGTGGTGGACTATTTTCTCATATATAAAACCAGTTGCAGTTTGCAATGCCTGTATTTTGATGAACAAAGTTGGCACTAAAATTACTTTATATCAGTTTAATGAAAATGTGTCACTCACCCTTTTGAAAACTCCTTGAATGCAAAGCGTTCAAGGCAAGAAAGTTTGGAATAATGTGAAAGATTTGTGTCAGTATGATAACATCGAGCATTGGATCGTGTACATTTCAAACTTATTTTCGGTGCAAGAAATGAGACATTGGCTTAAATCCTAAATGTTTTAAAAAATATCATGTTCAATAAACTAAAAAAATGATATAAATAGCTGATTTATTTATATATATGTATAAATATAAAACATTCAAATAATTTCTAATGGAAAACAATTTTTGTTATTTTTATCTGTGTTATTTATAAAAGGAATTTCTGATGTAATTTGCAAATGGAAATAATACATTTTTGTTATTAAAATTGTGTTTTATTATCATCATTATTTAAATATAATCATTTTACAAATATGTAGTCATTAGCAACATCATGAATTTTGCGAATGGTACTAATTATTCCAATAATTTATTTACACTCTTACAAGCATGCGATATTGAGGTTTGGTTTGGTTTTGTTTTTTTAAGGGGCTATCTGGCGACTGCAGACTTAGGCATAGGTCGCCGTAAACAAACAGCATAGTTCTAGGCTACTTTAAAAAAATTGAACAGGAAACAACAATAAAAAGAAATACCAATAACAATAAAAAAACAATAACAAAAACAACAATTAAACCTGGTTAAATGAAAGGGAGAAGGCCGGCCTCCCCCCAAAAGTCAACAAGTCCACCAGTCAATGTGCACGCACTCGTCCCGAGTACAAGGGACAGGCGGTAGCGACCCCGCCCATCCCAGTACTGGGACAGGTAACGTGTGCGAAGATCACCCAGAATGGGACATTCAACAAGAATGTGCCGAACAGTCTGGGGGACAACGCAGTCGTCGCAATACGGCGCAGGCGAGCGCTCCATCAAATAGCGATGCGTCACACGAGTGTGTCCGATTCGGAGACGACAGAAAGCGACCTGAAGCCGTCGCGGGATTGGGGGATAGGTCCATGGGAACAGTCGCGGCGCAATGGCACGCAACTTTAAGTCCCCTTCGACCGTCTCCCATCTTCTGTGCCAAGCAGTCCGAAGAGCTGCCCGTATTCCTGCCATGTAGTCGGTGTGAGGAAGAGCGAAACGCTGGTCGGGTCGCAGAGTCATCGCGGACTCTTTGGCGCGCTCAATCCCCGCAATTCCTACATGTCCAGGAACCCGGCAGAAGATAATATCGACATCTGCCCGGCTCGCCAAAACCGTGGCGTCATGGATATCGCGAACCAGGGGATGCAGAGATTCCAATGCCCTGAGAGCACCCAGGGCGCTTTGTGAGTCGCTATAGATCACAATCCGGTCTCCGAACCGGGCACGTCGCGTAATCTCCCGTACCGAGTGGTGTATTGCCACCAGCTCGGCCGTGAAGACAGATGCAGCACCATGGTAGAGCTCCGCTGACTTCAAACAGAAGGGATACGGCGTGGAAGCCGACCCCTCTTGAGACTTGGAGCCATCCGTATACACTGGCACGGTTCCAGCGTGACACGATGTGTGCTCCAAAAAGGTCGAACGCAATACTCCCGGCGCCGTACAAGCTTTGGGAGCAGAGGCGTAGCGACAAATAGCCAAATGTGGTACTCTCCAGGGTGGCGTCTTGGGCAGAACCAGGGGCGCCACCGGCCCGAGAGCTATATCTACCTCTGAAGGAGTTTCCTGGCCCTAAACCTAAAGGGTTTAGGGTACTTTGGGTTAGGGTATGACTAGCGTCTCTCGGCGGCATAGGCACCATCAAGATCAGCTGCGGATGCAGTGAGAGCTGTTGGCAACTGAGGGAGGCGCCGGGCTCGCGCGTAACGGCGAGTGATGCACTACACGCGGCGCAGAGCGAGTGGAAGCTCCCCAGCATCGACCACCATCTCTCAATGGGGAAAGTGCGGAAGGCACCGGTCGCAAGGCGAAGGCCGGTGTGGTGGATCGAATCCACCTTCCGCAATAAACGCTCGGCTGCGGATGCATAAAACTCGCATCCATAGTCGAGCTTCGAGCGAACAAAGGATCGATAAAAAAGTAAGGCAGTAGCCCTATCAGCGCCCCAAGCGCTGAACGTCATGGAACGGAGAATGTCCATGGCGTGGGTACAAGAGACCCTAAGGCTGCGAATATGAGCCTCCCAGGTGAGGCGTCGGTCGAATACAAGACCAAGGAAACGGTGCGACTCAACCACATCCAGGCGCACCCCATTAAGAAACAAATCTGGGTCGGGGTGAAGCCGTGGATGGCGGCAGAAGTGCACCACCTTAGTCTTGGCCAAAGAAAACCGAAACCTGTGCGCTTCGGCATAGCGAGAGACGCGGTTCAATGCCTGTTAGAGTCGACGCTCCAGAGTTGGCATCTGGGCCGCGCCAAAAGAGATCGAAAGGTCGTCCACGTAGAGCGTAGCGAGAACATCTTCCGGTAGCACCGAGGTGATGCCGTTGATGCTCAGTGCAAGGAGTGTGACAATAAGGACACTTCCCTGCTCCCTTGGGCCGGAAAGGGCTCCCTTCACTGTACGTGAAATCGACGAAGGAAGGCTTCGCAGACGGCATTTTCCAGTCGGAGCAGAGCATCCGACGTGGAGTGGAACTTGCGGAAGCCGCACTGTGCAGAAGACAGATGGCCTCCAATGTTACAAAAAAGGCTAATCTAACATTTACCAATTTCTCCATCAACTTGCACACGCAAGAGGTTAGAGAGATTGGGCGGAAACCGGCCGGAGTAGTGATCTCTCCCCGGTTTGCGAAAGGTGAGCACAGTAGCGATTCGCCAGGAATCTGGGAGGAGACCCTCCACCCAGATCCAGTTGAACAAATCTAACAAAGGCCATGTCTCGCTCACCTAGATGTCGAAGCATGGCGTACGGGACATCGTCCGGACCATGGGCGGTGTCCGCGCACGAAAAAAGAGCGGAACGCAACTCACTCACAGTAAACCTGTCGTTGAAGGGTTATCTGTCTCTGGAGGTAAAGTCCAGCCGGCGGCCTTCCACGACATCACGACGCGTATTGAGAATGCGGTCGCGAAGGATTCCGCCATGAACGCGGGGTCCGAGATTGCAGTCCCATTCTCCTGGAGAACGGGAGGGGGTTGGGGGGTCCTGCGAGAACTTGCCCCTTACAGTGGAGTGAGTATTGAGCGAAGTAAGTGTGGGAATCAGGGAAAGGGGTGTGAGATTGATGAGAAGTGGGTGTATGGTGATGATCTGATGTGGGCGGCTGAGAGTGAGGTCTTGAAATTTTGTTTGTCACTTCTTACAGTGTGTGTGAGTGGATGGGTCTCAAGTGAATGTGGCAAAGAATAAGGTGACGGTATTTGTGCTAAGAATAAGGTAGGGTTTGATATCCAAGTCCATAGTGTCACCCTTGAACAAGTGCGAAGTTTATTAGAGTATCTAGGATGCATTGTAAATGTTTGAGGTAAAGTTGAAGCAAATTGCGATAGCGTTGTAAATGTAAGTCTCTGGGTCGATTAGAACGTTAGTGAATGACATGGGTTACGTTTAGTTATGAAAGGTGCATGGGAGTATGTTGGTGCCAATATTCGTGATTTGTGGTGAGACCTTAGTCAGAGTGTGAATTAAAAACATGAGTGGAATGCGTAGTATACGAAAGGTAGATAGAGTTTTTTTTATTTCAATAACGGCCCTGTTAAAAGCATTAACCCAATGAATATATTTTTCAAGAGGCGTTCTCTTCATTTCATACGCTCCGCTTGCAGGAAGGTGCTGAGTAGCGCATCGAGAAGTGCAAGCGAGCGGCTTACACTTTTAAGAGACTCAAGAGTCTCAGGATGGCGCAGTGGATTCGCAGCTGGCCAACAGTGGTCCGGCGACACAGGAAGCTGTTTACAACTCGCTTATGCTACTTTTGCTCTTTATTTTTCTTCGGCCCTTTTCCTACACCCCTCTATCTACAATTGTGCACGAATGAGGTTGTGACTGAAATTGTTTTGAAGTGGTATGGACATATTAGGAGAATAGGTGGGAATAGACTTAGAAAGAGAAAATACGAGGATGAATGTTCAGGGTGTGAGAAGATTTGGAAGAACATGTAAAAGGTAGGTTGATTATATGAATGAGTTTGAGAGAGAAAGAGCTGCTGAGGAATTGGATGATATTGTGTAAGATAGTGGTATATGGAGGGGGGTAGTGAGGGGGCGGGAGTAGTAAGGAGCACATCGCACTCAAGCACTGGGAAGGGCGGCGTTGAAGCACGCCAACCACACTTTGTGGGAAACAAGTTGAAGTGAGTGGTAAACTATTGGTGTGAAAAGTGTTTTATGTGTGAAGGAGAATTCAGGAGAAAGATAGCTGGATAGAGTGCAATGATATTTTGGTTTGTGAGTGTAGCGCAAGAGCGTGTGATGTCGTCATGTAGTGCTCATGGTGTGCGGAGGGTTAAATAACCTCGTATGGGAGTGGGTTGATTGTGCGAATGAGCGTTTGAAAGAAAAGAGGCATGACCGAAGAACAAGTGGATGACATCGTGAGTGAAAGGTGTGCAAGAAGGGGCCTTCTGTCCAAAGATTAGCTAAGAGAAGCAGTGGATATTAAAAGGGGGAAATGGAAGTTGCTAGCGTTATGCGAGACGAACATGAAGGAGAAACCCTCACTTGAGCAGATGATTCACTACATTTGAACCCTCATCGCTATGGCTATTAAGGTTCTTAAAACAAAATGGATGGTGGTTTTGTTTTTCATAAATGGATTTTGAGAGGTAATGTAGTTAAGGTTTAAGGTAAGGAACCAGTTGAGAAGCTGCCCAATCCAAGTGGATCCTAAGTGGCAGCAGAAATAAAAAGAAGCAAATTAGTTATAAAAGAGGGAGAAGACAACTATGTGATAAAAAAAAGAAATGAGGGTTTAAAAGATTCGTCTGCCAGAATGAAATAGGCGAGGAATAGTTAAAAGGGGCGGGAAACAGAACAACCGGAGAGTGGCGTGCTGAGGGCATTCTAGTACAAGATGGTGACCGATTGGTCTCCACCGCAAAAATGGCAGCGAGGGCTGATTCGAACATCAGCCCAAACAAGATGGCCGTGGGTAAGTCATGTGTGGCAAAGGGCCACCGCTAAGGCTCGTAGTCTCTCAAGTCTCGAGGGACAAGAGCGAACAGATTTAAATGATTAACATCCATCCCATTCGTCCTGCCACAACTCAAAAATACATTCTCTTATAGAGGGAAAGAAATGTTGAAAAGGCAGGTGTTCTCCAGGGACACAGAATAGGCTGAGCCAGCTGATCAGCCCTCTCAATGCCCAGGATCCTGACATGCCCGGGAACCCAACAAAATAGAACTCTATATCGGGATGCATTCTGGAGCAGCCAGTTACAGATTTCTATGACTAAGGGATGGAAGGCATTGAAAGTGAATGCCAGTGTAAAAGAACCTCTGCCCCCCCACCCCCCCCAAATTTACCGGAGACCACGTGCTATGGTATCGCGCCATGGACGACGTCATTTCCTGTTCGAACATTCTCGAATTTTCGACTTCTGAGCACGTTGAGAAAATATTTCCCAATCTTGCAAACTCGTCCTAAGACTCCCCCCCCCCCAGTGACGAGGTGTGAAAGAGCCGCACTGTCTCACCCCTTGTTGCTAATTGATGAATCGACTCGGCCTCCGGATTAAGATGTCTGGAGCTTGTGACTACTTTCTCCAAACTCCCCCCTTCCCCTCCAGAATCGGGCATAGAAATACTCGGTCTATTGTGTAGTTCGAAGATTCCAACCCGCACCTCTAGGCCGCCCTTATCGTCTCTTCCCGTGAGTGTTCGACAGACAGCAGCCTTCTTCAGCCATGATTCTACACAAATCAGTGAGTGTTCGACAGACAGCAGCCTTCTTCAGCCATGATTCTACCCAAATCAATTGGTAGCTTCTGTGAACGGCAAGCCTTTGAATTTGTGCAAGTCTCCCTTTGTTTAATCAAACCGAAGAAAATCTCCATCAATTACCTTTGAGGAAAAAGAAGTTTCCTCTTTCAGTGGAATTATGAAATTCCCACATTCCCTGTTGAACGTCATCTTTGAAGTTTGGCTATCTTCATCGGAAGGTTTGTTTGGATCGTTTCCCACTTGCCTCATCGGATCGTTCTCCACTCGCCTCATCGCAAGAAGGACCTTCCTCGAAGTCATTGACCCATAAGACTGAAACCCCCCTACATTATTAGTATTGTCAAGTTCCCCCTTTTGATCTGCGCCTAGTTACATTAATCAATTAATTCCATTTGAGAATTCCTCCTCATAATAATTATGAAGAGACTATCTCAATTTAAATCATTCCCTTTTGCCTATTATTATTCTCATTTTAATCTTTGTAAATAAATTTATATTTTTGTTGTTTCATATTTAACTAACCTTGAACGATACTCTCGGCCTATCCAAGTAAATCACACCAACCATTTATGCACTTTGTTTGATTATTAAGGATTTGAAACCCAATGCAAGTGTGACCTCCTTGTCGGTCGTTAATCCCTGCAAACAGTCCTTCAACGATTCGCATTGCAGTATACGGGGGACGGGGGCATATTTTATATTTATTTATCAATATTATACTTCATTTTGAGATATTCGAATCTATTTATTACTTCTTGGGTGAAGTTGCCCCTTCAAACATTGTGTTCCATTTATCTGACTCTTGGTATTCTTGTTGGCTGAGATTCCTTCTTCTTTAATTTGGCTGGGTTAGTTCTTGATCTTCGTCTTTCTTTTTCTTTGATGTATCTTCATATATTAAATTGACGTTTATCTTGATGTGATGATTTCTTCCAAATTCTTGATCACGTGATGATTTCTTCTTAATTCTTGATGATGTGATGATTTCTTGTTGATTTGATGAGTTAGTCCTTTAAGTCATTTTCTTCCGTTTTTTCTTTCTTGAGGCGATCCATTTTATCTTGAGTCTTCTTGAGTTGTCCTTAAAGCGTTTTCCGTGGTCTCCGTTTTCTTTGTGAATTTTCTTCGTAGAAATTGTGGACTGAGGATGGATCGCGGGTCTTTGAATCCAAAGGCCAGCACTCTGCCATCACGCTACGGCGAGTCCGTTGTGGGTTGGTAATTTAATGGGCTATTTATATTATCGATTGGAAGGAAGTTTTTTTTCTCTTATATTTGGAAGGAAGTTTTTTTCTCTTATATATCTTAGCACCCCTACACAGGTACATTTCTAGAACGCGGAGCGAATTTGAGGATTGGGAAGAGACTAGTCTTGTATTTCTTAACCGAGGATTACTAGTAGCTCTCCCTCCCCGGCCTCTGAGTCTGCGGGATGAGTGGAGTTAATTCAGTGGGATCTCCTGAAGTTTCCCAGCAGCACCTTTTCTTAATCTCTAGTAGGAGAGCAGGTGCAGTTGTAACGAAGATCAGAAGATTGTTCAGCCTTTGAGGGTCACTAGTTATGGGGGGGGGGCATTATTATTATAGCTTTTCTTATTTATCGAATCTATTTAGACTTCTTGACGGAAGTTGCCCCTTGAAACATTTGGCTGAGATTCCTTCTTCTTTAAGTTGGCTGGGTTATTCTTGATCTTCGATTTCTTTCTTGATGTATCTTCATATTATCTTGCATTTATCTTGATGTGATGATTCCTTCCAAATTCTTGGTCACGTGATGATTTCTTCTTAATTCTTGATGACGCGATGATTTCTTCTTAATTCTTGATGAAATGAAGATTTCTTCTTGATTCTTGATGACGTGATGATTTCTTCTTGATTCTTGATGAGTTTGAGATGAGTTAGCCCTTGAAATCGTTTTCCTTGATTTCCGTTTTCTTTGTGAATTTTCTTCGTAAAAATTATGGATTTGGGAGTTTCGATCGCAGGTCTTTGAATCCAAATGCCAGCACTCTAACCATCACGCTACGGTGAGTCCGTGCAGAGTTGATAATTTAATGGGCTATTTATATTATCGATTGGGAAGGAATTTTCTCTCTGATACATCTTCGGACCCCTACAGCAGTAGGTGATTAAGTCCCCCCCCCCCACATAATATATGAGTAGTGTATGGTATAGAGTGGTTGCACCACGACAGCCAGTAAAACACTGCTTGAGTCGGAGAAAATTATGAAATCTTTAAAAGGTAAAATTTGGATGTCTAAAAGCTCAAAGAATGGCTAGGTTCGGGGTTAAAAATAAAAGCTGCCAGCAGCAAAGACAAAGTTAAAAAATCTCCTGAGTAGCTAAAACAATGGCTGAGTTCGGCGGTAAAAATAGAAGCTGCCAGAGGCAAAGAAAGTTAAAGACTCTCCTAAGCAGGTGGCTTCGGCACTCGGGCCACAGTCTGATTTGGAACCAACCATCCATGTATATCAGCCAGTGTTGTATATGTGAGCTCGCATGCTCTAGGAACAGTCTCTTAAGGGAGTAGGGATCCGCGGACGACATGCTGGTATAAACTGTGTGAGGTGGAGCAGGCCAACTAGAGCAGGGCCTACTTTCCCCCTTGCTTGGCGTGAAGAGAGTGCAGCCTAATTTACCCTAGCTTGGCATAAAGAGAGTTCGGTCTACCTTACCCCTAGCCTTGCGTGAGGAGTGCGCGACTCTACATTCCCTCTTACTTGGCGTTGAGAACGCGGCCTACCTTCTTCCTAGCTTGGTGTGAAGAATGCGCAACCTACCTTCCCTCTAGTTTGGTGTAAAGAGAGCACAGCCTACTTTTCCCCTTGCTTGGCGTGAAGAGGGCTCGGCCTACCCTCCTCCTTGCTTGGAGTGAAGAGGGTTTGGACTACCTTCCCCCTTGCTTGGCGTGTAGAGAGTGTGGCCCACCTTTCCCCCTAGCTTGACGTGAGGAATGCGCAACCTACCTTCCCACTTACGTGGTGTGGAAAGCGCGGCCTACCTTTCTCCTTGCTTGGCGTGAAGAGGGCTCAGCCTATCTTTCCCCTTGCTTGGAGTGAAGAGAGCTTGGCCTATCTTCCTCCTTGCTGGCGTGAGGAATGCGCGACCTACCTTACCCCTAGCTTGAAGTAAAGAGAGTGCGGCCTACCTTCCCCCTTGCTTGGCATAAAGAGTGTTCAGTCTACCTTCTCCCTTACTTGGCGTGAAGAGGGCGCGACCGGCCTACCTACCTTCCAGGTGCGCTAAAAGCGAGAGCGACGGGAAGGTTGGAGGGCTCGGCAAAGGAGAGGAGGGAGCGGAGTTCCCGGAGGCAGAAGGTGACCTCTGCGCTGGAGCCAACGTCGTACCGATCGAACTCCTCGGCGTCGAGGCTCAGCTGCGTGTGGATCGCCTTCGCTCGATCTGTGGGAGCGGAGCAAGGGGTGGAGTTTGGCTGGAGGTGTGGACGACGCCATTCGCAACTTCTTCAAGTGATCACCAATGAGGGCAAGGACGATAAAGAAAAAACAACAACAAGCGGCTCATTTAAAACTTAAATGACACAGAGAGGGTCCCCCCCCCCACTCCCCGCCAGGTTAGGCCTGTCCTCTCTCAAGAATCCAAGCTGCATGCAAGTTTTTGATCTAAACACAAAACCAACGAAGGCATCTCTTGTTATAAAGTTCGCCAAGAAAGTGGTGAAGATAGAAGTGAAATGTGGGGAAAACACCCTCAAGATCCTGCTGTGGGCATTGGGGCCGGGAGTACACGTAATCTTCTAGATGTCACCTGCACCATGCTACTACTCCTATCACACTCTTGCAGGACACAGGCTCGGGAGGGGGAGGGGGAGTCCACACGCAATAAACAATAGGTAAATCTCCCCCCTGGGGGAGGAAAGTTAAAGCTTTTTTTATTAATAAAAGAGGAACACCAACGATGGCGCTTGTCAGGGGGGAGGGGGTCATAGAGGAAGTGGTGGTGTAAGGGTAAATCCTGTCTGACTAATTTGCTGTCTTTTTATAGTAAGGTGTATGAAGCAGCAGATAATGATGAAAACTATGATATTTTATACTTGGACTTTAGTAAGGCTTTTGATCGAGTGCCACACTTACGGCTTCTGAGCAAAGTTGCACACGGGATCGATGGCAGTATATTTAGGTGGATTCAGTCATGGCTTGGTGACAGACAGCAAAGAGTTAGTATAGATGGAGTTAAATCTGAGTGGGGGTGTGTTAGCAGTGGAGTTCCTCAAGGATCTGTTTTGGGTCCCTTGCTATTCTTAATTTATATTAATGATCTTGACATAGGTATAAGTAGTGACCTGAGTAAATTTGCTGATGATACTAAGCTAGGTAGGGCCATTAGGGCTGATTCTGATGCTGTTGTAATGCAGGAGGAATTGACCATTCTGTCCAATTGGGCCGAGAAATGGCAAATGAAGTTTAACATAGACAAATGTAGTGTACTTAGTATAGGTAGAAATAATCCATTGAATAGTTATAAATTAAATGGCAGAATTTTAGGGAGGACTGATTGTGAGAGAGACTTGGGTATTTTGGTAAGTTCAGACCTTCATCCTAGAAAGCAATGTCTAAATGCTAAGAATAAAGCTAATAGGATATTGGGATTCATTAGGAGGAGTGTAAGCAATAAGAGTGCTGAAGTCATTCTAAAACTGTATCTGGCGCTAGTTAGGCCTCATCTAGACTATGCAGTACAATTTTGGTCACCATATTATAGGAAGGATATTGATTTGCTTGAGTCTGTGCAGAGAAGGATGACAAAGATGATTGGTGGGCTAAGGAACTTACCTTATGGTGAAAGGCTCAGAAAACTAAATCTACATACATTGGAAAGGAGAAGAGTCAGAGGGGAATTGATTGAAGTCTTCAAATGGGTAAAAGGATATAATAAAGGGGATCTCGGTAAGGTTCTTATACTTAGTGAACATGACAGGACACGTAGCAATGGGTTTAAGCTTGATAAGTATAGGTTTAGGAAGGAGATTGGGAGGAATTGGTTTACAAATCGTGTGGTAGATGAATGGAATAGGCTCACTAGGCATGTGATAGAAGCCTCCTCTCTGGGTAGTTTTAAGAATAGATTAGATAAATATATGGATGAAGCTGCTAGATGGGACTGACTTTTTTTTATGTATATATGTATATATTTTTCTAAGGAGTGGGAAGATTATATTTTGCGGTTGCATGAATGGACATAATCCTCTGGATGCATTTTATGTATATTGTAGATTAGATCTGACGAACTCCTGTTAAGGGTGACAATGTTGATGACTTTTCTCTGGTAAGAAATCTTTTGTGTGTTGAATGGAACAGGAGCTGCCAAGTGTAGGCCATGAATGGTCTTTTGCAGTCTCCTTCTTTTCTTATGTTCTTAAGATGCATAGTCCAGGTTCGTGCAATGGACCGGTAGAGTGCGCAACTCTCCTAACGATTAGCCCGGATGCGAAACAAACTGAAATCCCTCTAGTTCAGAGTAAGAGCTGAGAAAAACAACCCCTGTCAACCCGTAGCCCCGCATCCAGGAACTAAAAGGAACCAGTTCGTACAGAAGAGTACTGGGACTCAACACTACAAACCTGTCCCCCGCCCCTCGAGAGATTCGCTGATTTGGGGGTGGGGGTACATTCCCTTGACAGCCCTGTAAAATCTGGCCTCTTTGACTCAGATCGAAAGAAAGAGGAGGTTGAACCATTCCAAAACGGATCACTAGGGCAGACTGCCTTACCAGCCGTCTAGTACTGGACTAGATTAAAAAAACAAATATATAACAAATAAATTTTTTTTAAAAGGAACAAAAGCTAAGATACAGACTAAAAAAAAAGAGAAACAACAAATAAAAACAAAAAAACAGTCAACAGGAAGAAAGCCCTCTCCAGGGACCCCCCCGACACAGGAACATGCGACCTACAAGAAAAAATAAAATGGAAGAGGCCAACCTAGTCTCCTCCAAAAAGTTGTATCCACAAGTCTGTGTGCACGAACCAATCCCGAGCATAAGCGGTAGTGAGCCCGCTCCCGGGACCGGGACGGGCAACGTGCGCGAAGATCGCCCAGACCGGGACACTCATCATGAATGTGCCACACAGTCGGGGCGAGAACAAAGTCGTCACAATAAGGCGCAGGTGAGCGCTCCATCAAATGAGGGGGTATCCCGCTAGTGTGCCTAAGTCGAAGACAACAGAAAGGAATCTGAAGCCGCCGCGGCATTGGGGGGTAGGTCCATGGGAACAGTCGCGGCGCAATGGCACGCAACTTTAAGTGAGCCTCGGCCGTCTCGCATCTTCTAGCCAAGCAGCTCGGAAGGCCTCCCGTATTCCTGCCGGGTAATCGGTGTGTTACGAAGAACGAAACGATGGACTGGTCACCCAAACTTCGCAGAATCAATTGAACCCCCATTCCCTGAAATCCCCACAAGTTCAAGAACCCAGTAGAAGAAAATCTCGACATACGCCTGTTCGCCAAATCCATGGCATCACGGATATAGCGAACCAGGGGATGCAGAGATTCTAATGCCCCGAGAGCACTCAGGAAGCTTTGTGAGGCGCAATAGATCACAATCCGGTCTCCGAACCGGGCACGTGGGGTAATTTTCCGTACCGAGTGGTGTATTGCCACCAGCTTGACCGTGAAGACAGACGCAGAGCCAAGATGACTTCAAACGCTGGGGATATGGCAGGGAAAAAGTACCCCCTCTTGGGACTTGTAGCCATCCGTATACACTGGCACGGTTCCAGCGTGACACGAAGTCTGCTCCAAAAAGTTGGTCTTTTTGTTATTTTTAAAGGGGCTATCTGGCGACTGCCCACTTGAGCACAAGTCGCCGCAAACAAACAGCCCAGTTCTAGGCTACTTTAAAATAAAATTTTTAACAGAAACAACAATAAAAATCGATAACAATCAGGAAGCAAACTCCGGCGTCGGGGGGGGAGGTGCCCCTCCACCAGGCGCAGGAGCCTGCGACCTACAAAAAAAAAATCTAGTTAAATACAAGGGATAAGGCCGGCCTCCCTCAAAAAGTCTATCAGTCCACCAGTCATGGTGCACGCACTCTTCCCGAGTACAAGGGACAGGCGGTAGCGACCCCGCCCATCGCGGTACCGGGACAGGTAACGTGCGCGAAGATCACCCAGACTGGGACATTCGACAAGAATGTGCCCAACAGTCTGGGAGAAGACGCAGTCGTCGCAATAGGACGCAGGCGAGCGCTCCATCAAATAGCAATGCGTCAAACGAGTGTGTCCGAGTCGGAGACGACAGAAAGCGACCTGAAGCCGTCGCGCAATGGCACACAACTTTAAGTTTCCTTCAACCGTCTCCCATCTTCTTTGTCAAGCAGTCCGAAGAGCTGCCCGTATTCCTGCCATGTAGTCTGTGTGAGGAAGAGCGAAACGCTGGTCCGGTCGCAGAGTCCCCGCGGACTCTTTGGCGCGCTCATTCTCCGCAATTCCTACATGTCCAGGAACCCAGCAGAAGATAATCTCGATATCTGCCCGGTTCGCCAAAACCGTGGTGTCACGGATATCGCGAACCAGGGGATGCGGAGATTCCAATGCCCCGAGAGCACTCAGGGCGCTTTGTGAGTCGCTATAGATCACAATCCGGTCTCCGAACTGGGCACGTCGCGTAACGTCTCGGAACGGTCCGACGCATTCGTCAGAAAGCTTGCATTCGAGAAACGTGTCACCTTCGGCTATCTTCCCATCAAGCTAGCTAATGCCATCCTCTGATAGATTAGGTTGCCTGTGGCCATTATGTGTCCATAGTGGAGCGAATAACGAGAAAGCATTTGAAGTCAGCGGGCTCGAAAACGTGATAGTCTCTCAATGAAGGGCGCCGAAATAATCGAAGCTCTGCTCAGAGCACTTGCAACTTTGGTCTTATTCGGCCCCTCCTTCCGAGGGCGCTGAGGGGACGGACGTCACGATATTGGTAGAATGGTTGCTTGCCGAAACGTCAGCGGACCCATCTGTCCCAGGAACCCTCGTACAAGGAAAGGAACCCGGTTCTCTCCACCGCCGGAAGAAGCCCCTAGGCTGAACAGACAGTCCTCAGCAAGATCCTTCTCCGAAATGAAAAAAGTCTTGGCTGCCAAAGTGGCACCAGATGGGAAAGGACGTGCCTCCTCTCCTTCCGAGTCTTCGGGGGCCCGAGCCAAGTGAAGAGAAGCTTGCACTGGAGCGATGTTTGACACCCCAAAACCCAGGTTCACCACCATGGAAGATACTGCCATAGGCAGCTTGGGTGGCTCCGAGACCATGTCCATCTCAGGAGGAGGGGGGGCCAATGGCACCTTTACTACATTTTCCTAGACCTAGGTCCTCTTCCATTTTTTACTGCCTTACAACACAGCCACCAGACCCACCACTTTTTAGGATCTGTCACCTTTTTCACTTTTTATGTCACCTTTTGGATTTGTTGTCCCCTTTTTCACTCTTTGGACATTTCAAAAAGTTTTTTTTTGCATTTTTATGTTTTAAATTTCAAAATATTTATTAATATATATTAAAAACAATAATCTGTATTCACTACCTCAGCGGGAATGATAAAAATCATCATTCTAAGGGGTTGGCAATCCCTAGGTGCCTGAGCTTTTGTTCATTTGAACACTCAACACTCAACAGGTCTCTTTGTATGTAATAACATTTACATTTCATTCTGTTATGATTTGTGCAAATTTTTTTTAGTTTATAACATTTAGTCAATAGCTCACATTTTTAAAAGATTACAATCTTGAAACTGATATTAGGTAGGTACACAATTCCATACAGTCCTTATATTAGCCCTCCAATTATAAAATAACAATAATTAATCATAATATTTCATTTTTCAGATATCTACATATATTTTACTTAATCTGTTTCAATTGACAATTACATTACACTTAGTGAACCAGAAAATGTGCAAAAAAATATAAAATTTAGAGAAGAATGGCTTCATTGCAAGAACAAGGACAGTGCTTTATGCATTATACGTAACGAGAAACTTTCCTTTAGTAATAAAAGAAAGCAAGCTTTATTGGACCACAGCAATAATAGCAAACATAAAAAATAGTAAAGGAATTCACAGCCAACAGAATTTAAGTATTTCTAAGTTCAAGATTCAAGCAATGAAAAGACTTGCTTTAAGCTTTTTTCATCAAAAGACTCCATTGTGAGAGCTGAACTTAAGTGGTGCATTTATGAGGTTATGAGAGATAATCCGGCCATGGATTGCAAAGATGGAGATATATTTGCAGACCTTTTTCCCCCATTTCAAAAATTGCTTCTGAATTTAAACTTGGTAGATGCAAGTTTTCATGCATGGTAACTGAAGCATTAGGACCATATTTTAGAGAAAAAATGCTTGAAAGTCTTGGAGATTCATACTTTTCCTTAATGTATGATGAAACTACTAATGCGTCAAAAAAAGAAATGCAAGTAATGGTCCAATACTGGTCAGAAAATTAAAAGGAAATCAAAACCAGCCATCTAGAATCATTTTTCATTGATCATTCTATGGCAGAAGACTTAAAAAGGTGCATTGATGAAGCAATCGATAATGCATCACTTCAGAGTGAAAATTTTGGCATTTGGTAGTGATTGACCAAATGTCAATAAAAAGTTTTCAAATTTTTCAATGAAAAGGTTAAAGAAATTACTGGAAAGCCCTTACTCAATATAGGTACTTATAATTTACACATTGTACATAATGCATTCCAGAAAGGAATTTCAGGTTCTGGTAATAAAGAATTTATTGACTTTCTAGTTCTAGGGTTTTATATGGCCCAGCTGATTTGAAGATTTTATGTCAATTCAGGAAGATTTAGATTTACCAAAACATACATTTATTGATCATGTTTCTTCGAAATGGCTGACTTTAGAGCCTGCTGTTGAGAGGGTTTTGGGGCAGTGGCCTGCCTTAATTAAATACTTTAATATCTTTGTTCCGCTTAAGTCAAAAGCTCTCCTTTCAAATGATATATATAAACATATATCAAAATGTTTAAAGAGTAGTACTTTGAAAGTTAGGCTACATATTATTGTGTCTGCAGCAAAGTTATTTATTAAATTTCAGTTTACCAATCTGTTAATTCATATGGTATATAATGAATTAGAAGCACTAGTCATCGAGATTTCTAATAGAATATGCACATCTCGTTTCATGTCTGATGTAAAAAAAATAAATTTCTCACTTTTATCTAACGTGAATAACTTAATGTCAATGAAAAGTATCCATCTTAGTCTGCAATCATCAATTTTAGAGGATTTAACAGATAGTGATATTTAAAGTATTAAAAAGGCGTATATACAATTTTACAAGTCTTCAATATTACATTTTCTGTCTACATCTGCTCTTTCTTCTGATAGTATTTTAAAATATGTTGGATATTTAGCACCAAATAAAATATCATCTCACAGCACAAATGCTATATTAAAAATATTATTTGATGAGTGGAAATTGTTGCAAGCTGAAGAACTACCCAGTGCTTCTGCTCATGACAGAATTGATCACTTTTGGGGAGGAATATTTAAAACAAAAAATACTGCAGATGAAATAAAATTTCCTAATATCTCTAAAATTGTAAAGTGCTGCTTGTCTCTGCCACATGGGCAAGCTGCTATTGAAAGGGGATTTTCAATGTCAAAAAATATATTAACTGACCATAGAACATCCATGAGTGATAGATTGCTCAATGCCAGATTAAATATAAAGTATGCTATGAAAATTTATAAAAAAAACAAAATTGGTCCCCATGGAAAAAATCTCTTTGCTTTGGGAAAATCAACAAGACAAAGCTATGAAAATTACTTAAATGAGCAAAAAAAGATAGAAGAAATGAAAAAAGAAAAAAAGAGCAAAAGAAGAAGTAGAACGAAAATCAGAGGATTTGAAGCAATTAAAGGGGGAAAAAAAAAAAATTGGATGAGGTAAATCAGAATTAAAAGAAGCAAGAAAAGAAGATATTCACCTTAGAACAACAGATAAATTTTTAGAAGAAACTGCCGCAAAGCTAAGAAGAGGCTTAGCAAAAGGTGATAATGCTGAAATAGCTTTAGCTCAGTCATTACTTGATGCCGCATCAAAGAAAAGACAAGAAGAAAAGAAAAAGTCTGGAAGTTTATTCAATTAAAGAGAAAATTTTAAAAAAAGCAAAGTTCTTTAATATCCAACTTTTTTTAAGAAAACATAATGTATACTACCTACCTAATGTATGCATTTTTGTACTGTTACTTTTGATACAAAATGTTATTTCTTTTTGTTTGTTATTTTGTACACTTACAAAACATTATTTACTTTGTTTCTTATTTTGTACTTTTGAATAAATAAAAGCATACTTATCTAAATTGAAAGCATATGTAGCATGAGCTCAGTACTTTTACTTATATGTAGTAACTAACATTCTAAATTTTTAATAACTAACTATTTTGCTTCCTTTTTCAATAAGTACTGAGTTGGTTAGAGGGTGGGGGCGGTCCTGATGGATGCTTTTAATTTATATTTATGCTAAAAAAATGTGATGATTTTATTGCATTTATGAATGTCACTTTTTTCACTTTTTTCCCCTTTGGAGCCAAATTTTCTGTAACACCCCTTCTATTACGCTTTTGGTTCCTCACCTTTCTCACTTCCTTCCAGAACAACTTGCCGTACCCATTGGGATTTACATTCATATTTTGTACATATCCTTCATTTACTACTTTTCAGCATTTTGCTTCCTCTTTTCAGTTTTCTTGGGGTTACCACCAACATGCATTTGTGAAAGGGATTTTAGCTGCATTTGTTAAAAGGGTTTTACTACACATCTGCATTAATGATAGTTTTTTTTTTACTACACACCTGCATCTGTGATAGGGGTTTTACTGCTGACCTACATTTGTGATAAGAGTTTTATCACTGATCTGCATTCATGATATATTTACCACCAACCTACATTAATGATAGGGCTTTTACTAGTAACCTGCATTTGTGATAGGGGTTTTACTACCCACCTGCATTTGTGGTAGGGGATTTACTACCCACCTGCATTTGAGATAGGGGTTTTACTAGTGACCTGCATTTGTGATGGGGGTTTTACTACCCCCACCTGGGTGGGTAAAAAGCAGTGGGGTGACTCACCTGGCTCATCATCAATGTAGTTGCGAATGAAGAGCTTGTTGGGGGAGGCAGACAGCGTCACCTCCTCCTGGTTCGTCTGGAAATTGATGAAGGCGTCGCAGAGGAGCCGAGAATGGCTTGCCGCCCCATACTCACACACAGACTTGTCAAACACCGCCTGACAGTAAACACACATGCACACATATTAATGCCCTGAGAGCTACTGCCACTACCCTGCCCATCCACTTGTCCCTCAACCCGTTTAGTCAGGATGCTTTAATGCAACACCCAGCATCACTAAGGAAACAAATCATCATCAATCCTTTTCCCACAAGGTGGGGTTGGTGCACCTCAGTCATTGCAGACATGATTTTTTTCTTTCTTAAAGCCTATCTGATGATTGCCTACTTAGGCAAAGGTCGCTATAACCACGCTAGAGCCTAATAGTAGAATAGATTAAGAAAAATAAATATGCAAAAGATGACAAAAAAAAACAATTCCCCCTCCCCCAAAAAAACAACATAAGAAGCAAAACAGAAAGAAGGAAACATGCTCCTATGTCGGGCCTCCGCCTCGCGCGGGAGGATGCGACCTACAACAGAGAGATTCAAATAAAATGGAGGCCAACCTCCTCCAAGAAGTCAGATAGTTCATAAGTCTGTGTACACGAATCCATCCCAAGTACATGGGACAAGCAGTAGCGACTCCACTCATACCTGTATCGGAAGAGGTAATGTGTGCGAAGATCACCCAGACTGGGACATTCAAGAAGAATGTGCCGAAAAGTCTGGGGTACAATGCAACAAAATGCAGGCAAGTGTTCCATCAGTGCCTTCGGAGAGTGTGGCCAATTCAAAGACAACAGAGAAAGACACTTGCCATTGGGGAGGGGGAGGGTCCATGGGAACAGTCATGGCGCAATGGCACACAACTTTAAATTCCCCTCAGCCATCTCCCATCTTCTTTGCCAAGCAGCCCAGAGGGGGCTGCCCTGACTCCTGGCATAGAGTCAGTGTGAGGAAGAGCGAAACGCTGGTTCGGTCACCCAGTCCTCGCAGACTCTTTGGCACCCTCAATCCCAGCAATTCCCACATATGCAGGAACCCAGCAGAAGATAATCTTGACACCCGCTCACCTCGGGGCAACCGTGGCATCATGGGTAACCCCAACCGAGGGGTGTAGAGATTCAAATGCCTGGAGAGCACTCAGGGCACTTTGTGAGTCATCAAATATCACAACCCAGTCTCCAAATCGGACACATAAGAGAAAAAAGGACACGTGGGAAGTAGATACTATGAGCACAAATTGTGGTATATCTGTTATCAGTTAGGTTATAACAACTATTATTTAGAACACTCACCGAAGATGATGTGGCGCATCAGATCTGGTAGTAATTGACACAATAAGTTATTACTAGGGGTTAGTAAATAGAATAATGTAATATGTCATTTAGGCTATGATAGGAAACAGTAGGCTAGAGTTGTGTCTATAGCTTTTTCTTAAATAGGTCGTTATCTTGATCGAGTGTGTGACAGGCATGGACTGACTGGTTATTTCTACAGGACCTTAAGGTCACCTAGTATTGAAGTATCAACAACAAGACTATAGTAAACCACAATAATAGATCACGTCATTACACAAATGACTTTGGAGGTTAAGAGAAATGTCTCCATAGGATCAGAAATTCCTGTATGTGATCATTTACACATAATCGGTCCTGGTCCAGCATTGCTGGGCTTAGCAAACCTGGCCAGCCATTCAGGCAAAATTGTCGTCTTGCTTTAACCATAAAGGATGGTGCAGGTGTAACCACCTAATATGGTTACTGGAGGAAGGTGAGCAGAGACAACAGCCAAGCACACCCTGTACCTAATACTTACCCTCGCAGCAGGTAGGGACCTCAAATATACAGTACCACTCAACTAAGAGTCCTAAGAGTATGAAAGTGCACTGGGCAACCAGAAACTATGGAGAGAATACCAAGTTTGAAAGGGACAAGGCATTTATGTAATAAAGAGAAGCCTAGATAGGTGGGTCCACTAATGAGCAGGGTGGGTGATTATGCAGTCCACAAGTCACCATGGATACCCATCCGAACTCTGTACAGGTAAGAACAGTCCCCCTGGCCCCTGGTAGAGAGTGCAGGTAGAAAACATTGAGGAGGTAGCTGTAATAATCAGGGTGGGCAAAAAAAAACCCACCCCCCAAAACCCAATAAAACCTACCTAAAAAACCCACTGGGTATTGGGTGTTGGGGGGGTTTATTGAATTTTAATGGATTTTTTACTTTTAGTTCAAAATTAATTGATAGCTAAATGATCTTAAGAATTTTTATTTGTATTCTAGATTCATTTGTCATTAACTATCTTAACTTTCTTCAGATGTTTTTAGTATTATTGATAGCTTCACAAATAGCTAATCTTTTGTTATTTAAAATGCCATTTGCAAGTGGTCATAAAAAAGACATTTACTGACCGAAAGTCAGTGATATAAAAGATGATAAAACAAGAGTATCATGCAATTTTTTTTTTCTAGAAAAGATTAGTAAAAAAAAATCGAAAGAATCAAGAAACTCATTAATTCAATCCACTCATGGACAGCATCAGAAAGATGACAAGAGTCACTTTGTATCTTTGAAAAACATTAATATGTATTAATTTATAGCTAGATAGTTCTTGATGCATATTAATATTAAGCAGTGTAAACTTGATAATGATGAATATCTTAAAAATTAGGCTGATGAGAGAGAATCTGTTTAACTAGGAGTAGCCATGTGTTTAATTTTACCTTATTTAGTGCTTTCTAAAACATTTGAAGTTGAGACAAAAGATTTGATGCTGCTCTTGAGATAGCAACATTGTCAATGATTTTTCCAAGGTTAGCTGGAATTTCTTCACCATGTTCTTCTCTTATTTGTAAATAGAAAGCATAGTTTTTCCTTGTATGTTTCCAAACACTTTACTTGACTATTCCAGTGTGTGTCATTTGGTATTTGAGGTGCAGCACCTCCCTTCTCCCTTAACCATCCCTGTCAAATTTAAAATTAAATTACACAATGTATATTTCTTATTTGAAATCTTCAACTAATTACTAATAACTATAAGGATTTGTGCTGCTATTCATTTGTAAAGATAGATGATTTAAAAAATTTAGTTAACCTTAATTATATATAATTTTTTGCATTTAGTGATTGATGTGTGTTCCTGAAACATTTCTGGACTTCTACAACATGCTTCATAATAGATGAGGTGCTGCTCTCTTTCTCAAGAAGGTTAATATAGTGTGCATTGCACCCATACATTAACAGTTCAGGAAATTCTGTGTTGAGCAACTCCTTCATTCTAATCATTTTGTTTTCATTATCTGTACAAACAGCAAAAACCTGAAATCACAGATAAATGAAATGTTACTATATTTGTTGGAAAATATTGTATCCTAACCTTTAAATAATCAATGTGTATTTAGGATTTAGCTATCTAGTTGTCTTTAAGTTCATTAAATTTCAAAATATTGTAAAGTTGTTTTTATATAATATTTAAGAATGAAGTGTTGGTAATAAGAAAAAATAAGAGTTGTCAATGATATTTATGATAATTTATCACATACCTTTTGACCAAAATCATTTTTCACTTCATCTATGGCTGTTTTGATGAGCCTAGCACAATATTCTGATGTCTTCTTAGCAGAGCCAGCATCAGTTATTGAAAGCAAATAACTCCTTATACCTGTGTGAAGACTGTGTGCAATAATGGGATCATTAGACACACTGCTCCAACCATCTTGCATAATTGTGAGAGTCTTTGTTTGTGGGTAAGAGTCACTAACAGATAGTTCTTGTTTAATTTTCTCAATGGTTTCAGCATATACGTTATTCAGTAGCTCTCCACCAAGCTTCTTTCTATTTGGTGGTTCATAACCTGGTCTCATGAGTGAACAAAATTTTTGAAATTCAGGACTTTCTACAGCATTGAAAGGAATGTTTGCACTACAAATGATCCCATTGTTTTCTGACATTAAAGAGATTTGAAGGGTGTGGAAGAGGAAATACTAGATGAGCATGCAGTAAATGATGTAGAAGCCAAGACTGAAGTGTGGCTAATGTCAGTTATGTCACTGGCATTACTCAATGAACTGCAAGGCCTTATTTTTGATATATTAACTATATCTACATCATATTGTACTTCAGCAGTCTCTTTACTTGGATTAGTTGTTTCTTCCTGTTGTTGCTTAATTTTGCATTTTTCTATGTGCTTCTTGATTCTTTCAATTTTTTTACTAATCTTTTCTAGACAAAATTTACATGACACTCTTGTTTTATCATCCTTTATATCAATGACTTCCTGCCAGTAAGTGTCTCTTTTACGACCACTTCCCAATGGCATTTTAATAATGAAAGATTAAAATTATCAGTAATATTAAAAAAATTTCAAGAAAGTAAAGATAGTTAATGAAAAATGTAGAATACATATAGAAATATTCTGAAAAACATTTAGCTATTATTAAATTTTCAGCAAAAAGTAAAACACCCAATAAACCTCAACCCCCCCCAAAAAACAATAAAACCCACTACCCACTGGGTTATTTTAAAAACCCAGGGTTTTTTCCAACCGTGGTAATAATACACATTAATAATAATGCACAGTAATAATAATATAATAATTTTAATAGATAATAATAATTATAAAAAGCATACTAAATACATAATAATAATGCTAATAATAACTAATAATGATACTACTAATAAAAAGGTAAAGTAGTGCTGATAGGGGCGAAGGGAAAGCACACCAACAACATTCCTAGGCTCCATCAGAGAGTTTGGGTCAACCCAGTGCCAGGGCCTCCCTGATTTGCACTCAGGACAGGAGGAGCAGCAGCTCCTATGAGTACCAAGTGTAACAAGTTACACAGGGTTTTGATGAATGAGTTGTGAGCACATGTGTATATGTATGTATGCATGTGTCTCATCACCTGCAATGTTTCACACTCAATGAAGGCCAGATTGTAGGTCTTGCGGATGCCATGTTTGCATGTCATGTCCACGATGAGGCGGTCTTTTTCGGGGTCCACCACCAGCCTGCACTTCTCCACTGAGCGCTCCACCCCACTCAATGTCTTAAAGGCATTCAGGCAGGCCTGGAATAATTATAATACACATCATCCTCAACCACTTTTTCAAAATGTTGGGTTAGTCCACATCAATATGACTAAAAAACTACCTGGCTCCTTACACCTCCCCCCCCCTCTTTATACAGTATGGAGCACAGTGACACCCATCATTTTTGTCCAGGCCAAATTGGTCCTTCAAATCAATTTGGGGCTGTATCAGTTTAGCAGTTCTTGGGCAGATGGCCCAACCACGAGCACCTCACAACCACCTCTACGCACACCATCATCCACTTGTTCCTCAGTCAGCTCATTTCTCTCTCAAACAATTATATTTTGCCACCCCTTGCTTCTCTTTAATCAACTCAGGATGCTGCAACATGTGGTCTTTTCCAGAGGTCTCGGAGAGGTTATAGTGAAAGGGTTTCGAGAAGGGTGTGTGTGTGGCAGGATTGTATTAGATAGACATTGTTTTCTGGTTGATGGAGTGTTGTTATGTTGAGAGGGAGGGAGAGGGTTCCAATCGCAGGTAGGGCCAGTGACACTGGTTCAGCAATCTATTGTGTTTCAGATGGAGGCTTTGAGGTAGGGTATTTTGCGGCTGTTTTTGAAATGCTATGCAGGTAGTGTGTTTGTGTATTTTATATTGTCTCATTTGTATTTGTTTCAGGAATCATGTGAGTGTGTGTTGAACTGTTTTTGGTTCTTGATGGCACTGGGAGCAAAGTGCATGGTTGTTCGGAGTGATCCTGTATAATGTGGATGGAAGTTTATTCTTGGTGGATCTCTGTTGGTATGGGCATTTTGGGAAATGCCTTGGATCCAGAAACAGGAGGACTTGCTGTGATTATAAATTGCTTTATGAGTGTTGGAGACCTGGTTATTGGGAAGTAAGAATATTTCCAGTCAAAAAATTGACAGTGAGAATATAGCCATGTGGTTATTGGGAGTAACAACAAAAACATATAACCTAAACTAAGGGACAAAATAGTGAGAAAAAAAAAAATCTAGCATCCACTGGCAATATTTTTCCACTGTCAAGAGAGTGACTGGGCATTTTTCATAAATGGCTATCAGGTAGCAGGATTCCTTGGAGTTTTGCAAACCTTTCATATAGGATGGGTTTTTTTTCTAAAGTGCCCATTTGACAACATCAGTGAAAGTAAATCAGCCTAAAAAGCTAATTTAAAAGAAATACTAGGAATAATCCATATCTTGAAAGAAAAGCTCAGCAAAAAACAAAACAAAAAAGAGAACTAGAGAATAAAAGGAAAATGCATACTCCAGTGTCAGAGGGAGGCGGGCTTCCCATGGGCCTCAAAACACTCATTAATGTGGTTATGGCTTTTGAATGCAGTAGCATAGGAGGCTTGGCTATGTGTATTATGGCAACATTGAAGAGGCCTCCTCATATGATCTTTGGTAAAAATTTATTTAAAAGCAAATATATTTTGTATTTTTAAATTTCCTCTTTACCTTCATGGCAACTTTGCATTTAAAGGTTTCTTCCAGTTGGGCATCTGAAATCTTGAAGTCGTAGGTGGAGAAGAAATTTGTCTTGAAGAGGAAGGAACCAAAAGCAGATCGAGATGAGTTGACTGTCCGAAAGAACACTCCTGAAGGAGAGTAAGATAAAGCTATTAAAAATGAATTCTTCAAAATCAATAAAATCTGCATCTATATCTGGGTAATTTCTCTGTTTTTAGTTGAGGACAGCTTCTGATGAGGAAATGTTACACAAATATATAAAACACAAGCACATTATCAAAACTGCACAAAAGTGCTTATATTGTTGTTGTAGCAGTCCTAGAATGGGGCAAGTCATAGTGGTAGAGACAGAAAACCACTCTCATCCTACTGCCTTATATCTTTGCTACAGATCAAAGATGGATTAGAACATTTTCCCTTTTTTTTCAGAGACCAACTAGCAACAGCCTACAAAGAGATAAATCACCATAATAATCTTACAGCCTAATGAGCTAGATTAAAAAACAAACATGCAAAATAAGAAAAAAACAACAAATACTTAAAAAGAAAAACAAAAACAAAGACATTTTCCGGTGTTCTTCAACAATGTGCAGGAGGCATTGCAGCTGGTCCTCCGATTTTGTGCGAGGGTTCTTAGTGAAATCCCTCACTAGAGCAACCACTTGTTTTGTGGTGTCGTTGGTGATTAGAAGGCCACCTACTCACCTTGCCCCGGCCTGGTATATGTGGTTTGTCCCCCACAGGCCAGGATCAATGTGAGGAACCTTTGTCGATTTCCAGCAGATCCAGGAATTTCTCAGTGTTTTTCGTGACGAAGGAGGCAACAGTCTTGTTGTCTAAGTCAGCCTCCTTGATGCAAACCTTGGGTAGAGGTTCCTCTGATACCTCCATGCTTCAGAGGTTGGTAACAACATTCTGCTTCTCCCCCAGCGAGAGCTCATCATCAAAAAGTGCAAGACCAACTGTCACTTCTGACAGGTACCACATGTGATGTTCCAACACTTACAGCCCTGACTCTCTGATTGCCTTGTTCAACTCTCACAAGAGCTTTGTAAAGGTCAAGGTCATTTCTTGGAAATTTTGCTGAACATGTCCTGCTGGAATGTCCATCTTCTTCGCAATTTCAAGTGGTCTGCAGACTGTAAGAGATTATCATCCAGAATCCTGCGATACATCTGAGCATTCATTTTCCCTTCAATAATATGGAGTCTTCCAGGACCTGCAGAGGAGAAGCAGTCCCACACTATTAAGCTGCCCTCCTCCAAACTTCAAAGTTGGAATTGTATTTTTAGGATCATGCGCTGAGTTTTTCTGCCTCCAAATGTGACTAACACTATTCCGCCCAAATAACTCAATCTTCATCTCGTCAGACCATAATACAGCATTCCCAAAATTTGCAGGCTTGTCTAAATGTTCCTTGGCAAAATTCAGACGATTTCAGACATGAATTGGTTTCACCAAAGGTATCTTTCTTGGTGTGCGAGAATGGAATCTCTCGTTCCTAAGAACTGCTCTAATTGTATTTTTTGCATACATTTGTCCCAGCTGCTTCCAAATCTTTCTGAAGCTCAGATCGAGTCACTTGAGGATTCTTCTTTACTTTACGGACGCACGGTCTGAAATTTTAGATAGACACCCTGAATGTAGTAGACTTGCAGGGGACTGATAGATGTAAACCGGCAAATCATGTCACCAATGGTTGAGAATGGTATTTTTAGCATAGATGAAATTTTTCTATAGCCCAAACCACTTTTATGTAACTGAACAATTAGTTCTCTGCTCCTTTTTGGCAATTCTTTAGTCTTTGCCATATTAGAATTAAAGTTTTGAATGATGACCTCCTTCTCATGCAGCTCTCAGACACTGACTGAGGTGCACTTTTTCATGTGGAATAAGTAGATTATTTTTCTAGAAAGTTCTACAGCTTTCCTGTCACGTAAACCACTCTGGAATGTTTGAGAACTATTTATTATCGCTTTAAAACTAATTTTGCGGGTGTGTTGGATACCTTTTGAGGCAATAATCTAACACTTTTGTCGATATAATATCACTGCTTTACTATCTGTGTATTCTAATACCAAATTTGTATTCAACATACAAAATACATAAGATGTTCAATTTTCGATTACTTTGCTGTTGTGTAACTATGGTAAATAAACAAATTTTGTTGAAGACCATTAATTTCCTTTGGTAACTTTCTCTTCTTCTAACTAACCTTTTTATTCCATCTTGCAGATGGTGGATTATTTGTCCAGTATTCATCTCTTTTTTTTAAATGAATATGTTTGATAAAAACCAAACTAAAATGCTAAGCTTTCAATCTCATTCAATCATCTTTGGAGCATTATCAAATTTATTGCCTCCTTTACCGATGTAGTGAGTGGAGTGAGGATCTGGCAGAAAGTTAAGGGAAAGAAAATGGTTTTTGAGGGGTATTTATTCTCCTTAGTTGAATGTAACGTTAGAGGAAATGGACCACTCTTGTGCGTGGAATTTTTTAAATAGTTTTAACGTACGATTCCAGCTTGGCGCTTGACTGTTGATGGTCAGCTTATCTTCATTTATTAAAATAGCTTCTAAGATTTTAAGCCTCGCTTTATTAACCTCTTTTCTTTTAATAATGGTGTTGTCAATGAGCATATCTCTCGTTAGGTTAATATTATGGACACTATCCATATGATTCTTTGTAGATGCGTAGTTAAACATCTCGAAAGTGTAGTGGTTGTCATGCCAATATATTTTGAGTTATTATAAAGCTTACAGTCTTTATTAGGGCAGGTGAACTTGTAAACTATATTGGTTGACTTGAGATTCGAGGAGTTAGGGCAGATGTTATTTTTCATCAGAAGGTTGCTGGCTTTTGTAGTTTTATAATAGATAATGAGTTGGATTTTATCGGTTTGATTTTTAACCTTGATGTTACAGTTAATAATCTCCTTGATGTTTTTTTCATCTATTTTATAGGCTATGGACATCTGGTTTCTGTAGTACACTTTGAAGTTATTGACTTCTCCATGATTACTTACAGTTTTATCCGCATGTTTGTAATGGTTATTTAAAAATGATTGGAGCTCTTTATCAATCATGCTGTTTGAGAAACAATTATTCACAAGTATTTGCTTTACTCTTGCAATCTCATAGTAGAAAAGTTCCCACGTAGAGCAGGTAAAGTCTAGTCAGCAACCATCAGTGATATCATGACCTGCATTAATGCTAGTGGAGCAGCATCCCGGCTAGAGAATGTGGTCACAAAAGACTCCGCAAGAGAGACAGGGTCTGGGATTACACTCCCATTCTCCTGGAGAATGGAAGGGGGCACCTAAGAGAACTTGCCCCCTCCAGGGTCCTTTTGACTTACTTCCATACCACTGCTAGAGGGGTCTTCCCGTTAAGTGAAGACACACACGTAAGCCCACCAGGAAGAGCAGGGTGTGTGCTTCGAAATATACCGGAATCAAGTCCTAGTTAGATGAAATTCCCGACAGTGAAATCATTTGGGCGCCGCTTATAGCGCATGTAGGCATAATGCTTCTGTTTGAGGGCTGTCTCACACTCAGAATGGCTTTCACAGAAGCGGTTGGCATGCAAAATGGCTAGACATTCTAGGAATAGTAACCAGGATACTAGAGAAGAACTCAACAGCCTCCTCCACTGACCTAAACTCCTCAAATGGAACAGGGAAGTCACTTATTTCCTGAAATGCGCATCACTATACCCTCACCAAGCATCACTAGGGCTGTCTCTCAAGCGGCAGCAGTCCAAAAATTATATTTGAATAGGAAAGTAATCACTACTAAGGAGATCATCGACTACCTCCCATCCAAAATCAGGCTATGGATTTGGAGAGCACGGGGATAGATCAAGTCAGCTAAATGAAGCACTTCCCAGACAGTGATGTTTAAACTCATCCACATTTAGGACAACTATTTCCAGCTCATTGAACAGGTTGAGAAGGAGCTGACCCCTGGGATTAATCAAGTAGTCTGCCCAAAAGGGAAGGTCTACCGTTCAAATCCCTGAGCAGTACAAAGGCCTGGGCAACTGTGCCACAGTGTGGCATTAGTCCCCCATGCTGAAGTCAGGTGATGGTGGAATATATGCACAAATAACAGTATACCTCCTATCCAGGTGCAACTGCACTACTACTGCTTAAAATCAGATATTTAAAGCAAAGAGAACAACAGAGACATCATGATAGGTGTAAATGGTGCAGCTTTCTGCCCTACCCCCACCCAAATGGGGGTGGTGTCACAAAAAAATTATAATACCCCAGGAGGGTGAGCAGAGGCCATGAGCCCAGCATGCTATCTTGCAGTAAGATTGCTAATGGGAAATGAGAAGAGATGAGCCTCCTCTGCCCTGACCTATCTCAGAGGAGATGCAAGGGCCCCCTTCGAAGAGAAGACCCTCACAGGAATTGCTATGCGTTTCCTGGAGGCAGAAGTCTGGGTGCTGTTGGTAGAACAAGGTGTTAAAGGTGCTGTCACCTTTGAGGACTTATTGAGGGAGATTGGGGTCACTATGTGAGCTTTTTCCTCCCTCCACCTCAAAAGCTTAAGTGGGCAGAGTAGCATAGGTGGTGGGGGTCCCTACTTTGGAGGATCTACCATCTCCAAGCTACCCAGCCTAACCTTGAGTGTGGGTGTAAGAGCCAAAGCTACTTTGGTGGTGTCCACCTTTCTGGTGGCAGCTTTAGGAACCCTAAAGTAGAAGATGGTCTCACAACCACTTTCAGGAGTAGTGCCTTCTGTGAGAGAATAAATAATCAAATTAAAAAAAAGTCTCTCAAAAGAATGTTTTTATCACAATTTTAAATGGAAAGAGGTCAATTCTGAGGGGTTTTTTGGAGGGGAGGGGGGGGGAGACCAATTTTGGATAGAAGTAATAAAGGCAGGGAATATCAGACTGTGGATAATAATAAAAGTCCCTTATATAAAACATTGAAAGGTTGTAGAGGGACTTAAATAATAGGCAAGGCAACTAGTCTTATGCAGAATATTTAGGATACTAGGCGAGAGATTTATTGATGTAGACATATGAGATACACCAACTTCTTTTAGAAATGACAAAATTTCATCCTTTTCAAAAAACAATTCATTTCTCATGATTCAAATAATGAAACTCAGCATTACCCATCAAAGTATTCCATTGATATGAGATTAATTAAACTAGCTAATTAAGATAGGTAAGGCAGAAATGCCCAAGTTGATTCCACCAGATAGGATATTTTTTTTCATTGTGGTAGGCCATCTGGCGACGGCCTACTTGGGCATAAGTCGCTGTACACAACACAGCCTACTACTAGGTTATATTAGAAAACAAATGACAAAAAAATATGTAACTAACAAATAACAATGATAAAGAACAAGGACCCACCTCCCCTCAGCGCAGGAACATGTGACCTACAAAAAGAAAAATATTTTAAAAGTGGAGGCCAGCCTCCTCCAAAAAGTCAGTGTGTATGAATGCGTCCTGAGTACAAGGGACAAGCGGTAGCGACCCTGCTCATCCCAGTACCGAGACAGGTAACATGCGAAAAGATTGCCCAGACTGGGACATTCAACAAGAATGTGCCGAACAGTCTGGGGGACAATGCAGTCATCAAAATAAGGCACAGGAGAGGGCTCCATCAAATGGCGGTGCATCATTAGAGTGCATCCAATTCGGGGATGACACAATGAAACGCGAAGCCAGGGCGGCATTGAAGAGTAGGTCCATGGGAACAGTTGCGGCGCAATGGCACACAACTTTAGGTTCCCATCTTCTTTGCCAAGCAGCCTGGAGAGCTGCCCTTATTCCAGCCATGTTGTGGGTATGAGGAAGAGCAAAATGCTGAACTGGTCACCCTCATTCCCTGCAAATGCTATATGTCCAGGAACCCTGCAGAAGATAATCTCAATATCCGCCCGGCTTGCAAAAACTGTGGCATTGCGGATATGCGAACCAGGGGATATGGAGATTCCAATGCCCTGAGAACACTCAGAGCACTTTGTGAGTTGCTATAGATCATAATCCGATCTTTGAACCAGGTACGTCGCGTAATCTCCCATAAAGAGTGATGTATTGCCACCAGCTCAGCCATGAAGAAAGACGAAGCGCGTGGCAGAGCTCAGCTGACTTGAAACAGAGGGGAAAGGCGTGGAAGCTGACCCCATCTTGGGACTTGGAGCCATCTGTATACCGTGGCGCGGTTACACCGCAACACGAAGTATGCTCCAAAAAGGCCGAACGCAACACTCCCATCGCTGCACAAGCTTTTGGAGCCTGATGTCTTGGGCAGAACCAGGGGCGCCACAGGCCCGAGAGCTATACCTATCTCTCGAAGGAGTTTCCGGGCCTTAAAGCCGAAGGGCTTATGGTACGACTGGCGTCTCTCGGCGGCATAGGCACCATCAAGATCAGCTGCAAATACAGTGGGAACTGTTGCCGACTGAGAGTGCTGCTTGGCTCGCGTGTAAAGGTGAGAAATGCACTGTGCATGGCATAGAGCGAGTGGTATCTCCCCAGCAACGATAAGTAGGCTCTCAATGGGGGAAGGAGGGCAGGCAGTGGTCGCCAGGCGAAGGCCAGTGTGGTGGATCAACTCCACCTTCCACATCACACGCTCGGATGCAGATGCATAAAACTTGCATCCGTAAATGAGCTTTGAGCAAACAAAGGATCGATAAAAAAGTAAAGCAGTAGCGCTATCAGCTCCCCATCACATGGCGAAGAATATCCATGGCGCGGGTGCAAGAGACCCTAAGGCTGTGAATATGAGCTTCCTGGGTGAGGCGTCAGTCAAATACAAGACCAGGAAACAGTGAGAGTCCACCACTTCCAGGCACACCCCATTGGAAAGGGTATCTGGGTCAGGGTGGAGCTGTGGATGGAGGCAAAATGCAACACCTTAGTCTTGGCCTAGGAAAACTAAAGCCTGTGCCCCTCGGGATAGTGAGAGACGCAGTTCAATACCTGTTGGAGTGGACGTTCCAGAGTTGGCATCTAGGCCGCAGCAAAAGAGATCGAAAGGTCATCCACGTAGAGCATAGCAAGAACATCTTCCGGCAGCACCGAGGTGATGTCATTGAAGCTCAGGTCAAAGAGTGTGACATTGAAGACACTTTCCTGAGGGAGATCCTCTTCCTGCTCCATTAGGCCGGAGAGGGCTCCCATGAACCGTAAAAATTCAGATATAAAGATTGGGAGACGTCCCATCACCACCATTGTGTGGGGTCTCTCCATTTTTTTTTAAGAGCTAATCTGGCTAGGGTGTCTCCATGATAGCGTATGCCATGCGGTATCATAGGCCTTCTCCAGATTGAAAAACATTGTGGCGTAGTGCTGTCTATGAAGGAAGGCCTTGCAGATGGCATTTTCCAGTCGAAGCAGAGCATCTGACGTTGAGTGGAACTTGCAAAAGCTGCACTGTGCAGAAGACAGATAGCCTCTGCTGTCCAGAACAAAAGCTAATCTAACATTTACCAATTTCTCCATCAACTCGTACACACACAAGGTTAGAGAGATTGGGCGGAAAACAGCCAGGGTAGTGGCGGAAGTCCCCTGCATCGAAGTTGGCTGATGGTGGAATATACGCGGAAATAACAGCATACTTCCTACCCAGGTTCAGCTGCAAAGCTACTGCCTGATAAGAGCTATCTAAGGCGAAGAGAAGAACTGAGACATCATGCCGGGTGTAAATCACGCAGCATCCCACCCGGCCCCCATCCCATGGTGGTGGGTTTGCAAAACCCTTATACCTGGGCAGGGTGGGAAGGGGGCATGTGCCCAGCATAGTCTCCTGCAAAAAGATAGCTAACAGGAAATGGGACAAGACGAGCTTCCGCAACTCCTTCCAGTTGGCCCGGAGTCCACGGCAATTCCATTGAAGGAATATGCCCTCCAGGCCTAGCTTCGAGGAAATTCGCGGGCACTCTTTGAAGAGAAGACCCTCACAGCAATGGATATACACTTCCCGGAGGCAGAACTGCAGATGCTGTTGGCCAGACAATGCTCTGTTGCCTTCAGGATTTATCAGAAGAGGTTAGGCTCGCCATGCAGGTCTTTTCATCTCTCCACCTCAAAACCTACTCAGCCTACCATAGGTATAAGTGAAGGAGCCGGAGCTCCTTTAGTGCTGTCCTCCTTTATGGGGAGCAGCTTTAGGAACCCCGGGAGATGGCCTCACCACCCTCTTCAGGCGAAAATGGCGCGCAGCCATTTCACCTTGTGCGAAACGATCATGCTGAGGAAAGGGAGGGGAGCCCTGGTTTTAGCCGGGGCTGGGTGTGAACCCTTTGTGGTACCAGCTTTACAAGGGGAGTGCTTGGGGTGGGTAGAACCAGCAGAAGGATTCTGAATGGCGCGGAAATGACTGTGCTCATAGGCCTGGAGGGGGCGGGAGCAAAGGTTGTCTTTCTCAACATTGAGGCATAGGACATCCCAGGCAGTGCCAGGCACGAGGACCAAGTCCTTTGCCTAGCGCAATGAGAGAAAATCCTGAGCTTGAAAGGCCAGCATTTCTTTCTCAAGGTGATAAGCACCACATTAGTTTAAAGAAGCAGGGTGCGGCTCTCCACAATTGACACACTTGGCCACACACGATTTAAACTTATCATGTGCGGCCTTGGAGCAATTTACACAGACTTTGCACATCAACAGGAGCGATTAGTATGGCTGAAGCGGTGATTAATAACACCTCCGCGGTAGTGGCCCAAATGCCTTCATGCATTAGTGATACCAACTGGCATGCACCAACTCAGGGAGCTTGTCGCATTCAAACATGACAAAGAGTGTAGGGGTGGGTCTTGAAACCCCTCCCTATTTTCTCATCACACGCTTGACCTTGACCGCCCCATGGTCGGTCAGATCTAAGATGTCATCTATGAAATAGTCCAGATTTCTCTCGCATAAACTACTCATTTAATGAAGTTCATAGTAGAATACAGCATCACACTCACAGGCATGCCATCAAGTGTCCTAAGGGCACTAATTGGTCACTTACTGAAATGGCAGTGGCCCTGTTCATCCCCACAGACCCCACAAAAGGAGAGGAGACCAGATTCTTCTTCGTCTTTTTCTTTTTAGGAGAGGAGGGAGGGGAATGAACCCGCTTCTCCCCTCCGCTGGCAGGAGCCCCTGGGCCATATGGACCAGCCTCAGCAAGATCCTTCTCCAGGAAGGAGAAGGTCTTGGCTTTCACAGGGGCACCAGTTGGAGGAGATCCTTCTTCTCCTTGTACAGTCTTGGAGAGCCGGGACATTTGAGGAGGAACTTGCACAGGGGCGGACTCAGGTTCGGTGCTCGACACCGAGCCCAGGTTCATCCCCATGGGGCTGGGTTGCCTCAGGGACCATGTCCATCTCAGTGGGGGTCTCCATGTGGCCATAACTCTTTTGTGTGGGAAGAGAGGGGGGTACATATGGTGACCCCCTCTAAGTTCAAATTTTGAGCCTGCGGGTCTTTGGAGGGAAGAGGATGACGGGCTCTGTCTTCCCTCCTACCCCTAAGGGGGTTGGCCTTATCATTCCGCTCCCACTGAGAGCGGTCAATTACAGGCTACAGGGCTTTCTTGGCAGTCCCCTTAGAAAGTATAAGGGGACTGCTACTGCAAAGAGGGAGGCACCCGAGGGCACCTCCAGAGAGGAGGGTGAGGGTGAGTCCCTTACCCCAGTAGGCAAACGAGAGGAGTAAGCCTCCTCTCCGGTTGAAGAGTTTTGGAAGGTCCCCTGCGAAAGCACAGGGAGAGGGGGACCTCCATTTTTTTCAGTGGAGCTGCCCGAGGGCAGCTCCAACGATGGTCGAGGGGAAGGTAAGGGAGAACTTTTGTTTATTTCATCATTGGGCATGGGGACCCCGTTTTAAATACAGGATGCAAATGCTAATCACTCCATGCAATAGCCCGCTCTGCGAAGGGATGAGTATGGGCCGGCATAGCCAGCTGCCAACATTTAGGGCCACTTCTCGTCTTGTGGCCTGGCAGCCCATCAGTATGGCAGCTCCACCTTGGGCTTGGCGAAAAATGGATAGAGATTGAAAGGAGAAAGAAAGGGGAAGTGAGGAAGGTGTGGATGGGGATGAAGCAGGTTTTTAAAACCCACCACCCCAGACAGGAGCTCAGGGGTGAGGGAATTCTGGCCCCTCCCCTCTCAGCCCGAATCTGGAATAGTTGGGTGAGAGGAAACTGGTCAGCACCTATCCTGTGAAATTAGAGGCTAACCAGAGAAAGTTGTGTGAGAGGTTGCAGGTAAAGTGAAGAGGTAGGGTAGAAAACACAGGCTGTCAGAAAGAAGGAGAAGAGGCTAAGCTAGGGCCAGACGGTGCACTGAGTCCTGTTAGCACAGCACCAAGGAAGGCAAATTATAGCGTTGTATTAGGAATTTTCAATACTTATAAGATTTCCCAATGATAAAAAAACTTTAGTTGGAGCAAATGATAAAATGAGTGCTGAATTCAAAAGAAAAGGACTAAAAAGGAGAAGAATAACTTAAATTTTGTTATAAATGAATATGATTGAAATACCAAATTTACCAAAGTGGGAATCAAAACACAACCAAAAAACAACATCTATTCCTACCTGCTCCAGATGGCTCCACATATAATTCATCTCCAACTTTGGCAAGTGAATGAATTGCTCTTGCAAAAACTGAAAATATTATTAAGAGTTCAGTACTAAATCAATTTATAAAAGTCATAAATCTAACCTCTTAGATAAATATTTATCTGACTCTTCACAGAGGAGAGGAGTTAATCTAAGCATTTAAAATTGTTAAATTAAAGCAAAAAAATTAATTAACAAAATTATCAGGTTAGAATGAAAGTCTGATTTTAGGGTATATATTAAAAAAAAAATTTAAATATGACTATAGAAATATATAATCATAAACAATCTCCATTGCTTTCTAGAACCTCATTCCATCTGTCAACAAGCTTATATAAATGCCAAGCTTGTAAAATTCTTTAGGTTTTTATGAAAAATAAGAATCCAACTCATTTTCAAGCTCTTCTCTCGATGTCAACCTAAGACCATTTAAATGGTTCTGTAATCCCTTAATCAAGTACTAATCCGAAGGAGTAATGTCAGAAGAAAATGGAGGATGAAGCAATATTTCCCAATCGAGCTCCTCCAAGAGATCTTTGGTCATTTGGGCTGTTTGAGGATGGGTATTATCATGATGGCCTAAAGCAGCTTTCAAATGACAAAGTTGTTTGGAGTAAAGATTAGCATTAATTGTTTAATTGTTGTTAAACAGTTTGTAATGGACAATTCCTTCAATATCCCACCATACACTGAACATCATCTTTTATAGATCAAGTCTTCCTCTCAGTTGTCCAGAAATTCTGCTTCCACAACTGATTGATAAACTGCAGTGTTTAATGTTATGATAAAAGATCCACTTCTCATCATTAGTAACACGCCTGCCCAAAAGCAATGACTCACAGTGGTGAGCAACATGCTGCTGACAATTCCTCATTGACAGTTTGTCCAGGACCCATTTTCCAATCACCGGAATCTTTCCAATCCTTTTCAGTTGGTGTAGGACAGTGTGTGAGTTACATTAAATTGTTCTGCATTCCCTCTAAGTTGCAGTAGGATTTGCTGTGACACAAGCTTCCAACTCTTCGGCATCAAGTTCTTTTGGACAAACTTCTTTCGGTCCATCATTTAGACTGCAATCCCCACTTTCGGAATGGAAAAATTGCCTCCAGCAATTTCTTTCATTTACTCCACCATCCCTCCCTATAAGTGTTCTAATAGATTTTGCTGCTGTACTTGCATCAACATTTTTATGAAACTCAGAATAGAACATGTCTAATGTGATCTTTAGAAGGGAGGACACAGCGGTAAATACCAATGATTATGAACAATATTTTTATACTCTCTGTCACAATTGTCCGGAGAGTAAGAAAAATCTAAGCAACATTTTGCTTTAATTGACTAGAAAGAGAATTAAAAAAAAACATTACAAGGCAATAAAAATGCAGAATGAACTCTGCAAAGAAGAGGTTAGATATGATAATACAACAATAACAGACGTGCTAACTTCAAGGAGAGCAGGTGCTGTATTTCACACATCAAAATATTACAAGTGGCTTAAGGCATTAAGTGTTTATAATAACTTCTGGAATAACAGAGAGAAAGAGTTAGGGCAAATCAAACACTCTCCCGCTCTCAAAAAAGATTGTACATAATGAGCATTATGGTGGTATGTACAGGGTGTCTACTTGTTTGGGAATTTTAAATTCAAGGACTTTTCAAGGTTTTCAAGGATGGGTTTTAACTATTGGGGGTTTTTTCCTTAAATTAAAAAAGTGCAATAAACATTATGGGACATTGATGAAGGTGAGGTATTTAAGGGAAAAATGGGTTATAAGCAAAGCATATAACCCACCAGTGCAAAAAAAAACAAGAACAAGGTATCCAAGTGACAGTCACAGAAGTATAGCGAGCATCCATCATAAAATACAATGCATCCAAATGTTCACTCACATTAGCGAGTAGATTAACTTAAATATTACTATTTTCCTAATAGAAATTAAAAAGTATATAAATAGTGAATTTGAAAAATCATTTGAACAATCACTCAATGATTTATTTTTTAAATTCAAGGACCATCTACCTTTTTATCAAATTCAAAGACTTTTCAAGGATTTCAAGGGAGGAAAATAAATTCAAGGGTTTTTCAAGGATTTCATGGCAGTACACACCCTGATGTAGCACTTGATGAGTCTTCAAACACATCAGGGTCCTTCTGGGGATTCGGTTTCATCATATGGGAGGCAAATCTCAGGATGTTGGCTGTCTGAGGGGAGGGTCTCCATATTGTCACTCTCTGGGCCATCTCTCTTTTGTTCTGTGCTCCCTCCAGCCAGGGCAAAGTCATAGAGTGCGATAGTATCATCGGTATAATTAGGAAAATGAATGTAGGCATATCCGAGATTAGCCTTGATGAGCTCCACTTCCTTCACCAAAGGTTCATCCTTGCAGTGGATATACCTGCAGAGAACTCTACCATGGGTAGAAAATAGTCTCTCATGTGTAGTGGCATTGGTCATTAAATAGAAGCGAATAGAATGAAAAACTTCAGGTAACACCGATTCCCAGGATGAAATGGGGAGTTTACTAGAGTCCAATGCAAGAGTTAAAGCTTTCCAAATGATGCCCATATAGCGCTCACATTATCCATTTCCAATTGGGAGGTAAGGAGTAGTGTGACTTGTAGCTACCCTGTTTTCATGAAGGAAGGATCTGCATTCTGAGGAAAAAAAGGACGTCCAATTGATTAGAGTGAACGTATATTGGTAAGCTGAATATGGAAAAATAATCCATCAACCTCAAAGGTAGCATGGATTTTATTTTCTGGGTGTAAGGGGATGTAGTGATGCACACTACACAGGTCAATAGTGCTGAAGCACTTATAGCCTGAAATCTAGTTGACAAGATCATCAAGGTTCGCCAGTGGGTAGACATCAAAGTCGGTAAACCTATTGATAGTTTGAGAGGAGTCAATAACCAACTTTTTCTTTTCTCTGTTATTCACAACATACACTTGTGTCCTCCACAATGAATCTGATAACTCAATGATCCCTTCTTCAAGCATGTGAGCAAACTCTGATCAGATGAACTTGCAATAGGACTCCCCAAACTGCTGGAATTTGGTAGCTATAGTATGACAATCAGGGAATGGATGTGAGAAGACACTCAGGATATCAACTGACATTGCTGCCAAATTCAAGCCTAAATGAGGAATGAGATCCCAAGGATGATGTCAGAGCAAAGGTTTTCCAGTATCAAGAAGCAAACTTACTTGGTTTCAACATGGAGATAGCAACACACTGTAGTGTAGGTTACCAGTTTACTGGATGCCATGGTAATTGCTCCATCAAATCTGCTGATAGGAAACTTTAAGAGTGCATATGTGTATGCTAGAGATGAAGTTCTCTGAGCTCCCTATTTCCAACAAGGCTCTCCATGTCACCCGGGTGATGACCACTTTCAAAGATAATTCCAGGAGTGAGAAGGAACAGAAGCCAACATGCTTGTTTATAGCCATCACTCATTTGCCAGGGTTACCTGAGACTTTAACCTCTTTCATATTTGACAGATATTTTTGTGAAGTTCCCTTTTTTGGCAGTATCAACATTCAACTTCCTTGGATGGAAATCTGACTCTAGTGGACAGCTCCTCCACACAAGTAGCAGTAGCAAGGGATACAAACTACAGCAACAGTATTCCACTCTAAGTCAGGCAAGGCATACAGGGAGTTCCTTGGGATCTATTGCTAAGATGTATCAGGCGTGACAGAGGCAACAGGCTTTGAGGTAGCATATAACTGAGAATCTCGCTTGGCAATTACCAAGCCAGAGGCCTGGTTAACTGCATATGTTAGAGTGAGCATTTGATTTTCTAACAGCCATGTACAGATTTGGTTGGAAGCCAGGACAGTTATAAAGGCATTACAAAAACCATCCTTCCTGTAGGTGCCCATAGACACTGCGCCAAAATTGCCCTACAGGCTGAATTTTTGAAGGGAGCACAAAAAATCCCCCGGCACCTGGAACCCACAGAGGAGGAGGCCTACCATTCAAATTCCCAAGGAAGAGAAAAGGCCTAAACAATGATGTGTAAAGGCTATCGCAGAACCTGGTTCACACAGCCCCCAAAACAATACACACATCAAATTTATAGAAAACCAGGGGTCTAAAGGCCTACCAGAAATTCACCAGAATTAATCAGGATGGTGCTAAATTATGAGGTATCCACAAGGGGCTAAATAAATACACACACAAAAAGTATTTACATTATTTACAACAAAATTAAAATGAAATAAATTAACTGTTAACAAATTATACGGGGGTCATCAAACAATAAGAAAAGTCACAAATGCTTAACACCACCAAACAAGCACAAGTCATTTTAACCAAAAAGATAGTTGCACATACAAAAATGGGTTCTATGGATAAATCGTTTAAATCTGAATGACACACGTCATTAAAGATGTAAATAGGCTTCGCTAGTCTAGTGACAGGTGTTCCCGGAATAACCTCCCTGTCTTACGTCCCTTACCCAAAGGCCCAAAGTTACATGAATAACACTGAATTAATTTAAAGGGGATGTAAGAAAAAAGAGATACTCCAAAATACCTGATACCAGAGCAGTGAAGCAATAACCCACATCAGGAACCCAGGCGAAAGAGATTGGCGACAGTGAGGGAATTCGACCCAAGTTGACAGGGGTGAATGCGGGTGGTCTTCAGCGAGGAGAAACACCCAGACGGTGATGAGACCACAGAGCACGATGATTCAAAGGCCCAATGATCCAAGAGAAGGAATTCGTGATGACAGAATTCCCCAAAGAGGAGATGGTGAGGTGACTAGGGGAGAACTTTCACGTACCCAGTGTGAACGGCTTCCCAAGGAGAACACTTGCAAATGTAACTGGATGAGCACAATTCGAGGCAGCCGACAGGAAGGCAGCAACAAAGCTGGCAGGAATCGATGGCAGAAAATCCTCACTTTCCCGAAGGAATCCAGTACGAGTCTCCAAAAATTAATAACATCAAGGTATGTGACGGACAACGATTCAGCGGAGCAATCAGGCAGAATTTTCACAAAGAATAACTTAAAAGGGTTCATGGCCCCATTTATATTCTTCAGTCCGAAGGGGGAAAAGGAAAGTGGGACACAAAGGGGGGGGGGGGTGAGTCGCTTCCCCTATGCAAATTAGACTGGTAGGTTGCAAAAGTTTAGGCCCAAAATGGTAGCCTTGAAGCGGGTCGACCTGCAATAAACACCATAAACTATGATGAGAAAGGGAAAGCATGGGAATCTGAGGGCCTACCCTTTACACGATGCCAGGACCAGGACACAAAAGAAGTCTGCCTCATCACAGTCTGCTGATAGTGTAATATATACTGAAAGAATAGTTTACCTCCTATTCAGATATTTAAAGCCACAAAGAGGATAGAGAACCCTTATACCCCAAGAGGGTGGGCAGGTGGCATGTACCCAACATGGTTTCCTAAAGACAAATAGCTAAAAGGGAGTGGGAATAGACAAGCCCCTGCAGGTCCTCCCAATTAGCCTGGAGTCTACAACAATTCCGATGAAGGAAAATTCACTCCAGGCAAAGCTAAAAAGACATAAGTGGGAGCCCTCCTCAAAGGGCTTACTGGAGAAGGCTTGGCTCATTGTATGAGCCTTCCTCTCCTCCCTTGAAACCTTTGGCAAGCAGGGTGGCTTTTGGGGTTGGGGGTCCCTCATCCTTTGACTCAGGGGTGACTCATATTGAGACAGCAATCTTTCCCTGAGGAAGAAACTGCTGTCTGGGATTAGAGCATCCTGGGGTCTGCATGGCCTCAGGAGGGGCCAGGGACCACCTTTCAGCCATCCCTTCTCATGGTGTCAGAGACCCAGAGTAGAAATTCCCAAGATTTGTAGCCCATTCTAGGTGTGCAAGTTGGGGGGGGGGGGCTAAGATGTGCCTTGGTGCACACTAGGGCATGCTGGCCTCCAATGGGAAAAAAACGGGTGGCCATTTTCCAAGAATGTCATTATTCATGAATCTAGGAACAAAGGGGAGTCCACCATCCATAGTTCTGAGTGGTTGATCCACTCACAATGGGGTTTTGTGCTGCTTCAGTGGGCCCTACAAAAGGAAAGGGAAAGGGTCTCATGGAGACACGGGAGAAGAGAAAAACCTCACTCCAGTGAAGTAGTTTGGAGGGGCCCTGAGAAAGCAGAGGGAAGGTGACTTTCTCAAGAACAGCTCCATGGTTGGTAAAAGGGAACCCATTTATCAATTGAGGGTTATAAGAGGTAAGCCCCTCCCTTCCACCAGTCAAAGTTGAGTTGTCATGGTCCTCACCCCATGGTGTGGAGTTATAGTGTGAAATATTGTAATGAACCACAAAAAATAAAATTTGTGTCATATATAAAAAGAAAAAGTAGTTGGAGGCTATACATTGCGTCCTCAGATTTTAGGACTTTTGAGAGACTCCAACTATGGACCATCAATTAATGATGTTCATAGCTCAGCAACCAACTGAGCAGCCAGTCATACTAGATGGCCAGGATCTGAAGCTGTCAAGTAACAGACCCAGATAATTTAATTAACATGAAAGCCAACATGGCAGTAAAATTCATGAATCGCCCATTAGGTTCAGGGAAGGTGTTATCTGGACAAATCCACTCTTTGCATCCCAACACCTTTCAAGCAGTGTCTCTTGCAATATACGGACAGCATTGTTTAGAAAGGTTTCAAAGCCTCTCTTCTGACATGGCATGATGTACCCCTTCAGGCCCTTAAAGCTGGATGTAAATGAGGGGATACTGTTAGTAAAAGGGTTCTGAAAAGGAGAGGGGGAATACACCAGCTTTCCCTGACCCAGCCAAAGTCAACCCAGTGAGCAAGGCCTTTCCTATTGGCACTTGAGCTGGGAGGATACGACATTCCTCCAGCCAGATTCCAGGTGTAGCAGTCTACACCGAGTACCCCCTCCCCCCTACTAGTCACCAGTCAATTTCTAAGAGATGCGTATGCCTTGGGATAACAGTAGTATGCATTGTGTGATGTTTTATTGAAAAAGCAAATGTTTCTAACTAATTCAGAAACCCTTCCATCTTTTTATACAACCAAACAAGGATCTTATGAAAGCACTTGTGAATGTCTTTCATTATTGAGCATCTCTCATGACATGTGCTTATTGTGATTTCCCACTCATTATGGAGCCTATGTGCCTTTCCTACTAATGCTCCCTATGGAGACTTTCTAAAACTGTCTCAATGTAGGTAGCCTTTTTGGAGGGGGGATGGACTGCAGCTTATTTTATAGAGCAGTGGACTGAAATGTGAAGAGAATTTGAGGGTATAGCTTTGAGCCCCCAAAAAACTTTAATGGGTAAAGTATTTATATTATTTTACCCTGTTAGCTCTCTGCCTTCCTTCTTAATCTATCTTTGATCCTTTCCTTGTTTGGTCTTATAAAAAGACAAAAGTACCTCTGAATCAGCTTTTCCCTATTATTATGACTTATTGAGATTTATCAGGTATGTATTGTGATTTACTATTATATATATATATATATATATATATATATATATATATATATATATATATATTATATCATTTGGTTTATTATTCCTCACATATCTATATTTATGCTGTTATAAACTTTTTTAAATGCCATTTGATGCCTTATTATTTTGTTCAGTTTCTTTTTATTTTGTTTCACTTTGTTATATATGTATCACCCAAGTTTTTTGTGTTTGTTGCCTTCAATTTCATTTGTTGGAATAATGAGTTATATTCGGCAGGTTCTGTAGGCTCTGGTCTCATTGTAAACACTTTTTAACCAGGATGAAAATAGTGTTACTTTTTAAAAGAGGTCTTTGTCAGAAATATAATAGAAATTGAGTTTAGTGCAGAAGGCCAACATTTCACCTTCCATATATTAAAATGGACACAGATTTTGTAGATCAAAAATAATCATTATGTTTAAGTAATTATTTTTTCTTACTTTTATGTTGGGATGGTTAGGTTAAGCCTATCTCATTAGCACTTTATTTCTGATGGAAATGTTGGTTAGATTCATTTATATAGGGTGTGAAATATATTCATTTGCATGATGGCTATCTCAGAATAAATAAGTATTTTTATTTTTTGAGATATATGTATTTGTCAAATTTGGATCAGTTTGGCTTTATGATAAGTTCAGTTGATCTTGTTCGATGAACCTAGCTGTGGCCTCGATGACAGTCTCCAGGAGACCTTAAAACTATCTATAGGCCTTTGTCACTATCTATCATTTTAGGCCGTTGAAGGCCTTGGTAATCTTGGCCCTCAACTCAACCTTTGTGTTGCAGCTGGATTTGTTGGTCTCTCATTCAACTGCACTTCACACAAAGAAGTTGAGGAGGTTACAGTTAGGCAAGTTGGGAAGTTAAATGTCAGGTGTTATGTTGAAGTGGGCAAATGTCCTAAAACTAATTCATTTATTATTTTTTATATCTGCCTCTCTCCTTCAATTTTCCATGAAATGTAAATTTTTTTATTTCAGGATGTCCTGTTGTGTGTGCAACTCGGCATGATTTAAGTGAGTGTGCTTAATGCCTTTCCTAGTCTGCCTGCTTTTTTTTGTTGCACTTATTTCGAACTAGGCCCTCTCAGGTAACACATTATGCTTTGCATAGCTTCTTTTTTATTGTTCTATTTGTCTTGTGTGACACTGATTAATTTTTATTATACCTGCATGTATTCTTGCCAATAGTTTCGTTTATGTAAAGATAAAAGCAAATTATTTTTTATTTCTTTCTCAGGGCAATGAAAGTTTAGCCGAAGGAAACTTTAGCCCCAAGAATAATTGAGCAACAATTATCACTTTCACCAATTCCAGAAATTTAAAAATTGTATGCACCAATGTATTATTGTTTGTCACATTTTATTCTCAAAACTAGTCTTTTGACTGTGTTCACTGTATGTTGTGCTACAGTGGGCTTGGCTCTTGTTAGGCTAGAAGTAAAGCATAGAGCACTAGGGTAATAATTGTACATTACTGTTTTTCGGAAAGTAACCAGTATCCCTGTATATAATTTTGGATTCATTGTATTTTGATCACACACTCACCTGACTCATTTCTCTTCATGAGTAATTACTAACCAGTTGTAATCCCTCCTGACTTTCACCTTTGTCTATTCTGGTTTCTAGTGTATGGATCAAAATTGAAATATATATGAATATTTGTTCTGGTTTCTAAATGTAAATACTTGTAAATAATTAGGGTTGTATATGTAATAGGGTAAATAAGTTTGATTATTTTCTCATTAAATTTAAGCTTAAGGATTGCTATTCTTTTCTCTATCAAATGTTAGGGACCTGGAGGAAAGTAGTAACTAAGCATAGTGTGTTTTGGTTGCCTTCATGCCAGAATATGAAGGTGGTGCCCAGAGGATAAGTGGCAGATTAGCAACCAAGATCTTTGGAACGAGTTGGGGCTTATGTAGAGGGTTGTGCTGAGTAACCAGCATGATTCGCTACAATGTGATCAAAGAAATTCTCTGGCCAAGTTTGGGTCTTCCAGCTACCCAGTTGTTCCAAGAATTAACCACCTCACTCAGAACACAGATGTAGCCATCAGTGTTCTACCTGAGGCCCTCAGGAACAAAGTGAGATGACATGACATCACCTTCACTGCTGATGACAATGAAGACCATGATTGTCACTGGAAATTTACTATGCAAGACTGAGCATGTCCATGGGTGTGACAGTGAGCCACCTGTTGTTCTGGAAATTGATCTTTTGGTCTTAGCAGAAATTCTTCTCATCAGAGAAAAAGTACATCTCTGGCTCCAATGAGTGTTTTGGCTTGTTGATCAGCTTCTTGGTGTGCTTGAGTCACTTTTCCTGCCATTGTATTGGAAAGAAATTGTCCCTTCCTCATCTTATAGGATAAGTAAAGAATATCTTCATGTACCACTAGCCTGATGAGTTTTTCATCCACACCTTTCTCCATTGCAATGACACACATCAACTTTCACCTGGATCTCATGGATTTCAGTGATGAATTCCAGTGTTCTGATGGCATCAGATCATTGACCATGAGTTTTCCTCTCTACATGTCTCCTCTCTAGTCAAATCCTGAACCTTCTAGCTTCTTTCTGACCTATTCCACCATCTTTCTGCTTAGGTTGAGGAAGTCTGAAATCTCCTTGTCTGTCCTCCAGCACAGATTCCAATTAGGACTGAAGTCATGGCTCTTCTACAAATTGGGGAGTTAACAAATTCCTTAGTCAATTATTCAGGAAAGAAACAAAACAAAAATGGTTATTGCTTTTATGAAGAAAAGTGGACAATGAAGGTCAAAAAAAGGTTTTCCATAAAATTAGTATTTGAAAATTGCAACTGAATACCATCTGGACCTTTTAACACCTTAAAATACCAACAAATATTTCATGTAAAAATAATTCTAGTCCTAATCTGTACTATTGCCCAGACCTCTTTTGAGGGCAGGGAAGGTATTGTGAAGTATTTGGTATTTTTGGCACCCATTAGCAATTGGGTAAAAATATTTATCATCCCAGGGCAGAGGTGGGCAAACTGAGGCCCATGGGCCGTAGGAACGCGGCAGAGGCTTTTCATGTGGCCTGCATTTCTTTTCACACTTTGACAAAATATTGAACATTAATTTATGAGCATTTTGCCAAAATCTCACATTAAATACAAATTCTGTCACATTTGAGTGCAATATTAACAATTTCTAACATCAGAGTCGATTCTTGACTTTGATGGACTTATTAATACCCAAAAATATATCTATCCATCTCATTATCTTTTATGTAAGTGCTTCATTCTTAAATTAGCCATTTCCAAATATATTTCATTCATAGATAAAATGTGCTTAAAAAAATACGAAACTTTATAAATATTCGCATTACCCTTATTTACATGGTCATAAAGTTAAGTTACATTTACTCTGGTTAGTACTTGGGCCCTGAGTAATGATCACATGATGAAGAAATGTAAATCATAGTTCGGATTCCACGTTAACCTGTAGGTCCCGACTGTGATATAAGTCTGGAAACAGTTTAAAGGGGGCAGCAAAACTATGCCAAAATCACCCTTGGCTATTAATGTGTAATTATATCCATGACTGTGTAGTGTATGCAAAGAAACACACAACGATAATTGCAATTACCTTATATGTATTCAAAATTTGCATTTAGCTATTTAAGTGCAGCCCGCAAAGCTCTACATAAGCTTCAATGTGGCCCACTGCTTAAAATTATTCCCTATCCCTGCTCTAGGAAAGGGACTCAGAACATATCATAGGAATGTAGATATATGTAGCTGCCCAGTGGCAGGATTACTTGAAACAAAGGAAAAGTATGTTGTACTATGAATATGGGAGAGGAAAGGGACCTGTGGCAATTAACTATGTGTGATCTATAGATCTGTCAACTCCTAAGGATAAGCACAGTTTGTCCACCGAAATTGGTGATCAGACTTCTCTGTGTACTGATGCTCTTCTCTGCTCTTGCTTGGGATTGAACCAGGTTCCTGGATAATAGAAAACCAACACTATCTACTACAGGGGGTAAACACCCTCAACACTGTAAGGGTTGTAGTACTGGTCTGTACTCATTTAAGATACATTTCTCACTAGGGATAAACAGTTTAACGCAGGGATCAAACCAATAGTAGATATCTAAAGTGTATGACAGCCACCATGAAGGTGACCTGAAATAGGACTCTTGGGCAACTAACTACACCTCATGTTGTAGCGGGCCGAAAATAGATCTCTAATCCCAATCGATAATCGATCCAACCCGCTTCCTACACTGTCCGGACGTGAGAAATCGAGGGAGAATAAAACGGATTGTATATACAGTCCCTTTACTTACAAAAAAAAATACAATGATAGTTACAGTTTATATTTACAAAATTTTATATTTACTAGGGAAGTGTGCACACTTCAAAATGAGGCTAAATTCCCCAATCAAAATAACGATACCAAACGAGAATCTTATAACCGGCGGATACAACAATTTACGTAAATTCTACACAAAACAAAAAAACACAACCACAACCGAACGAAAAGGGGACACGCGCTATGACTTGCTGGAGGTGGGTGGTAGTTGGTTAACTAGAAGGATCGCAGGATTGTCAACGAAGGCAGGTATGGCGGTTCAGGTGGTTAGAGACACGAAAGCCCTCCTTTCAGGGCTGGGTGGAGCACTCTTCTATAGAACCCCTCTTGCTGCCAGTCCACACTTCCACTCTCTCTTTCCAGAATATGACGCTTTGATATAAGTTAATTTAAACAAAGAACTATCTTATTATAGTGATATTTCAAAATTAGCTATTATCTTTCCAGAATAACGCCTGGAAAGAAAGAAAAACATGGTAATCATTTTATACATGAATTAAACAAAAATAAAACAAACCCATTCCCATTCACACACATTCTTACAGAGGGAGGGAGAGGGTACAGGGAAAAGGGGTGGGAGAATGGCCCTTTTACACACACTCACATTCGCCCCACCACACCCCTCCTTCCTTAAGCCATTCGACCAGCCACTCACTAAACCCTTTCAATCACTCTTCACGGTACCACTTGTGCTCAATCGCACCCTTCTGCACCCATTCACACTCGTCTACTGGTCCCTGGCTACGCGTAGCAATTAGTCGGGGTTGTTTGTCAGTCGTCCTGTCAGTCTCATCGTCACTATTTATCATCTCATCAACCATACTCTTAGCCCTCATTACCAGTTCTCCCATCTCACGACAGAATTCTTTCATACTCTTCCGTTCAGAACCCTCACTCTTCATACCCCCATTCATCAGCTCCTCACTCACAGCTCTCATCCAACTCAAGGTACATTCTTGCGAAACAGACAGGTCACTCACATCCCCTGTATTCTCAACAGGCATACCAGAAACCCCTTCGACTGGTTCCCACCAGAAACCTGAAAAATCAGCCACTTCATCATTCACTACATCAAACTCACCCCTACTATTACCATTCATAAAACCCAAAAAATCAGCCACACTAGGTTCATTCTGCCCAAACACACTATCATTCATACTGTTCCCAAAACCAGAAAAATCAGGCACAGGCAGCTCACTCACTCGTCTACTTATACCAGCCAAATCACTCACCTGTTTACGCAAAAACTCAATCTCCCTTTCAAGATCCCCCATACCAGAAACACTCTGCTCAGACTTACTTGCATTCTTCCTTTCACCCTTCTTTGTACGCTTTCTACTCCTCGAGACTAAGACTAGCTCTTTCCCAGACAGATCCATTCTATCACATTCAATCTCATCATCATGCACTTTACCTCTTTCTCTACACAGTCCATACACCGGATGGCTCACCAGGTAGTCAGGAGGTTCTCTCCATCTCCTTAACTGACTCTGATGAGCCCGCACTCTCTCAGTCATGCCGTCATTCAAACTCTCCAAAACATACGTCACTCCATTTTCCCAAACCCTCACAACTCTATAAGGTCCATCAAACTTCTCACTCATCTTTGATACATTCAACCTACCCTTCACTTCTTTCACCTTCAATACTTTTGTACCTAATTCAAATGAACGGAACCTTTCATGCGCCTCACGCCATACACTCTGCTCACTTTCACTCAAACGAAACCTATCTTTCACTCGCCTTTCAAAATTCATCACAAACTGACATGGGGACATTCCAGTTGCACTATGCACAGTTGAATTATACGCCCACAACACTCTCCCCAGTCATTCACTGTCGTACTCATCATTTTCAACATCTCACACAAGGTTCTTATAGTCCGTTCAGCCAATCCATTTGAAGACGGTACATACGGAGTTGTTCTCACATGCTCCACACCATTCTCTCTCAACATTTGCTCAAACACTTCCCCTACAAATTCAGGCCCATTATCACTCACACATCTTCTAGGCTTCCATACACACATAGGAAAAAACAACTGCTCAACCACACGCGCAACAGTCACACTCCTTTTATCTCTCACAGGCGCTGCATACACAAACTTACTTTTATGGTCAACCATCACAACCATACAAACATTCCCAGCACTCGTACGCGGCAAAGACACACAATCAATCACTACCAATTCAAACGGTTCTTTCGCATCAACTTTCAACATCGGTGGTTTCACTTGCACACCTTGCACCTTTCGCTTCTGACACCTTTCACACGTAGTTGCAACATCATTCACAACAGTTCTCAGAAACGGGTGGAACACATGCTCCTTCATACACTCCCACAGCTTAAACTTACCCATATGCCCATAATTATCATGCACAACCTTCACCAGACCAATCATACCAACTAAGGACATCACAGGTACATACATATCATCACCACCCTTCACATGCCTCACAAAATATACAACATCCATACAAACAACAAAATCCTTAGCATACCTTTTAAAATCACTTAAACACTCTGGCCATTCATTCAAATCAACACGCATCATTACACACCTCTTCAACTCACTAACAAAAGGACACATCTCTTGCATCTCTAGAATATCATCATCACTTAAAATCTCATTCTCATCATCCATGACCAACTCAATCAGACCTCACACCATACAAAAATGGACGCAACACTTTCAAACAATATCTTATCGCAGCCAGCTCTCGTTCCACAGTCGAATACTTTCGTTCTGCAACATTCATAGCCTTGGATACATACCCAATTATTCGCCTGACATTCTCTTCATTCAAACGCTGCTCTTGCATCAGAAAACCTCCCATACAATACCCACTCGCATCTGTATACAATTCAAGCATTTTAGCATTTACACTATAATCTGGGTAAGCTAATTCAACATCTTCAGCCGCTGCCTCCTTCAGTCTCTCATACGCCTCATTCATCTTATCATTCCACTTGACAACCGTACTACCTTTCTTGCCCATCCACTCAGTCAGAGGCTTACTCACACCAGAACAATCACGTATAAACTTTCGCTGGAACTCAATCAAACCCAAAAATGACTTCAGTTGCTTCACAGTCACCGGTTTAGGAAACATTCGCACCTTCTCAACATACTTTGATGATTTACGCAATCCATTCTCACTCACCATATGCCCAAGGAATTCCACTTCTTTCGCAAACCATTCACACTTCGCCACTTTCACCTTCACACCAACACTCTCCAACGTTCTCAACACATCATTCACCAATCTCATATGCTCCTCAAAAGTCTCAGTCATAATCAAAATATCATCTATAAACGCAATCACATTCTTACTCGCAAACTTACTCAACACAACATTCATTGCCCGCTGGAAGGCTCCGGGAGCATTAGCCAACCCAAAGCTGAGGTTCCGGAACTGGTAATGCCTCTTTGAGGAAGAGAAGGCAGTTACTGGCTGGCTCTCCTCAGCAATGGGCATCTGGTAATACCCCCGTACCAGATCCAGCTTCGTAAACCACTCCATCCCATGCATACTATACACACACTCAGATACCACACACATCGGAAACCTTTCTTTCACAGTCCTTTCATTCACCTTTCGATAATCCACACACAGACGCAATCTTCCATCCGGCTTACGTACAGGTACAATTGGACTATTCCATGCACTCTCACTCTCCTCAATCACCCCCAATTGCTCCAATTCCAAACACTGCTCCTCAATCTCTTCAGCAACCGGACGTGGGAAATGCCTCAGCCGCTGATAGATTGGGGAGTCCTCCTTCAGGACAATCTTGAATTCCGGGAGCTTTGCAACCCCGAAATCCAGATCACCCTTACTGAGGGCTCCCTTTCGCTCAAATATCATTCGATACACATCCTCCCTTTCATACTCAGTCAAACATCCATCCAATTTCACCATGTCCTTCACCTCATTATACATCCATTCACATGTCTTTTCATTCGCAACATTCACCCTGATATCTGTACTATCATCCATACCTACCTCATTGACAGTGGAGAGGTGGCCCAGTACATCTCCGACTTGGATTCCCCTCACCTGCCCTTTCACACTGGGGTCCGCCTGCACACATACAAAAGGATCATTCATTCTCATCAAGCCATCAAACACACAAGCAACACGCCTTACCTTATAACACGCATCCTTTCCATCCAATATCACAGTGTTCTCACTCACATTCAAACTAACATCCTTACTCCAACTCACTCTAACAGACACCCTTTCACCCTTCACAAGCCTTACATTCCCCATAGCAGTCACCTCAATACCAGTAAACACACTCCTCAAAACGCTACCATCTTTCCCTACATACAACTTATACACCCCATTTTTACCAATCTTTCTCTCAATCTGATCACTCGCAGGATGCACAACCATACGATTCATTTTCATAAAATCACACCATACTCACTACTCACCTTATCAATCACAGAAAATTCACATTCATTCATCATCATACCATGCATTCGAACAGCTGACCTTATCATTCCAATCACAGGCACTCTCCTATTACCAATACCTACTAAACTACCCTTGCACTCAGACAGGAGGGCTTTCTCGCTAAACTTGTCATACACATCTTTATACACCAAGCTCGCCTTGCATCCAGAATCTATTAAAGCCAAACACTCAATTCCATTCAACTCCACCTTCACACTCAGACACTCATACTTCCTACCAGACAGCACTTTCACACTAGACAGACTTACCAACACATTACTCACACTCATGCACCCAGAGGATACTTCAGCAGGTACCCTCTTACCATTCAGTTTCCCGCTTCAGACTTTCCATTCACACCTTGCGCTCTCAGTCTAATCCAACACTTTTCACTTGAATGTCCTTCCATCGCACAATAGCTACATACATTCCTCTGGTCACGACACATCCTTGCATAATGACCAGCCTTTCCACAATTACCACATGCATATTTCATACTTTTCCCACCAGTTGCTCCACCATTCAACCTCAGACAATCTTTCTTCAAATGGCCTATTTCTTTACACTCGAAGCACTCTTTCACACTTTCCTGGCAATCCTTTATCATATGCCCTTTCTTACCACACCCAAAACATGCACCAGATGTCCACCTATATTCTGCCAACATATGACCTTTCCTTCCACACCGACGACATTCCACAATCTTTCTCACACCATTCGGTCTCTCATTTGCTGGGACATACCTCGGTTTCTCTCTCATATATCCGTTCCCACGCTTGAAATTCATCTGCCCCCTTCCATTCGACCACCCTCCATTTGCCCATCCATTCTGCCGGCCCAGGAAGTTTGACATCACTCCAGCTGGTGCAGCCTTCAGGGCATCCCTGTAGCTGACAAACTGCTGGGGTGGATGAAAGCTCCTGGGCTTCTTACCCCCAACATTCACACTGTACCATCCATCCTCTTCTAGATCGCTTTCATCATCAAATCGTCCCTCTTCTAACAGTTCCAACACATCCTCCCACATCAACCGTTCACCTGTCAGTCTCACTCTCTCCTTTCTCTTTCCACTCAGCCATTCACTCACCTTTCGCGGGATCGTGTCCAAAAACTTCCTCATGAGTGGTTTACATTCATTTACATCATCGTCACCATACCTCATTCTTGCCATACTCTCAAGCCTATGTGCATACATATTCACACTTTCACTCTTCCCCATTCGAGCCTTCTCAAATTCATTCACCCTCTTATACTTCACACTCTCTTTCATTCGTTTCACCTGCCCAATCAATCTCTTCTTCACTACATCGTACTTTGGCTCTCCCACACTCGTTATCACTCGCAAGAACTCCAACACTTTCCCATCCAAACAATCTCCCAGAACACTCACCCAGTGACCCTTGTTCTGCGGGTACTTGAGCTTGCAGTACCGCTCAAAATCCCCGAAGAACTCATCCATACTCTTTCCCCCATGCAATCTAAACTTATCAATCCTTGGCACTTCCCTAATCAAAATTCCTTTCCCCACATTCACTTCACTCTCCGAAGAGCTACTCTCGGTCTCACTCATTCCAATCATATTGTCACTCTCTCCCTCATCTGAGTATAGCGAATCCACACTCTTCCCTCTCGCCTTCCTATCCTTAACCTTAGAACCATGCTTACTTCCTCTCTTACTTTCCACTCTCTTCCATTCACCCCCTTTCCTACCACTCACAGTATCTTCTTTAGACTCAACCCTACTGCCATCCATTCCATTTAGCGGAGTCCCTTCAGTAGGAGCAGGGGTCAGGGTTGTAGGTCCTGGGACTGATCCAGCCCCTGTCATCATGTTATACAGGTCCTGCATCCGTCGGTCCGTCTGATCCTGTCGGTCTCCCATTTCCTTCTTCATCTTATCAGTCTTTTCATTCATCCCTTTTATTTTATTCTCCATTCCCTCCATCATTCCCCGCAACATTTCACACTCCTCTTCTTTCTTTCTCAACTCCAGTCTCAATCGCACTACTTCTTCATTCAACGTTTCCGCTACAGCCATTGTTCCCAAGTTAGTAAAAAGATAGGAGAAGGGAAAAATCAATCAAACTACTTGTCACACTAATTGGGTATGGACTGCAATCCAATCCAGTCACGCTCCCAGTTTCGAAGTCTCATGTCCCTATTCGGGCGCCAAATGTAGCGGGCCGAAAATAGATCTCTAATCCCAATCGATAATCGATCCAACCCGCTTCCTACACTGTCCGGACGTGAGAAATCGAGGGAGAATAAAACGGATTGTATATACAGTCCCTTTACTTACAAAAAAAAATACAATGATAGTTACAGTTTATATTTACAAAATTTTATATTTACTAGGGAAGTGTGCACACTTCAAAATGAGGCTAAATTCCCCAATCAAAATAACGATACCAAACGAGAATCTTATAACCGGCGGATACAACAATTTACGTAAATTCTACACAAAACAAAAAAACACAACCACAACCGAACGAAAAGGGGACACGCGCTATGACTTGCTGGAGGTGGGTGGTAGTTGGTTAACTAGAAGGATCGCAGGATTGTCAACGAAGGCAGGTATGGCGGTTCAGGTGGTTAGAGACACGAAAGCCCTCCTTTCAGGGCTGGGTGGAGCACTCTTCTATAGAACCCCTCTTGCTGCCAGTCCACACTTCCACTCTCTCTTTCCAGAATATGACGCTTTGATATAAGTTAATTTAAACAAAGAACTATCTTATTATAGTGATATTTCAAAATTAGCTATTATCTTTCCAGAATAACGCCTGGAAAGAAAGAAAAACATGGTAATCATTTTATACATGAATTAAACAAAAATAAAACAAACCCATTCCCATTCACACACATTCTTACAGAGGGAGGGAGAGGGTACAGGGAAAAGGGGTGGGAGAATGGCCCTTTTACACACACTCACATTCGCCCCACCACAATGTGGCTTAAGTTTGCGTAAATGGAAGTGAAGTTTCTACTCAGCTAAGCAGTATCCCCGGCACTTATTACAGTTAAGACACTATTACAATGATACAATCTGGGATTGAATCAAAGGCATTGTATTAGGGTACCATTTGTTATTCTTACCCTCCCAAATGGGATGGAGTGTGTGAAGCCTCAACTTTCACAATATATCTGCTTGGGTAAGACAACTTGGAAGAATTTAATGGGCCATTTCCTCTTTTATATCTTAAGTTCTTGTGTATATACACAAAAACAAATGTCATCTTCATTATTAGAAGATTCTAATTGGCTGAAAAAATTAAAAAAAAATTCATGTGCATGTGTGAGGGAAAAACTAATTACATTAGGTTAGTTTAAGCAAAAATTGGTTACATACTTTTGACGTTAACTCCTGGAATAACACATTTCATAGCTTGGGCTTGAATAATTAGCTTTCTCTATCAATAGATAAGATATTATCCAAACAACTTCAGGTTGTTATGCTACTCTTTGAATTAGCATATAGTGTTATAAGGTCCTGTGAGAAAAGATGGCAGTTAATTATAGGTTATTTTTGACTATCTACATATTATTGCTTCTTCCATATACCCACCAAAAATGTTTTTGTTGCTCCCACTGATCTCATTTTACTCTCATCAATATAATTTTCTCTGCATTAAACCCTACAACTAAAAGTACACAATCAGCTCTTGTCTACAGCTCATCCCGCTTCTCTACCAACAGTTTCTTACATGATAAGGAACCAACCTCCATTAGGACACACATCTTCAGCTCACAGAATGTCAAAGAAAACAACTTCAAAATAACTGGCTAATTCAACTCCCAAATGCAAACAATAGAATAATTAAAAAAGATTGAAAGAATGTCCATAGGTTACTCTGCGTAGATCCTGAGTGAAAATACCAGCGAGAGACAGATGTAGACCATGTAACAAGGAGTAACAAGGAAGACCTTACAGTCCATTCAATGAGGGTAACTTTGGACTAGCTGATGAGAGGGCACATCCCCACTCAATTGCCTTATCTCCTCCCTAAACGGCCACTTTTCAAGACTTTGTCTAGTCTTGTCTTGAACTGGTCAACAGAAGTGCTGTTGACAACCTCCATCGGAAGTACATTCCAGCTACCGTAGATACTGTACATGAAAAATTTCCCACACAGATCGCAGTTGTAACGTTTCAGCTCAAGTTTGAAGCCATGATTTCTTGTTCTGCTCTCATTAAGGCTGAAAATACTTTGAATCCTCAAAGTATTTTGAAAACTTCAATGAGTTGACCACGCAGTCTATGGGTTTCCAATGAGAACAGATCTAATTCCATTAATCTATCTTCCTAATTTTTATCTGTAAATGTAGCGGGCCGAAAATATATCTCTAATCCCAATCGATAATCGATCCAACCCGCTTCCTACACTTGAAATTCATCTGCCCCCTTCCATTCGACCACCCTCCATTTGCCCATCCATTCTGCCGGCCCAGGAAGTTTGACATCACTCCAGCTGGTGCAGCCTTCAGGGCATCCCTGTAGCTGACAAACTGCTGGGGTGGATGAAAGCTCCTGGGCTTCTTACCTCCAACATTCACACTGTACCATCCATCCTCTTCTAGATCGCTTTCATCATCAAATCGTCCCTCTTCTAACAGTTCCAACACATCCTCCCACATCAACCGTTCACCTGTCAGTCTCACTCTCTCCTTTCTCTTTCCACTCACCTTTCGCAGGATCGTGTCCAAAAACTTCCTCATGAGTGGTTTACATTCATTTACATCATCATCACCATACCTCGTTCTTGCCATACTCTCAAGCCTATGTGCATACATATTCACACTTTCACTCTTCCCCATTCGAGCCTTCTCAAATTCATTCACCCTCTTATACTTCACACACTCTTTCATTCGTTTCACCTGCCCAATCAATCTCTTCTTCACTACATCGTACTTTGGCTCTCCCACACTCGTTATCACTCGCAAGAACTCCAACACTTTCCCATCCAAACAGTCTCCCAGAACACTCACCCAGTGACCCTTGTTCTGCGGGTACTTGAGCTTGCAGTACCGCTCAAAATCCCCGAAGAACTCATCCATACTCTTTCCCCCATGCAATCTAAACTTATCAATCCTTGGCACTTCCCTAATCAAAATTCCTTTCCCCACATTCACTTCACTCTCCGAAGAGCTACTCTCGGTCTCACTCATTCCAATCATATCGTCACTCTCTCCCTCATCTGAGTATAGCGAATCCACACTCTTCCCTCTCGCCTTCCTATCCTTAACCTTAGAACCATGCTTACTTCCTCTCTTACTTTCCACTCTCTTCCATTCACCCCCTTTCCTACCACTCACAGTATCTTCTTTAGACTCAATCATACTGCCATCCATTCCATTTAGCGGAGTCCCTTCAGTAGGAGCAGGGGTCAGGGTTGTAGGTCCTGGGACTGATCCAGCCCCTGAGAACAGATCTAATTCCCTTAATCTATCTTCATAATTTTTATCTATGATAGAGGGAATAAGTTTGGTTGCTCTGGCTTGGACGCATTCCAATCTCGCAATGTCCTTTCGAAATGAAGGATTCCAGAATTGTACGGCATACTCTAGGTGCGGTTGGACGAGGGAGTTGTACAGACAGAGTACTATCTCCTTGTTCCGATATGCAAACTATCGCTTTATATACCCTAACATCCTTTGGGCTTTCTTCTCCACCTCAATAAACTGTTTCGAGAACTTGAGGTCACTGGTGATAGTTACACCCAAGTCCTTCTCAGTGTCGGTGGATTCAAGAGCAGTGCCCTTAAGGATATAGGGTGATTGGAGATTTCAGTGGCCAATATCCATCACTTTGCGTTTGTTCATGTTGAAAGGCATTTGCCACATATCAGACCACTCCCCAATCTTCCGAAGATCATCTTGGAGGCAGGCAGTATTTCCATCCTTTGCAACATTCATACCAAGCTTGGTATCGTCTGCAAATTTGGAAATCTTGGCAACCATGTAGTTGACGTAGATGATGAATAGTAGTGGTCGCAGGACAGAACCTTGAGGCACCCCACTAGTAACAGGCACCCACTCAGAAGCCTGCCCATTCACCACCACCTGTTGCTGTCTGCCATTTAGCCAGTTCTCTATCCAGCCTGCTACTTTTCCATCTATGCCCGGTGCTCGCACTTATCAAAGGCTTTCTGAAAGTCTAAGTAGACCACATCCACCGCCTTGTCCCGATCGTGCTCACTGAAGATGAAGTGGAAGAATTCTACAAGGTTCATCAGGCATGACCGTTGCCTTCGGAAACCGTGCTGGGAACTCCTCAGTAGCAGCTTTGACTCTAAATGCAACGTCATTCTGTCCACCATGATGCTTTCCATGAGTTTACTGACTATCAAAGTCAGACTGATAGGTCGGTAGTTTGACGGTTGGTTACAGTCTCCATTCTTGAAGATAGGAGTCACCTTCACTTCATGCCAGTCTCTAGGAAGGCATTCAGTCCAGATTGACATGTTGAAGATTGCGCTCAGGTGCTGTGACACTTGATCGCACACTTCTTTCAACACTTTAGGTAGAAACCCATCCAGGCCAGTGATCTTCTTTTTTTATTTCTCCTTCGGTGAAGTCCATATCCTCTAGCTTTTCCCCGAAGTAAGAATCCGTTAGCTGGGGGGTGGGACCACACTCTTCAGTAAACACTGAGAGAAGTAGTCATTGAGGAGATTAGCATTTCCTGCATCTGAGTGCTTTAATGTCCCCTCCTCATTTCTCAAAGGTTAGTCTTTGCCAATAAGTTAATGTCTTTCTTAAGGTGAGAGGACCAGCACTGGACAGCATGTTCAAGATGAGGACAGATTAAAGTCTTGTAGAGGCTCTTCAGCATTCCCTTATCTATGTAGGTGAATGTCTGCCCGATACTGCCAAGAAATGAATTTGCTTTGGCTGAAATCTTTCTAATGTGGCTGCCAAACTTGAAGGTATCTGATACATAGATGCCTAGGTTCTTTTTCTTCATGGGATAGAGACAACTCCTTTCCATTCAGTGTGTATGTATGAGATGGATTGTGATAACTAAAGTGGATAGTACAACAATTGGACTCATTGAATTTGAGAAGCCATTTTCTACTCCATTCTACTAGTTTAATGTACACTAACTCTGATACTTTAACGAATAAGGTTCATGATTTAATTGTCTATGCTGACACAAACTCTCCTGACATTATAGCAATTACTAAGTTCTCCCTAAACATTCAGCGTATCTGGTACTGGATTGTGAATTACAAATTCCTGGTTACCAGCAGCCCTTCACAAATTTTAGTAGTCCAACATGTAACCGCGGTATTGCTGTTTATGTGAAGGAAGGCATCACTGCAACAACTTATGATTCGCTTAACCAGCAGACTTTTTCAGAAACTCTATGGATTGGTATAAAATTAAGAGGCTGTGACACTGCCCTGATTTGATGTGTATACTGTAGGCCTAACACGTCGCTGAAAAATTCCAACCTACTTCCTCGGCTATTCCGGAAAGCAAGTCAATCAGGTTATTCCCATGTTATTGTGGCAGGAGACCTAAACATGAAGGACACTAATTGGGAGACTTTGCAGTCTTCTAATAATTTAGAGGAGGCCAGTTTATATAGTATCCAGGATCTATATTGGTCCTAACAAGTCAACCCGGCACTGAAGAGAAGATGTACCTAGAATTTTGGATGTAGTACTAAACAAATGAGCCAGACCTGCTAATTTCAATTGACTATCATCCTCCCCTCGGTGCAAGTGACCACCTCACACTCCTCACAAAGTTACAACTGTATTCTGAGGATCTCTGCACTACGGCAACCCGATGGATGATCCAAAAGGCTGATTATGATGCTATTGGTGAAGAACTTGCCACTGTTAACTGGGATGAGATTTTCCAAAGCGATGATATTAACAATATCTGGACCCTCATTTAAAGAACTGTTATTGTCTCTATTTAGGAAACACACGCTAACCAAGACATCTAGTAGGAACAAGGAGAAGCCATGATGGATGACCCCAGAAGTTGTCAGATATATCAAAGCCAGGAATAGAGCATGGAATGCTTACTTTTATTCTAGGAACCCTGCTGGATAGGATGAATACAAGGTAAAACAAAATACTGCTACTGCATCAATTCATCAGGCTAAGAAAAGTTTTGAAAAAAAGTTAGCTCTCAACATCAAACATGATGTGAAAAGCTTCTGGAAGTATGTGAGAAATAAAAATGCCAAATGGACAGGTGGCAGTTACAGATGAGCTGAAATCAAATGTATTAAATAATCACTACCAAAAAATTTTTACCAGAGAAGACACAAGCTACATTCCCCTGCCACAGCAAAAGGATGTTGTGTCTCCACTGGAACAGGTCTTATTCAGTAAGGAGGATGTCTGCAAGAAGCTCTCTACTCTTAAAATCTCAAGTGCCGGAGGACCAGAGGTACAGCAACAGATAGCAGAACCACTGTCAAAGTTGTTTCAAAGATCCCTGAACAAAGGTGAGGTCCCAAATGACTGGCAATTATTACACCAATATATAAGAAGGGAGACAGATCAAATCCTGGGAACTACCATCCCATTAGCCTTACCTGTATCATATGTAAAGTTCTAGAGAGCATCCTTAGAGACCACATAATGGACCACTTCATACTCAACCATTTACTCTCCAATCAACAGTATGGCTTTATCCGTGGAAGAGTGTGTCCTCCAACTGATTGACATTATTGAGAGATGGACCAGTGCACTCAAGACCAGTAAGGTGGTAGATGTTGTCTATTTGGAGTTCCAAAAGGCTTTTGACACAGTCCCGATCATGAGGCTGCTGGCCAAAAGGGGAAATGTTTTAAGGTGGCTCAGTAGCTTTCTGACAGGCTGTACCCAGTGAGTGCTTATAAATGAAATCAGCTCAGGCTGGAAGGAAATTTTGAGTGGAGTTCCCCAGGGGAGTGTGCTGGGCCCAGTCCTCTTCTTAATTTACATTAACAATCTGCCAGATGTAGTTAAGAATGTGGTGCATATGTTTGCAGATGATACGAAAATCAGCCTTAACCTTGACAAACAACTGTGCGACTCCCTCCAGGATCATTGGGATGCCCTTTTAGCCTGATACTGTACATGGCAGCTTCAATTTAATGTTTCAAGTGTAAGACGATGCATTTTGGGTATGGGAACCCCAAACAACACTACACCATCGGAGACAGTCAACTAACACAGACGGATTCAAATAAGGACCTTGAAGTGACATTTCAAAGTGATCTCACCTTTAGTAAACACATTACCGACAAGGTAAAAAAGCCCAACACAATGCTCAGCCTGATGAAAAGCTTTGACTACATGGACAAAGATACATTTTTACCACTGTATAAGACCCTAATCAGGCCCCATCTTGAATATGCTACAATATTCCTCCCATTGTTCTGAAAAACTGTGCTACTGTTTTATGCTATCCCTTATTTCTTCTCTTTAGTAAAAGCCTCTCTTCAATGACTGTTCCTTTACTGTGGAAGGTTGCTCATGTGCTTCCTTTATTCAAGAGTGGCATTCCCTCCAATCTATCCAATTATAGGCCTATTAGTATGGCGTCTAATTGTTGTAAAACATTGGAAAGAGTCATTGATCCAAAAATGTTTAATTATCTAGTCAAACTCTTTACTTTCACGCTCTCAATTTGGCTTCCGTGCTTACCTATCTGTGCCTGATCAATTACTACTGACTTATGTTATGTTATGGTGGCTCCACCTTGGACACGGCGTAAAATGTATAGTGTTTGAAAATACAAAGGAAGAGGTGAGGAAGATGTGGGTGGGAATAAAGCAGGTTATTTAAAAACTCACCATCCCAAAACAGAGGTCATGGTTGAGGGATCATTGTCCCCTCCCCCCTTAGCCTCAATCCGGGATAGTTGGCTGAGAAGGTCAGCATATACCCTGTGAAATTAGAGGCTGACCAGAGAAAGTTGTGGAAGAGGTTGTATGAAAAATGAGGAAACAGGGGAGAAACACAAGTGTCTGAAGGAAGAAGAGGCTAAGCTGGGGTTAGATGGGGTGCTGATTCTCATCAGCACGGTGGCCAGGATGACAAATCGCTGCACCCCTTATGGGGGACACCATTAAAAGGAAGGCTACTAAAGAGAGCTTGAGAAGACCCTATGACAAACAGATTGTATCACCAAGAGATTTGTTTATATTCACTGAAACTCTTCGGAATATGAAGTTTGTATATGGAACTCAAAAGGAAGGTAAACATGAAAATCGGCAGTGCCCCCCAAAGTGTATTTTTTGTGTGTATGTTCCGTTCCCCCGCGTATGCATATTTATGCGCATTTGGTTAAATAAAAAGGTAAATATGTAGACGAGCGGCCCGGCCAATAAGATGTACTATTTCATCCATGTTCCAAAATATTTCACATTTTTGGAGTACATTTATAGGGGACAGCTCATGGGGGGGGTAAACACGATGCGTGGACCGCACTATGATGATCCTGAGTTTCATTAAATTGGAGGGGGTCTGGGGGGGGCACAACCCCCCAGTATATAATCCTAATTTTTATAATGTTCTGACATTTACAGAGGTGAATGCTTTAACTATATCATGTCAGCGCCTTTAATCATTTTGCGAATTATAATAGGGGTTGGGGGTGGGGTATGACGTCAGAAATGATTGATTCGGGTGAACCATAATATTTATACAAAATATTTTTTCCGGCCGGGCCTTCATCTACATGTTTACCAATAAAAATATTAGAACATTATTCTATAAACAATTATGATTATATACTGGTGGGCTATGCACCCACAGACCCTCCCCAATCTTTTGTCTAATGTTTTGTATTAAATAACATTATAAATTGAAAATTTGTAATATTTCTAAAATGATAAAAAAATTATCTCTCGTTTTATTGAATCTAAGATTAAAAAAAGGCAGGGGCCTAGGAAGGAGGAGAGGTTGTGTTTGAAAAGACTGAAATATGACCTTGTCAAGATACATCAAACTTTCTCAAAATCACTATTTACCAAGTGTCTGATGTCATAAATGGCCCCAGTAGAGCAACATGACTGAAAATAGCACCCACCTGATGGTATATAAATGCTCATGGATTCAAAACCCATGGAGATCCCATTTATATTTTTCCTGGAGCTATGGAGGATAAATAGAGCTAACTTTAGAAAATTTGGGGGAGGATCAAAGTTGCACTTTGGCCAGGGTCAAAGTTCAAAAGAGGGTCATCATTGCAAAAATTCTCCTAGTAAGGTCATTCTTCGGTAAATATGTAGATTATCGGCGCGAACGATGGGACGTACTATTTCGTCCGTGTTACAAAATGTTTCACATTTTTGGAGTACATTTAAGTTGACGGCTTGTGTGGGGGTAAACACAATGGGGGGACTACATTACGATGATCCTGAGTTTGATTAAATTGGGGGGGGGGTCTGGGGGCACAGCCCCCCAGTATATAATCCTAATTGTTTATAGAATAATAGTTCGAAAAGGACTCAAACGCGCATGAATATTCCGACACGAGTGAACGATAATATTTACACACAAATTTTTTTTTCGGCCGGGCCGCTAATCTACATATTTACCCATTCTTCCACTCATTTGAGAGATATCTTTCTCCTGAGCATTTTGGTACCAAAATCGTTGATTGGTTAACTCTGGCTAAAGTCCTCTCAAACCTTTTTGCTCAACCATTTTGACGAAAAATTGACCTGGCCATGGGTGACCCAGAGCCATAAAAATCGGTGTGATGTTATCTCACCAGACCCAACTTGCATGCAAAAAAAACCATCAAAATTCATGGCCTAGTGTAGGAATTTTGCCAAAAGGTGTGTACACTTCACGTAGAATGCCCGTATAACTAAAAACTTCCCACTAGGACAACTCACTAATCTACATATAGGACAATAAGCTTTCAACATGACCCTACTAAAAAGATCATACTGCAGTACATATCCATCATTTGAGCTTTTTAACCCAGTTTTGTCTCGAACTCGCCCTCTGCAAAATTACAAATGGTACACGTAATCGAAAATAATTAAAATAAAATATTTAAATCCTTTTTTATAAATCAAATAATATATCATTTGAATTGAAAAGAATCATTCTATTGATATAATTAAAAAAATATTAATAACCTTCTACCTATTTATAATTATGATTGATAATTCTCAATTCTTATACTATATTTTCATCAAAACAGATGGTTGTTTTAGGCTTTTTAAATGTTACACTTTAAAACTTATACTAATTATAAAAAACAGTGGCCGCTCTTCATGAGATAGATACTATTTTATATCTTAAATTTTATATATATATATATATATATATATATATATATATATATATATATATATATATATATATATATATATATATATCGTTCAGTCTGATCTCTCGGATTTCACGGATGGCTCCAAGTCCCAAGAGGGGGTCGGCTTCCACGCCGTATCCCCTCTGTTTGAAGTCAGCGGGGCTCTACCAGGCGCTGCGTCTGTCTTCACGGCCGAGCTGGTGGCAATACACCACTCGGTACGGGAGATTACGCGACGTGCGCGGTTCGGAGACCCGATTGTGATCTATAGCGACTCACAAAGCGCCCTGAGTGCTTTCAGGGTATTGGAATCTCCGCATCCCCTGGTTCGCGATATCCGTGACACCACGGTTATGGCGAGCCGGGCAGATGTCGAGATTATCTTCTGCTGGGTGCCTGGACATGTAGGAATTGCGGGGAATTAGCACGCTGATTAAGGCGCCAAAGAGTCCGCGAGGACTCTGCGACCGGACCAGCGTTTCGCTCTTCCTCACACCGACTACATGGCAGGAATACGGGCAGCTCTTCGGACTGCTTGGCAAAGAAGATTGGAGACGGTCGAAGGGAACTTAAAGTTGCGTGCCATTGCACCGCGACTGTTCCCATGGACCTATCCCCCAATGCCGTGCGGCTTTAGGTTGCTTTCTGTCGTCTCCGAATCGGGCACACTCGTGTGACGCATCGCTATTTGATGGAGCGCCCGCCTGCGCCCTAATGCAACGACTGCGTCGTCCCCCAGACTGTTCGGCCCATTCTTGTCGAATGTCCAGGTCTGGGTGATCTTCGCGCACGACACCTGTCCCGGTACCGGGATGGGCAGGGGGCGCTACTGCCTGTCCCTTGTACTCGGGATGAGTGCGTGCACATCGACTGGTGGACTTGTTAACTTTTGGGGGGAGGCCGGCATTCTCGCTATTATTTAAGCAGGGGTTGTTTTTTTTGTTTTCTTTTGTTTTTTGCATTTGTTTTTTTTTCCTTTAGGTTGCACGCTCCTGCGCCGGGGGGACCTCACCCCGACGCACCAGCTTGATTCCTTTCCCCCATTTGGGGTGTTTTTTTTCGTTTCTTTAATTTTATTTCAAAGTAGCCTAGAACTAGGCCAGTTTTAATACGGCAACTAATGCCCATGTAGGCAGTCGCCAGATGAGCTCTTAAAAAAAAAATAAAGAAATAAAAAAATCTCGGATTTGCGTAATTGATCCTTGTATATAGTCGTGTACATAACGCAGATATTAAGGGGTAACGCTTAAAGGCTCTATTCGTCCGGCCTCCTTTAGACTTTGCCCGCACTTAATTCAGTTATAACTTAGAACTTAAAACTTAAATAAAAAACTTTCTGTAAAGTGCAATAAGTTATAGTTCAATAATAATTTTATTTTTGACTTTCGGTGACTTCAATATCCTGCCGTTCATCAATCTCCCTGCTTCAAGGCCAAGGCCTTATAATCGGGAAACCAACCGTTGCGCATTCTCCTCGCGATTATTTAACTCCCGAAATACAGGTGTTCTACCCTGGTGTGGTCTATCTCCATCCTCCGGGCTATTTGACCCCCTCTTAGTGTAAGACCGCCCCTCAGCTTAGGGCACCTCATAGCATCAAGCAATTACTCTCGTGGGAAGTAAGGAAGGGCAACGCAAACGAACTAGAGCATCTGTATCAAAAGTGGAGTCCTTGCCAAAAGATTACACGATAACTCGGTAATTTATCACCCTTACTGGCAACCAGCGTCCCCCTTCCAATGTTGTTGGGTTGTCCTCACGATTACTTTCAAGGTTTTCCCATGATTAGAAACCACCTTCAAGAGCCCGCATAACTGGCGACCTTACATTAAGAACCGTTTATTATTAGCAACCAGTTTCATTGTTCCACCAAACAAAACAAGAAGCGGAAGAACATTTAAGAATTTGACGACACACAAGGAAGAGGAAAAAGAATGGAAGTTAACCAGACGAGGCAAGGCGAGGCAAAATCGGTAAGTGCCGTGACGATAAAAGCTCCAATATTCAATGACGCTACAGTGACGGGTTGGTTTAGGATTATAGAGACTCAATTCTACAAACCAAAAATTACCAAGGAGGTAACAAAATTTTACCAAATATTGGCCTCATTACCCCCTGAAACAGTGAACCGCCTACCTGCAGACATTTTTGAAGATGAAAATTACGAGAAATTGAAGGCTGAAGTCGTAAGTCTATTCGAAAAGACTAAGCCATAATTATTCGAAAGAATAATAGCCTCATCAACTTTCACTGACCGTCCTTCGCGAAATTTGGAGTAACTGGGGCGCACAGCCTTGCAGGTTGGACTAGGTGAGGAACTTGTGAGGCTTAAACTTATTTAATCATTGCCTCCCACCATTGCATCGATAATTGCCACTCAAAAAGACCTCTCGTTAACCCAAATCGGTAAACTCGCGGACGAATTAATAATTTTAACAAAGAACAATGTGTTAATGTGAATAGTGTGGAAAATGCGTGCGGTCCGGCGGTAAAGCACGAGAAACAATTTACGAGTGCAGCGCGGAGTGGTAATCAAAATCATGATGGAATTTTAAACCTCACCTCAGTGAACGTGCGTCCACTTAAGAAGGATCAGCGGCCAATAGTGTAGCGTTCAAATCTCTATTACAGCGACACTGCAAAGTGGTGTAAGCCGTGGTGCAAGTGGCCAAAGAAAAAGGAGGATCTACAAGTTCAGCCCTCATCTAGAGAATCGTCGCCGGAAAACTAAGGAGGTGTGTCCTAGCCACTGCGGCAGTGGGTATGCCAGCCGTTTTCAAATTAGCCGCAAAAATCAACAACAAGAGGTACGAATTCGTGATCGACACGGGGGCGAGTGTTTCACTCATCCCATCCAGCATTGCTAATAATAGTAACATCAAAGAAAGTTGCATAAATCTTTCGAACGCAAACGGCGGGAAGATTAAAGTCCACGGGGAAAATGAGTGCGGATTTGGCCATTCCAAGTTTAAGAAGGTCATTTGGAGGGTCTTTCGTTGTAGCAGACATCACCGCACCCATCCTGGGAATGGATTTCCTGAAGCACTTCGATCTAATCGTGGATTGCGCACGGAATAAGCTGCTGGATCGAAACACTAAGCTCACTTCAGTGGTTCAAGCCTCCAAGGAACCACTCATAGCGTTGATAAGAACGGACCTCCAAAATGTACCCGAATCATGTCGAAAAATATTGGAAAAATATGGTGCAGTGTATGGACCAGCTCCCGCTCAAACGGTACCAGCAATGGACCAATCAGTAGAGCATAATATTGATACCGGCAGTGTCCCACCTACATTTGCGCAGCCTAGGCAATTGACGGCGGAAAAGCTGAAAGCAGCTAAGGAAACGATCGAGGACCTTTTAAAAGAAGGAGTAATCCAGTATTGAAGTCACCGTGTGCCTCACCGATACATTTAGTACCCAAGAAGACCCCCGGTGAGTACAGGATGGTCGGGGACTTTAAAGCTCTAAATGCCATTACAAAGCCCGACCCATATCCGTTGCGACGGATCCAAAACCTGGCAGATCATCTCAATGGAAAAGGGATCTTTTCGAGACTGGACCTCGTAAAGGCATATCACCAGATTCCAATGAGCCCGGCTGATGTCGAAAAGACGGCAATTACCACCCCTTTGGTTTGTGGCAATGCATAAAATTACCATTTGGCCTTCGCAATGCAAGCAGTACCTTTCAGAGATTTATGGATAATATATTCCATGGGTTGAGGTTTGTATACATATATATGTATATATATATATATATATATATATATATATATATATATATATATATATATATATATATATATATATATGTATGTATAACTGAATCACGAAAATAAGGAACGTGAGGAATTAATGAATAACGTTCAGCCTACGAGGAAAATGAAACAACGGAGAACTGCGAGGCCTTTCGACTAATGGTCCTTAGTAAAGGACCATTAGTCGAAAGGCCTCGCAGTTCTCCGTTGTTTCATTTTCCTCGTGGCTTTAACGTTATTCATATACATATATATATATATATATATATATATATATATATATATATATATATATATATATAGACGATATCCTGATTTTTTCCAATAATTTGGAGGAACACCTCAACCATTTGGAACAAGTAATGGAAATATTATCACAGAAAGACCTCAGGATTTCCCTAGAAAAATGCGAGTTCGCGAAAGAGGAAATCACGTTCCTGGGCGATCAAATCTCGCAAAAGGGCATATATCCTCCTGTCCCCCAAATGAGGGAAATTTAGGAAATGTCAAAGACAAGAGACTCTAAAGGACTGCGTCGTTACTTGAAAATGTTGGGATACTCCAGATGAATGATACCCAACTTTGCGTCCAAAGCAGCACCACTAACTGAGTTGTCGCGTGTGCACCCCAAGTCGAAGAACATCGAGTGGGGCGAAATCGAGGAGAGAGCGTTCGAATCAACTCCATCACCCTCTTCCAGACAACTTACCGCTACAATTATGGTGTGGAAATACAGCACTAGCTCCTAGACCATTTGTACCGAAAGATTGCAGGAAAACGATATTTGATCAACTGCACAATATATCACACCCAGGTGTTCGAGCCTCCCTGAGGTTAATTAAAGCCCAATATTTTTGGCCGAATATCGATAGGGATGTGCGTTCAGAGGCTAAGGAATGTATGTCTTGTCAGGCATCTAAAATATCGCGCCATACGAAATCTCCAATTCTACCAATAGAAACACCGTCAGAAAGGTTTGAGACAATACACGTAGACATGGTGGGACCATTACCGACAAGTACCCCGCCTGGACCTTCTTTCCCCTCACAGTGCCGTTACGTGCTAATTTGCATCGATCGAGCATTGGGGTGGATGGAAGCGATCCCTATCCCAGACATGAGTTCCGCCACGATTGTTTTTGCCTTGCTGGAAGGATGGATATCTAGGTTTCGTGTCCCGTTGTACGTGATTACTGATAGAGGTGCACAATTTGAATCAGATTGTTCAAAGAATTATCAGCCCTCGTTGGTTTTCATCGACTGCGAACCAAGAGCTACAGACCTTCCACGAACGGGATGGCAGAAAGGATCCATAAGGCTTTTAAAACGGCCATATTGGCCCGGATACAGGATTGGTTGATGGCACACCCGATGGTGTTGCTAGGCATTCGCGCCCTACCAAAAGAGTCAAGATTTTCCCCATTCGTAGCGGTAACTGGCACGACGCTACTATGCCCGAAGCCACTGTTATCACCGAGCTCGTCGAAAGAACAATGCAAGTTCGTCAAGGACTTGGCCACGACAATGGCCCAAATAGATTTTAGACGAATAGCCACGGGCAATATTCACTCGGTGCCAAAGCTTTACATACCACCTGACCTGATGGAAGCATCACACGTGTAGGTGCGAATATACCGTGTTCGAAGACCTCTTGAGGCGCCTTATGCGGGCCCCTTCATGGTTATCGAACGCGGTAGTAAGGTGTTCACACTACAAGTCCCGGACGGAAGGATGGACACCGTCTCAATTGACCGGTTGAAACCGGCACGAGTACCCCAGGCAATTGAGGACTCTCGGGACGACGATCGGAGTATCCCGGTGTTCCGGGCCGGCCAGAAGAGGCCGAGACCTGACTCTGCTTGGGAAATGGAACCCGCAAATGGAAAGGGGCCGAAACCCTTGGTCTTGGCCCTTCACCTAGAGCAGAGGAGCCGCAAGAGAAACGTACCTCATCGCGAGCGGGAAGAAGGATTAAGTTCGGTAAAGATAATATATATATATATATATATATATATATATATATATATATATATATATATATATATATATATATTTATTATTGAGAGACGAATATCAAAGTGATAAATAAATAATACTTAGCCTAAAATTGTAAGACAGTGTGCAATATAAATAAAAAGTGTACATAAGGTGAAACTATATAAGGTTCATATCGCGAAATTCGTAATATTCAGACGCAAAGTTATCACGAGGTACCAGGATGGGAAGAACTATGAATGTGTAATTAAAATAGACAGCTCCCATCCAAAGTGGCGAATAAAATAAATGAATCGTTGTATGAATATTGTCAAATTTATTGTAAATGTTAATTAGCTGTAGCGAATAATAATCCAGGTTAAATGTTACGTAGAGGAATTAAGGTAGGATTTAATAATCCATAACAATTGTTAATCTGAGAAAATAACATATATTAAATGTAGACAACTAAATTTTGTAAAGGTCAAGGTGCAATAGCAGCAGGTAAACGACTCCGTCGACTTAAGGCGGGCGCTTGTAGCGTCTTGCGTGTACGTCCAAAATAGGACACACACGAGAGTCGCCACACACATAAAGTACACAGAGAGAGAAAAGCAAAGTTAGCGCCTTTTACGAGCATATCACAAGGCAGTAAACGAAGCACAGTTATCTCTGTTAGATTTGGTCGAGGCAATCTTAGGGAAACTTTGTAATCAATAAAGAATCCAGAATAAACCGGATAGCTATCACAATTAAAAAAAAAAGAGAGAGATTAGAAAGCTGTCTCCATGGCAACATGCCACCACCCACAGAGAATTTCACCCAATAGTCAGAGTGCCTCCCTTATCAATATATTTGGCAGTAGACAATCAAGAGGCGAGTTATGTCGATGCCGACCAATCAACAGGCTGGCACATAAGAGGAAGGTGTAGCTTAGTTGGACGTAAAACCTGTAGGGCGTGGCTTAAATTGAGTATAATACTTTGGGAAGCAAGAACAGTAAAGATGACTACTATTATTATTATATCGCATTATATATATCGTTCAGTCCGATCTCTCGGATTTGCGCAGACATTAAGGTGTAATGCTTAAAGGCTCTATTCGTCCGGCCTCCTTTAGACTTTGTCCGCACTTAATTCAGTTATAACTTAGAACTTAAAACCTAAATAAAGAACTTCTTGTAAAGTGAAATAAGTTATAGTTCAATAATAATTCTATTTTCGATTTTCGGTGACTTCAATATCCTGCCGTTCCTCAATCTCCCTGCTTCAAGGCTAAGGCCTTATAATCGGGAATCTAACCGTTGCGCATTCTCCTTGCGATTACTTAACTCCCGAAATACCGGTGTTCTACCCTAGGGTGGTATATCTCCATCCTATTTGACCCCGTCGCTAGTGTAAGACCGTCCCATCGGCTTAGAGGACCTCAGAGCACCAAAAAATTACTCTCCTGGGAAGTAAGGAAGGGCAGCGCAAACCAAGTAGGACATTTGTATCAAAACCGGAGTCCTTGCCAACAGATCACACGATAATTCGGTAATTTATCACCATTACTGGCAACCAGCGTCTCCTTTCGAAGGCTCTTGGGTTGTCCTCACGATTACCTTCAAGGTTCCCCCATAATTAGCAACGACATTCAAAAGCCCCTATAATGCGATCGAGGTTGGATCTCACCAAGCAGATTCACCTCTTTTGTGAAGGCTTACCCTGTTTAGAGCAAGCCTCAAATCGTTTCATCCCCGAACGATTGCCTAGGATTCCTCACGTCTCATCTGGAACTCCCCCTCAAGGATATCCAGTTTCCCGTGTGAGACTTCGGGCCGAGTCGCGTCAGAGTCTCAATTTTTGGAAGTTGCACTTCTATAGAGCAGAGATGCCATCGTTCATCTTCAAAGAGGATCGTGAACTCGTCTTCTGGTCCCGCCCCCCCTTCATCCTCGTCACCATCAGGATATTAGGCCGAGAATCACGACCATTGTTTGTCTGCATTTTCACCTCGCCGACTAGCTACAGGATTCTCCTTCCTCGAGGTGATCCCATTAAGGTAAAATGACCCTGGCTTGTATCTCCCGTTAATAGAACCACTTTCTGACATATAAATATTCCCTCTGCATAACTGATTTATAGTATCCCATTTAAAATCTGACAAACGAGTAATTAACGTTACCCGATTGCCAATTAATCTATATTTTGCCAGAATTGTTCTTATTTACATTACCTATATTTCCCGTTTGTATATATATATATATATATATATATATATATATATATATATATATATATATATATATATATATATGTGTGTGTGTGTGTGTGTGTGTGTGTGTGTGTTAACTAGCGACTTATTAAAATTATACTTTGGTTTTCACTGTTTAAATATGCCTTTGAAATGCAACTTGGTAAACTGATTAAACGCTATCAGCTCCTGTAGTAAATCGCACTCTTATACCTCATAATCAACGAAGTGAACGTACTTGTACGTAGCGGAAGACGTGTACGTACATTAAAGGATATATATATATATATATATATATATATATATATATATATATATATATATATATATATATATATATATTCATATTCTCGTGGCTTTTATCTCTTTCCTCCCAACCAATTGACACATATATGTATATATAGACGCATTGTCTGGGGAGGTGACCTATTCCTCGACACTAGACATGATTGATTACTAACTGAGATATGTTAACCAGTACTTGAATAGCAAAATAAGTTAGATGTATTTATATTTTGATATGAATAGTATTTTTTGTAGTGTTAAGGAGATTTTATTTTATTTTTGAGAAGTGAATATGCGTGAAAAATATGATTTTGTAACACGAGTTCTTTTCGTCTACGCATCGCAATAGTTGAGCTGGGAGTAAAACAGGACAAGTATCTTAACCTCACATACTATTGGAATAAGTAAGCTTGAAATAGGTAAGGATTATGATATCCAGGAAGGAATGGGAGGGTTGCTGGGAGTGGTGATTGCTGTGGGTAAAGGAAGGAGAAATGTGCAAAGGTTTGCGCTGCACGTACCAAGAAAGGGCGATGGGAGTTGGTTGGCCATGGTTGGAATGATGATTAAGGGACTAGGATTGTGCCTAGAGGGTGTTGTAGTGGGAAGTGTATTAACCGATAGAGCAATTTTCCTAGAAAATATTTTCTCCTGTATTCTAGCGGCAGGATGCCACGTTCTGCATAAAGGGCTAAAGTTGGGAAAGAGCTAAAAGCTCCTAAAGCAATTCTGATTACGCTATGTTGGATTGGGTTTAGTTTAGAAGGCAGACATTTGTTTGCAGCACTGTATACTGATGAGCCACAGTCCATTATACTTTGTATATAGGCAGTATAAAATTGGAGAAGTGTTTCCCGAGATGCAACTTACTTCACTCCTGTAATACGACGCATCTGGGCAAGACGATTGAAACAGTTTTCTCGTAGATAGTTGATGTGGATGTTCCAGCTTAGGGTTAGGCCGTCCAGCCATATTCGAGGAATTTGTGAGGTAGCACCGCTCAATAGGTATCCCTGAGATAAATAAAGGAGCAAGGGGTCAGACTCGTCGACGGGTGAACAACATCGATTTACATTTTGAAGTATTCAGGTGTAGATTCCAGCTTTTAGCCCATACAGTGAATTCAGTGACTGCTTCTTGGAGTCTGGGATCGACCAGCTGAGGCGTTTGGGCAGTACAGGTGATGGAGACATAATCAGCATATACTAGTGGTGTTGTATGGGCGCTTATCGGCAACTCATATATATATATATATATATATATATATATATATATATATATATATATATATATATATATATATATATATATATATATATATTGTAGGAGAATCGTCACCCACCCGTTTTCTCTCAGTGGAGACACGAGGTGCTTACCGCAAAGCATCCGGCCCCCGCACCGTGGGGTCAAACACGTAACCACAGCGCCTCGCCATTCGTCGCTATGAAAGGCCTAAGGTTGTAAAATGGAAGATCCTCCCTAAAAGAAGGATATTCAATGTCACCTCAAGTAAGAAATTGGAGACGCATTTCTCTCAAGTTCAAAGGCTAACGAGGAGCCGATGTAAGACTTGGTGAGAAAACCCGTTTGGAATAAGAACCCTCCTGGGCCCGTCCCCAAGCCCCCCCCCCTCCCCCCAGTGGAGGAAACAAAGTATAAATAAGAAACACTGAGGAAAATCGAGGTAGAATACGTCAGTCTCCAGGTGACGAAGTCCCCGGATTAAGACTCCGGGCTACCGAGACTGGATAGGTAGAATACGTCAGTCTCCAGGTGACGAAGTTCCCGGATTAAGATTGAGCTACCGAGACTGGACAGGTAGAATACTTGGGTCGTCAGACTACGAAGTCCCCTGCAAGAGAGGCAGGGCTACCTTAAGGGGCTAAGAAGCAACTCATCCTCGAGCTAGTCCCTGGTTATTAAACCGAACGTTAAGTTAACTTGTTCAAGTTCAACTTACTCTCTTCAGAGAGACTCCTCATATCCTAGTGCATCTTAAACACCAGGAGTAGTCCTCGTCCTTGAGGAATTAAGAAAAGAAGAAGGAAAAGGCTCCTTCTCGAGCCCGTTACTCGGTGGCCACACAAAACTCATAAGTTAACTTGGTCGAGGAACCAAGTTCAACTTATTCTCGTCAGAGAAACCCCCCCTTCGTTATACTCGCCCTTGAGGAAGGCTGTAACTGAGAAGAAGCTCATCCTCGAGCTAGTTCCTGGTTACCAAGCCAACCTTTAAGTTAACTTATTCAAGTTTAACTTATTCTCGTCAGAGAACCCCCCCCCCCCTCTCCTCAATCCTCGCTCTTGAAGAAGACCCTCCCCGAGTTCAGTCCTCGCCCATGAGGAATTAAGTGACGAAGGAGAAAAGCTCCCCCTCGAGCTCGTTACTCGGTGGTCACACCGAACTCCAAGTTAACTTGGTTTAAGAACCAAGTTCGACTTATTCTCGCCAGAGAGACCACTCCTACCTTGGTGCCGCCGAAAGCACCGTGATTGTTCTCGTCCCTGAAGAACCTCCCCCCCTGAATACCGTTTGGACCCCTATCTGCTACCCTCGCCAAAAGTACCTCGTGATCTCGACCACCTCCATCTGGCCGGTCGGGAGGCGTCGTAGAGCCAATAACATTCCTGAGGTATTTAAACTCCAGTAGAGTCAATAAGCCTAAATCTTGTATATTGAAGTGTGTAGCGAATTTAACCAATTTCAGAGGGGCAAGCTAATTAAAGTAATTATTGTGTATTATAATATTCGGAGTATTTCTGTGGTTAATGGTTAGTTTTTGTGTATTAAATTGTTTAAGTTAAAAATATAAGTTTATTTCTGGAATTCTTGGGTGTTTATCTATATCCTTAGGTGTTTGGGACGGCTCTCTTCTTTAAGAACACAATATTAGCACTCTTAGAACAAAGCCTACTTCAATAAAGAAGTTATCACGACCACAAAGAATACCACGACAAAAGCGGTTTGTGTGTAGAGAGATTAAAAAGGGGCATTCTCCTACATAAAAGTGGTGTCTGGTGTGGAGTGATCGAAAAGGGCCATTCTACGACATATATATATATATATATATATATATATATATATATATATATATATATATATATATATATATATATATATATATATATATATATATATATATATATATATGGGAAGAGGAGGGGGACTTAGTGGAGAGCATTGGGGAATTCCACAGCTGGCTTTTTCCGAGGAAGCTTGAGTTGACTCTATCAGCACTGTACTCACCCACTCACCTGGTAGGGCCACTCTCCATAGCACGAGGCACTGACAGACCAGCCCAGTATTGCATGCAATGACATGCCATCCCAGAATTGGAAATAGAAGTAAGGCAGAAAAGCTAGAGGGCCGGTATTATTTGACATTCAGGAAGTTGGGCTCTGTTGTATGAAAAAGAATCATTTAAGTACAAGTGGATCTGTTTCAAGATGGGTAGAGGTCTAAGGTTCAAAAAGACGAGGTCGATGAAAATTAGTTACCCTGGACTTGAAGGAGTTGATTGAAGGGGCATCAACAACTTTAGAGGGAAGAGAGTTTCAAGTAGATATGATACGACATGTAAAGAATCGCTTTCGTGCTTCAATTGAGGAATGAGGGACAAAAACTTTGTATTGATGGCCTCTATTATCCCTATGAGCTGGTATGAACAAGTCAGATTGTTTTATAGGAGAAAGGTTATGGGGTATTTTATAACACTGTAGGAGGTCAGCACGCAAGAGTCTACCTTTGACGCCTTGAGGGACCCCACTGGTAACTGGGAGAGATTTACCTGGTTACCCTTGATGACAATACTCTTTGTTCTGTGGGTGATGGAACTCTGAACTTATGCAAGCGAATTACCACCAATAGCAGTAAATGAAAGTTTATCCAATAAGACAGAGTGATGGACACGATCGAATGCATTGATAAAATGAAATAAGATTAGGTCAACAGTAAAGCCGTTATCGTACCAATATGTAATTTTGTCGTAAATTAATAATAGCTGGTCAGTCACTGATCTGCATGAACCAAAGCCAAACTGGTTATCGTCAAAAATCAGATGGTCATCAAGGAAGCTGTGCAGGGTTTTGGTAATAATGCGTTCGAGAGTTTTACAAGGAACTGGGGTAAGGCTGATAGGTTTGTAATTCAAGGGGTCCGTACGAGTCCCTCTTTGAATATAGGTACGACATGGGAATGTTTCCAAGGCATAGGAACAGAGTCAGAGGTTCAAGATTTGGTTAGAATAAAGTAGAAGGGGTAGGATAAGGATACAGAACACTGTTTCAAGAGAACAGGGTGTAAGTTTTCCCGGCCCATAGCAGTATCTGTACAGAGAGACGCAAACAACTCCTCGCCTTGACTACGCGTTATATTTACAGTTGATATGGAACCAGTCCCTTATTGATGAGGAGAAGGATTTGGTAAGGTAGTGTTTACAAACACAGAAGAAAGGGCTTCAATAAACGAATTTGCCATTACAATGTGATCATCAGTTAAGGTGTTATCAATTAATAAGGGACCAATAGAAGGACGAGCATACTTTTTATGCCTGATGTAGGAATAAAACAACTTTGGACGTAAATGACGCTGTGATACAAGGTGGAGTTCATATTCGGACTGAGCACGTATTACAACCAGTTCTAGTTATTGTTGGCCGCATGGAAGAGATGGAGTTTTTGCAATGTAGTAGGAGCCCTACGCCAAAACATTACTCTAGATTGGATGTATTCAGTCCAGCATTTGGATTTTGTAACACGAAAATCACTTGAGACCCGTCAATGCCAAGGAGCATCTTTCTTCTGCTTTACTTTTATTGGGATGTACGTATTAAGAAATATAGGTTATAGAACAGCGTATGCATAAAACTGTAGCCTAGATAGCACAATACACACTAAATTATACTATATAAATGTTAATGAGAGAATTATTGAATAAAATTATTCTTAAGAAAATTCTAGTTCTCGGCGAATGGCGAGTCTTGGCTTAACGACTTTTACGGGAAATATATATTTTTATTATAGATTACAAGGAATTATTGATGTAGAATATTTTGATTAGGTTGAATTACCACCATTTTGCATAAGTTACAAAATATATATAGAGTTCGTCCTGAATGAAAGTACGGAGGTAATTAGTCGAACTTACGAAGATGGAAATAATAACAATGGGTAATAATGACAAGAACAATTAGATAAATAGTAATTATAATAATATTTTGCTATGCAACTTGTGTGAGTGGTAATGAGGTAAATGTAATTTCTAGCTAATTAGAATCAGGAATCACGAAATAAATAATTTGTATGAAAGTATAATTTGGGAGTAATTGTAATGGTAGCTAATAGAATCACGAATTGTGAGTAAATGTAATTGTAACTAATTAAAATCACAATGGTTAAGAGGGAAAATGTATGGTATTCTGGAGAGGAAATAGAATGCTCAAGGCATTCTAGTAGACAAATGCACCAAGTAATCTTCTAAAATTAAACAATCAGAAGCCCCTTTAATCTCTATAATTATCAATGACTTTTCACACATACCGAAAAATGAAAGCCAGTGGTTCAGAAATTCAACTCAATATGCAACTCGCAACAAGTAGACGCCGTTAATCCTCCACCAAATTCCGTGTTTCATACCATTGAGAAAGGAAGTTCACCTCCAACTTTTGCTCGCATAAGACCCCTTTCTATGGAAAAGCTGCAATTTGCTGAAGCAACTTTTGCTTCTCGATTGAAAGAAGGCGTAGTGAGGACCTTAAGATCACCATGGGCATCACCGATTCACAGGGTGCAACAGAATACAGAGTGGTGGGTGATTTTTGCTCGCTTAACGCGATCACCAAGCCCGATCGTTATCCTCTCCCTAGAATTCAATCTATGGCCAATCATCTTCACAGCAAAACTATTTTTTACCGCCTCTACCTAATTAGAGCGTACCATCAAATTCCAATGAGTAAAGCAGATATAGAAAAAACCGCTGTCATAACTACATTTGGACTTTGGGAATTTTTAAGATTCCTATTTGGCTTGAAGAATGCCAGTTGCACTTTTCAACGCCATATGGACAGTATATTCCGTGATTTGGAATGTGTATTCGTCTATATCGACAACATTCTTATATTTTTTCGAAAACGAAGAAAAACACATCGAGGATTTAGAAAAGGTACTTAAAATTTTAGCCGAAAACGGATTTCGTGTTTCAAGAGAAAAATGCGAGTTCATGAGAAGAGAAATTTAATTCTTAGGACATCTTATCTCAGACTCGGGAATAAAACTACCACTCAAACAAAATTCAGAAATCCCTAATATGCTGTTACCGGCCGACTAAAAATAATTACGCCGTTATCTAGGCATGTTCGGTTACCATCAAAGAAATATGCCTAAATTTCGCTACAATTGTCGCTCCGCTTACCTAATTGGCACGCATACAACCCAAAGCTCGAGAACTCATATAGAATGATGCCGCACGCGAAGCATTCCATAATACGAAGGCAACCCTGGTAGAATCAATTACGTTAAAACATCCCCTCCCGAATGATTCTCCGTATCAGTTGGTGACTGATAGTTTCCAATATACGGCGAGTGCTGCTCTTCATCAAATGCTGAATGGTTTTCCTCAACCTATAGCCTTTTATTCGAGCAAATTAAGCAAGACACAAAAAAGTTTATTCAACATATGATCGTGAACTTTTGGCAGCATACTTAGCAGTCATACACTTCCGACACATGATCGAAGGTCGACAGGTAACTCTGTGCACGGATCATAAACCACTTATTTCCGCTTTCTCATCACCGTTACGTGCGAAAACTGAGAGACAAGAAAGGAACTGGACAGTGATATTGGAGAACATCAACGACATAGCCCACATTCAAGGAGAAAATAACGTAGTTGCTGACTGCATGTCGAGAAACGTCAATGTAGTCCTGGTAGACCCCTTGATCATCAAACATTGGTAGCAGAACAAGCGAAAGATGGCGAAGTCGAGAAATTCCAATGTAAACTTAAGCCATTTCCATTTCCCGAGAATATTACCCTCTGGTGTGATGTTTCCTCTCAATATCCCAGACCGTTCGTTGTTTCGGTTTGCAGAAATACCATTTTTAGCCAACTACATAATCTATCACATCCCGGCATCAAAGAATCCTTTAAATTAATTAAAACTAGATATTTCTGGCCAAATATGGCCAAATATAGCCAAATATAGACAGGGATATACGCTTGTGGACGTGAGGATGCATGTCATGTTAAACTGCAAAAATAAATCGACACACGAAATCCCCAGTTCTCCCCATCAATGTTACAACGTCGAGATTTGAAACCGTACACACATATATCATTGGGCCCCTTCCTCAGTGTGCATCTCATGGCCAACCTTACCCGTCTAATAATCGTTATATACTCTCATGCATTTACAGAGCGACTAGATGGATAAAAGCAATACCGATTCCCGATATAAGCGCGTCGACGGTAGCTTTGTCCTTCTTAGACAGCCGGATTCCTGCTTTGGTGTCCCTCTGTACGTCATTACCGATCGAGGAACGCAGTTCGAGTCCGAACTTTTCAAGATACTCTCGACCCTCGTTGGTTTTCATCGTTTGAGAACAACGGCCTATAGAGTGTCCACGAACGGATTAGTAGAAAGGGCACATCGTACTTTGAAGACTTCCATTATGACACGTAAACAAGGGTGGATAATGGCGCTTCCAATTGTTCTATTGGGAATCAGATCATTGCCCAACGAATCCAGTTTTTCTCCCATTTACCGCTGTCACATTACCACTCTTCTTAATCCTAGACCACTTGTCACTTCTTCATCATCTAAAAGTAATTCAAAATTTGTGACTGAATTAGTGAAAACATTGACACAGATAGATTTCGCTCAAATATCTCAAGGACACTTAAATGCGAAAACAAAAGTGTTCGTTCCTAAAGTCTTGTGCGACGCTACGCATGTTTGGGTACATGGCGATTGTATAAGAAAGCCGTTAGAAGCGCCATATGCTGGTCCATTCAAGGTTATCGCTCGAAACGACAAAGTGTTCGAAATATAACTCCCTCGTGGACGTGCTGAAACTGTGTCAATAGACAGACTAAAACCTGTTAGAACGCCGAAAATAAATCATAATTCTGTAAAAAAGTATAACTATCCGGCAATGACCATATCTCTGTACGTATCCCAGACGATATAAGTGGAAGTGAAGTTAATGAAGATAATTCAATAGAGAATAGCGAATCTAATGTGAACAATCAAACAAATAATGATAATACTACAAATGTGTGTTCGCGTTCTGGTAGGCGAATAAAGTTTGCAAGAAATCCATGCTATCATTATTTTTAAAGCATGTTGTGTACCGATAGACTCATTGCGAGCTAATAACCAAGTGCATTTTATTCGGTATTTCCTTATGTTATCAAGATGTAATTATATAAATAAAAGTATAGAATATGGTTTGTTAACGCACACAAATATAAAGTGCACATCCGTTTGTACAACTATATTATATTAGTCGAACTGGCGAACCCCGTACTATGCTTGCATATATGTGTAAATATGTTCATTAGTATATGATATATATATATATATATATATATATATATATATATATATATATATATTCTATATAGATACTAACTATCGCTCTCAGGGGGAAGTGATGTGATGCACACACAAACCCATGAAGTAGTAATGTGTACATTCAGCCAATGTAAATAAATTTATGTGTATGAAACGAAACAAAAAGAATATCAAATGAAACATTGTAACATGTAACAGGAAAATTTATAACTATTCCCATTTTGATATATATATATATATATATATATATATATATATATATATATATATATATATATATATATATATATATATATATATATATATATATATATATATATATATATATGTTTGTAAATGTGTCCAAGTATAAAACGAGCAAATCGAGGAGGACACAGATCATTCAAGAGAAATCATTTTGAGGAGCAGTTTCACATATCGCTTCGCTCGCGGGTCATACCAATCAAGTAATTCCCTCCGCATTAGGAAATAGCTTTTACGCAACTGACCTTACATCAAGACGAGTCTTATTCGTTCATCGTACCAAGGCACGACCATTAAAAGAGTTGTATTTAAGCATCATCAAAGATAAGCTCGTGAAATCGATATTCAATCTACTTCAAACTCCCCCTCCATTTGATGCCCAAAGCCATTATATAAATAGAACTACAGTCTTCTTGTTTCCATCACCATTTTGCTCGAAGGCAAAACATATCAGAATTTATGCTCATCGCTCAGCCAAAAATATTCATCATTACCTTTTGGAGTCAGGTAATAATTTCTCGGAACGTTATCGTATCACCCAAATCCAGTTTAACGATTAACGTTTCACAACAATCTTATGAGGAGCGCAATAGCAAAGAGGATCACAAAACGAGGTAAAATATAAATATATCTGGTAATCAACCAAAAGATCCTTTCATCGCCCCCCCCCCCCTCCCGTCCCTACATCCTTGCATATTGGTGGTGCTGGCTTTTGATTGGAAATGTGGAACATGCCTAGTGTTGACTGTTTAGCAATTTTGGCAGGGCCAGCATTGCTGCTGCTGGCAGTTTCTTCTTTAGCTGGACGCTTGCGATATTTCTTCTCCGATTCATATTCACCTAAAATATCCGAATGTAGTTTCTGCACAAGAAAATAAATTATTATATTAAAATATTATTATTATTATTATATAACTTGAACATGATGATGAAATGAAAAATAAAGAGGTGAAAATGAGTGCCATTTAGTTTGGCCCCTCACTCTCTGCCTGTCCGATTCTACCAGGTGTGCCTGAAGGCCATACCCGTAACCCACTCATCATGGTTAGTTTGCGTCATTTTAATGCTGTGAACCAATAACCTAACACTCTCTACTTCTGACCAGTTTTCCTCCCATTAGGCCTAGCCTAAGTCCCATGTTTAATTTTATATGGTGTATCTATATGCCTAACCTACTATAATATTCCAAAGTTTTAAATTTAGCACAGGCTAGTTTAGGACCTAATTAAGAATAGAATTTCATATTTTATTTTAAGCTCAGGAAAAAATCAAGAATATATACTTAGGGCCTAATTAATTTACAGGAGCAGGTTCAAGGGAGATTGTTCCATGTTTATTTACACTCTTATTATCAAACTTAGGTTTAGGCCCTAATTAAATATTTTTAAATTTTATTATACAGGGTAGCCTGGTTGGTATTGCTTAATCATAATAAAATAGTTAAGTACCAGTACCATACCAATATAATTGGTTAAAATTAAATAGGCCTATATATCTCTAGGCTCACACTAGGCCTCCCATCTGCTAGTTATGTTAATGTTGCTAATTACTACTTAGTTACTAAGTAGTACTAACCGTGAGGTTCCCCAGGCCAGCAGATAGAATTGTAGTTTTCTTTCTATATTTCAGGCAAATAACTTTGATATTGTTTCCAGTTTTTTTCGACAATTTGAAAATATTTCCCGTTCAATATCATAGGCTGATCCTTATTACTAAGATTTTTCTCAAAATATATTAAATACTGTTCGGGTGACAACCTAGAATATTTGGTTCCCTTGGGAGCCTGTTGAAGTTTTAAGATTGCACTCATTACTAAAAAATTCAATCTCTAAATAAAATATGTTTCTAATTAATTTATTATGAATACGGACGTGTAGTAAATATTTTATGCCTATATACATATTTTAAAAAATATTCAAAAATTAAAATCAGCTATGAAAAATTTCAAATTTTCATAGCTAATTTTAATTTTTAAATACCAACACAGAAACATAAAACTTCATATTTAAAAATCTGAAATTAAAAGTTATCTTGAAGTCTAAAGTAATCTCCAAGATCAAGATCACAAGAAATAAAGTGATCTTAGACCAAGATCACTATAATAAAAGTGATCTTCAAAATCAAGATCAGATCAAGATCTTGAACTTGAAGATCAAGATCGTGCCCATCTCTGGTGACAGTTGTGTTGGGTTGTGTAGTGAGAGCCTTCAGCGTTATTTCAACTGCTGCATGGCAGCTTCTGCTTCTTCGAAAGGGTGTGAAATGGAGATATTAGACAATAATAAAGACGAAAAAGATATAGAATCATGTAAATATATATAGTCTTCCTTTACTAGGTGGTAATTCCTTTAGAGTGAAATCTTCAAACGGAAAAAAAGGTGAAGTGTGTATGTATATCATGCAATTGCGAAATTACTGCGGCGAGCGATGATAGTTCCATTTGAAGGTAAGAATTTATCAAAGCCAATTATATGATACTTAATTGAATTGACAAGTTTCACTATTTCTTATTTTTTAAACATGGCAAAATTGGTACTAGCTAACGATTATTGATATAGTCCTATATGGGTGGGTTTTGACGGATGCGGATGACCTTTGATAGGCCCTTGTGGATTTTGCCATCCGTGAAATTATGTTATGTTATGTTATGTTATAATGTTAAGTAGCGTAGGTTTACCATGCACGAACCTACCTGCTTCCTTTTGCAACACCTTTATTTATAGTATATGCTGATTGAATTTAACGTGAATTATTGGAACGTGAAACAAATGTCCTTCGATTATCCGATCATGAACATTTATCAACAGAGAAAGCATGCTGCAAAAGGCGGATAACTACGTGACAGCTCAAAGAAAAGATTAAAAAATAAAATATTCAATATTAAACGATGATCCTTCATGCAGCGGTGTTAAAGTAAAGACATTACCGGAGTGTTTTGCAGTGAATACTAAGAAGGTCAAACAATCTGTTATTGATAAGCTGATTGCAGATTTTATCATGCAAGGTTTGCATCCCCTATCAACCATGGAGCAACCAGCTTTTGTAAGATTAATTAAAGGTGAGTTCTGAGTTTCAAATGTTGTTTACAATTATAGTATTAGTAGTACAGGTTAAGCTCTTATAACGACCGAATACTAAAGCGTTGGATCATTGGTCACTACGTAGGCTATATAACGAAGTTAAATAAAGGAAGACATATACAAACAACATAGGTTAATATATTGCAATAATTTCATGAGATCAACATACATATATTCTTAAAGCGCGCTATCACTTACTTGAAGATACTATTGAATAAAGAATTTTCATGAATAATCAGTACAATTATTGATCGATTATATGTAGTTATTAGATGAATTCCTATAACGATGTATTTCGCTATAGTAGCAATACCTGTCTGTCATTATGTCAAAACTAGCATGTCTGCCCGTCAAAAATGTAGGAAATAAAGCTTGATAATGTATATATTCCTAGCAATCCTGAAAGTTAATATTTTACTATGTAATTCTGAATATAAAGGACTAATAAAATATTTAGGAATTAATGTACCAGTTTTATATAGCTATAAGATATTCATATAGCTAAATTTTATATATAAAATTTTATATGCATACCATGTATTCTCATTTCACTGTCAAAATCAATTTCACTCACAATAATCACACATTCCACTACCACAGGTCTAAATTCTTCAGTTGACCTCATTTCAAGGCGGACGCTAGACGGAAATCCTATAGAAGAAGAGAAACTGACAAGAGCTCTACGAAGAATTAACTAGACAGCCCCCACCCCCCTTTACTTATGTCTTACTGCAGATATTTAGTCAACTCCTCACCGTAGTTTTTTGGGCGTTACATTTTATTGCGTATGTTAAGGTTTTGCTCTTTATGAAATATGAAATTGAAAATGTCTTTACAGTTAGAGAGTTATCAGCTCTTGGCTGAAAGCAGACCTTTTTCTTGGTGGAATTTATCTCGATTATATTAATATATGAGACAAACATTGGACTGTTATTCCATTTTTTTTCAGCTTGAGGAAGCTGCTCTTCTCCGTCACAGTAGAATATTGGCATGTTGTCGCTTCAAAGGAGAACATAACTACATCAAGATTGCTGAACATATGGAGAATATTATCAGTGGATACAATATCCTCCTGCAGAAAATCACGAGCACCGTCACTGATAACGGCTCTAATTTTGTTAAAGCGTTTAAGTAATTTGCCGTCACTGCTGCAAATGTGTCCACAGATTCAGAAGATGGAATCCAGGTAGGATGAGGTTTCCTGTAACAAAAGAGCATGCGGCAGCAATCGGGAAGGAGATGGAGATATGTGCGAGGTTAGAGGAGATTGGGTTTCAGTTTAGATGATGATGAGGTAGAGAAATCACTGGACCATTATTAGCGTGGAACACATAGTTTTGATAAAATTTATGGAATATTGGACAGGATCAACTCTGAGCATGGTTTATCTTATCGAAACGTTGTATCTACAGTCACCGACAATGCATCGAACATGGTGGAATGTTTTAAAGAGTTCAGTGTTCTTGTTCAGAATTAGTAGAGCATAGAGAGGACTCAGGGAAACTATCATCCCATATTCAATGTGCTTCCCACACATTAAACTTGGTAGCAACAACTGATGCAGATAAAGAACTGAAATCACCCTGCCTAAAGAAGATAAGCATTCTACAATGGGAAAATGTTCAGCGCTGTGGAATGCTGCTGGTAAACCCAAGTCAGCAGAAAAAATACAGGAAATAACTGGCGTCCAATTTAGGTACCCATGCGTCACCCGATGGAACTCAATGTATGAGTCATTAAGCCAAATATATAAACATAAGAATGACGTGAATGTAGCTCTTGAATAACTGAATCTACCCATCCTCAAAGACAATGAGTTGGAATTTATTTCAGAATATTTGTCAGTTCTAAAACCAATTGCAGCAGCCATCAACAAATTACAGGCAGAAAAAGAATGTTTCTACGGTCGTCTTCTTCCGACGCTTCTAGTGACTCAAGATGCCCTCGCCAGATTGAAGCCTATCCAACCAAACCGCCTGCGCTTGAGCCACTGCATACCATTACTGGCAACAGTCGTCACTGGGATGAAGGGCGCGCAACTATCTTTAATTAAAATAAAATTGCTATTGCTGCGTTGATTTTTATAGTTTATTCTTTGCTGATAATTTATAATAATATATCCGTTTTAAGTTTACCACCTGAAAAATTGAAAGGGTAATCGTCAATCCCCGTCGTTTAGATCAAGTGACATGGATAGGATGCGATGCTTTTATTGCCTTAGCTCTCAGGGAAGTATCAGGAGTAATACTTTTCAGGAGTGATTAACAAAGTAATTGCTTTCGTTTTCAAGACTACAACTTTTTTCAATTCATATAAAAGTGATCTTCAAGATCAGGATCTTGATCTTGATATTCAAGATCACATATTTTGTTGATCTTGCGCATCTCTGACTATGACCATCTGTTAACTGAATTTGAACTGATGCAAGCAATCTTCCCTCACCGGCTCACGCAGTCAACGGTTTGTGTCATGCAAGTTGCGAAAAGCTAAAACATGCATTACACGTTCTTAACACCTATTATTACTAAAGTATTTGCAAAAAGTATTTAAATACATTGTATTTAATTACTTTCAAAAGTATTTAAATACATAATTTAAAATGTAATTACAATATTTTTTAAATACATAAATGTATTTAAATACTGCCCACATCTGTATGCTGGTGGCTGAAGAGGAAAAAGATCTTAGAGTTAGCATAGATTACATATATAGCGTATAGATGTGCGTATACTTAAAACTGTAACCTAGATAGCACAATACACACTAACGTATACTCTATAAATGTTAATAAGAAAATTATTGAATAAAATTTTTTGGATGAAAATTTCAGTTCTCGGCGAATGGAGAGTTTAGGCTTAACAATTTTTAATAGAAGAAGTTTGGGAATTATTAAATAAAGCAAGGATTTATAACAAAATATATATTATTATTATAAATTACAAGGAATTATTTATGTAGAATATTTTGATTAGATTAAATTAACACAAATTTGGATAAGTTGCAATATATATATATATATATATATATATATATATATATATATATATATATATATATATATATATATATATATAGTTAGTTAGTTAGTCGTGAATGAAAGTACGGAGGTAATTAGTCGAAATTCCGAAGATGGGAATAATAACAATGGGCAATAATGACAATAACAATTAGTTAAATGGTAATTCTACTAATATTTTGCTAGGCAACTTGTGTGAGTGGTAATGAGGTAAATCTAATTTGTACCTAATTAGAATCAGGAATCACGAAATAAATAATTTGTATGAAAATATATTTTGGGAGTAATTGTAATGGTTGCTAAAAGAATCACGAATTGTGGGTAAATTTAACTAATTAAAATCACGATGGTTAAAAGGGGAAATTAGAAAGTGTTTTGTTGGTAAAACCTAAGGATTAAATGGAAAAAGAATTCAACTGAGCTGATGACTTGGTGAAGACGAGTGAAAATTTTGTCTCTCATGCAGAATATTTGGAAGCGTTAGCAGGTGCGTGTAAATGTTGTCAATTCTCTTTAAAAACAACTATTCCGACAGACTGGCAAGTCTTCAGTTTCCAACTCTGCGGTTCCGTAAACTCCGAATTGACGTCATACAAATTTTCAAGATATTCAAGAATATTGATCAAAACAAATATACAAGAGAATGTGAAATATGTGAAAAGGCAGTGTTTAACCAACTAGGAGTAGTGCCACAAGGGAACACACCTTAAAGGTCCAAATCCACCATCAACCAGAACCAAGAAAAAATTAACTTCCTACACGCTTTTCTGAAGTTTGGAACAAGTTAATTCAACACACTGTATATGCCACCTCACGGAAGTTTTTAAGAAGAGTCTTGCCAAGGAGTGGGGGAACAGACCAGACCTGTATCAATATAACCTTTCGTATTGAACCACTGTCGGCAGGCCAAAGGGTTGTCACATGCAGAGTCAGATTATCAAGGATTGTTAAGGTCTTATTACCCGCATGGATATCGAATGACCAGGGTTGGATTTAGATTTGGTGAGGCCCTAAGCAATTTGAGATAATTGGGCCCTTTATATGTCCAGATGTCGTATGTCGGCGACAAATTGTGCTTTTTTGTGTTTAATATGCTATATGGTAATTTTTTGACCTCATAGATATCTAAAGCCATTTGCAGTTGATAAAATATGTATTTTACCAAAGTAATTATGGAACTGAAATACAATTAAGAAGAAGTATATTAATAGTGAGATAATTATTAACCTCTAACTTATAATTCCTTTTTATCCATAACAAAATAATGCAAACACTTTGGTAAAAAAACAAAGTTCTTTTAGAAACACAATTTATAGAGGCTTATAATCTAGTCTCTAGAAACTTGCTATAAGGACTAATTATATTAATGCATCTACCCAATAACCATTAAATTGTATAGTTTTATCAAGATTTATTGTATACTGTGTATACAAACATAACACAAACATGATCTAAACTAAAATACTTTCTTGCCTTTGCCAGAGCAAAGTCACTGATGATATGATCAAATGATAAACTGCATAGTTTGTTACTTTCTATGCATATGAGACTAAAGGAACATAATTTATCTTGAGTCATTGTTGTTCTAAATTCATTTTTTTTATCCTCTTCAGCTAAAAAAAGGATCTTTCTCCAGAGCAATTTGCAATCACCATACTAAGGAACAACAGTCTCAAAATTGCTTCTACATTAGGAAATGTGCAACCCGCTTTTTTTTCAAAAATTTTTGGGGGCCCCATGAAATTAGAAGAAAAATACGTAATCGGCAAAATTGTTGTTTAGGTAGGTTTTATTTTTTTATTTTATATTTTTGAAATGTTACACCCTTATTTTTCCATTTTTTTTTGGGGGGGGGGCAAGAAAGTGGGGGCCCTAAGCTATAGCTTGTTTAGCTTATACGTAAATCTAGGACTGCGAATGACCTGTACTAAAGGTAAATACTAATGTTAAAAGGGACATAGAATCAATGGAGCAATAATCGTTCTGTAGTTCTAAATTTTTCAAATTCACATCAAAATTTATTTTAGTTGGTTTGTAACAATTTTAAAGGTAGCTCTATTTTAGTGCTTTCGCATTTTATTTTATCGCGTTTTGGCAGTTTTTGATTAGATCATTTGATAAACGATTTTCCATTGAGGCCAAATCTGTTTCAAGGCTACCAAAGTATGTACGTTCGCACAAAATTGCTACTATTTGCCTCCCAGCTGTTGTACACATATTTAGGGCCCTGGCTTACAATGTATTACGAAGCCTGATAATTTGGGGTAGGTTTAAAACTTTTTTGAACTAGCTGAGAACGCCATCAATGAGTATGTAAAACAATACTCCTTTAAAACTCTGCATTTGAAACTGTTTCTTATGAATTTAGCTAATGCAAATATTAAAACGATAAATATATAATAAGATTCAAGAAATGCACATTCAAGAAAAAATAATAAAGTGATCTATGTACTTTAGTTACATCAGGTATTACTCTCAAACTAGAAAACAAATTATTGTATCCTTCTTGGATTTGATTGGATTGCAGGAATACAAAGCTGAAACAATTTGCAGTGCAATTAAGGAAAGCTTAAAAGGACATTCCCTTGATTTAAAGAAATTGGTTGGATTTGCTACATACTGTAGATAGAAGAGAGTGGGAAAAGGTGCAAAGAAAAAATAATAGCGTAAGCGAGTTGCGAACAGCTTCTCGCGTCGCTGGACCACTGTTAGCCAGCGGCGAATCCACTCGGCCATCCTGAATCTCAAAAAGGACTCATTCAAGCAAAGCTTTTAAGCCGCTCGCCTGCACTCCTCGTACCCTACATACCCCCCTCCTAGAAGCGGAGCGTGAATGAAAAAATGAAGAAAACCGTTTGGAAATGTTATCCAAGGGCTAACGCTCCCCCTCCTGGCTCTGTCACCATTTTAGATAAAGGGGAGTAGGAAAAGGGGCAAAGAAAAAATAATAGCGTAGGTGAGTTGCGAACAGCTTCCCGCGTAGCTGGACCACTGTTAGCCGGCTGCGAAACCACTCGGCCATCCTGAGTCTCAAAAAGGACTCATTCCAACGAAGCTTTTAAGCCGCTCGCCTGCACTTCTCGTGCGCTATACAACCCCCTTCCTAGAAGCGCAGCGTATTTTGAAGAAATGAACAGAGCCCGTTTGGAATTGTTATCCAAGGGCTAACGCTTTCCCTCCCGGGTCTGGGCACCATTTTAGATGGAGAGGAGTAGGAAAAGGGGCAAAGAAAAAATAATAGCGTAGGCGAGTTGCGAACAGCTTCCCGCGTCGTTGGACCACTGTTAGCCAGCGGCGAATCCACTCGGCCATCCTGAGTCTCAATAAAGACTCATTCAAACGAAGCTTTTAAGTCGCTCGCTTGCACTTCTCGTACGCTATACATACAACGCCTCCGTCATGACTGGAATTAAAAATGGCGTCTATGCACTCTTAAAAAGAGAAGTTCTTCATTTAACTCTGATCAAATGTATTTGTCATTCTCTTCAACTTGCAGTGTCTCCTGTTGCAGCCGAAAGCTTACCTAGGCATTTAAACTTCATTATTAAGGAAACTTATAACTGGTCTTCGCATTCCTCTGTTCGTCAAGCAAAATATAAGGTGATATTCGCCTCAATAAACGACGGCAATTTACCATTAAAGCTTCTTTCGCTTAGTCCGACCAGATATCTCTCAATAAAAGTTGCTCTTTCAAGAATTTTGGAAAAGTGGGTTGAATTGCGTTGCCATTTCAGTATAGCAAGGAATGAAGAAAGATGTTTTACAGCTGAAACTCTATATTCTTTGTTCAACGACAAGAATAACTTTGTTTTTCTGGTGTTTCTGAAACGAATACCTACTCAAGTTCAAATGGTTAATAATTTTTTGAGGCGTAAATACAAGATCCGACAAAATTATTGAAGGATCTCCAATTTCTGATAAATTCTATTATTTCAATGATTTTAATACCCGGAAAAAAACTCAGCAAGATGAGTGTTTTCGGGATTTTATAGACCCGAAACTCTATCTCTCCTATCTGTTTGAAAATGAAATCTTGCAATGCAACTTTCCTCAACAAGCAGAAAACGAAATACGTGAAAGATGTATTAAATTCGTCATTGAGCTTGTGCAGCAAATTAAGAAGCGACTACCAGATAAAATTAAAGTTCTAGAATCCATGAACATTTTAGTACTACTGACTACTTTAAACCCACCAAACCGCCAATTGTAGACCTTGCGAAACATTTTTATGAAAATGATGTATAACTAAAATAGATTTTCAATGGAACCAGCTACGGAATGTATCTTGAGTTGAAGTTTCGTACACCATTTCATTCTGGATAGAAGTTTCTTTGTATATGGATTCTGTAGGCAAAAATCAGTTCAAAGAACTCTTTGATTTAGCATTAAGACTACTTATTTTGCCACATTCCAATGCCGATGTGGAAAGACTCTTTAGTTTCATGAACATTGTTCATTCAAAATTGCGTAACCGCATGAATTTAAAAACATTGAGAGAAATTTCACCCGTAAAATATGGTTTAAAGCGTAGTAATAAATGCTGCTTCAATTATAAATTGCCAAATGGCATCTTGCGGAAAATTAGAACGATGGATGCATATGACGCCTCAACCTCAGAATAAAAAGTTGACGAAGACTATGACGATTTGAAAGAGAGCAGTGATTTACAAATCTTGAATTCGGAGTAAATTAAAGCTAAATTGCTTTACATTCATTTGTTAAAATTGATTCTAGGTTTTAACGTATTTCTTTAACTTTCCTATTTGAGCGCGTTTTAACACAAGTTTGGCGCTTTTTACGCGTTTTGGACCACGATTTAGCGCGTTACCCTTGAAACATTTGGCAACACTGTGGATGGCAGTGGTATTCCAATGCCACCATGAAAAGAAACCACCCCTAAAAGCATGGGATGTTCTACAGCTGCCTCCAAGAGGTCCCACTCTCCTTCGCCATCCACCGGTGTGGTATCAATTCCGCTTGCCAAATCCCGCAAGCCCTGCATGCCTCGATAGCTGCTCCCCTCCCTCACCCAATGCTGGAACTGCACCCCTTCCCCACCCTTACCCCCACCAGTCCTCAACTGAAGACTGATACTCATCAGATCACAGGAGGGCAACTGATGCTTCATCCACCCGGATAAGGTGGCTAAAGCCCTTTACGCCTCTATATTTGCCAAAAAATTAATAGAACAAACCCTCACCATCACTGGAGGGGGACGGGCAATCAAGTTTGAGGTGGCCAACCTTGATAAACTGCCTCAGCCTACAAAATGCAACCATAGTTTCAGATCGTGATAGGTTGTGTTGTTCCATGCCCTCCAGTCTCCTTTTTGCTTTGATTTTGCCTATTGGTGCTATATAGTCCTTTTACAGCTCTAGTTCAAGATCAATTTGTATTTTTTGTATACATTTTGTTTTTGACTGCTTTTTGTATAGTTTTGTTCTTTATAGCGTTTTGGTTTTTGTGTCAGTGATTTCTGTTCCAAGGTTTGTTTTCATTTTCTAATTCAGTATTTATTTATATATTTGTATTTTGGTTTGTGTATTTTCTGTTTTGTATATATATATATATATATATATATATATATATATATATATATATATATATATTAATATATATATATATATATATATATATATATATATATATATATATATATATATATATATATATATATATATATATATATATATATATATATATATTTTGCAACTTATCCAAATTTGTGTTAATTCAATCTAATCAAAATATTCTACATAAATAATTCCTTGTAATTTATAATAATAATATATATTTTGTTATAAATCCTTGCTTTATTTAATCATTCCCAAACTTCTTCTATTAAAAATTGTTAAGCTTAAACTCTCCATTCGCCGAGAACTGAAATTTTCATCCAAAAAATTCGGGGGGCACGGTAGTGGCGCTGTTACTAGGCTACAATTTTGGGCTACAATATATCTCTTATGAAGTCAAACGGTAGCTTCAGATGTGACCAATCACGACGTTATATTTTTTTGTTGTTTTGGACATTTGTAACTTTTAGTCTGTATTATTTACTAAATATCTGCCCCTCTGCTTGTTTATAGTTTTTTTTTCTAAGTCAGGTAAGGTTTCTTGATGTCTTTTATTGTTTTTAGTTTTATTTTCGTATTTTTTGTTTTGCTGCGAACTATAACAGCTTCTTACTGGCAACGTCGTAGCTTATAAATATGACCCATTTTTCAAATGTTTTTGTTTTGTTTTGTTATGGCATTTTTGTGCTCTCCATATGCTTCTTCGTTATTTGAATTCGGCTTTATTTTGTATAATCGCAAAAAAATTTTATATTATCTAGAGGCGCATAAACTAATCAAGAAACCTATAGAATTAAGTATTGTTTGTTATTAGGTTAGGTTTTTCTGCCAGTAAAAAGCTGTTTGGGGAAAAAAACAGTAAATTCAATAGGACTGCTCGGGGGGGGGGGAGATATCATTGCGGGAGGACCACCCAGCGATGATCATGAGTTTCAATCAATGGGAGGGGGGGGTCTGGGGGGCGCAACCCCCTAGTATATACTCATATACAAAAAAATATTTCGCCGTAATTGTTCACATCTTACGCTACCGTCCGACGTCATAAGACATATATTGTAGCCTATAAACAGCGCCACCTACCGTGCGCCCCGAAACTGAAGTGTTACCATTTTTTTTATTTTGTTTCTATGATACCCAGTAACAGGTGGTATATCCTGTTCTAGGGTTTGTTTACCTTGTTTACATTTATATATATTTTTTAGCTATTTGAGCCTGTTTAATTTTCCTGTTTTGTTTCTGCTTCTTTGTCCTCATTGCAATGGTGGGTGGTGGTGCCATGAGTAAGCAGGCTGCTTACACCGGATCGGACCGAGGGCTGAATCTTCCTTCCTGTGTACCCCCTGGTGTATGGTTGTCCTCGATGAAGACACTATAGCTTGTGGTACTTATAACAATTGGTGCCACGGTACAAGTGCCTAGAGGCCACCACTTAAAGATTAAAAAACAGAGGTGCAGACTGGATGTTAGAAAATATTTTTTCACTAACAGAGTGGTGGATTATTGGAATAGTTTGCCACCTGAGACTGTAGACAGCCCAAACTTGAATGTTTTCAAGCGCAGATTGGATGATTATATGGGGATGGAGGGTTAATTTCTTACTTTTTAGTATGTGGATATGTTTCTTGACTCATTCCTGTGGATGCAGTTTCTTTTTATTGTATATTTTGGGGGATTTTGATTTTGTTTTTGACAGACTCCTATGGAGGCTTTAAATTATATATTGTAGATGCATGGTTGGACATTCCTATGGATTGTTAAATTGTATATTGTAGCTGCATGATCTGACAAAATCCTATGGATGCATTATATGGGTGGGATTTGATGGATACGGATGACCTTTGATAGGCCCTTGTGGCTTTTGTCATCCGTTAAATTATGTTATGTTATGTTATGTTCTGGTTAGGGAAATAATTCATCATGGTGGTAATAATGTTTATTTTACTTGCCCCCATTGTGAGTCTGCTGCCTCGCTCTCTTCACAGGGTTGTGGGGACTTAGTAAAGTCACTTAGCAACTCTATGGCTGAAATGGTGGCATCTGTGGCTGAGCTTAGTACTAAGGTTGCCGCCTTGTCTCGCAGGGTAGCCTGGATGACCTCAGACCGCAGCTTGTAAGTCTGGCTTCTCAGGTGCGAGATCTGCGTGCTCATGTGGCTTCAGGCACTGGATCCTCTATTTCCAGGAGGAAGTGTTACAGGCCATTAACGAGGAAACAAGAGAGCTTCATGAGAGGGACGAAGGCAGTGTATTAGTGTTAGGGGGTTGTCTTCTTCAAACTTTGCCAGTTTTTGGAGGAAGTCTAGTTTGTGCTAAAATTTCCAATGATAGCCATCACATGCAACTTTTGTCTAATCTAAAAGGCTGGCACCAAAAAAAGTGTTTATTTTTGCATGTATGTTTCATTCACCCACACATGTATATTCATGTGCGTTTGGTTAAATAAAAAAATAGAACATTATTCTATAAATAATTATGATTATATACTGTGCTACGCTTGCCCTCAGGAACAAGTAATAAAACAAGTTAATCACACAGTTTGGGTAAAAATATGTTGGGAGGTGGAATAAATATTAGGGGAATGCAAGCGGCAAAGCTCAAGGGGTATGGATCTTCAGAATTACCCCATATATTTTGCATCCCATCATTCACGCTGCCGATCTTCATCTTTACCATAATAAGGACATTACTTACAAACAGAGACAGGATATAAAGGAGAAAAGATCTTGTAGGAGTGGTATTAGTGCTACTGTTGGTTTGGGTTCAATTACTCCTCCCACTTCTGCATCTTCGGCATCTTCTATTTTACCTTCTCCAGCTATTGTGACGACATCTCTCCCAATTCTCTCCCCGAGTTGTCTCACTCCTGGTGGATCTGTTTGTGCACAAGGGCAAATTTTCAAACAAGAATGTAGTTTTGCCTAATTATTAGGTTGAGGAATAAGTTCTTGTTTTTTCTTAATGTTGTGTTGATTTAAGTTTTGTTGATATGATTTGTGCGCATATTAAGAAACAATAATAAATAATGAGAGCAAAATTTGCAAAGGTTAGGCTACGTCTCTTAACAGCGTAGACTATTAGGCTTTTGCTTAGGCTACGTCTGGAAGTTGAGTAATAAGTCATTGCGGTTTATTTAAAAGTTGTGTTAATTTAATTTTTGTTCTGTACCCTCAAAATGGAATGTCAAGTTGCAAGAAAGGCGTATTTTCGACACTTGTTGTTATTAATTTTCAATCAAGACGGGAACAATGCAAACGCAGCCAAAGCTCGTTGCGATATTTGTGCTGTATACGGAGAAAATGCATTATCAGAAAGGACAGCTCAATGGTGGTTTTCACGTTTCAAAAATGGCCATTTCAATCTTAATGACGAAGAACGTTCTGGTCGCCCCATTAAGTTGGATGAAGATCGATTGAACAACCCTCTTCATGAAAATCCTCGTCAATTGACTAGAGAATTGGCTGTACAATTGGCGTATGATCATAAAACTGTAGTGAATCACCTTTATCCGATGGGGAAAGTTAAAAAACTTGGTGCATGGGTTCTGCACGCTTTGAGCGAAAGCAACAAACTTCAATGTTCCACGATTGCCGCAATTTTGCTTGCTCGTCACAAGGCTACTCGTGGATATAAGGACAGATTTCTTCACCGCATCATCACTGGCGATGAAAAGTGGTGTGTTTATGTCAACATGACCCATTCAAAACAATGGCTTAGCCCCAATAAAAAAACCACTTCATCCATGAAAGACGATGCTGTGTGTGTTGTGGGATTTTGAAGGCATCATTCTTTATGAGCTCCTTGCGAACAACGAGATTGTCAATGGAGAACTCTACGTTCAACAAATGTAGCGACTCGCCGAAGCTATTCGTGAAAAGCAACCTCATCGACATTATGGAGTCCTTCTGCAACACAACAATGCTCGTCCTCACATTGCCAATATGGCACAAGATGCTTAATTGGGAACTCATACTGCATCCTCCATTCGCCAGACTTGGCTCCATCGGATATCCATCTGTTCCAATCGCTCTCCAACAATTTGCGCAGCGTTTCATTCAATACTGATGTGGAATTAAGAACCTGGTTAGACGAATTCTTCAAGTCAAATCAAGAGATTTTTATTGCAGAGGCATCAAAAAAGTAGTTAAACATTGGGAAGAAGTCGTAAATAACAACGGAGAATACATAATTGATTAAATTGCATATTGTTATCAATTAAAAATGAAGTTTTTCTAAAATTGTTAATGGTAATGAATAAATTTGATAAAACCACAAGAACTTATTCCTCAACCCAATACATTTTTGTTTTGGTTATGTAATTTAAATTTTGGTAACATTTCAGTTTCAGGGCACACGGTAGGTGGCGCTGTTTATAGGCTACAATATATGTCTTATGACGTCAGATAGTAGCGTCAGATGGGAACAATTACAGCGTTATATTTTTTTGTATATGAGTATATACTGGGGGCTGCGCCCCCAGACCCCCCCAATGGATTGAAACTCAGGATCATCGCAGGGTGGTCCCCCCACAGTGATATCTCCCCTAGAGCAGTCCCCTTGAATTTACAGGGTTTTTTTCCCAACAGCTTTTTACTGGCAGAAAAACCTAACCTAATAACAAACAATACTTACTTTTATAGGTTTCTTGATTAGTTTATGCGCCTCTAGTAATTAAAAAAAAATTAGTTAGTCATTTTGCCCCTTGTTGAATAAGAATAAATTATCGCCAAATCGTCCAAGGATAGATAAACACAATAGCAAGATAAATTCAGGTTAGAATTTTTGTGTGTGGCTAATTGAAGGTATTCAACCCTTCAGGGGGTGAAAAGGGAAGTTTTGTTTTGGTACCGATTGCTAACCTAGTTAATTTAAAGAGAGAGAGGTTAGGTTAAGCAGAGTGCTAAGTGTTTAGTGGTGGTGTAAGTTCCGTTCGCTTACCTAGGCCCCTTATCAATTAGTTGAAAATGTTACCGCACCCCTCCCGTAGGAAACATCCCCTTCGTCAGCGCCTTATGCGTTCCCCTCAGATCCACCAGAGTGCCTGGTGAATTGCATAATAGATATGAGATCACCCGGAAGAGTAAAATTCGAGTCTGGGGCGCTAAATGGTCATCCCTTGAAGAACTCTTACCTGGATTAATGCCCAAAAATATTAATCGTAATTATTAAAGACTTCCTTGCCTATGAGAGAGACGAACGATGCTATGTCAAAATGTTAGTAACGCCATTATCGATTGTTGATGGGAATAAATTTTTTTGCAATGCTCGACCTATGCGCTCTTAATATGAGGGTCGGTCAATAAGTTTTGCGAATCGGTAGGGCAAAACAGAGGAAGGGGGATGGCTGTTTGTGGGGATGTTAGGACAAGTTATGACAAGTCAGGCCTGCAGTTGCACGCTCCTGCCTTGTCTATTTAAGAAGCAATAGATGATCGCAGATCATCAGTCACAAATTTTTCAACAATGGAGAAGGTTGAGCACCGCACAGTGATCAAATTTTTGACCAAGGAAGGCAAGAATGCAAAAGAGATCCATGAATGCATGATTGCAGTATATACCGACACCGCCCCTTCCTATGCAACCATTGCTCGCTGGAATAGGGAGTTCTGCCATGGTTGTGAGTCCCTTGAAGATGACCCCCATCCAGGACGCTCATCAGATGTGATGAACGGGGACAATATGCCCCGTGTGGAGAGGATGATCCTCGAAAATCGATGGGTAAAGGTCGAAGAAATTGAGCGAGAACTTGGAATATCACATGGAAGTGTTATCAACATCATCTACGACAATTTGACCATGACCAAGGTCTCTGCCCGTTGGGTCCCTAGAAACCTCACACCCCATGATCGACTTCATCGTCATAGTCCTACAGTCCTGATCTGGCCCCTAGTGACTACATTTTATTCCGCCAGCTTAAGGCTGCACTGCGTAGATGCTGGTTTGGGGACGATGAAGATGTCCATCACGTGTCCAGGAGTGGATTGAAAGGCAGTCGGGAGATTTCTGGTTGTCGGGAATTTGAAGCCCCTCGTATCTCCCGCAATGGAAAAATTTGCTGTTGGAGATGTAATGGCTTCCATGATGCCGATGGGTGCCCATGGTTCACTTCCTGCCTTTTCTGTGTGAGTGACCACAGCCCAACTTCCAGGCAGTGCCCGCATACCTCCAGGCAACCCAAATCCAGTAGCTGCAACATGAAGCCAATCACTCCCTCAAAGATATTAAAACTAAATTAAGAACCATAAAGCCTGTGTTGTGTCCCAAGGCGCAACACACTGCTACTGTCCAGGCCTTCCCCCCGTCCTCCATACAAGCTTACTCTACAGCTCCACCATGCCCCCTAAGTCCACAAATTACTGTTATTCAGAAGGCTGCTGAATCCACCCCTTCTCGCCCAATCACTGCCTGCCCCCCACAAACTCCCAGACCCCCAAAGAAACACCGCTCTCCTAATTCCCCTCAAAATAATACCTCTTCACGTTCCACAGCCTAAAAATCAATGGGAGATGACCCCCAAGGGGGTTGCCTCCCAGCTGGAACTACCCCTACTCTATCCTCCCTATCTACACTTCTGCCACCTCGCCCCACACCCCAGCCCGCACCATTCCCACATCCCCCTCCTCGGCTTCCTCCCATGCAGCCTGCAGCCCCTGCCCACACTTGGTAGTGCATGCCTTGGACCTACAGACACCTCTCAGACCTCTCCCTCTATGCTTTCATCAGGGGAATTTCACCCATTACACTGACCTTCATTAACCTCCTTTCAGGTAGCAGCCTTAGAGAAAACCTTCTGAGGTGTCTATCAGACTTTCTGACCTTCCTTATGTCACTCATGCAATGACTCCTTTGTCTCCCCACTTCATACTCTGGAATGCCCGTTCTCTATACTGGAAACTTCCAATTTTTAAAACTACACTTTCTTCCTATTCACCTCTAGTTGTTGGCATCTGTGAAACGTGGCTCACTGATGCATTCTCCCCCTCTTTTCCTGGTTATGTTTTGTACAAGGTGGGCAGCCAATCTCAACAGTGCCTATGCTGCTGAGAGATGCCATTCATAACTTAAGCCCTTTGTGTTTAAGGCTAGGAAACACTTTTTGAGAGCCAGGTGTAGCTCTCAGGCTAGTGGCACCTCTGGTTCTCTCCAGGTTGCCACCTTTGACTATTTCTCGCCACGCCCCTGACAGGTTTGTCCTCCATTTTATTTGACCCTCTTTGTTGTGGGTTGCATGTTCTTGCATCAGGGGGGATGGGGGGAGGGGGTCTGCCCCTGGCACTTGTGTGTGCTGCTTTTTGTTTTTTAATCTAGCCTAGTATTAGGCTGCAGTGTGATTACAGCGACTTTTGCCTTAGTATTCATTTGCCAGATCGGCTAAAAAGAGTAAAATACAAGTAAATACCTGGTCCCAAATGTAGACTTCCAATGGCTACTTCTTGGATCCAGGGCAACACCAACTCCTCAGGCATTTGATGTGGCCCTCCAGGGCATAATGTGACCCTCACTACCAACCACCCCAAATACCATGATGTGAACCAAGAACTTAATCCACGACTCTTTCTACATATTTGGGGGATGCAGCAATCCAATTGCTTTTTTGCGAGTACAACCACCTGGTTCAGAACCAGGTGAACCAGTGGTTCTGGCAGAAATTCTTATCATCTGAGAAGAACCGAAGCATCTCAGGCTTGATGGGGTTTCTTAACAAGCTTTCCAATATGTTCCTTCAGCTTGTCCTTCATTTTTGTTATGGCAGAAGCTAGCCCTTTCTCACCTTGTATGAGTAGTCATCCATGACTATTTCACCGTGGATGTCCTCATAAAGACTGACACTCCTTTGTCCCTGGCTATAGATCACATTCCCTCACTCGGATCATTGTCATTGAAGAACTGGATCTCAACAACAAATTCAGGGGTTCCTTTCCTTGTTTAAGAGGATCTTTGCAGATGCTATCATCCCAGATTCCTGGTCAATGGCCACTCTACTTGCTTTTGCACACCAGGTAGACAGCAATGGATTCTGTCTGGTTTTTGTCTACATGTGCAAATGTAAAATTGCTCATTAGGTTATCTTATTTTTATGACATGTAAGGTCTCCTGCCACTACATCAAGGCTTATTCAAGTTCCCCTCCACTTTGAGCCTTATGCAAGTTCCCCTCCACTTTGAGCCTTATGCAAGTTCCCCTCCACTTTGAGCCTTATGCAAGTTCTCCTCCATATTGAGGATTATGCAACTTTGTAATCTCTATTGGCATGGCTCACATGTCCTGGAGTGCCGACTCCTATGCTTAACCATCTCTGTCAATCTGCCAAAACACACAGGTTTCAGGTTTGCCAAAACTTGATTGTGTACTTTTACTGCCTTCACAAGCATCACCCAACCCCAACCTGTTCCCAAATGGGGCTCACCTAGATGTGGAAGACTGTCACTGATTCACTGGTCTTGTGTTTGAATGATGCCAAACCTTTTGGTGCATATTGGCAGTCTTAGGTCTCTTGTACCTGTGCCATGAATGTTCTATCTATTCTGCATAGCATTTGGCGTTTGTGGTGCTTTTAGCACTCCCTTCATGTTTTCATTCTTCTATTCACTCAAAGATTGTTTATCGATACAAGATTTATTCCTCTGCATCTAGCAGCTATTGTGGAATGTGGATTGGATCTGCCACAGCAGTCTCCAGTTAGTGATTGGTGCTTTCCACATATTCTATAGCATGGGAGACATGGCGCTACCATAGACAGTCTATCAACCGCTTGTCCCTGCAATTTTGCTTCCTTCTCCAGTTGCCATTGGTTCTCCTTTTACTTGCAGCCAATCTCAGCTGTGTCTGTACCATTTATGCCATAAACATTTTGGGCTCATGGTTAGGAAACTCCTTTGAGAGTTCACTACACACTGGTGCTCCTAGTTGTGTGCATCATACGAACTGAGATTAAGGCATCCATATGGACTGCATACCACAGAAGCTGGGAGATGGCTCTTGGTAACATTGTGTGTGCTTTGACTGTTCCTGTGGGTCTATTTTTCTCCACCTCTGAATCAGCCAGGCTCGTTGGACACATCATAGGATGGTGCTGCTCCCCCTGAACTTTTGTTAGGATTGCTTAGGTTATCTTCACAAGTGGTATCTGCCCTAGTAGAGGGACAAGTGGGTGCTACCATCTCACTCATGTGATTGAATGTCTTTAAATTGTTGATCGCATGTGTGAGACTCTGAAGGGATTAGCTTTCCTCCAACACCGGAGTGTACCTTGTAAATGTTTTAATTGTTTGATTGCATTTCATCCAGAATTGTTTCTATACTCTATTTTCCTTGAGATTTCTCCCACCTTTATCAGCTTATTCTTTCATTGTTTATTCAACTTCAACACCATTCTACTTTCTTGCATCCTCTTCGGGCACCTCCTCTCCATATATATAACATACACTGCCATCTAAATATCTTCCTCTCAATTTTCAACCATAAAATGAGCCCTCTATAGACCTTTACATTTGGTACGTGGAGGAGTATCATGCCGTGCCAGCACCATCATCCCCATCAGGTGGCAACTAAATTGAGACTACCTTGGCTTTATTACTATTAGATATTTTACCTCCTTCAGCAGCTGATTGTTCAGGGTGTTTCACTCCCTCTTGTGTCTGGTTGGGGGGTGGGGGGTAACATGCTTCCACATTCTTCCAACCCTTCTCCCCTACTGACCCCTCTTCCCTACTGACCCCTCTCCCCCATCTTTCTTTTCATAATCTATACTTTTACATTCACACCTGCAAGGAGATGTTAGGTATAGCATTGGTAGCTTTGCTGTGGCTGAGATCAGATGGCATGTGTGCCCTTCCTTGCCCATACACCTGCGGTTGCATGCACTCTTGGCATGTCTACATTCTACAGGAGATGCCCTCTTTTGTTGTGGTTTTAACTTTTTCTCTTAATGTTTCTTTTCATCCCTTGAATGTGTCTGCGAAGGATCCTGCATTTATTCCAGAATGGAGCAAGTATAGGAGTTGCATACACCTCCACTCTCAATCCCTCTCTTTCGGTGCCATAGATCTATGCATTTTCCACACATAAAACTTGCCATGATTCCCCCAATGACTTTGGTTGAGTAAAAATTGTTTTGATAGTTACATTTTTCTTTCCCACAATAATACAGGATCTAATGTAGCCCAATATGGAAAACAGTGCAGTTGAAGTTACTGTGAAACAGGAAGAATGCCCTTTCAGCATTGACACTCCAAATGACAATGAAATATACTTTGAAGTAGATCAAAATGAAGCCGTCAAGCCAAATTTCTCGCGGCTGGATGAAGGAAAATTTAAACAAGAGCACAAGGTAAGAGGAGTTTTTGATTTGTTTTAATATTTCCAGGTTATGTTTGTCTATTGTTGTGTTTGTGGGTCTATCAGAACAATTTCATGGTTTGACTAAATTAACCTGGCTGAGTATCCATCACTTTTTGAATGGTAATATTACAAGGTAAATGTTACAAATAAGCCTGATTGGTTCAATCAAAGAATGCTTATATATAACAAGTTTCCATTGCATTCATGGTAACTAGTTCAACCTATCAGACTTGAGGAACTTTCCTCTGGCCTCTTTTTTTCTTCCTGTTGGTGGGTGATTGCTCTGGTGCGGGGGGGGTAGCACACCTCCCTCCTATGCTGGAGTCTGCCTTCTGCTTCTCTTTGGTTGCTTTTTTTTTATCATAGCCTAATAGCAGGTTAATTTGATTGTGGTGACTTGTGACCTTTGTGGTAGTCACCAGATAACCTTTTTAAATTTTGTTTCATTTGCTTTTTTTATCAGTTTTTTTTCTCCTTATCCCACATTATCCCTTAGGCTGCAACTTAATTGCACTGACTAATGCCCTTGGGGTCAGTTACCAGATGTCCCCGTCCCCCAACCTTTTTGGCTTTGTTCTGCATTTAGCCTAAGGAGGGGTTATGATAGCTTATGTCCTTGAAGTTAGATCTCTGGAATTAAAAAAAAAATCAACTCCCAATCTCGTTTGCAGGGTGTCTCGGAGGAGGAGCACATGGCCAAGCAGGATAGCTGCGAATACGTAGACTCGAGCGCACAGGTGAGTATTATCCCCTCCTGCTTCCATTGAGTAAGGGAGGGGGTAGTTTAATACCTCCTTTCACCCATAAAAGGGTCTGGTAAGGTTAAAAGGGATCATTGGAAGCCCTCATTAGAAAGTTATGACACTCTTTTGGGTGCCCAGATTTATATCTATGCATGATAGAGAGGGGGGGGGGGTAGCCTCGAGGTCCACAGGGGTGGGATGGGGCGGCATACATTTAGATACAGCTTTCCCCATGATTGGTAACCGGTTAACCTCCTTCCCCGCTAATTGAATGGATGGGGGTACGGGCAATCCCCCAAAGGGCCCTCTAATGGATGGATGCGCTCCATTGTCCCGACTGACTGCCCCTCGATGTCACCTTTCAGGTGAGCGCTGCCTCAGGACCGTCCTCGACTGCCGGCACTCGTAAGCGGAAGAGGGGGTCCGCAGGCCCGCAGTGCGACTACGTGGCGGCTTGGCCAAGCGACCTGCGTAAGCACAGTCGCGCCACCAAGTTCTTCGGGTGCTCGGAGTGCAGTTATGCGACGCATTCGAGCACCGAACTCTCCACCCACCTCTTGGCCGCCCACGCGGGCGTGAAGCGCTTCCATTGCTCCGATTGCGACTACAAGACGAACTCGAAGGGTGACCTCACCAAGCACCGCCTCGGACACCAGCCCTCGAGCGAGAAGTCCTTCTCGTGCTCTGAGTGCGGCTACGCCACCTACTGGAAGGCCGACCTCCGCAAGCACCTGCGCACGCACTCAGACGAGCGCCGCTACCACTGCTCCATGTGCGACTTCGCCACCAACTACGGCACGGTGCTCAAGGGCCACCTCCTCGGTCACTCAGGCATCAAGAAGTTCCGTTGTTCGGATTGCGAGTACGGCACGAACCGCAAGTGCAACCTCACGAAGCACATCCTCACGCACGCGCCCGTCAAACAACTTCACTGCCCCGAGTGCGACTACGCCACCAACTGGAGGGCGGACCTCGAGGTCCACGTCCTCTCGCACACTGGCCTCAAGCGCTTCAAGTGTCCCGAGTGCACCTTCGCCACCAACTGGAAGGCGGGCCTCGAGAAGCACTGCATGGACCACTCGGGCGTGAAGCAGTTCGCCTGCGACGTCTGTGACTATCGCACCAACCGTAAGAGCGACTTCAACCGCCACTCCTACACTCACGGCCCTGCCCGCCGCTTCCGCTGCCCCGACTGCGATTTCGTCTGCAACCAGCGCCGTCGCTTCCACACCCACCGCCTCAGCCATGCTCCCTCCCAAGAAGGAGTGGACCTCACGCCCACCTGAAGACGCTGCTTCTCTGCCGTGGGAGGTCGTCTCACTGCTCTCGTTGTTCATGACTGCCCTCCTGAGCCCGGTGAACCCGAGCTACGTATTTCGGCACAGCTCCGAACGGCTGGGATTGAACTGGTCTCGCTGTCGTCTCTCTTACTTAGCGTTGCTTCGCGCCCTTCGAATGGCGTCGAACGCAACCCAGTGAATGCGTTTAAAAATAGAAATATAGATATTACTTTAAGATATTGCTTTAACCGAACTAAGCGTTGTTAAACATTCTTTATTCATATACTCATTTCCGTTTAAATGTTCACCTATGGTTTCCAACTTTTCTCTTGAAATAGCCTCGAGTGAAGCTTAGGGTCCTTGCTGGTTCACAATTCTGTAAAAAATATATATATATATATATACATATATATATATATATATATATATATATATATATATATATATATATATATATATATATATATATATATATATATATATATATATATATATATATATAGATAGATAGATAGATAGATAGATAGATAGATAGATAGATAGATAGATAGATAGATAGATATAGATATATATAGATATATATAGATATATATAGATATATATACTTGATGGTTCGACGACGGTCGCCTGTGAGCGGAGGACCTGCTCATGAAAAGGAAGTATTATCACTGAGGTATAAGTTTAAACTCGAGATTCGCGAAGCCCTTCATCGAGTCCGCGACCCAATTTATATACAATAGAGTTTCCTTGATGTTCTACGTCAGGCTATAACTAACCACCCCGCTCGACCAAGACGGCTCGTTTCGGCGGAAAGAAAAACCCCACCTATCCAGTGTCAGGTCTGAATGCTGCTATAATGCCTAATACATCAGTACCATCCACTAGAGAGTCAACGTCTACACTGCCATTCGTTAAACGTTATCCTCAACCATTCCTCTCTCTCACATAATTCACTGGATACAGCAGAAACCTTAAAAGATATTGGAGCTTGTTTGAGACTATACGTCCACTCCCCCTTCTATCACTCAGACGGATGAAAAGATGACGGCATTACAACGTAACAGAAAAGCATCACAACACTCGAACTCTCATGCAAGGGAACATCCTACTCAAGATTCTGACCATTCCACTTTCAAGGAGACGGATTCGGACACAGGCTGCTGCTTTTGAAAACCTTGTCCCACTGGTATGACTGAATCAGCACGAGCCCCAATTTTCCTACCAGTAACCCCAATCCCACAATCACCCCATAGCCATTCTCCTATTCTAGCTGAACCCGACCGCCAGACACTGATCTCAGAAACCTCTACTAAAAGGAATAAGGAAAATTTGTTACAACCCTCCACAATAATCCTAGACCCAAATAAACTGCAAATGTAACGATAAAGCCTAGATAGTATCCCGGCACTAAAAGACCGGAACAGCACATTCAAACGAACCAGTAAAATCTATTATGTTCTTGACTTTTCCCTCGTTATTCTCTCCCGAGAATCTAACTATTCATAATCCAGACAACCTTCAATTTCTCCTTCCATTCAGCCATAGGACAAAATAGTAAGAAAGTTCTAGGATCGCCCTCCGAAATAAGGCCCCAAGAAGAATCTAAAAAGGGCCACAGTAAAATGTCCTCATCCTTGAAACCACCCACACCAGTTGCTAAACCTTTCCTCTCAGACCCCAAGCCAAAGGGTCCTGTTCCTACTGGCAGTTTGCTGCCTGTAAACCCCAAAGGAATAAACTCAATGGAAAAGAACCCATCTTCACAGCTACCCATATCTACCTTTGTGATACAACGGTTTAATCAACGAGTATTCTCCAATGGGACACTCAAGGGTGTTCTACCCAAGCGGGAAGAACTCACCATGCTAATTAAAAGGTTCGAACCAATAGGGATTTGGTTTAAAGAAAATAGATTTGGAAATCTATCATTTCCTTCTTTCAGACCATTTAAAATCTTTAATTCCTCTACCCCCTTCCCCCCTGTTTGGGTGGCACATTGGAGGGGGGGCTATCATTGCTAATAAATGATTAATACTTTGCCCAGCCAATTCCTCTGCAAGCAGTTACAGCCTGCATCTCTCTTACCCAAACGTTATACCATTTGCTCTATTTTTTTTCTCCCTGAAGTCGAAATATGTTGTTCAAAACTGTTAGAACTTTTAACTCAACTGTCAGCTCTTTTTTTTACTTTAGGTCATTTTAATGCTCAACATACCAACTGTGGTGATAGTTTGTGCAATACTTGGTCGTTTTATTGAATCCCTTTGACATTCAATCGATTTGTGTATTCTAAATGCAAAGAAATATTCCTCGTCTCATATTCAAACTAACTCTCATAGTAGTGTAGACTTTTCCATCTGTTCACCCGACTGCTTCTTTGATTTTGCGGTAATGGCCTTTACCCCATTATGCTGCACACGGCAGTATTTGGTCCCTACCCATTAGATCTACATCGCTAGAATATTAAAAGCGCCAACTGGAATGTATTTTGCTAAGCTTCCTTCACTGATGGGGCGATAGGCGATTTCCAAGATGTAGACCATGCCATTCGCTTCTTTACGAAACTAGTACATACAGTCTCTTTTCCAAATTCTAACCACGACTTATGGAAATCTATCCCATGGTGGAATAAGATTGTGCACTGGCTGTTTACAACTAAAAAATGGATCACAAATGTTTTCGGAGGAATCCTACCAACAAAACGCGCATTGACCAAAGCAGGGTCAGAGCCATTTGGCAGAGGATCTTTCGTTGGCTCATTTTGAGTTGAAAAAGTTATATCAGCTATACCTTAAATTACTCCATCCATCCGCGTTTGGTAACGTGTTAATAAAATACATGGAAAATACACCGGACCTTCATCAACTCATGAAGTAAACGAATCAGTTAGCAATGACCAAGTTGAAGCCTTTACCCTTTTGCAGAAGTTAGTAGAATGAACAAGTATCCAGCTGATTTCCAGGAGCTAAAGTTACTTGAAGAAAGTCATCCCTTAGATTTTTTAACCCTGCATGGAGGCCTTTCCTGAGGCAACCCAGCCCCAGATGTTAGGATCTTCCATGGGCTCGGCGTTAAGAACAGAACTCTAGTCCGCCCCTGTGAAAGCTTCTCCTCAGACGGGGCCGGGTGCCTGAAGACTATTTTTATATAATATTAATTACTTAGTTTAATAATTATATTATAGTAAGAACAGATGACTGATCAAGAATTGTGGGCTCCCATGATAGCCATAACCTGTAGAAGAAATGAATTATTATGAGTCACTATCAGAGAAATAACCTTAATTTGATACATATTTGTTGAAATTATAAATATAAATTTTGAATAAAAAAATAAGTAACATTCATTTCTCGAAAAAGAAGTTTTTTTTCAAATTTCATTTGAAAAAGCCCCCACAAAAACTAATAAAACCCAGGTTTTTTAATTTGCCAACCCTGGTTACTGCCGCAGAGGTGCTGCTACTGTCACCGCTTCGGCCATACTAATCGCTCGTGTCTGTGCAATTTATCTTTGTGCTCTTCGGATGAACAGCCTGATTGTGCGTGGGGGGGGGGGTGGTCGATAACCTCCATGGTAGCGATCACTTTCCGATTCAAATATTTTCTGTGCCGCTGCCGCCCGAGAGCCCGCCCCGGTGGTGCTTGGCGCGGGTGCGGCGGCCTGCATTTCCGGAAATGACTGATTTCTCTGTCACCATTCGACGAGTTTAGGTCAATATATGAGCCAGTTCTGTTCTTATCAGGCAACCGCATCGCCGTGGGCCTAATTACTATTCTTACAACGTCTGGCCCTTTTGCACGCCGACTGCTCCCGCTGGGGTCAGCCGAGTGTGAGAGGGTCCTCAAAAGGAAGCGTTATGCCTACATGCGCTATAAGCGCAGCCCGAAAGATTTCACTGTCTGTGAGTTTCGTCGGGTTAGGTTAAGGTATATTTCGAAGCACGTCCATCTCCCTTCTTGGCGGGTATACGTGTCTTCACTTAACGGGAAACCCCCTCTAGCAGAGGTATGGAAGCGATTCCAAAGGATTCGGGGCAAGTTCTCCAGGAGAATGAGACCGCAATCTCCTTCCTTGCGTCCGTGGTGGAATCCTTCGCGAAAGCTTTCTCCTCATTCTCAAGCAGGAATGCTGCTCCGCGAGCATTCAATGCACGTTGTGATCTCGCGGAAGGCCACCGGTTGGACTTTACCTCTAGAGGCGTAGAACCCTTCAACGACAGGTTTACTATGATTTAGTTGCGTTCCGCTCGCTTCGTGCGGGGATACCACCTCCTGGTCCAGTTGATGTTCCGTACGCCATGCTTAGACAGCTGGGTGAGCGAGACGTCGGATGCTCTGCTATGACTAGAAAATGCCGTCTGCGAGGCCTTCCTTCGTAGACCACTACGCCACGGTGTTTTTCGTTCTAGAAAAGGCCTATGAAACCGCATGGCGATAAAGTATCAGAGACTCCACACGATGAGGGCGAGGGGATGCCACTGAATTTTTGCGATATCGTTAATTCCGCGGACGGGTCGGGGGACCCCTCTCCGGCCCAATGGGGCAGGAAGAGGGTGTCCCGCAGATAAATGTCCTCATTGTCACACGGCCCTGGGCATCACCTCGGTGCTGCCGGAAGACGTTCTCGCTACGCTCTGCGTGGATGACCTTTCGATCTCTTTTGGCGCGGCCCAGATGCCAACTCTGGAGCGTCGACTCCAGCAGGCATTTAATCATGTCTCCTGCTATGCCGAAGCGCACAGGCTTCGGTTTTCTTTGGGCAAGACTACGGTGGTGCACTTCTGTTTGTTATCCACGGCTCCAGTCTCACTCGCACCATTTCCTTGGTCTTGTATTTGACCGACGCCTCACCTGGGAAGCTCATATTCGCAGCCTTAGGGTCTGTTCATAAATATTCTTCGTTGCGAGACGTTCAGCGCTGGGGGTGCTGATAGGGCTACTGCCTTACTTTTTTATCGATTCTTTGTCCGTTCAAAGCTCTACTACTGTTTCGAGTTTTATGCATCCGAAGCTGAGCGTGTATTCCAGAAGGTTGACTATTCACCACATCTGACTTCGCCTAGCGAGAGCCTACTTGTCGATGCTGGGTAGATCTCAATCGCTCTGCACAGTGCATTATTTGCATGTACGCGAGAGCCCGGCGCCAACACCAGTCACAAGCAGCTTTCACCTGATCCGCAGCTGATCTCCACGGTGCCTATGCCGCCGAGAGACGCCATTCATACCCTAACCCTTTGGGTTTAGGGCCAGAAAATTCCGTCGTTAGCTAGGTATAGCGTACGAGAAGTGCAGGCGAGCGGCTTAAAAGCTTCGTTTGAATGAGTCTTTTTTTTGAGACTCAGGATGGCTGAGTGGTTTCGCCGCTGGTTAACAGTGGTCCAGCGACGCGGGAAGCTGTTTGCAACTCGCATACGCTATTATTATTTTTTTTTTTTGCCCCCTTACCTACTCTCCTCTATCTACATAGGTGTAGCTCTAGGGCTCGTGTGCCCCTGGGTCTGCCTATGAAGCATCCCTTGAGGTTACCACATTGACTATTTATTGCCACGCCTCTGCTCCCAAGGCTTGTACACGGCCGAGAGCATTGCGTTCTGCCTTTTTGGAGCACACTTCGTGTACGCTAGAACCGTGCCAGTGTATACGGATAGCTCCAAGTCCCAAAACGGGATCGATTTCCACGCCGTATCCCCTCTGTTTGAAGTTAGCTGAGCTCTGCCATGCGCTGCGTCTCTCTTGACTAACGAGCTGGTTTAAATACACCGCTCGGTACGGGAGATGAGGCGACGTGCCCGGTTTGGAGATCGGATTGTGATCTATAGCGACTTACAATGCGCCCTGAGTGCTCTCGGGCCATTGGAATCTCGGCATCCCCTGGTTCTCGATTTCTGTGACCCCACGGTTTTGGCAAGCCGGGTGGATCTCTAGATTATCTTCTGCTGAGTTCCTGGACATGTAGGAATTGAGGTTAAAGAGGGCGTCAAATAATCTGCGAGGACTGGGCGACCAGACCAGCGTTTCGCTCTTCACATATGTTTACATAGCAGGAATACGTGCATCTCTCCGGGCTGCTTGGCTAGAAGATGGTCGAGGGAAACTTAAATTTGCGTGCTATTGCTCCGTGACGGTTCTCAGTTACCTACCCCATAAATGCCACGATGGCTTCAGGCTGCTCGCTGTCGTCTCCGAATTGGACACACGCGGGACGCACCGTTATTTGATGGAGCGCTCGGCCGCGCCCTACTCTGAAGACTGCGTTAGCCCCCAGATTGTTCGGCACATTCTTGTTCGATGTCCTAGTCTGGGTATCTTCGCTCACGTTACTTGTTCCTGTACCGGGACGAGCGGGGTCGCTACCGCTTGTCCCTTGTTCTCGTGGACTTGATGACTTTTTTCGGGGAAGGGGGGGGACTCCAGCCTCCTCCCCCTTTTTTTGCAGGTTGCATTTTCTTGCGCCAGGGTGAGGTGGGCTTACCCGCGACGCCGGAGCGCACTCCCTTGCTTTGTTTTCTTGTTTTTGTTATTTTTATAGCCTTTGTCCTTTTTAGTCTTGTTATTTATTATTTAGATACGAGGGGCGGTCAATAAGTTTTGCAATTCGGATATAAGGAAACGAGATATGAGGAAAAGTGTTTTAATATTTTTAAATATAACTACCCTCGACTTCAGTGCACTTGCGCCACTTGTCCCTGAGGCTTCGAATTCCCGACTTCTGGACGACGAGCTGGACATCTTAATCGTCCCCAAACCGGCATCCACGCAGTGCAGCCTTCAGCTGTCGGAATAAAAACTTAGTCGCTAGGTGCTAGATCTGGACTGTAGGGGGATGGTTGAGATCCTCGAATCTGCACTGGTGCAGGGCTGCGTTTATGCAACTCTGGCCTTGTCGACTTTGACGACCTTGAAGTCGATCATTGGGCGTGAGGTTTCTAGGGACCCAACGGGCAGAGACCTTGGTCATGGCCAAATTGCCGTGGATGATGATGATAACACTCCCATGTGATATTCCTAGTTTTCGCTCGATTTCTTCGACCTTCACCCGTCGATTTTCGAGGATCATCCTCTCCACACGGGCCACATTGTCCTTGTTGGTCACGTCTGACGGGCGTCCTGGACGGGGGTCATCTTCAAGGGACTCACGACCATGGCACAACTTCCTATTCTAGCAGCAATGGTTGCATAGGAAGGGGCGGTGTCGGTGTACACTGCAACCATGCGTTCATGGATCTTTTTTGCATTCTTGCCTTCCTTGGTCAAAAATTTGATCACTGCGCGGTGCTCAACCTTCGCCATTGTTGAAAAATTTGTGACTGACAATCTGCGATCAGCTACTGCTTCTTAAATAGACGAGGCAGGAGCGTGCGGCTGCAGGTCCTGACTTGTCATAACTTGTCCTAACACCCTACCGATTCGCAAAACTTATTGACCGCCCCTCGTACTGTTATTTGTTTTATTTTTTGTTACTTGTTTCTTAATATAGCCTATTATTAGTCTGTGTCGTGTACGGAGAGTTATCCCAAATACTTCTCTGGTCGACCTCTAATTTCACAGGGTAGATGCCGACCAGCTTCCTCTCACCCAACTATCCCGGACCGAGGCTGAGATTGAAGGGGACAACGTGCCCTCACCGTAGAAATTCTGGTCTGGGGTGGTAGGTTTTTAACGACTAGCTTCATCCCCACCCACACCTTCCTCATATCCTTTTTCATTCTCCCTTCTATCTCTCTCTATAATTACCCCGTGCCCACGGTAGATCCACTATGCTGATGTGCTTCCAGGCCACTATACGTGGCTCCCGACACAAATGATGTCGGAAGCATCGCGCTCGGCACGCCTTCCTCTCTCCAGGAGATTGGTCGTCAACAAGCGACTGGTCCATGATCGAGTGGTATAGACCAGGCTCATCCCCCTCACGAATTTTTCCGCAATCGCGATGATTATGCGTCTGGTACCGGCCGTAAAAACGAAAGGTGCAGTAGATTTGACCGAAGACGTAATTACCCAGCCAACCTGTTTGGAGAAGCTGAACATTTCACACGATTTTATACTTTGAAGTCTACCAACAACGCTGACCTAAGCAAACCCAACTTATTTAAAGTCGATAGGGAGCCCTGCGATGCGATACGGGAACCCGGTCGCATCTCTGAGAATGACGACTGAACGCTCACTGTTGAAGTGAAATATGAGGTCCAAGGCCGTAAATTGCAGCGTCTGACCGAACTGGTTCGGGAACCAATAGAAGTGTCGATTCACCAGCGTTATAACCAGTCCCAGGGGTTATCACCTGCAATCTCTTACGGCGATATTCTGAAGAGGATATTGCCGACGGACTATCAAACCTTGGTGTGATTAAGGTCCACCGAATTAAGAGGCGTACGCCATCTGGTGACCTTGAACCGACTGGAACGTTGGTCTGGACATTCTACACTCCAACTCAACCTGATCGTATTCGGATCCGCGCAGGTGTCTCTGAGCGTGGCGATCCGTACGTGCCCCCTTCCTCACCGTTGGTACAAATGCCAACAATAAGGACAAGTGGCCAAGAAATGCAGACGTGATCAAGCCATCTGTGGTCGCTGCGGTGAACACTGTGGTGAGGATCATGAAACTGCAACGTGTCAACTGCCTCCGAACTGTATTAATTGCAACCAACCTCATAGCACATCAGCAAAGACTTGTCAGAAATACCTCATTGAGAAAGAAATATTGGCTGTTTAGGTCAAAGAACACCTGACCTTTAAAGAAGCCCGACATATAGTATCCTTAATGTACCCAAATACCAGAACTTTTGCGTCAATTATGCAATCCGCAGTCTCGTGAGACCCCTTCCGCTTTGTCGAAGGACCCTGCTCAGCCAGGGAATTCTGCACGCTCACTACCTCCAAAACCTAAAACTGACACCACTGTTCGACGCAAAACCGAACGTTCTACCTCTGCCTCTCCAAAGCGAACATCTAGCAATAAACGCCAATCTCCAACATAACCCACGTTGGGTGCTACTCCTGAAAAACCCAAACGCCAGAAACCACCCGATCGCTCTGTAAACATCATTAGTATTCCTTTACCCAAATATAGTCGCCCACCTGAAAAGAGCAAATTGAAACAGTCCGAGCGCAAAACATGACCATGGAAATTGTGATAGACAGGCACTAATTATCCAAGGCACATTTGCCAGCTTAACCCTAGTGGTGGATATCATTAGGGTTAGTGATGAATATCATTAGGGTTAGTGATGGATATCATTAGGGTTAGTGATGGATATCACTAGGGTTAAGCTGGAAAATGTCCCTCGGATACTTATAAAGTGCATCGCTACAGTCTTTAATGGGAAGAAGGTGAAACCGTGTGTATTTGTCCACCCAATTGCTTTGATGACGGCAAGTTGTACCCTCTTCTCAGCAGTAGGAAGATTTGAGGAGCGAGTGAATATGGCGAAGTCGTCGACGTACAACGAACTCTCCACATACTACGGTATGCAGGATGGGAGGCCATTGGTGGCTAGTACAAACAGAGTACAGCTAAGGGCGCTCTCTTGCGGGACGTCCTCATGCTGCGGAACCGGATCAGAATCTTTGTTGTCAACTTTGATATGCATAATCCTGCCAGAAAGAAACTTTTTGCTGAATTTTGGTAGATGTCTTAATTCTCTATTGTCGGATAAAACTTTCAAAATGAGGTACCTCCACGTTTTATCGTAAGTTTTTTCCAAATCAAAAACACAGCCACCACGTGTTGTTTCTCGGCAAATCCAGTCTTAATGAACGTGTTGAACCTGGCTAACCCATCTGTTGTGCTGCGACATCGTCGGAAACATATTGATCGGTATGGAACACGTATTGTTCTTCTAATTTTGGGTCCACCCAAATTCCTCACGTTCCGGAAACGAAATTCCTGAGAATGATATTTGACTCTAAACTCACGTGGCTACCTCATCTCCAGTCTCTGCGAACCAGGTGCATAAAAAGGCTGGACCTTTTAAAGTGCTTGGTGCGTCTCTCGTGGGGGTGCAGACAGATTGACACTTTTGCGGATTTATCGATCCACGGTGCGGTCCCAACTCGATTATGGATGCCAAATCTATTCGTCAGCGACAGCAACGTCTCTCAAGCTGCTAGATACCATCCACCATTAGGGTATCTTTCTGGCATCTAGGGCGTTTCGCACCTCACCGGTGGTGAGTCTGTATGCGGAGAGCGGGGAATCATCTCTCAGTGATAGATGAGACGAGCTTTGTCTCCAGTTGTACAGCCGTTTACTCGCTATGCCGAATACCCCAGCTTACCGTGCAATTACGAATCGACGCTTTCATCACATTTCTGCTGCTCACCCACGCCTCCATAAACCATTTGGATACAGGAGTCGTCAGCTTCTTGAGAGCTTCCAGGGGCCTGATCTGCTTGTGATGAAGTCGAGTTCTTACTCTGTTGCACCTGGGAAGTTTATGTCTTGGTGTGATGTCTGAGTTTTCTTCTGATACCCCGGTGGATATAAGAAGATCACTTTTTATTGACTATGCAGCGGATGACCACGGTGATACCACCCTATTGTATACTGATGGATCGAAGAGATTCGATGGAGTTGGCTGTGCTGCAGTTCCCCCGAACAGAACTATATCGCGGAAACTACCTGCAGCGGCCTCAGTGTATACCGCGGAATTGCTGGCGATCCTCTTTGCATTGGCCTCTCTAACACGGTATACTACTCGCCTATTTGTTTTATATTACGACTCCCAGAATGTCTTGACCAGTATATGTGACCAGTTTTCTGTTCATCCCATAGTGACACAGATCCACCGCTGGCTGGACCTTTTGCGTGATGGCGGTCGATTTGTTACTTTCTGTTGGGTGCCAAGCCATGCAGGGATTCGGGGTAACGAGTTGGCTGATCATGCGGCTAAGGCGATCGTTGTGGACCCGAACGAGATTATACCTCGTCCTCTACCGAGCAGGGATTATTACCCTTACCTCTATGCATTTCTGCTCAGTCGATGGAATTTGGCCTGGGCCACTATCTGGCCCAATAAACCTAGGACGATTAAGGATAGTGTGACGTAGTGTGTGTTATAGTGTATGGTTATCAATGTGATTTATCTTCGGTTAATAAATCAGCCTATATAGGGTTTCGAAAACCATAACCATAAATTTTGTTTGATCGAAGATGTCTGCCGTTAGCTTTAGGCCTAATACGACAGCAAAGTGAATTTTGGAATAAAGACTTGGGCTTTAAGAAAGACAATTATATAAATATATATATAAAATTCAACGAATGTACAGAGATAAGTAGGTTAAGTAAATATGGTAAATAATATGGTGAAACAATATAGAGTGAATGATAGAGTAAATAATAATATAGTAATATAGAGTATAATAGAGTATCTTTGATATAGTAAATAATATTGAGTTGTAAGTAATATAGCGTAGTAATTTAGAGTATTTTAAAGCATCTATAATGGACTGTGAATTGGGACTGCAAGGAGAAGTAAAAATAATTAGGACTTACTCTCGTTTTGTCGTTTGCAAAGAATGTGAGAGTGGATTTAATTCAGTATGATTTATTTAGAGGTAAATGAATAATTGTAAGAGGAATGGTTACAGACCTTTATACGACGAAAGCGGCGAGTCAAATGGGAAAGTTCACGTGCTTATTTGGTCGAGCTGGGAACGTGTGTTTGTTTGTTTGTGGGCGAAATTTAAGAGGTGTTGTTTGGAAAAGTATACGTTAATTAAATTGACAATAAAATGAATGAATTAATTATTAAGTTTAACATAATGATTTGATTTACAAAAGTTGAAGTAAATTAATTTGAAAGATTAAATAGACAAAGTTAAGTAAAATGATTAAATTAATAGTAAAGGTAAAATAATTATATCATTAAATTAATAAAGTTAAAGTAAAATAATTAAATGATTAAATTGACAAGTTAAAGTAATGCATAATGACTTTTACATAATAATGGATGTATATACATATTTAAGTTTCCCAGGAGGTTTTTATTATAGGAATGACAAGAGGCATTTCTATAGTGTCGTAAGACCAGGTATAGCGTACGAGAAGTAGAGGCGAGCGGCTCAAAAGCTTCGTTTGAATAAGTCTTTTTTGAGACTCAGGATGGCCGAGTGGATTCGCCGCTGGCTAACAGTGGTCCAGCGACGCGGGAAGCTGTTCGCAACTCGCCTACGCTATTATTTTTTTTTCTTTGGCCCTTTTCCTACTCCCTTCTATCTACACCAGCAACACGAGGTCCTGCTCATAAGGCTTCGCATTGGGCACACACACCTAACACACAAGTTCTTGCTCGACGGCAAACCACCACCTTTCTGCGATTGATGTATTGTCCCTCTCACAGCTAAGTGCCCGAAGTATGCCTATGAGCGGGTGGCCCATGTTAGTGCCAGCGGAATCGGTCAGCCTCTGAATATTTGCTCGGTCCTTCGGGACGATGAAGCTGCTGTCTCGGCAGTTCTCTCATTTTTAACCGCAACAGGCATTTCCTCCGCCGACCTTTGACACATGCATGACTCCATCACGAATCATCTATAATTGTGGTCTTCGTACTATACATTCCATTTTAAATGTAGGGCTGTTTGGCCTATGTGCCTCATTTTACGTTGTGCATGGCCTGCTTGCCACATATTTGCGGACTACGTGCCACTTTCACTCACCCTGTAATGTACATCATAGAGTATTCGATGGACATGCTCCAATACGTCCCGGTACGATATAGCCCTTATCAGTTGAAGTGCTAGCTAACTGGTCTGTCGTAATAGACAGGCACTAATTATAATAATAATTATACCCAGCAGGGTATGCAAAGAGGTAGGCGGCCAGTATGGTCTCCTGGAAAAAGATAGCTAAAGTAAAAAACGGGAGACGAGCCTCTGCAGTTGCGCCCAGTTGGCTCAGACTTCGCAGCAATTTCATTGAAGTAATATGTCCTCCAGGCTTAGCTCAGGAAGAGATGCATGGGCCCTTTTCGAAGAGAAGATCTTCACGGGAATGGCCGTACACTTTTCAGAGGCAGAACTACGGGCACGGTTGGTCGGACAATGCGCTGTCGCCTTCGAGGAATTATCGGGGGAGGAATTATTAGGCCGGTGGGTTGCTTCGGGAGGTGGGGTCCCTCCTTTCGAAGATCCACCGTCTTCGAGTCACCTAGAGTTGCAATGTGTGTGGGAGTACGAGCCGAACCACCTTTGGCGCAGTTTTATTTTCGGAGAGCAGCTTTAGGAACCACTGAAGACGGCCTCATGACCAACTTGACGGATGTTTCCTCCTGTGAATCTAATGACTGGGAAAGCACGCGGTCGTTTCACCTTACGGGAAACGGTCACACTGGGGGAAGAGGGTGGGCTGGGGGGAAGAGAGCCCTTGTTGGGTGTGAACTTTTTGTGCCGTCAGGGGTACCAGTTGAGCACCCTGGGTGAGTAGAACCCGCAGAAGGGTTCCGAATAGGCGAGGAAACGACCGTGTTCGTAGCCCTGGAAGGGCAAGGAGCAGAGGATGTCTTTCTTAACATTGAGGCATAATACGTCCCAGGCAGTGCAGGGTTGGCCAGGACCGAGTCCTAAACCTCGCAAAATGCGAGATAATCGTGGGCCTGAACGGCCAGGATTTATTTTTCAAGGAGATAAACGCCACATCGCTTCGAAGAAGTGGGATGCCACTCTTCGCAATACACACACTTGGCCACACACGATTTTGACTGAAAATATGTGCGGTCTTGGAGCAACTTATATACACTTCATGTAACCCCAACTTTGCAGGTCTACAGGGGCCATTCAGGTAGCTAAGCGGTGGCAGTAGTAGCACGAATGACCGCTCGTTGGTAGGCCAGCTATCATGTGATATCTATTGAGTAGTCCACGAGTTCCCTCGCCTAAACTACTACTTTCCCGGAATTCATGGTAGACTGCGGCGTCACATTCACCAGCGTGGCATCGTGTCCATAGAGCACTAATCTTGGCCACCTCGAAGGGATCCGAGAAACGGGTCCCTCCTTCCTTGTGAATCCTCGGGGGCCCCGAGCCTTCTTAGTAGTTTGCGCAAGTGCAGTCTCGGGTTATGTGCTTGTCACCAAGCCGAATGGAAGATCGTACCGTCTAGGCCTGGGTCACCTCTTGGACCATGTCCATCTCAGGGTGGGCCTCCATGTGACGTGACCCCCCCCCCATAGAAATCACGGGTCATAATCGAGGTTCCTTCTGTCTTATTTAATACCGGCGAGAGGGGGTCACGTACAGTGACCCCCTGCAAACTTTATATGCACGCCAGTAGGGGACTATATGGGCGCACGGCCCCTGTCATCCCTTGCACCCCAAAGGGGGTTAGACTTTTCGAGGTCCCACCTGCTGGTCAGTATTGGGGCATCTCCCGCCGAAAGTCAGCGGATCCATTTGTCTCCGGAGCCCCCGTGGATCCAGATAAACCCCTAGTCTTGGATTTCCTTTTTTTCGAGAGGAGAGTGAATATGCTTCTCTCCACTCGGCATGGACCCCAATGACGGCCGGACTGGTCTTGGCATGATTTGTCTCCTAAATGGGGAAGAACTTTGCTGCGAAGGTGGCACCAGTCGGGGTATGAGGTCCCTCCCTTTGAGAGTCTAGGGGCTTATGTCACCTGGAAAAGAGCTTTCATAAGGGCGGACTCAGGTTCGTGTTTGGTACCAAGCCCATGTTCTCCCCAAAGCGGTCAAAAATGGCGGAAATTATATTATTTATTAAATTAATAAATAAATATTTATTTAAATAGAATTTCAGATGTTTGATTCTAATACAAATTAATGATACACATAAAAAAAATGACGCATTGCCTCTCGGATATCAATTTATTTATTTTTTTTGCTTTAAGTTGTGGGTATTTTTTGTTAATGCTTCTCAGATTGTCTGTTCGAACAGCCCTTAGACCCCGAAGAAAAGTTATATTTTCTGTAGGGGTTTCCCCTATAGTGTTGTTGGCATGTTTGGTTGTGTGCAGCTCACTCTTCATGTGTTTAATTGTATTGGTTCTGTGTTGTATCCTAGATAGTCATCCGCCATGGTTGCATCCAGTCTTTTCTGGTAGTTGTGATGTGTATATCGCATCCTGGCCTGGTGAACTCTGTCTTCACGAGGGAGGCTTTAGAAGGAGAGATGCATTAGTGTGTTGTGTGAAAGTGGCTGGAAAGAGCGGTGACTGTGGATATGTTTCTGGAAACGGGCTGAGTGTGGGCGATTGGTGTGTCGAATTTTGTTTCCTTTGTTGATTCTGTATGTTATAAGTGTTGAGAAATTCTTTAGCTCCATACACCCTCCCTCACTGGGATCTTTTCTTCAGGGGTTGTTCCCATAGACCGTCTGGCCTTCTCGTGGCAAGGGGGCTCAGCCCTGGGCCACTTAGGGAACCCATAGTGATGCCAACGAGACTTTTAACATGCTCCTCTCTCTTTCATCATCTGTTACGCTCTTTCACTGCCCTTTATTTCCCCTTCTTCCTTCACTTATCTAGTGGTTCTTATCGATACCCGTCCTCTGCTCGTTTAATGGATTGATTCAGAATTTTTCTTTCATGAAGGTAGAAGAGGCTAGGCATCTCCACCGCCTTCGTCTACCGAATGCCCAAAGAGAAACCCATCGTTGGCCCCTTTTCTCCGTGCGTAAGAGAACACCGGCAGCCTGTTAGGGTTATAAAGATGGTGTGGTGGATCCGTATCCATTCTCCAAGAGGACATACCGGACGTAACTGATTGTATAGTTGCAGTAGTGCCGGGCCCTTGTAGGCCTCCATGGTGGGGAGCCCCGAGGGAGAATGCGAAGTTTTTTTCTTTTTGCAATGGTTAGCCATAAACCAAAAACCACCCATTCTCGTAAGGGTTCTCATGCCAAACGTTCCTTAGCCCCTCTTTCAGCCTTCCTTTGCTCGTTGGACCCCAATTCCAACGAAGTAGACCAAAATCTTAATTATCCTCGCTTTCTTGTCATAAATTCATCATCCGACATCCCACTTGCAAAAGTCGATGTGTTTGACGTCAATGAATCTTTTGAGTCCCGCTGTGGTGAACCCCGCCGGATGTGGTCAAGAGGAAGTGGTGATGTCGTAGTCGAGAGGTGTCATCCCACTCTAAACACAACCTTGTGCGAAATCTATCTTTGATAGCTGAAATTCCAATAACTGTCTCGCCCCATCCCCGTCTGAATTTCGTCAAAGGTGTCGTTCGTTCAAACGAACTAAAGGACTACGACTCCACCCGCCTTCACAGTAAGCTCAGTACCCAACGTGTTACACACGTACACAGGGTAACTAAAACATTAGGCTCCACTAGAGTCCCAACCGCCACACTGATTTTAACATTTGAATGACAAGAACTGCCGCAGTATATTAAAGCTGGGTTACTTCGTGTCTCGGTAAGTCCCTCTTCCAGCAACTCTAGCTGGGAGAGACGCTCAGGGTGAGACACTTGAAGACATCAGACGCTGTTTGAAAGAATCCTCAACATCGACCAGGGAAGGTTCATCCACCCGGCCCCGAGACCCAAAGCCCAGTGGTAAGAGGAAGGATTCCTCACCTGGGTCATCGACCATCAATAAGCGGGCAACCTCTGGAGCTGACTCGGCCGAACCCCGAGAATCTTCAATGGACTCCTCCCCTATGGTTGAACATTCTATGCCCTTAAGTCCGTCCCGCCCTTCACAGGATTTAGGCCTCATCCTGATCCAAACGATGGCAGATATACACCCAGCTCCACACACATCTTTGCCTGACTTTCTTTGTGTCTTAAATACTGACGATTTTACCTCTTAATATGGCCAGACGGACTCTCTTAGCTGTGTTGACCTGTCTGTTTGTTCCCCTGATTGCTTCACAGAATTTCGATGGTCAATTCTTGACGATCTCCATGGGATTGACCACTTCCCTATTGTCTTGTGGGCCCTTCAAGTTAGCCCTCATACAACCATGCCCCTTAAGTCGTACTTAGGTCATGCAGATTGGGAAGGTTTTCAAGAGGCGTCCTTCACAAATGCATCCTTGATGATCTTCAATGGAGTGGACGCGGCAGTAGAATACTTTAAATCTCGACTATCTACAATGCAGCAACACAGACCATCCCGCTGAGGCGACCTGCCACGGGCCGCTCAACCGTGCCCTGGTGGACCTCGACGTGTACAACAGCTATCAAAAATTACAAGTTAGTCCATACCAGATTCAGAAAGAACCCAACTTTGTGCAACAAGGTCGACCAAAACCGAGCTCGTGCGCTTCGCCAAAGAACCCTTCGTCAGGCTCGCCGAAATTCATGGCGCTGTTACGTTTCATCAATTTCCTCTATGACACCTACTGCTAAGATCTGGAAGAGGATTAATAAGATCAGGGGCCATTATGCTAATCATCATACCCCCACACTCAACTTAGACGGTTCCTTGTAGAATGACGGCCTGGCGGTCAGCAATGCTTTTGCTGACCCTTTCCGCGTTGTCAGCAGTTACGATAAGGCTTTTCAATCCTACAATTCAAAGGAAGAATCTCATTCTATTAACTTCACAACAAAATCTAACCTTCCATATAACGCTCTATTCATCATCCATGAGCTGCAATGCACTTTTTCCCTTTGCAGATCTACTTCCCCTGGTCTTGATGAGATCCATTTCGATATGATTCGCCACATACATCCACATTCTACTCTCTTCTTACTTGATTTGTACAACCTTATATGGGTGAAGGGTTTTTACCCGTCATCATGGCGCATCGGGATCATTCTTTCCTTTGTCAAACCGGGCAGGGAGGGGTTGGATGCAGATCACTATCGCCCTATAGCTCTCACCAGCTGTTTGAGTAAGTTACTGGAAAAAATGATATTGGAGGACTTAAACTGGTTCCTAGAAACCAATCACCTTCTTTCTTCATTTCAATGTGGCTTCCGCAAAGGTCACCTTGACCTTTCGAAGGATCGGTCCGAAAAGCTTTCTCAGTAATGCATCGAGTCCTGGCTATATTTTTTGATATTGAGAAAGCCTACGACACAACATGGAGATACGGCATCTTGAAGCAGCTATTCGTCTCGGGGATGAGAGGCCTTTTACCTTCATTTATTCAAAGTTTTTTAGCATCTCGATCCTTCAAGGTACGTGTTGGAGAACATACTCTGACCTGCAACCCCAAGAGGAGGGAGTTCCTCAGGGCAGTGTTTTAAGTGTCTTATGTTTTATAATTGCCATCAATGATATTATTTCGTCTCTCCCAGAGGATGTATTGGCAACTCTGTTTGTCGATGATTTAGCACTATACTGTTCCTCACCTGGCCTTCCATCATCAGCGCGTCGGCTACAACTGGCGGTCGATGCTGTATCCAAAAGAGCGCAACTTAAGGGATTCTGCTTTTCCACACAAAAAAACAAAGCAATGTATTTCCACCGAGGCAGAGGGGTTCTTGTTCCGCCATCTATCTCCCTACAAGGCGAAGATAGAGAGTTTGTCTCCGAGTTTCGATTCCTTGGCGTAACTTTCGATCCCAAGTTATCCTGGTTACCACACCTACGCCGTCTTCAATCGGGCTGTCTGCGGATTCTAGACATTTTGAAAGTCCTCTCACACACTTCGTGGGGCAGTGACCGACAAACATTGTGGACATTATACACAACCCTCGTCCAATTCAAATTGGATTATGGCTGTCAAATTTACTCATAGGCTTCCCCTTCAGGCCTTAAAATGCTGAACCCCATTCGAAACCTCGGAGTTCGCCTTTCTAGTGGAGCCTTCCGTACTTCTCCTGTCAACAGCCTTTACTGCGAGAGTGGGCTACTACTCCATTTGCCCTACCATAGACTTCAAATCGGCATGCGATACCTCTGCGGAGTACAGCAAGCCCCTGTATCAGATGTCTACAGATGCCTGTATGCTGCCGAATCAACGGCGGCATATGATAAGTTGCCATCTTTACTCCGCCCTTTGAACCTTCGCATAGGAGAGCATATCTCTAACCTGGGTGCTCCAAGGGTCCCTACCCTCCCATCCTTACTGACCCCTAGTTGGCGTGCTCCTCTCCCCACAGTATGTACCAACATGTGGAGCCTGGAGAAGTCCTCCATGGACCCTCGCATCATTAAGAGCCTGTTCTTAGAGCATTCAAGCTCACAAACAATGCTGCCCACTATACACGGATAGCTCTAAGTCGGACGGTGGCGTGGGTGCCGCAGCCATCTACCCAAGAGGAGAATTCCTAACTATCTTTGCCGCCAGCAGCATCAATTTTTACCGCTGAACTTTCAGCAATCTTTTTAGCCTTTAGACTCATCCAAATTTTACCTTTTAGTGATTTTGTCATTTTTTCCGACTCAAGGAGTGTCTTACAGTCAATTAGATCTTTTAATGCGTCCATCCCCTAGTCACAGAAATTTGCAACTGGCTGATCCAAGATGCATCCCGATATATAATTATTTTTTTGCTGGGTCTCTGGGCATGTGGGGATCCTGGGCAACGAGAAGGCTGATCGGCTGGCCCGCTCAGCACATTATGTGTCCCCTGAGAACTCGGCTCTGCCTTTAGGGACTACTTTCCTTCAATAAGAGTATATTTTTCAACTGTGGCAGAATAAATGGGATGACTGTTCAACATCCAAACTATAAAAAATTAAAAATTCTATTCGCTGTTGGCCTTCGAGTCGTCATAGAGTGCGGTCGTTGGAGGTGGCCCTTTGCCGAGTTCGCATGGCCACGCGAGACTTACTCACGGCCATCTTGTTTCGGGTGATGCTCATATCAGCACTTGCTGTCGTTTTTGCGGTGGGGACCAATCGGTTGCCCACTTTTTATTGGATTGTAGCCATTTTACCATTCTCTGGTTTTCCTGTTTCCCGACCCTTCTAACTATTCCTCAACACACCCGTCTTCGATTCATATTGGCGGAGGAATCTTTTAACCCGTCGTTTTTTAAATTTTTGTCACAAAGTTGTCTCCTCCACCTTTTATATATGATTTGTCTCGTTTCACCCTAGCTGCCATATAGAATCCACTTGGATTGGGCAGCAACCCACTAGTAACTTACCTTAAACCTTTAGCTCCATTTGATTGTTACGTGATCCAATTAATTGAATAATGTTGGAGTTTTCGTTCGTCTAATGAACACAGAGTTGGATTTCTGACCTCTGTAGATAGAGGGGAGTAGGAAAAGGGGTAAAGAAAAAATAATAGTGTAGGCGAGTTGCGAACAGCTTCCAGCGTCGCTGGTCCACCGTTAGCCAGCGGCGAATCAACTCGACCATCCTGAGTCTCAAAAAAAAAAACCTCATTCAAACGAAGCTTTTAAGTCGCTCGCCTGCACTTCTCGTACGCTATACAACCCCCTTCCTAGAAGCGGAGCTTATTTTGAAGAAATGAAGATAGCCCGTTTGGAAATGTTATCCAAGGGCTAACGCTTTCCCTCCCGGGTCTGGGCACCATTTTAGAGAGAGGAGTTGGAAAAGTAGCAAAGAAAAAATAATAGCGTAGGCGAGTTGCGAACAGCTTCCCGCATCGCTGGACCACTGTTTCTAGCGGCGAATCCACTCGGCCATCCTGAGTCTCAAAAAAAAAACCTCATTTAAACGAAGCTTTTAAGCCGCTCGCCTCCACTTCTCGTACGCTATACCTCTTTGTGTCTGGCTCAATCCCAGAGAGCGCGGACATAAAACATCAGCGTAAGTGAGGGACTGGCCGGACTGACCTTATCTCTCATTGAGGGTGGGTAGCTCCTAGAGACATTACAACGACCCAGCAGCTGTCTAGGCACATTTAACACTCAACACACTCCAATAGCACGCACACCACTATCCACTCGATCACACAGGGTTATATGCTCCTGGTTGGAGTAAACACACTACTCTGCACCTACTACAGCCTAAGAGGACCTGCTCCTGGTGCCCCTGGGCCTGTCGGCAATTGTCATATTAATCTTTATGCGAATTTCATTTAGGTCGATGAATGAAGTTCACAATTAGAAAGTGACAGATGTCGTAACTTTCCCGCCACACAAAATATTGCGGTCGCTATCTTCTTCTGTACTAGTGGCATTCCCGACACACCTCAGATACTTAAAACATCGCACGCGTTCAAGGGCAACGCCAAGGACTATCTACTACCTCTGCCACGGGTTAAGGGCTGCAATCGAAATATCCAGTAGTATGAGGAGTGTTTATTGCAATAGTACAAGTAATTAATTATCACAGAGAGAGGCATTTATTATGGTGAGACTGAACGAATTCAGGGCCAGTTTGTGCGCGGCGAGACACGAGCCCCGTCGTCGGACGGAAAGAGAAGCGAAGCGGTCCCCCGACAGACGCCGCTCTTCTATTTACCTAGGAGACGAAAACCGACGAGGGCATCGCTGCAAGTCAGTAAAGGTTAGATGGGTAGAGAAAATGGAGGACGCGAAAAATGAAGATATATAGACACAATTCATAGTAAGGGTGTGAGGCCTTGGAGAGCATGCAAGCGTTCAGATATCAGTTGCCGAGACAGCGGCCAGGGCACGATCAACTGACCAGTATCCTTCAAGGCGACGCCCAACTTTCTAATTATATCGCAAACGGCAACTTGAGAACAACCAGGAGCAATATAAAGTTGGACTGGGTACCAAGGACGACCGCCTCAGAGTTATCGATTTTGAGATCTCCACCCCGACGACTGACAGGAGTCCAAGAATTTGTTGTATTCCTAGAGGTTCTGAGCGTGCCCTCCTTGCCCTGCAACTTTGAATTGTTTTATCACTCTTACTTCTTTCGTTTGTCCTTTCCTTCATCCTTCTTCCGCCCCTACTAGACCCGATTATGGGTGAAAGAGAGAACTAAGCGACCCACGTACGGATAAAAGGCGAAAGTCTCCAGACCAAAAGCAGTTTTCCTTAACAACAACCCCGTTGGCATGGTAGCTATCCTCCTCGAGCTGAGAGCAACACATCCAATATGGTGTCGAGACCCTCCCTCCGTTCCCATAGCAACCGGTGACCATGGTGTTGGACGGCTACTTCTCGACGATTCTCGACCTCAAATACTCTAGGACGACCTTGGTGCCCTTGGCCAAGATGTCGTGGCGCGGGACGCGGAACGAGTTGCCCTCGAGGCGAAGGGTCCTGAAACGAAAAAGTTATTACAACAATGAAAACCAAGGGGCCAACAACATGGAAGCAAAGTGTGTCGAAACGTATTTTTTTCAAGAGTAGAACACGGGGTGCAAAGTTGTGATCTAGTCCAAATGGTGGGAGAGTGGAAGCAGAGGAACCAGAAAGAATGGAGTTGCAGGATGCAATTAAAGCGTGGGAGGCGGGACAGACGCTTCTACACTCAAAGAGAGAGAGAGAGAGAGAGAGAGCGGAGAAGGCGAGAGGAGACAGAGAGACCAAGGGCATGGGCGTTGAGGCTAAATAAACTCTTCAAGGCGACGCCCAACTTTCTAATTATGTCGCAAAGGGCAACTTGAGAACAACCAGGAGCAGTATAAGGTTGCACTGGGTACCAAGGACGACCGCCTCAGAGGTATAGATTTTGAGTTTGGGAAACTTGTCCGAGGATCATTTTGTGATGATCTCATGAACGGAGAGGAGGAGGAGGAGGAGGAGGCTTCTAAGATAGTGGGGCGAACGACAAGGTAGATTGGAGGGTCATTAACATACCGAGGCGTGGCATAAGAACGCCAAGAGGAAAATGGGTACAAAAAAGGACCGAGACGTGTGGAACCCCAAAGTGCACTTTGGCCAATCAAGTTCAATTAGGATTTCAAAATCTACCACTTTCCTACAAAATGGGGTCGGCACGTTTCAACTACTCTAAAAGTACCTACCATTCATTATGCCAATATCAATAAGTTGATTTTTTAAAAAATTTTAGGAGCCTATCTGGCGACTACCCACTTGGGCACAAGTCGCCGCACTCACGACAGCCTATAGCAGTAGGCTAAAAGATGAATATGAAAAACAACAATAAAAAAGGGAAAATGGCAACGAGGAAGAAGCAAGTTCCGGTGTCGGGGGTTAGGTCCGCCTCCGCACCCCCGGCGCAGGAATGTGCGACTTATACAAAGAAATGAACCAAAAAACCCAACAAAACCTAGTGAAATACAGGGTAGAAGGCTGGCCTCCCCCCAAAAGTCTATAAGTACACCAGTCAATGTGCATCAACAAGTTGAGGGGGGAGGGGGGGGGGAGAGTGAGAGGGGCGCAGACATTCATGGCCACGATTTTTTTTTTATACCAACTAGGGCATAAGTCGCCGTAATCACGCTACTGCCTAATACTAGGCTAGATGAACAAAAAAAAAAACAAACCCATGCAAATACCAGATAAAAAACACAAAATCCAAAACAAAAGAAATAAGCAAACAGGCTCCAGCGTCGGAAGGAGGCCCGACGCAGAAACATGGTACCTAAACAGAGACTAAAATAAAATGCAAGTGGCCAACCTAGTATCCTCCAAAAAGTCGTATCCACAAGTCTGTGCGCACGAACCAATCCCGAGCACAAGCGGTAGTGACCCCGCTCCCGGTACCGGGACGGGCAACGTGCGCGGAGATCGCCCAGACCAGGACACTCATCATGAATGTGCCACACAGTCGGGGGGAGAACAAAGTCATCACAATAAGGCGCAGGTGAGCGCTCCATCAAATGAGGGGGCATCCCGCTAGTGTGCCTAAGTCGAAGACAACAGAAAGGAACCTGAAGCCGCCGCGGCATTGGGGGGTAGTTCCATGAGAACAGTCGCGGCGCATAGGCACGCGACTTAAAGTTCTCCTCGACTGTCTCCCATCTTTTCCAAGTAGCCCGGAAGGGTGCGTTGAACCCTACCATGCAGTTTGTTTGAGTAAGAGCCAAGCGCTGGTCTGGTCGACCCGTCCTCGCGGACTCTTTGGCGCCCTCCTTCCCCGCAATTCCCACATTTTCCGGGAACTCAGAAGAGGATAATCTCGACATCCACCCGGCTCGAGGGAACCGTGGCGTCACGGATACCTCGAACCAGGGTGTGCTGGAATTCCAATGCCCCGAGAGCAGTCAAGGTGCTGTGTGAGTTGCTATAGATCACAATCAGGTCTCTGAGCTGGGTACGATGCGTTATCTCCAGTACCGAGCAGTGTAATACAAACAGCTCAGCCGTAGACAGACGCAGCGCCTGGTAGAAGCTTGGGGAGCAGAGGCGTGGCGACAAATAGTCAAAGGTGGTACCGTCCAAGGTGGCGTTCTGGGTAGAACCAGAGGTGCCACTGGCCCGAGAGCTACACCGAGGTCTCAAAGGGATTTCTTAGCCCTAGACCCAAAGGGCTTTGGCATGACTGACGTCTCTTGGCGGCATAGGCAACGTCGAAATCGGCTGCGGGTGCAGTGAAAGCCGTTGGCGACTGTGGGAGGCACCATGCTCAGGTGTACAATCGAATAGTGCAAGTGCACGGTACAAAGCGAGTGGCATCATCTTGAGGATCAACAGGTAGGCTCTCCATGGGGGACGGGAGGAAGGCATCACTCGTTGTAGTGGATCGCGTCCAACTTGCGCAACACACGATGGGCTGGGATGCAGAAAAATCGCATCCGTTGTCAAGCTTCCAACGACAAACGATGGATCGAAATGTAAGATAGTTCCCCATCAGCACCATCACGGAACGAATACATGTTGGAGGCGACGCTACAGAGTTGGTATTTGGGCCGCGCTCAAAGAGATCAAAAGGTTGTCAAGGTAGAGCATAGCGAGAACATGTTTCGGCAGCACCGAGGTAATGCCCTTGATGCTTAGTGCAAAGAGTGCGACATTGAGGACACTTCCGTGGTGGACGTCCTCTTCCAGCTTAATTGGGCCAGAGAGTGGTCCCCCACCCGCACGCGGATTCAACGATCTCGTATTTATTATTTTTTTTAAAGAGCTCATCTGGCGACTGCTTACTTGGGCATTAGTCGTCGTATTAAAAAACTTGCCTAGTACAAGGCTACTTTATAATCAAATTCAAAACCCCCCAAACCCCCCAAAAAAAGGGAAAAGTGAAGGAGCAGGAAGCAAGTTCCTGTTTCGGGGGGAGGTACCTCCGGCGCAGGAACGTGAAACCTATAAGGACAACCCCCCCCAAAAAAACTGGTTAAATAATAGGGAGAAGGACGGCCTCCCCCCAAAAGTCAGCAAGTCCACCAGTCAAGGTGCACGCACTCGTCCCGAGTACTGGGGACAGGCGATAGCGACCCGCCCATCCCCCGGTACCGGGACAGGTAACGTGCGCAGAAGATAATCTCGACATCCGCCCGGCTCGCCAAAACCGTAGCGTCACGGATATCACGAACCAGGGGATGCGAAGATTCCAATGCCCCGAGAGCCCTCAGGGCGCTTTGTAAGTCGCCATAGATCACAATCCGGACTCCGAAAAGAGCACGCCGAGTAATCTCCCGTACCGAGTGGTGTATTGCCACCAGCTCGGCTGTGAAGACAGACGCAGCGCGTGGCAGAGTCCCGCTGACTTAAAACAGAGGGGATACGGCGTTGAAGCCATGGCCTCTCTTCGGACTTAGCGCCATCCATATACACTGGCACGGTTCCAGCGTGACACGAGGTGTGCTCCAAAAAGGTCGAACGCAATACTCACGGGGCTGTACAAGCTTTGGGAGCAGAGGCGTGGCGACCAATAGCCAAATGTGGTACCCTCCAGGGCAGAACCAGAGGCACCACCGGCCCGAGAGCTATACTTAGCTCTCGAAGGAGTTTCCTGGCCCTAAACCCAAAGGGCTTAGGGTATGACTGGCGTCTCTCGGCGGCATAGTCACCGTCGAAATCAGCTGCGGGATGCTGTGAGAGATGTTGACGACTGAGGGAGGCGCCGGGCTCGCACTGCACGCGGCGCAGAGCGAGTGGCATCTCCCCAGCATCGACCAACAGGCTCTCAATGGGGGAAGTGCGGAAGGCACCGGTCGCAAGGCGAAGGCCGGTGTGGTGGATCGAATCCACCTTCCGCAATAAACGCTCGGCTGCGGATGCATAAAACTCACATCCGTAGTCGAGCTTCGAACGAACAAAGGATCGATAAAAAAAGTAAGGCAATTGCCCTATCAGCGCCCCAAGAGCTGAACGTCACGGAGCGGAGAATATCCATGGAGCGGGTACAAGAGACGCTAAGGCTGCGAATATGAGCTTTCCAGGTGAGGCGTCGGTCAAATACAAGAACAAGGAAACGGTGCGATTCAACCACTTCAAGGCGCTCCCATTAAGAAACAAATCTGGATCAGGGCGGGGCTGTGGATGGCGGTAGAAATGCACCACCTTAGTCTTGGCCAAAGAAAACCTAAACCTGTGCGCTTCGGCATTGCCAGAGACGCGGTTCAATGCCTGTTGGAGTCGACGCTCCGGAGTTGGCATCTGGGCTGCGTCAAGAGATCGAAAGGTGGCCACATAGAGCGTAGCGAGAACATGTTCCGCCAGCACCGATGTGATGCCATTGATGCTCAGGGCAAAGAGTATGACACTGAGAACACTTCCCTGCGGAACACCCTCCTCCTGCTCCATTGGGCCGGTTAGGCTCCCCCCACCCGTACGCGGAATCGACGATCTCGCAAAAATTTAGATATAAACATTGGGAGGCGTCCCCTCGCCCCCATCGTGTGGAGAGTCTCCATGATGCCGTATCGCCATGCGGTATCATAGGCCTTCTCCAGATCGAAAAAGACCGTGGCGTAGTGCTGTCTACGAAGGAAAGCCTCGCAGACGGCATTTTCCAGTCGGAGCAGAGCATCCGACGTGGAGTAGAACTTGCGGAAGCCGCACTGTGCGGAAGACAGATGGCCTCCGCTGTCCAGGAAAAAAGGGTAATCTAACATTTACCAATTTCTCCATCAACTTGCACACGCAACAGGTTAGAGAGATTGGAAAGAAACAGACCGGAGTTGAGTGATCTCTCCATAGTTTGGGAAAGGCAAGCACAGTAGCGATTCGCCAGGAATCTGGGAGGAGACCCTCCACATTTAGGACACCTATCTTAAGCTCTTCGATCAGATCGGCAAGGAATTGTCCCCTGGGATTTATGGAGTAATCTTCCCAGAGAGGATGCCTGCCATTCAGATTTCCAAGAAAGAGAAAGGGCCTCGGCAAACGTGCCACGACGTGGCGGAAGTCCCCCGCATCGAAGTCAGCTGACGGTGGAATGTACGCAGAAATAACAGTATACCTCCTATCCAGGTGCAGCTGCACAGCCACTGCCTGGAAGGGAGTATCTAAAGAGAAAGGAAGAACGGAGACATCATGCCGGGTGTAAACCGCGCATCCCCCAGCCCGGCCAACCCGCGGTGGTGGTGTCGCGAGACCCTTATACCCCGGGAGGGCGGGCAAGGGGCACGCGCCTAGCATGGTCTCCAACAAAAATATAACTAACGGCGAACGAGACGAGACGAGCCTCCACAGCTCCTGCCAGTTTGCCCGGAGTCCACGGCAATTCCATTGAAGGAATATGCTTTCCAGGCTTAGCTCGGAGGAAACGCGGATGTTGAGGAGCCCCGAGTCTTTTTCCTGTTCTTTTTCTTTTTAGGAGAGGAGGGCGGGGAATGAACCCACTTCTCACCTCCGCCGGCAGGAGCCTCCAGGCCTGATGGACCGGCCTCAGCTAGCTCCTTCTCCGAAATGGATAAGGTCCTGGCATTCGTAAGGGCACCGGTCTGAGGAGATCCCTTCCCTCCTTGTACTGCCTCGGAAACCCTAGCCGTTTGAGGAGGACCTTGCATAGGGGCGGCTTCGGGTTCGCTGCTTGGCGCCGAGCCCGGATTCCCTCCCATGGAAGTCCCTATCGTCTGAGGCTGGGTTGCCTCAAGGACCATGTCTATCTCAAGGGACCCTCCCGTTGGCTATTCCCCCCACCCACAAGACATCACAGGTTCCGTTGACAGCGCTGTCTCTAGTCACGTCTGGGGAGGCACATACCTTGACCCCAGCAAGGTTTAATATTCTTGCCAGCAGATCTTTTGAGGGAACAGACCGAAGGGGCCTGACCTCCCTCTGCCCCCTAAGGGGGGTGCCCTACCTAGCCGCTTTAATGGGGAGCGGTCGGCTATGGGCTGCCTGCTGGCTTTCTTGGCAGTCCCCTTGGAAAGAAAAGGGGGGACTGCGGCTGGGAACAGGGAGGTGCCCGAAAGCACCTCCAGAGAAGGGAGTGAGGGGGTCCCCTAGGAGATTTTTTTTTTTAGGAGCTCATCTGGCGACTGCCTACTTGGGCATTAGTCGCCGTATTAAAACTGGCCTAGTTCTAGGCTACTTTAAAATAAAATTAAAGAGAAAAAAAACAACACCCCAAAAAGGGGGAAAGGAAGCAAGCTGGTGCGTAGGGGAGAGGTCTCCCCAGCGCAGGAGCGTGAAACCAAAGGAAAAAAACCAACAAAAAATAACAAAACAAAACAAACCTTGCTTAAATAATAGGGAGAAGGCCGGCCTCCCACAATAAGTCAAAAAGTCCACGAATCTGTCCCGAGTACAAGGGACAGGCGGTAGCGACCCCGCCCATCCCGGTACCAGGACAGGTAACGTGCGCGAAGATCACCCAGACTGGGGGACGACGCAGTCGTTGCAATAGGGCGCAGGCGAGCGCGCCATCAGATAGCGATGCGTCACACGAGTATGTCCGATTCGGAGACGACAGAAAGGAGTTGAAGCCCACACGGCATTGGGGGATAGGTCCATGGAAACAGTCGCGGGGCAATGGCACCTAACTTTAAGTTCCCTTCGACCGTCTTCCATCTTCTTTGCCAAGCAGCCGAAGAGCTGCCCGTATTCCTGCCATGTAGTCGGTGCGAGGAAGAACGAAACGCTGGTCCGGTCGCAGAGTCCTCGCGGACTCTTTGGCGCCCTCATTCCCCGAAATTCCTACATGTCCAGGAACCCAGCAGAAGATAATCTCGACATCTGCCCGGCTCCCCAAAACCGTGGCGTCACGGATATCGCGAACCAGGAGATGCGGAGATTCCAATGCCCCGAAAGCACTCAGGGCGCTTTGTGAGTCGCTATAGATCACAATCCGGTCTCAGAACCGGGCACGTCGCGTAATCTCCCGTACCGAGTGGTGTATTGCCACCAGCTCGGCCGTAAAGACAGACGCAGCGCTTGATAGAGCCTCGCAGATTTCAAACAGAGGTAAAACGGCGTGGAAGCCGACCCCCTCTTGGGACTTGGAGCCATCGGTATACACTGGCACGGTTCCAGCGTGACACGATGTGTGCTCCAAAAAGGTCGAACGCAATACTCCCTGCAGTACAAGCTTTGGGAACAGAGGCGTGGAGACGAATAGCCAAATGTGGTAACCTCCAGGGTGGCATCCTGGGCAAAACCAGGGGCACCACCGGCCCGAGAGCTATATCTACCTCTCGAAGAAGTTTCTTGGCCCTAAACCCAAAAGGCTTAGGGTATGACTTGCGTCTCTCGGCGGCATAGGCACCATCGAGATCAGCTGCGGATGCAGTGAGAGCTGTTGGCGACTGAGGGAGACGCCGGGCTCGCGTGTACAGGCGAGTGATGCACTGCACGCGGCGCAGAGCGAGTGGCATCTCCCCAGCATCGACCAACAGGCTCTCAATGGGGGAAGTGCGGGAGGCACCGGTCGCAAGGCGAAGGCCGGTGTGGTGGATCGAATCCACCTTCCGCAATAAACGCTCGGCTGCGGATGCATAAAACTCGCATCCGTAGTCGAGATTCGAACGAACAAAGGATCGATAAAAAAGTAGGGCATTAGCCCTATCAGCGCCCCAAGCGCTGAACGTCACGGAACGGAGAATGTCCATGGCGCGGGTACAAGAGACCCTAAGGCTGCGAATATGAGCCTCCCAGGTGAGGCGTCGGTCGAATAAAAGACCAAGGAAACGGCGCGAGTCAACCACATCCAGGCGTACCCCATTAAGAAACAAATCTGGGTCGGGGTGAAGCCATGGATGGCGGCAGAAGTACACCACCTTAGTCTTGGCCAAAGAAAACCGAAACCTGTGCGCTTCGGCATAGCGAGAGACGCGGTTCAATGCCTGTTGGAGTCGACGCTCCAGAGTTGGCATCTGGGCCGCGCCAAAAGAGATCGAAAGGTCGTCCACGTAGAGCGTAGCGAGAACATCTTCCAGCAGCACCGAGGTGATGCCGTTGATGCTCAGGGCAAAGAGTGTGACACTGCAGAAACTTCCCTGCGGGACACCCTCTTCCTGCTCCTTTGGGCCGGAGAGGGCTCCCCCCACCCGTACGCGGAATCGACGATCTCGTAAAAATTCAGATATAAACATTGGGAGGCGTCCCCTCGCCCTCATCGTGTGGAGAGTCTCCATGATGCCGTATCGCCATGCGGTATCATATGCCTTCTCCAGATCGAAAAAGACCGTGGCGTAGTGCTGTCTACGAAGGAAAGCCTCGCAGACGGCATTTTCCAGTCGGAGCAGAGCATCCGACGTGGAGTGGAACTTGCGGAAGCCAGATGGCCTCCGCTGTCCAGGAAAAGGGCTAATCTAACATTTACCAATTTCTCCATCAACTTGCACACGCAAGAGGTTAGAGAGATTGGGCGGAAACCAGTCGGAGTAGAGTGATCTCTCCCCGGTTTGCGAAAGGCGAGCACAGTAGCAATTCGCCAGGAGTCTGGGAGAAGACCTTCCACCCAGATCCTGTTGAACAAATCTAACAGGAAGGCCATGCCTCGCTCACCCAGGTGTCGAAGCATGGCGTACGGGACATCGTCCGGACCATGGGCGGTGTATGCGCACGAAGCGAGAGCGGAACGCAACTCACTCACAGTAAACTTGTCGTTGAAGGGTTCTCCGCCTCTGGAGGTAAAATCCAGCCGGCGGCCTTCCGCGACATGACGACGTGCATTGAATGCTGGCGGAGCAGCATCACGGCTAGAGAATGCGAAAAAAGCGGTCGCTAAGGATTCAGCCATGGACGCGGGGTCCGAGAGTGCGGTCCCATTCGCCTGGAGAATGGGAGGGGGGTCCTGCGAGAACTTGCCCCGAATCCTTTTGACTCGCTTCCACACCTCAGCTAAGGGGTCTTCCCGTTAAGTGAAGACACGTATGCCCGCCAAGAAGAGCGGCGGGCGTACTTCGAAATATACCGGAACCTAGCCCTATTTTTTTTTTTTTTTTTTAATTAAGGGGCTATCTGGCGACTGCCGACTTAGGCATTAGTCGCCGTAAACAAACAGCCTAGTTCTAGGCTACTTTAAAAATTAAACAGGAAACAATAAAAAGAAATAACAATAACAATAAAGAAGCAATAACAAAAACAATAAGAAAAACAACAACAATTAAACCGGGTTAAATGAAAGGGAGAAGGCCAGCCTCCCCCCAAAAGTCAATAAGTCCACTAGTCATGGTGCACGCACTCGTCCCGAGTACAAGGGACAGGCGGTAGCGACCCCGCCCATCCCGGTACCGGGACAGGTATCGTGCGCGAAGATCACCCAGACTGGGACATTCGACAAAAATGTGCCGAACAGTCTGGGGGACTACGCAGTCGTTGCAATAGGGCGCAGGCGAGCGCTCCATCAAATAGCGATGCGTCACACGAGTGTGTCCGATTCGAAGACGACAGAAAGCAACCTGAAGCCGCCGCGGCATTGGGGGATAGGTCCATGGGAACAGTCGCGGCGCAATGGCACGCAACTTTAAGTTCCCCTCGACCGTCTCCCATCTTCTTTGCCAAGCAGTCCGAAGAGCTGCCCGTATTCCTGCCATGTAGTCAGTGTGAGGAAGAGCGAAACGCTGGTCCGGTCGCAGAGTCCTCGCGGACTCTTTGGCGCCCTCATCGGCGCGCTCATTCCCCGCAATTCCTACATGTCCAGGAACCCAGCAGAAGATAATCTCGACATCTGCCCGGCTCGCCAAAACCGTGGCGTCACGGATTTCGCGAACCAGGGGATGCGGAGATTCCAATGCCCCGAGAGCACTCAGGGCGCTTTGTGAGTCGCTATAGATCACAATCCGGTCTCCGAACCGGGCACGTCGCGTAATCTCCCGTACCGAGTGGTGTATTGCCAACAGCTCGGCCGTGAAGACAGAGAACCTAGCCCTAGCCCGACGAAATTCAGCGACAGTGAAATCGTTCGGGCGGCGCTTATAGCGCATGTAGGCATAACGCTTCTGTTTGAGGGCCGTCTCACACTCGGCCGACCACCATGGGAGTGGTCGGCGTGCAAAAAGGCCAGACGTCCTAGGAATAGTAGTCAGGCCCACGGCAATGAGGTTGCCGGAGAACAACTCAACGGCCTCATCTACCGACCTAAGCTCCTCGACTGAGATAGAGAATTCAGTCATTTCCTGAAATGCAGGCAACCGCGCCCGCGCCAAGCACCACCGAGGTGGTCTTTCAGGCGGCAGTTGCCCTGAAAATGATATTTGAATGTGAAAGTGATCACTACCATGGAGGTCATCGACCACCCCCCAATCAAAATCAGGCTGTGCATCCGAAGAGCACAAAGATAGGTCAAGACAAGAAAATGAAGCGGTTCTCATACAGTGATGCGTAAACTCATCCACGTTTAGGACACCCATCTCAAGCTCTTCGATCAGATCGGCAAGGACTTGTCCCCTGGGATTTATGGAGTAATCTTCCCAGAGAGGATGCCTGCCGTTCAGATCTCCAAGCAAAAGATAGGGCCTCGGCAACCGTGCCACGACGCGGCGGAAGTCCCCCACGTTGAAGTCATCTGACGGTGGAATGTACGCAGAAATGATAGTAAACCTCCTATCCAGGTGCAGCTGCACAGCCACTGCCTGAAAGGAGGTATCTAAAGAGAAAGGAAGAACGGAGACCTCATGCCGGGTGTAAACCGCGCATCCCCCAGCCCGGCCATCCCGCGGTGGTGGGGTCGCAAGACCCTTATACCCCGGGAGGGCGGGCTGGGGGCACCCGCCTAGCATGGTCTCCTGCAAAATGATAGCTAACGGGGAACGGGACGAGACGAGCCTCTGTAGCTCCTCCCAGTTGGCCCGGAGTCCACGGCAATTCCATTGAAGGAATATGCCCTCCAGGCCTAGCTCGAAGGAGACGCGGGGGCCCTACTCGAACTGAAGTCCCTCACGGGAATGGCCGTACGCTTCCCGGGGGCAGAACCCCGGGCGCTGTTGGCCGGACAAAGCGCTGAAGGCTCTGTCGCCTTCGAGGACTTATTGGGGTAGGTTGGGCTCGCCATGCAAGTCATTTCCTCCCTCCGCCTCGAAACCTTAGGCGGGCGTTGCGGCTTCGGAGGCGGGGGGCCCTCTTTTCGAGGAACCACCGTCTCCGAGCCACTCGCTCCACATTGGGGCGTGGGCGAAGGAGCCGAAGCTCCTTTGTTGCTGTCCTCCTTTCGGGGGACAGCGTTAGGAACCCTGGAAGATGGCCTAGCGACAAACTTCAAGGGTGTTGCCTTCTGTGAGTCTAACGACTCTGTGGAGGCGCGTGGCCGTACCGCCTTACGGGAAACGGTCACGCTGGGGGAAGAGGGGGAAGCCCTGGTTTTAGCCGGGGCTGGGTGTGAACCCTTTTTGCCGCTAGCTTTACCAGGGGAGGGCCCGGGTGGAGTAGAGCCCGCAGAAGGGCTCCGAATGGGCGCGGAAACAACCGTGCTCGTTGACCTGGATGGGCCAGGAGCAGAGGATGCCTTTCTAACTATTGAGGCATATGACGTCCCAGGCAGAGCCGGGCGCGCTAGGACCAAGTCCTTAGCCTCGCGGAATGAGAGTCGATCCTGGGCCTGAACGGCCAGGATTTCTTTCTCAAGGAGATATGCACCACATAGCTTCGAAGAATCGGGGTGCGGGTCTCCGAAATTGACACACTTGGCCACACACGATGTGGACTTATCGTGTGCGACCTTGGAGCAATTTCCACAGACTTCGGGTGACCTCGACTTTGCACGTCTACATGAGCGATTCGTATGGCCGAAGCGGTGACAGTAATAGCACCGCCGTGGCAGTGGTACGAATGCCTTCACGCGGTAGCGGTACCAACCGGCACGCACCGACTCAGGGAGCTTGTCACATTCGAACGTGACGAAGAGTGTAGGGGCGGGTCTCGAGGCCTCTCCCCGTTTTCTTATCACACGTTCGACCTTGACCGCCCCATGGTCGGCCAGCTCTAGGGTGATGTCCTCAATAGATTAGTCAACGAGTTCCCTCGCATAAACTCCTCCTTTCACAAAGTTCATGGTAGAGTGCGGCGTCACACTCACCAGGGTGCCATGAAGTGTCTGAAGAGCACTTATCTTGGCCGCCTCAGCGGGATTCGCCAGAAGGCTCCCGTCCGAGAAACGGGTCACCTTCGGCTCTCTACCAATTGCACTAGCTAATCCTCTCCTCTGATGGATCGTGTTGCCCTTGGACAACATGGTGTCATCAGTGGAGCGAATAACGAGCAAGCGTTTGAAGCCAGCGGGCTCGAAAACGCTAGGTAACCTCTGAATCAGGGGCCCCGATGTCATCGAGGCTCCGCCGTGTGCATTTTTGGTCTTAGTCAGGGGCTCCGCAACCGGGGGGGCAGAGGGGCCGGATGTGTCGCTTGCCAGAGTGGCAGCAGACCCATCCGTCCCCGCAGCCCCCGCGGATGATGGAGAGGGGCCCCGAGTCTTCATCGTCTTTTTGGTCTTGGTCTTTTTCTTTTTTGGAGAGGAGGGCGGGGAATGAACCCGCTCCTCACCCCCGCCGGTAGAAGCCCCCAGGCCAGATGGACCGGCCTTAGCCAGGTCATTCTCCGAAATAGAGAAGGTCCTGGTAGTCGTGGGGGCACCGGTCTGAGGATATCCCTCCCCTCCTTGTACTGCTTCAGAAACCACAGCCGTTTGAGGAGGACCTTGCATAGGGGCGGATTCGGGTTCGGTGCTTGGCGCCGAGCCCAGATTTCCCCCCATGGAAGGCCCTACCGTCTGAGGCTGGGTTTCCTCAAGGACCATGGCTATCTCAGGGGGGGCCTCCAGTTGGCCATCCCGGCCCAAGACACCGCAGGTCCCGTTGGCACCATCGTCCCTAGTCTTGTGTGGGGAGTCATGGGCCTTGACCCCGGCAAGGTTCAATATTCTTGCCAGCAGGTCTTTTCAGGGAAGCGACCGAAGGGACCTGGCTTCCCTCTGCCCCCTAAGGGGGTTTGCCCTACCGAGTTGCTTCGATGTGGAGCAGCTGGCTAAGGGCTGCCTGCTGGCTTTCTTGGCAGTCCCCTTGGAAATAACAGAGGGGACTGCCGCTGGTAAAAGGAAGGTGCCCGAAAGCACCTCCAGAGAAGGGGGTGAGGGGGAGTCCCCTCCACCCGTAGGAGTAAGCCCCTGCACAAGCACAGGGGGCGTACCTCCATTGTTTTGCTGGAGCTGCCCGAGGGCGGCTCCGTCGCTGTTTCAGGGAAAGTTGGGGGTTGTTTTTTTTTATTTTCATCATTGGGCATGGTGACCCTTTTTGTGCTACAGGACGCAATAGCTCATCACCTCTTGCAGTTGCCCGCACTGCAAGAGGTGCTTACAGGCCTAACAGAGCCAGGCGCCGCCATTTCGGACCACCCCTCCCGCCTGGTGGCCTGGCAGTCCATCGGCATGGCGGCTCCACCTTAGACACGGCGTAAAAAAGATAGATTTTGAAGAAGAGAGGAAAAGGGATGTGAGGAAGGTATGGGTGGGGATGAAGCAGGTTGTTAAAAACCAGCCACCCCAGACCGGAGCTCAGGGGTTAGGGAACATTGTCCGCTCTCCCCTCAGCCCCGATGCGGGACGGTTGGCTGAGAGGAAGGTCAGCATCTACCCTGTGAAATTAGAGGCCGACCAGAGAAAGTTGTGGGAGAGGTTGTATAAGTAAGCGAGGAAACAAGTGTTTTGAAGGAAGGAAAAGAGGCTAAGCTGGGGTCGGACGGGGTGCTGAATCCCGTCAGCACGGCGGCCAGGATGGCAAATCGCCGCTCTCCTTACGGGGTCGACGATCTCGTGAAAAATCAGAGATAAAGATTGGGAAATGTCCCCTCGCATTCATAGGCCTCCACCAGATTGAAAAACACCGTGGCAGAGTGCTGTCTACGAAGGAAGTCCTCGCAGACGGAATTTTCCAGTCGGTCCTTGCGGAAAGCGCACTATGCACTCCCGAATCCAAGCTTCCACACCTCTGCTAGAGTGGTCTTCCCCTTAAGTGAAGACACGTATGCCCACCAAGAAGAGCGGGGAGCTTGCTTAGAAATATACCGGAACCTAGCCCTAGCTCGACTAATCAGCGACAGTGAAGTGGTTCGGGCGGCGCATATTGTTTGAGGGCCGTCTCACACTCTGCTGACCACCACGGGAGTGGTCGGCGAACAAAACGGCCAGACGTTCTAGAAATAGTAGTTAGGCTCGCGACGATGAGGTTGCCGGATAAGAACTCAACGGCCTCATCAACCGACCAAAACTCTTACACTGAGATAGAGAAATCAGTCATTTTCTGAAATGCAAACCACTGCACCCGCGCCAAGCATAACCGGGGCGGGTTCTCGGGCGGCAGTGACCCAGAAAATGATATTTGAATGGGAAAGTGATCACTACCATGGAAGTCATCGACCACCCCCCCATTCAAAATCAGGCTGTGCATCCAGGGAGCGAGAGCACACAAAGATAGATCAAGGGAGGAAAATGAGCGGTTCTCAGGCACTGATGCGTAAACTCATTTAAATTTAGGACACGAATCTCCTGCTCGTCGATCAAGGTCGCCAAGGACTTGACCCCCTGGGATTAATAGAGTAGTCTCCCCAGAAGGGGGTGTCTATCGTTAAGATCTCCGAGCAAGAAAGGACCTCGGCAACCGTGTCACGACACGGCGGAAGTCATCGGCGTCCAAGTGGGCTGACGGTGGAATGTACGCGGAAATAACGGAAATCATGCCGGGGTCGCAAAACCCTTAAGCCCCAGGACGGTGGGCAGGGGGCATGCGCCCAGCGTGGTTTTCTGCAAAAAGCTAGCTATCGGGGAACGGGGTGAGACGAGCCTCCGCAGCTTCTCCCAGTTGGCCCGGAGTCCGCGGTAATTCCATCGAAGGACTATGCCCTCCAGGCCTACCTCGGAGGAGATGCGGGGGCCCTATTCGAAGAGAAGACCCTCACGGGAATGGCCGTACACTTCCCGGAGGCAGAACTCTGGACAATGCACTGAAGGCGCTGTCGCCTTCGAGGACTTATCGGGGGATGTTAGGCTCGCCATGTGTCTTTTCCTCCCTCCGCCTCGAAACCTTAGCCGAGCAGGGCAGATTCACAGGAGGGGGTCCCTCTTTTGGAGGATCCACCGTCTCCGAACCACCCAGTTTATCACTGGGTGTGGGGAAAAGAGCCGAAGCTCCTTTAGTGCTGTCCTCCTTTCGGGGGGGCAGCTTGCAATAGAAAAATGGTGGTCAGCGGCATTTGTATCGTTAATTGAACCAGTTTTACGTTTCACATGGTTATTATCGCAAAATTTATGACTTTTTATCATCTTTTACATTCCTGAAGTAGTAGATAACTTTCGGGGGTTATATTATATATAGCATGAAAAAACCCCCCAACAATTTATGAATATTTTCTGCTGATTTGTTTGACCAACCTAAATGAGCATCATTTGGTCGATACATTATCCACGCTGATAGGAAGGCAAGGGTGGAAATCATATTGCAAAGTGTGGTGATTAGTATTATAGTCTTGAAGCTTTGACAGTCCTAAGAGCATTATAATTGACTATAATAGTTGAGCTTTACCTAATGATTTGAAAATTTACCAAACTCGGCATCGGCCACAATGTGTAATCGGTACAACGCTAAAAGGAGGTATACTATTATTTCTGCGTACATTCCACCGACACCCGACTTAAGATTTCCACCGCGTCGTGGCACTTTCTACAGCTCGGAGATTTGAACGATAGATGACTCTTCTGGCGAGACTATTCGATCAATCCCACGGATCAGGTCCTTGACGACCTGGAGATAGCAGCCCTAAATGTTGATGAGTTTATACATCAATGCTGAGAACTGAGGAGGTGGGAGGTGGTCGATAACCCCAAAGGTAGTGATAACTTTCTCATTCAATTATCATTTGAATGAGAGGAAAGTGTTAAACAGATGATGGAAGAGGAGAAAAACGATAAATACTAGAAAGGAACGAGTCGAACAAGTGTTTTTATGAGAGAAGGGAAGATATTTATTGTTGAGATTATTATATTTTGAGAGATGATAATTCGAAGTGGGATTGATGCGCGCCAACCACATATTGTAGGCGATGATGAATAGTATGCGGAGAAATTAGCAGACAGGTATGCAGCACTGGAGCGGGGAGACGAGAAAAGGGGGTGGGGAGGTGCTTGAATATTGTGAGTGGATAGTTTCATTTCCACAGCGGATGCGGATGGTGTGAGCTCAACGGCACATATTAGACAAGAGACCTGCCCATACGAACGGCTAGAGCGGTAAGTTTAGGGCAAGGTCCACACACCGACTATTCTAATAAAAGCGCAACTCTCCAGACGGGGGGGCGGGTACTAACATGAGCTGCGTCATGTTGCCGAGTCGGGGGGGCAGGTGGGCGATGCTGTTGTTGGTGAGGTCGAGGGTAGCGAGACGGGCCGCGCATGCGAGACGTTCGGGGTCTACTTCGAGGATCTTGTTGTCGGCCGCGATCAAAATCTCGAGGCTAGGCGCGTCCGTCACCGCCTCTGGTAGTCGCTCGAACCTGCCGGATGAGGGCGACCCCAATTTCATAATGGAACGAAGGACGGCTGGCGGGGCGAGGGGACCTCGTTCCCTCTTCAGGGTAGGTTGGACACACAGATCCAGAGTTCGAATCCCATTTCTTGCGGGAAGGAGGTCCGGGAGTAGTGGAAGGATTTCTAAGAACGTAAGAATATAACGAGTCTGCAAAAGGCTAGTGACTAACCTATACGAGACAGCTCATGGTTGTTGTTTTTTTTTTAAATTCTGAAAAAGGCTAATTAATAGTCTAGACGAGACATCTCCCGGTTCCATCACCCCTTTCAGTCCCCCCTAGCATCCTCATCCATAAATCTATCCAATCTATTCTTAAAACTCTACAAGGATGACGCTTCTATCACATGACTAGTGAGCCTATTCCATTCATCTACCACTCAATTTGTAAACCAATTTCTACCAATCTCTTTCCTAAACCTAAATTTGTCCAGCTTAAAAACATTACTGTGTCCTATCTTGTTCACTAAAAATAACTTTTTTAAAGAAAGTGAAGATAAGGGACTTCTCCCTCTCCTTGTTTCCGTGGTTGGTGTACACGGCTAAGTAGAACAAAGTGATCAAAGTTAAATATACAGTAGCGGCCATAATGACCCTGGTAGTTAGGTTTCAATCACAAAACTTACAGTAGCTTCAAAACAAATAATGATAAGTAATGTATGATAAATTACAGATATAAAATAAGCATGGATATAGGTTATATATGTACATTGTACATGCAGATACACCCGCAAAAGAAAAGTGAAAAACGATTCCCAGAGTTTTCGTCTTTATTCTTAAGACCTTTTCAAGGAATGAACAGGAGGCTGGACAGACATATGAGGGGCGGTCAATAAGTTTTGCGAATCGGTAGGGCAAAACAGAGGAAGGGGGATGGCTGTTTGTTGGGGTGTTAGGACAAGTTATGACAAGTCAGGATCTGCAGCCGCACGCTCCTGCCTCGTCTATTTAAGAAGCAGTAGCTAATCGCAGATCGTCAGTCACAAATTTTTCAACAATGGAGAAGGTTGAGCACCGGGCAGTGATCAAATTTTTGACCAAGGAAGGCAAGAATGCAAAAGAGATCCATGAACGCATGGTTGCAGTGTACACCGACACCGCCCCTTCCTATGCAACCATTGCTCGCTGGAATAGGGAGTTCCGCCATGGTCGTGAGTCCCTTGGAGATGACCCCCGTCAGACGTGACCAACAGGGACAATATGCCCCGTGTGGAGAGGATGATCCTCGAAAATCGACGGGTAGAGGTCGAAGAAATCGAGCGAGAACTTGGAATATCACATGGAAGTGTTATCAACATCATCCACGACAATTTGGCCATGACCAAGGTCTCTGCCCGTTGGGTCCCTAGAAACTTCACGCCCATGATCGACTTCAAAGTCGTCAAAGTCCACAAGGCCAGAGTTGCACAAGCTGCCCTGTGCGAGTGCGGATTCGAAGAGCTCAACCATCTCCCCTACAGTCCAGATCTGGCCCCTAGCGACTACTTTTTATTCTGCCAGCTCAAGGCTGCACTGCGTGGACTCCGGTTTGGGGACGATGAAGATTTCCATCTCGCCGTCCAGGAGTGGATTGAACAGCAGTCGGGAGATTTCTGGTTGTCGGGAATTCGAAGCTTCAGGGACAAGTGGCGCAAGTGCATCGAAGTCGAGAGTAGTTTTATTGAAAAATAATAAAACACTTTTCCTCATATCTCGTTTCCTTATATCCGAATTGCAAAACTTATTGGACCGCCCCTCGTAAATTACCTTAAATAGTGGAAGGAAGGGGGGGATTAGACTACCCACCTCTGAACCTTAATTAAGGGGTACTCGGAATCGTTTTTCACTTTTTCTTTGTGGGTGTATCTGCATAACTTTGACTCACGTGCACTTTGTGAGCTTTTTTCGTACATTGTACATGTTAGTAAGAATGAAACTGCAAGTTACGTGCAAATGATAATTTTTATTCCAAAAATATGGTGGTTAAAATGATCTGGACAGATAACACAACGGATGTAGATGAGAAGGTACAATGTTACTCAACAAATAATTTTCGGCTGCTACAATATATTAGTACTTGGTATGCAGACCTTTATTATCAATTACGCGATGACATCTTCTGGCACAGGAACAGGAGAGCGCTACCTGAAGGCATTCCTCTGGTGTCATTTTTCCCCATTCCTCTTGTAATATTTCCCAATGTGGCAAGGTGTATCATCCTACATAAAAATGGCATGTTGGGCAGAGGCGGCTCTCATACGGGGCACAACATGTGCTTGCAGTTCTTTATTCATTTGAGCATTCACTCTGCTCTGCAAGCGGAAATTATGCGCCACACAATAATACTTCTTCCACCAAACTTGAGGCTGGTCTTTGCGCAGTTTACGGATAATCTTACGCCAGGTCTTGAACGGACGAACCTCCTCCTGCCCTCTGAACCAAAAAAATTGTACATCGATGAAGTGTACTTTGGACCATTGGTCTTCTGTCCACAGATCGTACTTAGTGACGAAGGATAATCTTGTTCTTAGGGCTGATCAATGGCTCGACTGCTGGTGGAGGGAATTTTAAAGATCCTTCTGTCAGTCGGCGTGATACTATCTTTCTAGAGAGACTAATGTCCATAGTTTCATTTAATTCTCGGAAAATCCTGGCCATTGTCTTGCATCATTCCTTTTTTGAGATAGGGACGATGGGTTGGTCCTTGAGGTTTTCCTACGTCTACCAGTAGAAATTCCACTGATGCACGAGTGGGTGTTATCGTAGTGATATATTAAGGATGACACTTTGGGGGGCGTTTAACCCTTTCAGCTATGGGTTTGATGGAGAGATGATCCTCTTGACGTAGCTTAACAATTAGTTCTTGGATATAGACAGGTGTACTGGGTGCCCTAGTCATGTTTGCTGCTCGTTACGTGACAAGGTGAAAACTGAGTGCTAAGAATTAATGGAAGTAAGTTACTACCGTAAATTAGATAGAAGTAATAGAATTACGCTGTCCGGATCATTTTGACCACCATATTTTTGAAATAAATATCCTCTTTCGCAGGTAACTTGCAGTTTCATCCATCCTAACATGTACAACTCATAACCATGCTTAGTTTATATCTGTAAATTATCATGCATTACTTACCATTACTGGTTTAGAGCTACTGTAATTTTGTGATGGAAACCTGTGTGTTCGAATCATTCTGGCCGCTACTGTAGGTGAAGGTAAAAAGTGTGCCCGGGGATAGAGCAATCTCAATGAGTTCTGTATTCTTTGACCTTTAGGGTCATTCCATATCAAATCACCCTATGGATGCAATCTTTGATTTTGAAATAAAGCCCCAAGTTTCATTCAAATATTCCATGGGGTTTCTGAGTTGTGGACCCTATTAATTTCCGGTATCAAACCCATTTTTTTTGCATTTGTAATTTGTCTCATGAAATTGTGACCAACTTTGACCTGCAATGATTCTTTTTCTAGACAAGAGAAAAGGCTGAAAATTGTTACTCAGGAAAATTTAAGAAAATTTCCATCTCAAAATCAGATTTTAGTTTGGCGGGCAACGTTTTATTACCAACCTAACCTAAGAATTTGACCTCATGGGGTGGGGTAAACTTTTGGAGTAGAGCAAATATTCTGGTTGTATATTTATTGTAATATAGGAAAGAAACTAAAAACAAATAAACGATTTTCCAAAATAAACCTCAACTTGAATATTTAATGGCTATTTGAAAATGGTTACAAATAAAAAAAACCCCCACCCTCCGGATACCTATCTCTGGGGGGTCCATGACTGCGTAAACAGTTACTGTGGCAGCCCTTCCCTCCCCCTCAGGGGGCAGGAGAGGTGGGGTCTTTACCTGTTGTAGGCGATGTTGACCTCGCGGAGGTCCGGAAGGCGGCCGATTTCGGGCGGGAGGGCGTCGAGGCGGTTGTTCTGGAGGTCGAGGAACTGGAGCCGCGAGAGGGCGCCTAGGCCCGAAGGCAGGGACATCAGGCGGTTGTGGTTCAGCAACAATTCGCACAGGTGGCCGCTTAGGTCCTGTACCCTTGCGGGGGCAGAGAGGGCAAATGGGGGTCATTAACAGTCCCGACATAAATACCGGATGATCCAGGAAATTGGAACCCACAAGAAAAGGATAAATATCCTTAATATTTTATTTATTTCTTAAAAAAATATATATGATTCGAAAGAGTAGAGTTTATTATTAAATGTTTAGGTTTTTTTAATGATTTCCATGTTTATAATACTGCTCCAGTCCATGAACTCATCTTGATGGACTACTCAATAATAGTCTATAAATTAAATTTAACGCTTTTATTTTGAAGGCCTCGTCTATACTCTTTTTATCAACTTGAAACTTACTTTTAGCGATTGAAGGAATATGCCCTCCAGGCCTAGCTCGGAGGAGACGCGGGGACCCTGCTCAAACAGAAGACCCTCACTGAAATGGCCGTACGCTTCCCGGGGGCAGAACCCCGGGCGCTGTTGGCCGGACAAAGCGCTGAAGGCGCTGTCGCCTTCGAGGACTTATTGGGGGAGGTTGGGCTCGCCATGAGAGTCTTATCCTCCCTCCGCCTCAAAACCTTGGGCGGTCGTTGCGGCTTCGGAGGCGGGGGGCCCTCTTTTCAAGGAACCACCGTCTCCGAGCCCCTCGCTCCACCTCGGGGCGTGGGCGAAGGAGCCGAAGCTCCTTTGTTGCTGTCCTCTTTTCGGGGGACAGATTCAGGAACCCCGGAAGATGGCCAAGCGAACATCTACAGGGGTGTTGCCCCCTGTGAGTCTAACGACTCGGTGGAGGAGCGTGGACGTTTCGCCTTACGGGAAACGGTCACGCTGGGGGAAGAGGGGGGGGAGCCCTGGTTTTAGCCAGGGCTGAGTATGAACCCTTTTTGCCGCCAGCTTTACCAGGGAAGCGCGCGGGTTGAGTAGAGCCCGCAGAAGGGCTCCGAATGGGCGCTGAGACAACCGTGCTCGTTGGCCTGGATGGGCCAGGAGCAGAGGGTGCCTTTCTAACTATTGAGTCATATGACGGCCCAGGCAGAGCCGGGCACGCCAGGACCAAGTCCTTAACCTCGCGGAATGAGAGTCGATCCTGGGCCTGAATGGACAGGATTTCTTTCTCAACGAGATATGCACCACATTGCTTCGAAGAAGCAGGGTGCGGCTCTCCGAAATTGACACACTTGGCCACACACGATTTAGACTTATCGTGTGCGGCCTCAGTGCAATTTACACAGACTTCGGGTGACCCTGACTTTGCACGTCTACAAGAACGATTCGTATGGCCGAAGCGGTGACAGTAATAGCACCACCGCGGAAGTGGCACGAATGCCTTCACGCGGTAGCGGTACCAACCGGCACACACCGACTTAGGGAGCTTGTCACAGTCGAACGTGACGAAGAGTGAAGAGGTGGGTCTCGAGGCCCCTCCCTGTTTTCTCATAACACGTTCGACCTTGACCGCACCATGGTCGGCCAGCTCTAAGGTGATGTCCTTAATGGAGTAGTCAACGAGTTCCCTAGCATAAACAACTCCTTTCACAAAGTTCATGGTAGAGTGCGGCGTCACACTCACCGGGGTGCCATGAAGTGTCCGAAGAGCACTTATCGTGCCGTCTCGGCGGGATTCGACGCATTCGCCAGAAGGCTCCCGTCCGAGAAACGGGTCACCTTCGGCTCTCTACCAGTTGCACTAGCTAATCCTCTCCTCTGATGGATCATGTTGCCCTTGGCCAACATGCTGCCATCAGTGGAGCGAATAACGAGGAAGCGTTTGAAGCCAGCGGGCTCGAAAACGCCAGGTAACCTCTGAATCAGGGTCCTCGATGTCATCGAGGCACCGCTCATTGCACTTTTGGTCTTTGTCTTAGTCAGGGGCTCCACACCCGGGGGGGCAGAGGGGCCGGATGTGCCGATCTTGGCTTGGTCGCTAGCCAAAGTGGCAGCAGACCCATCCGTCCCCGTAGCCCCCGCGGATGGAGAGGAGCCCAGAGTCTTTGCCTTTTTCTTTTTTAGAGAGGAGGGCGGGGAATGAACCCGCTTCTCACCCCCGCCGGAAGGAGCCCCCAGGCCAGATGGACTGGCCTCAGCCAGGTCCTTCTCCGAAATGGAGAAGGTCCTGATAGTCGTTGGGGCACCGGTCGGAAGAGATCCCTCCCCTCCTTGTACTGCCTCAGAAACCCTAGCCGTTTGAGGAGGACCTTGCATAGGAGCGGATTCGGGTTCGGTGCTTGGAACAGGTCCGGATTCCTCCCCCATGGAAGGCCCTACCGTCTGAGGCTGGGTTGCTTCAAGGACCATGTCTACCTCAGGATGGGCCTCCAGTTGGCCATCCCCCTACAAGACATCGCAGGTCCCGTTGGCAGTATCGTCACTAGTCTTGTGTGGGGAGGCACAGGCCTTGACCCCGGCAAGGTTCAATATTCTTGCCAGCAGGTCTTTTGAGGGAAGCGACCGAAGGGGCCTGGCTTCCCTCTCCCCCCTAAGGGGGTTTGCCCTACCGAGCCGCTTCGATGTGGAGCGGCTGGCTAAGGGGTGCCTGCTGGCTTTCTTGGCAGTCCCCTTGGAAAGAACAGAGGGGACTGCCGCTGGAAAAAGGGAGGTGCCCGAAAGCACTTCCAGAGAAGGGGGTGAGGGGGAGTCACCTACACCAGTAGGCGAAGGAGAGGAGTAAGCCTCCTCTCCGGTAGAGAGATATAGAGGGTCCCTGCGCAAGCACAGGGGGAAGGGGGGACCTCCATTTTTTTGGTGGATCTGCCCGAGGGCGGCTCCGTTGGTGACACAGGGGGAATTAAGGGAAGATTTTGAGTTTTCTCATCATTGGGCATGGTGACCGTATTTGTTTCACAGGATGCAATCGCTCATCACCTCTCGCAGTTGCCCGCACTGCAAGAGGTGCTTACAGGCCTGGCAGTCCATCGGGATGGCGGCTCCACCTTAGACGCGGCGTAAAAAGATAGATTGTGAAGAGGAGAGGAAAAGGGATGTGAGGAAGGTATGGGTGGCGATGAAGCAGGTTGTTAAAAAAAACCCATCCCGAACCGGAGCCCCCGGGGTTACAGAACGTTGTCCCCTCCCCCCTCAGCCCCGAACCGGGACGGTTGGCTTGAGAAGAAGGTCAGCATCTACCCTGTGAAATTAGAGGCTGAACAGAGAAAGTTGTGGGAGAGGTTGTATGAATAGCAACGAAGTAGGGGAGAAATACAGGCTATCTGAAGGAAGGAAGAGAGGCTAAGCTGGGGTCGGATGCTGCAGATAGATATGAGAATTATGAGTTTATTTTGATTTAGGTAGCTTTCAATAGGGTGCAACACTTACAGCTTTGGAATAAAGTTTAAGCACATGGGGTCAATTAAAGTATTTTTAGATGGATTCATTCAGCTTAGTGACAGACACAAGGGGTTAGTATAGGTTGGATTAAATGTGAGTGAAGAATGTTACCAGCGGGTTCCTCAGGGATCGGTGTTAGGGCCGTGGTTGTTCTTGATTTATATTAATGATCTTGACTTAGGTATAGGAAGCGACCTGAACAAGTTTTTGGATGATACTAAATTAGGTAGGATTATAAGGTCTGACTCTGATGTATTACAAACGAATTAATCATATTATCTCAATCGGCAGAGAAATGGTAAATGGAATTTAACATAAGAAAGTGTAGAGTGTACTTAGTATTGGTAGGCGTAATCCATTAAATAATTCTAAACTGAATGGCAGAGTTTTAAAGGCCAGAATGCGAAAAGAGACTTGAGTGTCCTGGTAAGTTCAGACCTCCGTCTAGGAAGCAGTGCTGATGTTATTTTGAAATGTACCTGGCATTATAAAGGACTCATTTTGACTATGCAGTGCAATTTTGGACACCATATTATAGGATGGATATTGGTTTGCTTGAGTCTGTGCAAAGAAGGATGACTAAGATGATTAATGGGTTGAGGAGCTTACCTTATAGTGAAAGGATTAGGAAACTAAATATACATACGTTAGAAAGAAGAAGAGTTTGAGGTGATTTGATTGAGTTCTTCAAGGGTGTAAAAACTTATAATAGGGGAGACATTGGTAAAGTACCTATTTTTAGTGAACAGCAAAGGACACGTAGCAATGGGTTTAAGCTGGACAAGTTTAGATTTAGGAAAGAGATTGGCAGAAATTGGTTTACAAATTGAGTGGTAGATGAATGGAATAGGCTCACTATTAAGGTGAGAGAAGCGTCATCCTTGTAGAGTTTTAAGAATAGATTGGATAGATTTATGTATGAGGATGCTAGGTGGGACTGAAATGGGTGATAGGAACAGGAGCTGCCTTGTATAAGCTACTGATTATCCTTTTGAAGACTTCTTTTCTTATGTTTTATGACACATGGATTGACCTTTCAAGGAAGAGGGACCTACCTCTCGGGCACTTGTGCGAGTTGATTGTGACTGAGGTCAGCCGTGCGCACCTGCGCAAGGCGCCCATTGGTGAATAGCTGGTCAGGAACGTGGGCAGCCCCAGCGTTGTAGACGAGGGCACGCAGGTTTCGCATCTCGTATTGGTCGGGGATGGAGGCCTCTTGCGTGTCGCATGTGGTCGGCACGTGGTCAGCGAAGCCTGACGCCAATATCAGAGATTAACGGATGGGGAGGGATGAAGCCTAGATTAATGGGGATTGGGAACAAGAAGGAAAGAAAACTAGTAGTGAACCCTCACACTGATCGGCCCTAATCTACCACCAGACTCAAGATGACACCATCTCCCATAGACCCCCTCCCCATATTTTCATTTTCTCTTCAAAGGGACTTAACCACAGCTCTTTCCCTCAAGAGGGGAAGCGTCTCTTCTCTACCTGACTTGCTCTTAGAACGTTGTATTTTTAGAACTTTATACGATTCAATATTCATCGTAATATTTGAAAGTGCTAATTGGATTTGACTTGTAGTTTTGTTAATCTGTCCACATTATACGTTTGTCTTTATTAATTTTTCATTGTTGTGAATATAAAAGCATGTTTTCTATTGTTTTTTCTTGATATTGTGGTTGTTTATGATCTGCACTCGCCTTGCTAGATACCCAAGTTAATTCATATAGTGAATTTGTGTAATGCTTTTCAGCTCTCTAAAGTGATAATTAATGTGCTGCTTTTTCACTCTTGTAAGTGTACATATTTGTATCTTTTATATAAAGGACTTTTTAAAAGATATTATTTAAGTACAAATAACTGAATGCAACGAGTTGAGAGATAGGTGGAGGACTGAGGGTGTGTCAGGGTGAAAGTGAGCATGAATCTTGGACTGTTTGTATTGCAGTTGACCAGATAACACTGGTCAACAAAACCAAAAAAGGTTTATCTGCCGGGGGAAGTTAGAGCTGTTATAGACTAATTTTGGGGTGCAAATTCAAATCCGATCTCAGATTTGCTATTTCACATAACATTTTTGCACTATTGGTATACCCCATTTTCATGGATTTTATCATTAATATTAACTTTCATTACTTATAATTTCATGTTGTTACTACATTGCTGACCATTTATGCTTTTTTTATTACTATTTATATAGTAATACTAGGAAATGGATTCGCCACTCCCCAGCTTGCGCTTCGCTACTAAGATTAAAATTTAAAATCTAAAAAAAGCAGCCATGGTTAAATTTTTATAAATTTTATGAACTTCGCCAATGATAATAATTTTAAAAAGGAATTCTAAACTAAAGATAGATAAAAATAAATTTTCTTAACTTCAATATTTGTAATTCTTTGGATTTTAAAAAATTCACAAAATTTCGATACTTATATTTATTTCTGAAGTTAACCATTTTGTTTTTGATATTATAAAATAATTATTAGAAATAACTTTGATAAAAAAAACATAAGTCATAACCAAACTAAGATGAAATTATTATTCAAATACTCAAAAAAATCCACTTCTGAGATATTTTTCTGTTGACATCTGGCATCTTCGTCATTTATTTACGGCATGCAAATACAATTTCAGGCAGTTAAAGATTGGTGTGCATTGTGGGAGGGTAGCGAGTGCTTTTTTACAGATAGGCATTGATTGCAATTGTTTTATTGTTAGAGTGAAGGCAGTTATGGCTACATCATCCCAAAGATGGCCATGCTGTAATGAACCAAACATAATTTGCTACATCTGTGGCGACTTTACTTTGAAGGCTCATAGACGCAACATAAATAACTTTGTTGAGAAAGCAGAACTTTCCTACTTCAAAGTACCACTTGGAGATAAGGACAAAAGCTGGGCTCCTCACAAAATATGCAAAACCTGTATTGAAACCTTGTGATCATGGTCTCAAGGAAAGAATGCCAAACACAAGTTTGGTGTGCCAATGGTTTGGAGAGAAGCAACGAACCATTTTGATAACTGCTACTTCTGCCAAATATCCCTCCTGTCCTTCGACCAGTTGTGCAATGTGATGAAATACCTGTACCAGTATTTACTGAACTACCACAGATTGCAGACGAAGCCATCAGTACATCAACTGGAACTAGAGATGATGAAGATAACTAGATTGATATTATTGAGACAACTCATACAGATTGTGATAAACCTTCTCTGTTTAGTCAGCTCGAATTAAATGATCTAATCACATATTTGTATTTGCCAAAGATGTCTGCTGAATTGTTGGCTTCCAGGTTGCAATATGGCAGCATCAAAATTGTTCCTGAGAGGTTGCAATATCATTTATATGGATGGGTAATATGTGTTGATTTAAAAATGGTGAACTTTCTGCCGGGCATGCAACGCGAGCAGGTTATACAAAATACCCCTGTTTATTGTGCTATTGGGACAGTAGGGCTACAGTAGACCACTGGGTGAAAAAGAATGGCCACCAAGAACCAGTTTGATGCCTGGTGACATCATTAATGATCCTCTGGTTGATAGGAGAAAAATCGTCTTTACCCCACTACACATAAAACTTGGTATGATGAAGCCACATACGTTTTACCTTTCCAAGCCTGAGCCACGAGAGAAAAAGGCAAGAATATGTGATGGACCTCAGATAAGGACATTCGTCAGAGATGCCCAATTTGCTACAACAATGAATGCGGTAGAGGCTAGAGCTTGGAACGCTTTGTCTAATGTGGTGCAAAATTTCCTTGGGAACAAGAAAGCTGCAAACGACAAAGAGAATGCAAAGGACCTGCTCTTGGGTTTTCAATTACTTGGATGTAGAATGACTATCAAGTTGCACTATTTACATAATCACTTGGGCTAATTTCCAAAGAACCTGAGTGATACCTCCCATCCAGGTGCAGCTGCACAACTACTGCCTGAGAGGAGGTATTCAAAGCGAAGAGAAGAAAGACATCATGCCAGGTGTAAATCGCGCATCCTCCTGCCAGGCCCCCATCCCGTGCTGGTGGGGTCGCAAAACCATTACACCCGGGAAGGCTGGGCAGGAGGAACGCGCACAGCATATCTCCTGCGAAAATATAGCTAACAGGGAACGGGACGAGGCGAGCCTTTCCAGCTCCTCCTAGTTGGCCCGGAGTCCGCGACAATTCCATTGGAGGAATATGCCCTCCAGGCCTAGTTCGGAAATGCGGGGGCCCTCTTCGAAGAGAAGACCCTCATGGGAATGGTCGTAGCCTTTTCTGAGGCAGAACTCAGGCCACTGTTGGCCGGACAATGTGCTGAAAGGGCTGTCGCCTTCGAGGATTTATCGGGGGAGGTTGGGCTCGCCATAAGTCTATTCTTCTCTCCGCCTCGAAACCTTAGGCGAGTGGGACGGCTTCATTGGCAGGGGTCCCTCCTTTGGAGGATCCACCGTCTCCGAGCCACCCAGCCTACAATTCGGTGTGAGCGAAGGAGCCGAAGCTCCTTTAGTGCTGCCCTACTTTCGGGAGCAGCTTTAGGAAGCACGGAAGATAGCCTCACGACCGCCAAACATCAGGGGTGTTGCCTCCTGGAGGCGCGCGGCAGTTTAGCCTTACGGGAAACTGTCACGGTAGGTGAAGGGAGGGGACCCTTGGTTTTAGCCGCAGCTGGGTAGGAACCCTTTGTGCGGCCAGCTTTAGCAGCGCCATGGGTAGGTAGAACCCGCAGAAGGGTTTCGAATGGGCGCGGAAATTACCATGCTCGTAGGCCTGGAGGGGCCATGAGCAGAGGGTGGCTTTCTTAACATTGAGGCATAGGACGAAGCAGGCAGAGCCGTCGCGCCAGAACAAAGTCCTTAACTTCGCTAAATGAGAGCTGATTCTGAGCCTGAATGACCAGGATTTTCTTCTCAACGAGATACGCACCACATTGCTTCGATGAAGCGGGGTGCAGCTCTCCACACACGATTTGGACTTATCATGTGCGGCCTTGGAGCAACTTACACAGATGTCTGGTAACCCTGACTTTGCGCATCTACATAAGCGATTTAAATGGCCGAAGTGGTGGCAGTAGTAGCACTTCCGTGATAGTGGCACGAATGCATTCATGCGGTAGCGATACCACCCGGCACGCACCGACTCAGGGAGCTTGTCAAAGTTGAACGTGACAAAGAGTGTAGGGGTGGATCTCTAGGACCCTCCCTGTTTTCTCATCACACGTTCGACCTTGACCACCTCAAGGGGTAGGTCGTCTATGGAGTAGTCCAAGAGTTCCCTGGCACAAACCACTCCTTTCAAGAAGTTCATGGTACAGTGCTGCGTCACACTCGCAGGAGTGCGATCAAGTGTCCGAAGGCAGTAATCATGGCCGCCTCGGAGGGATTCAACGCATTCGCCAAAAGGCTCCCGTCCGAGAAACGGGTCACTTTCGGCTCTCTACCAATCACACTAGATAGTGAACTCCTCTGATAGATCATGTTGCCCTCAGCCAACATGCTGCCATCAGTGGAGCGAATAAAGAGGATGCATTTGAAGACAGCGGGCACGCCACGTAAACTCTGAATGGGGGGCCCCGACGTAATCGAGGCTTATCGCTCTGCACACTTTTGGTCTTAGGCTAGGACTCCCGGGTACCGGTGGGTGCCGATCTTGGCTTGGTCGCATACCTGAAAAGCATCGGCCCCGTTCGTCTCCGCGACGGGAGAGGAGCCCCCCCCCCCGTCTTTTTTTTATTCTTTCTATTTCGTTTCCTTTAGGAGAGGACGGCGGGGAATGAACCTGCTTCTCACCTCCGCCGGTAGGAGCCCCTTGGCCAGATGGACTAGCCTCAGCAAGATCCTTCTCTGAAATGGAGAAGGTCTTGACAAGGGATGAGCTCCCTACCCTCCTTGTGAGACCTCAGAGACACGAGCCGTCTGAAGAGGAGCTTGCACCCCAAAAAAGATTCTACCATCTAGGGCTGGGTCACCTCAGGGCGAGCCTCCATGTGGCCACCTCCTCCCCCGACATCACAGGTCCTCTTTGAGGTACCTTTCCTCTTATTCTGGGCCGGCGAACAGGCATCCGTTGGGGAACAGAGGGAGGCACATACAGTGACCTCCCCCCCTGTAATTTTGCTATCTGCGCCAGCAGGAATTTGGTGGGCACGGGCCGACAGGCCCCATCATCCCTAGCCCTCTTAAGACGGTTGGCCTTATCGAGTTGCTCCCACCGGGAGCGGTCAATTATGGGCCGCTGGTGTGCTTTCTTGGCAGTCCCCTGAGATAGTAAAGCAACTCCAGATAAGGGCGTCATGGGATGGGGGGGGGGAGAGGTCCCTGCACCTGTATGCATGGGGGAGGAGTAAGGGCTCCGCTCCAGTAGATGAAGTTTGGAAGGTCCCCCGTGAAAGCACATGGAGGAAGGGGAAACCTCCATTTTTTTGGTTGAACTTCCCCAAGGCGGCTCTGATGATGGTAAAGGGAGAGTTCATGGGTGTTTAAAAAGTTCTCATCAGTGGGCATGGTGACCCTATTATGTCAACAGGATGCAAACGCTCATCACCCCACACAGTAGCCCGCTCTGCGAGGGGTAAATACGGGGCCGGCATTTGAGGACACTCCTTCTGCCTAGTGACCTGGTGGCTCCACCTCAGGTACAGCATAAAATCGATAGACTGTGAAAAGGAGAGAGAGAGAAAGGGTATGTGAGGAAGGTCTGGGTGGTGATGAAGCAGGTTGTTCAAAACCCACCACCTCAAAATTGATCTCAGAGGTGAGGGGGCATTGTTCCCTTCCGCCTCAGCCCTGATCGGGATGGTTGGGTAAGAAAAAGCTGGTCATCATCTACCCTATGAAATTAGAGCCAACCAGAGAAAGTTGTAGTAGAGGTTGGATGGAAAGTGAAGAAGCAAAGTAAGAAAACAGGGTGTCAGAAAGAACAGGGGCCAGACGGGGCGCTGAGTCCCGTCAGCACGGCGGCCCAGAAAACAAATTGTCGTGCCTCTTACAAGGAGACCTTAGGACACTTAGGAGGGCCATTATAGGCGCATGTGAAGCAAATGAAGTGGTTGTGAGTAATTTAAAGGTTAGGTATTTAGATTAGACTTTCTCAATGCGGGCGCAGAAGTAGGATGAGGGTTTGTTTGCCAGGTGCACATGTAGTGGATGTGAGTGAGAGAAGTGAAATGATGGTGAATGGAGCTGAAAGGGATGCAGCTGTTGTTTTGTGTTTTGCATGTGGGAGTGAATAAGAAGGAAGTTTCGGGATTGTAGTAAGAGGTGTGGTGTCAAGAATTTTATAGACTTAGAGTAGGCAGTGAGTGGATGTCACAAGCTGTTGGGATTAATGAGAGTGAAAGTATTGGGTGATAGTATGGGGTGTGTTTTTGATAGATAGTGAGTTTTTTGGGAAGGGAGGATTAGTATGCAATGGATGGGTTGCTTTTGAGTCACAAGGGTATGAAAGTGTTGAGTGACTGTTTCAAGGGTAGTATAGGTATAGGCTGCCTGTGAAAGTAGGATGAGTGAGGTAGAAGTCAGGGCATTCAGATAAATGAAGGGAATAACAGGCCAGGGAAATGAGTGGCAGAGACTGTAGGGTTGAGATAACCAACAGAGATTACAATATTGTAAGAGCTCGGAGGTGCTAGTCTTTTTTTGTAAAACGCTTGAGACTCCAATACCCACCTGGGTAACATGTGAGCCCTTTCTTCTTTTTTTTGGTCCTCTTGGTTGCTTTAGGCCTCCTGTTATTGACTTCTTGTCTACTGTGTTATCGGTTGGTTGATATTGCCCTAGCAGATATATTTGTTTGACTTAGCGTATCTTCCTTTAGTATATATAGTCTAATACAATGTTGTTGTTTTTTTATAAATTTTGATTGGTATTCATCAGATAATATTAATTGTGTATATAGGAAAATTAGCTATATTTTTGTGTGGATATTTACAACATTTTTTTTTTGTAAGTAAAGGACTGTACATACAATCCGTTTCATTTCTCCCTCGATTTCTCACGGCCGAATTAGTGTAGGAAGCGGGTTGGATCGATTGGGGTTAGAGTCAAGATTTTCAGGCTGCTATAACACTACAAATAAAACAGATACTGACACCAAGTCATTATGGCTAGACATTAAGGAGAGGAGGGATAATCTTGTTATAGGATTATTATTATTATATATATTACCATATCCTAGTAAGGAAGCTTTGTGTCCTCTATGGCAGGAGATAGAACATGCAGGATAATTGTGTTACGACTGGTTATAAACTAACTCACTATGTGTGATAATATATTGGATTTTATTTTAACAAATAAGGAGAAAGATATTAGGGATATGAAAATTGGAGAAATAGTAACCATTGCAAAATTGGATTTAAGTTAAAATGGAACAGGGTTTTCAGTAAAATGAATGAGGTTAAAATCCCAGAATTTAGAAATGTGGATTATAGTGGTGTGAGGCAACGGATGGAGAGTGTTGTTTGGGGACTAATGAGTGAGTTCAGGTCAGGAGATGCAATGCAATGTCAATGAGAGCAGTTGAAGGAGAAGATAAGGCTCAGGTAGAGAGGAATAGTGTAGATCAAGAATATGAGACAAAGATTAACTATATAATACCAGGAAGAATATGAATATAAATTTAGGGAAATTAGAACCAAAGTTATCAATCCAAAATGGAGGTTGGATAAAATTAAACATTATAACAGCATTAAAAGGGGCATTTATTGGAAAATAAAAAAACAGTGAGGGTCAATTAGGGCAGAGATACAATAAGCTAACTCAGGACAGGAAAAATTCATTAGGGTAACAAAGAAATTATGAAATTAAAGTGGGATAATAAGGCAAAGGAAGATCCTAAGGGTTTCTTTCAATTATACAGGACAAAGACTAGGGATAAAATAGCACCACTTAAAACTACAGAGCCGAATTAGTGAGTGATAGTGATACAATGGCTAGGATGTTAAATAAGTATTTCCTGTGAGTATTCACACTCGTGGATAATCTAATAGTACCTAAGGGAGCCTTGATCTTCAGCGGTAATGAGAGGAGAAAATAGAGGATATTTTAATTAAAGAGGAGAAGGTCTCAAATGAAATATAATTAAATATAGTAAAGTATGGGGCACTGATGAGATTTTTTCTAGGATTTTGAAGGAATGTAAAGATGTGTTATGTGAGCCCCAAGCATGACATTTAGAAAATCATTAGAGACTAGCATTGTACTAATAGCATGGAAGAAAGCTAATGTGAGACCTATATTCAAGAAAGGGGATAAAGCGATCATAACTAATTACCATTCACATGTAACTTTGGTGAATATATCTGTTTATAGTAGCGAACTGAACAAGTTTGCTGATGACATTAAGTTGGGTAGAATGATAAAGTGCGACTCCGATGCCGAGGTATTACAACACAAATTGATCAAAATATTCTAATGGTCAAAGAAATGGCAAATGGAATTTAACATAAGTGAGTGTAGTGTCCTTAGTATAGGTAGGTGTAATCTACTACAAAATTATAAATTCAATAAGAGTTTTAGGAAGGGAAGGTCAGAATGCGGAAGAGACTTAGGTATCTTGTAAGTTCAGACCTCTGGCCTAGAAAGCAGTGCATAAGAGGTAGCAATAGAGCTAATATGGTATTGGAGTGTATTTGGAGGAGTGCTAATGTCATTCTGAAACTGTACCTGGCATTAGTTAGACTTTATCTTTATGCAGTGCAATTTTGGTTACCATATTATAGGATGGATATTGGTTTGCTTGAGTCTGTGCAAAGAAGGATGACTGAGATGATTCATGGGTCAAGGAGCTTAGCTTATGGTGAAAGGATTAGGAAACTAAATCAACATACATTAGAAAGGAGAAGAGTTTGAGGGGGACTTGATTGAGGTCTTCAAGTAGGTAAAAGCTTATAATAGGGCAGACATAGGTAAGGTTCTAATTTTTATTAAACAGCATAGGACACATAGCAATGGGTTTAAACTGGACAAGTTTAGGTTTAGGAGAGAGATTGGTAGAAATTGGTTTACAAATTGAGTGGTAGATGAATGGAATAGGTGAGGGAAGCATCCTCCCTGCCGTTTTAAGAATAGATTAGATAGATATATGGATGAGGATGCTAGGTGGGACTGAAATGAGTGATGGGAACAGGAGCTGCCTCATAAAGGGTAGAGATTAGCCTTTTGTAGGCTTCTTCTATTACATATGTTATTTCAAGCATTAAACTCTCGGATTCTGGATGACACTCGCTGATCTGCGGTAGAGGATTGGGCCACAGTAAATTTCCCCCCTATCTAGAACTTCCCAAGCTGAGGTCCACTGAACCACTCTGCCCAGCTTCTTAAAATAGCCATCTAACAGTGGTTCCTAGTCTTTTTTTTATGTACCACAGCCTAGGAAATTTTCACACCTCATACAAAAGTAATATCCCATTTAAAGATAAAGAAGTCTAAGTTTTTTTTAACCACAAATTGAAACTAATACAATCCTAGAAGTGGGCAAATTAAGCTAAAAAATAAGCTTTTACTTCAGTGCATAAAATACACTTATAAATTGACCCCCATGCTCACTGTTCAAAGCCCACTAGCATATGGCTGAGCGATGACTCAAGCCACAATCGTCGCACCCCCAAATATTCCATCTAGCATGCCAGCAAGGACATAGGTAACCTTGGTGTGGTCAACTTTTTTTTTTTAATTATCTCATCTGGTGACTGGCTTCCAGGGCATAAGTAGCCGTACTGAAGCTAGCCTAAATCTAGGCTATATTAAAAGCCAAATTAAAAAAAACAAAAGAAAAATACAAAAAACAAACAAAAGAAAAATAAACAAATTGAAAAAATATAGTGCGTGTTCCATCGGCGGGGGAAGGCCCGCCCTCCCCGGCCGAAGAAGACCAGCCTTGTCAAAAATGTCTAAAAGTCCACAAGTCGGTGTGCAAGAACCCGTCCCGAGTACAAGGGACAGGCGGTAGCGACCCCGCCTATCCCGGTACTGGGAAATTCAACAAGAATGTACCAAACAGTCTGGGGGACAACGCAGTATTCACAATAGCTCGCTGGCGAGCGCACATCAAATGGCGGTGCGTCCCGCGAGTGTGCCCAATTCGGAGACGACAGAAAGTAACCTGAGGGCTTCGCGGCATTGAGGGGTAGGTCCATGAAAATAGTCGCGGGGCAATGGCACGCAACTTTAAGTTCGCTTCAAACGTTTCCGATCTTCATTGCAAAGCAGTCCGAAGAGCTGCCCGCATTCCTGCCATGTAGCGCCAGGGGATACGGAGATTCCAATGCCCGGAGAGCACTCAGGGAGCTTTGTGAGTCGCTATAAATCACAATCGGATCTCCGAACCGGGCACGTCGCGTAATCTCCTGTACTGAGTGGTGTATTGCCATCAGCTCGGCCGTGAAGACGACGCAGAGCCTGGCAGAGTCCCGCTGATTCCAAACAAAGGGAATACGGCATGGAAGCCGACCCCCACTTCGGACTTGGAGCCATCCATATACACTGGAACGGTTCCAGCGTGACACGAGGTGTGCTCCAAAAAGGTCGAACGCAATACTGCCGGCGCTGTACAAGCTTTGGGAGCAGAGGCGTGGCGACAAATAGCAAAATGTGGTACCCTCCAGGGTAGCGTCCTGGGTAGAACCAGGGGCGCCACCGGCCCGAGAGCTATACTTAGCTATTGTAGGTGTTTCCTGGCCTTAAACCCAAAGGGCTTAGGGTATTACTGGCGTCTCTCGGCGGCATAGGCACGGTCGAAATCAGCTGCGGATGCAGTGAGAGCTGTTGGCGACTGAGGGAGCCACCGGGCTCGCGCGTACAGGTGAGTGATGCACTGTACGCGGCGTAGAGCGAGTGGTATCTCCCCAGCATCGACTAGGCTCTCAATGGGGAAAGGCACCGGTCGCCAGGCGAAGGCCGGTGTGGTGGATCGAGTCCACCTTCCGCAATAAACGCTCAGCTGCAGTTGCGAAAACTCGCATCCGTAGTCGAGCTTCGAACGAACAAAGATCGATAAAAAGGTAAGGCAGTAGACCTATCAGCACCCAAAGCGCTGAACGTCACGGAACGGAGAATATCCATGGCGGGGGTAGAAGAGACCCTAAGGCTGCGAATATGAGCTTCCCAGGGCAGGCGTCGGTCAAATACAAGATCAAGGAAACGGTGCGATTCAACCACTTCCAGGCGTAACCCATTAAGAAACAAGTCTGGGTCTGGGTGGAGCCGTGGATAGCGGCAAAAGTGCACCACCTTAGTCTTGGCCAAGGAAAACCGAAACCTGTGCGCTTCGGCATAGCGAGAGACGCGGTTCAATGCCGGTTGGAGTAAACGCTCCAGAGTTGGCATCTGGGCCGCGCCAAAAGAGATCGAAGGGTCGTCCACGTAGAGCGTAGCGAGAACATCTTCCGGCAGCACCGAGGTGATGCCGTTGATACTCAGGGGAAAGAGTGTGACACTGAGGACACTTCCCTGCTCCTTTGGGCCGGAGAGGGCTCCCCCTCCCCCGTACGCGGAATCGACGATCTCGCAAAAATTCAGATATAAACATTGGGAGCCGTCCACTCCTCCCCATCGAGTGGAGAGTCTCCATGATACCGTATCGCCATGCGGTATCATAGGCCTTCTCCAGATCGAAAAACAGCGTGGCGTAGTGCTGTCTACGAAGGAAGGCCTTGCAGACGGGATTTTACAGTCGGAGCAGAGCATCTGACGTGGAATGGAAATTGCGGAAGCCGCACTGTGCAGATGATAGATGACCTCCGCTGTCCAGAAAAAAGCTAATTAAACATTTCTCAATTTCTCCATCAACTTGCACACACAAGAGGTTAGAGAGATTGGGCGGAAACAGGCCGGAGTAGAGTGATCTATATACGGTTTGCGAAAGGCGAGCACAGTAGCGATTCGCCAGGAATCTGGGAGGAGACCCTGCACCCAGATCCTGCATTACAAATCTAACAGAAATGCCATGCCTCGCTCACCCAAGGTGTCGAAGCATGGCGTATGTGACATCGTCCGGACCATGGGCAGTGTCCGCGCACGAAGCAAGAGCGGAGCAAGTAAACCTGTCGTTGAAGTCCAGTCGGCGGGCTTCCGCGATATCACGACGTGCATTGAATGCTGGCGAAGCAGCATCCCGGCTAGAGAATGGGGAGAAAGCGGTCGCGAAGGATTCCGCTGCGGAAGCGGGGTCTGAGATTGAGGTTCCATTCCCCTGGAGTACGGGAGGGACGTCCTGCGAGAACTTGCCCGAATCATTTTGACTCGCTTCCAACCTCTGCTAGAGGGGTCTTTCCTTTAAGTGAAGACACGTATGCCCACCAAGAAGAGCAGCGGGCGTAATTCGAAATATACCGGAACCTAGTCCTAGCACGACGAAATTCAGCGACAGTGAAATCGTTCGGGCGGCGATTATAGCCCATGTAGGCATAACGCTTCTGTTCGGCGTGCAAAACGGCCATACGTTCTGGGAATAGTAGTCAGGCCCGCGGCGATGAGGTTACCGGAGAAGAACTCAACGGCCTCATCTACCGACCTAAATTCCTCGGCTGAGGAATTTAGGCAGAGCCAGGAGCACCACCGAGGTGGGCTCTCAGGCGGCAGTTGCCCAGAAAATGATATTTGAGTGGGAAAGTGATCACTACCATGGAGGTCATCGACCACCCCCCAAACAAAATCAGGCTGTGCATCCGAAGAGCACAAAGATAGATCAAGGCAAGAAAGTGAAGCGGTTCGCAGGCAGTGATGCGTAAACTCATCCACATTTAGGACACCTATCACAAGCTCTTCGATCAGATCGGCAAGGACTTGTCCCCTGGGATTTATTGAGTAATCTCCCCAGAGAGGATGTCTGCTGTTCCCTCTTCCTTCAAACGTGCCCACATCCGTCTGATTCTTAAAAAGCCTCAACTGAACCCCACTGACCCTTCCAATTATCGCCCGATTTCGCAATTTCCTTTCCTCTCTAAGGTTCTGGAGAGAGTGGTTGCTTCACGCATCAACAGTCACATGGTGGCCTGTAACATTGATGAAACCTATCAATCTGGTTTCAAGTCAGGTCACTCCACAGAAACCGCCCTTCTCAATGTGTCCGATTGCTTACGAAGAGCCGCGGACAGGGGTTATGTCTCCATCCTCGTTCTACTCGACCTCTCCTTTGCCTTCGATACTATTGACCATACCGTCCTACTTGATCGTCTCCACTCTTTCCTCGGCATATCAGGCACCGTGCTTGACTGGTTCCGCTCTTACCTCTCGTCTCGTACCCAATCCGTTGTGATTGACGACGTTTCATCCGACTCTACCCCCATTCGTTTTGGAGTGCCACAAGGCTCTGTCCTTGGTCCTCTACTATTTCGTATCTACCTTCTCCCTAATCTCGGTCTATCCTTCCACCTATATGCTGATGACACTCAAATTTTCGTTTCCTCATCCCCCCACGTCTCTTGCCGACTCTATCACTGACCTCCTGGCTGCCTACTCCTCCATTTCTGACTGGCTCTCTACCAACTTCCTCAGGCTTAATCACTCCAAAACTGAGGTCCTCCTCGTCGGCACCCCTGCTCTTGTCAAAAAATCTAAATCTCTTTTTCCCTCGCATACTCTGGGCGGTAATACTATCATTTTCTCTGACTGCATTAAGAATCTGGGTGTTGTCTTTGGTGAGCATCTCTCCTTTAAGCCTCATATCCACAATGTCAGCAAATCCTCTCTATGTTTCCTTCGTAACTTCTCTCGCATTCGCTCCCACTTTGATCGCCAAAGTCTTGAGACTGCTGTTCATGCCTTCATCACCTTACGCCTTGACTACTGTAACTCACTGCTTGTGAATCTGCCATCCTCCTCTCTCCGCCCCCTTCAACTTGTACAGAACTATGCCACCCGGCTTCTCCTCTGTCGCCCTCGCTTCTCTCCCTAGAAACCCTTGCTGCATGAACTGAACTGGCTCCCTGTCAGATCCCGTACTCACTTCAAGATACTTCTCTTTACATTTAAGGCCCTAAACACCAAGGCCCCGTCTTACCTCTCTTCTGCCCTCTCGCCACGCCATGTCCCTCGGGCCCTTCAGTCATCACATGCACCTCTTTTGAATATTCCTCTTTTTTCCCTCTGCTCAATGGGGGACTGCTCCTTCTCAATCTGCGCCCCTAAGTTGTGGAATGCTCTTCCTGCTGAAATCAGGTCTTCTCCCTCTCTTAAAACATTACAGCGTCTCCTGAAAACGCATCTTTTCAGTATTGCCTTCTCCCCCCTCTTGAATTTCCATTCTCATCTCAGCACAACGTGCGCTCTGGGAAGGCCTCAGGCCTCAGGCCACACACGATTTGGACTGATCATGTACAGCCTTGGAGCAATTTACACAGACTTCGGGTGACCCCGACTTTGCACGTCTTCACGAACGATTCGTATGGCCGGAGTGGTGACAGTAATAGCACCGCCGCGGCAGTGGCACGAATGCCTTCACGCGGTAGCGGTACCAACCGGCAGGCACCGACTTAGGGAGCTTGTCACAGTCGAACGTGACGAAGAGTGTAGGGGTGGGTCTCGAGGCCCCTCCCTGTTTTCTCATCACACGTTTGACCTTGAACGCCAAATGGTCAGCCAGCTCTAAGGTATGTCCTCTATAGAGTAGTCAACGAGTTCCCTCGCATAAACTACTCCTTTCACAAAGTTATGGTATAGTGCGGTGTCACACTCACCGGGGTTCCATGAAGTGTCCGAAGAGCACTTATCTTGGCCGGAGGGATCTGCCGCATTCGCCAGAAGACTCCCGTCCGAGAAACGGGTCACCTTCAGCTCTCTACAAATAACACTAGTTAATGCTCTCCTCTGATGGATCATGTTGCCTTTGGCCAACATGCTGCCATCAGTGGAGCGAATAACGAGGAAGCGTTTGAAGCCAGTGGGCTTGAAAACGCCAGGTAACCTCTGAATGAGGGGCCTCGATGTTATTGATGCTGCCCCCTGCGCACTTTTCGTCCTAGACAGGGGATCCGCACCCGGGGGGGGGGCAGAGGGGCCGGATTGGCCGATCTTGGCTTTGTCGCTTATCGAAGTGGCAGCAGACCCATCCGTCTCCGCAGCCCCCGCGGATGGAGAGGAGACCCGAGTCTTCTTAGACTAGGTTCAAAATTCTAGCTAGCAGGTCTTTTGAGGGAAGGAGCCGAAGAGGCCTGGCTTCCCTTTTCCCTTAATGGGGAGCGGTTGGCTATTGGAGAAAAGGGGGGACTGCGGCTGGGAACAGGGAGGTACCCGAAGGCACCACCAGAGAAGGTGGTGAGGGGGAATCCCCTACACCCGTAGGCGAAGGAGCGGAATAAACGTCCTCTCGGGTTAGAGAAATTTGGAGAGTCCCCTGCGCAAGCACATTGGGAGGGACCCCCATTTTATCTGTGTAGCTGCCCGAGGGTAGCTCCGATGATGGACAGGGGGAAATCGAGGGGAGAAAATTTGTTTTTTCATCATGGGGTGACCTTAAATTTTCCATGGGATGCATACGCTCATCACCCCTCGCAGTAGCCAATCCTGCAAGGGGTGCGTACAGGCCTGGCAGAGCCAGGTGGCGCCATTCAGGACCACCCCACCCGCCTGGTGGCCTGGTAGTTCCTCGACATGGCGGCTCCACTTTGGACACAGCGTAAAAAAAAAAGATGGTGAGGGGAGGGGAGTATGGGTGGGGATGAAGCAGATTGTTAAAAACCCACCATCCCGAAACGGAGCTCAGGAGTTAGGAAACATTGTCCCCTCCCCCCTCAGCCCCGATCCGGGATGGTTGGCTGAGAAGAAGGTCAGCATCTAACCTGTGAAATTAGAGGCTGACCAGAGAAAGTTGTGGGAGAGGTTGTATGAAAAGCGAGGAAATCAGGGGGAAAACACAAGTGTTTTGAAGGAAGGAGAAGAGGCTAACCTGGGGTCGGACGGGGTGCTGAATCGTCAGCACGGCGGCCAGGATGGCAAATCGCCGCGCCCCTTACGAGGGGTGTGGTTAACATCTAGAATGTGTGCCCTCCCAACTCCACCACCTGCAGTTTGCCCTCTCGGTTGCAGGATGATCTGCAGCTGTCTTCCATCTCTCGCTTCTTCCTTTACAGACTTCTCATTACTTGGCGTCAAACGTGAACTGATTACGTCCTGATGACTATATTTTACTTAAAGTTAAAAAACAAAATCCATGGGTGAGGTGATTATGCAGAGGTGAGTGAAGTGTGATGAATGGATATTGTGTGAAAATGACACACTCGTGTTTGACGGATGTTTCTTCTGAGTTGTGTGGTGGAATGACGTTTTAGAAGGGGTTTAGACCGAGAAAATGAAGAACTACTTGTGTTATGAATTCACTGTTCTTCATTTCATTATACAACTTTTCCCATAATCGTCATCCTTGGTTTCGTGACGGTGGGTGAAAGATAGCGAGCCGACATGAGCCCTATTCTCGCTGATGGCCCTTGACACGAGAGAGAACGGGCCGATGTAAGATTTTTATTATTTTTTTAAAAGAGCTCATCTGGCGACTGCCTACTTGGGCATTGGCCGATGTAAGACAGGAACCTCCAAGTCCAAAGGTCCTTTGATGCCTTCATTGGATTATTATACAGAATGCGGGCCTCCAGAAGAGGTCTGCCGATTTTATGCACGTGTGAAGGCGAATTTAGCTCACCACCACTGGCAGCAGCAGCAGGCCGCCGTGGTGGTATTCCCTGTTACAAGGAATACCACAACTACCAAATTAGTTTCAAGAATTCGCAACATCTACCAGTTTCGCAACTAAAACTACCCTCCCCCCTTTGTGCCCTATAATAAACATAATCTGTTGTTACTACTAGTAATAATAATAATAATAATCGTAGCACGACCACAAGAGGACAAGTGACTGACCGCGGATAATAAAATAATAATAATCTTAGGTGGACTACAAGAAGGGCGTAGAGCCGGGTGGGGACCAGCGACTGACCGGGGTATGAATTGGGGGGCTGAGTGATCTTGGAGGCGAGGTAGACAAGGAGCTGCGCCGTGCCCCGTTGCACCACATCCCGGCGGACGAGGCGGAGGGGGTTCCCGTCCAGGGGCATGGCCCGCAGGTGGGGCAGGAGCCCCAGGTGATGGGGGAGGCTGGGGGAAAAGGGGAGGTCCATGAGTGGGTCGTGGAGTATCACGAAAGAGAGGTGCCAAAAACGGGTGTTAAGGTCAAGGCAACAACGAACCAGTCAGTCAGTTGTCCCGGTCTGACCCCTTGCCCACACTCACCGAAGTATCCGATTCTTTTAGTTTTTTGGAGCCCATCCGGCGATTGACAACTAGGGGAAGAGTCACCGTACTCAGAGCATAGCCTGCTACTAGGCTAGATAAAAAAAACAATAACAATATGTAAATAACAATAAAAGAGAGGGACAGAGGCTAGAAAAAAAGGGCAGAAAGAAGGAAACACGCTCCGGCGTAGGAACATGCGACCTACAACAAACAGTGAAATAAAGTGGAGGAGGCCAGTCTCCTCCAAACAGTCGTATAGTCCTCAAGTTTGCGTGCACGAACCAGTCCCGAGTACAAAGGACAAGCGGTAACGACCCCGCTCGTCCCGGTACCGTGACATTCAACAAGAATGTGCCGAACAGTTTGAGGAACAACGCAGTCTTCACAGTAGGGCGCAGGCGAGCGCTCCATCAGATAGCGATGCGTCACACGAGTGTGTCCGATTCGGAAAAGACAGAAAGCGACCTGAAGCCGTCGCGGCATTGGGTGATAGGTCCATCGGAATAGTCGCGGCGCAATGGCACGCAACTTGAAGTTCCCTTCGACCGTCTCCCATCTTCTTTGCCAAGCAGTCCGAAGAGCTGCCCCTATTCCTTCCATGTAGTCGGTGTGAGGAAGAGCGAAACGCTGGTCTCGTCGCCCAGTCTTCGCACTCTTTGGCGCTTTCATCGCGCGCTAATCATCCTCAATTACTACATACTCAGGAACCCAGGAGAAGATAATCTGGACATCCGCACAGCTTACTAGAGCCATGGCGTCACAGATATGGCGAACCAGGGGATGCTGAGATTGCAATGGCAATAGAGCGCATTGTGAGTCGCATAAATTATCATTCGGTCTCGGAACCGGGCAGGTCGTGTTATCTCCCGTGCCACTGTAGAAGCTTTGTGAGCAGAGGCGTGGAAACAAATAGTCAAAGGGGGTACCCTCAAGGGTGGCGTCCTGGGCCGAAACAGGGGGCGACACCGGCCCGAGAGCTATACCTAGCTCTCGAAGGAGTTTCCTGGCCCTAAACCCAAAGGGCTTAGGGTATGACTGGCGTCGCTCGGCGGCATAGGCACCGTCGAGATCAGCTGCGGATACAGTGAGAGCTGTTGGCGACCGAGGGAAGCGCCGGGCTCGTGCGTACAGGCAAGTAATGCACTGTACGCATTTTCAGGAGAGTAGGGCGGGAAATGAACCAGCTTATCCCCTCTGCCGGCAGGAACCCCCAGGCCAGATGGACCGGCTTCAGCCAGGTCCTTTCCAAGATGGAGAAGGTCCTGGAAGTCGCAGGGGCACAGGTAGGAGGATATTCCTCCCCTACTTTTACTGCCTTGGACACCCAGGCCTTTTGAGGAGGACCTTGCATAGGGGCGGATTCGTGTTCGATGCTCAGCGCCGAGCCCGGATTCCCTCCCATGGAAGGCCCTACCGTCTGAGGCTGGGTTGCCTCAAGGACCATGTCTATCTCAGGGGGGCCTCCAGTTGTCCCCCCTCCCCACTCCAGGACATCGCAGGTCCCGTTGGTGGCGTTGTCACAAGTCATGTATGGGAAGGCACGGGCCTTGACCCGGACAAGGTTCAATATTCTTGCCAGCAGTTCTTTTGAGGGAAGCAACCGAAGGGGCCTAGCTTCCTTCTCCCCCCTAAGGGGGTTTGCCCTACCGAGCCACTTCAATGTGGAGCAGTCGGCTATGCGCTGCCTGCTGGCTTTCTTGGCAGTCCCCTCGGAAAGAAAAGAAGGGGGAACCATGGCTGGGAAGAGTGAGGTGCCCGAAAGCATATCCAGAGAAGGGGGTGAGGGGGAGTCCCCTACACCCGTAGGCGTAGGAGAGGAGTAAGCCTCCTCTCCGGTTAGAGAAGTTTGGAGGGTCCCCTGCACAAGCACACAGGGGGGTGAGGACCTCCATTTTTTCTGTGGAGAAGCCCGAGGGCGGCTCCGCCGATACACAAGGAAAAATTGATAGGAGATTTTTAATTTTCTCATCATTGGGCATGGTGACCCTAAATTTTCCATGGGATGCAATAGCTCATCCCCCCTCGCAGTATCCCGCCCTGTAAGGGGTGCATACAGGCGTGGCAGAGCCAGGTGCCACCATTCAGGACAACCCCTCCCGCCTGGTGGCCTGGCAGTCCCTCAGCATGGCGGCTCCGCCGATACACAAGGGGAAATTGATAGGAGATTTTTAATTTTCTCATCATTGGGCATGGTGACCCTAAATTTTCCATGGGATGCAATAGCTCATCACCCCTCGCAGTATCCCGCCCTGCAAGGGGTGCGTACAGGCCTGGCAGAGCCAGGTGCCGCCATTCAGGACAACCCCTCCCGCCTGGTGGCCTGGCAGTCCCTCAGCATGGCGGCTCCGCCGATACACAAGGGAAAATTGATAGGAGATTTTTAATTTTCTCATCATTGGGCATGGTGACCCTAAATTTTCCATGGGATGCAATAGCTTATCACCCCTCGCAGTATCCCGCCCTGTAAGGGGTGCGTACAGGCCTGGCAGAGCCAGGTGCCGCCATTCAGGACAACCCCTCCCGCCTGGTGGCCTGGCAGTCCCTCGGCATGGCGGCTCCACCTTGTACACAGTGTAAAAAAAGATTGTAAAGAGAGAAGGAAAGGGGATGTGAGGAAGGTATGGGTCGGGATGAAGCAGGTTGTTAAAAACCCACCATCCCAAACAGTTGGTCAGGGAACATTGTTCCCTTTCCCCTCAGCCCCGATCCGGGACGGTTGGCTGAGAAGGTCAGCATCTACCATGTGAAATTAGAGGCTCACCAGAGAAAGTTGTGGGGAAGGTTGTATGAAAAGGGACGAAGTAGGGGAGAAATACAGGTTGTCTGAAAGAAGGAGAAGAGGCTAAGCTGGGTTCGGACTACCTCCCACTCATGATCAGGATCTGCAACGAGACAGGAAAATGAAACGATTCTCGGGCATTGATGCGTAAACTCATCCATATTTATGACGCTTATCTCCAGCTCGTCGATCATGTCGCAAGGACCTGACCCCTGGGATTGATCGAGTAGTATCTCCAGAGGGGGTGGCTACCCTTCAAATCCCCGAGCAGTAGAAAGTGCCTCGGCAAACGTGCCGCGATGCGGCGGAAGTTCCCAGCATCGAAGTCGGCTGAAGGTGGATGGTATGCATAAATAAATGTATACCTCGTATACAGGTGCAGCTGCAATGCTACTGCCTAAAAAGATGTATTTAAAGAAAAGAAAAGAACGGAGACAGTATATGGGGTGTAAGTTATGCATCATCCTTACCGGCCTCTACCCCTGGAAGGTGGGCAGGAGGGGGCATGCGCCCAGAATGATCTGGAAAAAAAACTAAATGAGAATAAGCCTTACATGAATACCTTGGAGATGCGGGGGTCTTCTTCGAAGAGAAGACCCATACGGAAATGGCCGTACGCTTCCAGGAGGCAGAACTCTAGGCGCTATTGGTCGAACAAGGCGCTGTCACCTTCGATGACTAAACGGGGGGAGGTTGGGTTCGCTATGCTCGTCTTTTCTAACCTCCGCTTGGGAACCTTTGTAGGCTACACCGCCTATGAGCCACCCAGTGGAGCATTTAGTGTGTGTGTGTGTGTGTGCGGGAGCCGAAGCTCCTTTGGTGCCGTGTTCCTTTCGGGGAGCAGCTTTAGGAATCCCGGAAGACGATCTCACTCCACCTTCAAGGTTTTTGCTTTCCATGAGGCTGGGTGTGAATCCTTTGTGCCGCAAGAGAAGCACTCGGGGTAGTTAACTGCAGAATGGTTTTGAGTGGGCGCAGAAACGATCGCGCTCAAAGGCCAGGACGGACCAGAGCAGGAGTGCGTTTTTTTTTTTCTTTAAATTGAAGCACAAGGCATCCCAGGCAGTGCCAGGCACGCTAAACCAAGTCCTTAGCATCGCGAAATGAGAGACGATCCCTAGCCTGAACGGGCACCACGTTGCTTCAGGAAGCTGGGTGCGGCTCTCTGCAATTGATAAACTGGGCGATACATGATAGGGACTTATCGCGTACGGCCTTCGAGCAGCTTGCACAGACTTCGGGTAAACCTAGTTTTGCATGTCTGCGATCTGTATTGCTGAAGCGGTGGCAGAAGTAGCACCTCCGAGGCAGTGGCACGAATGCCATCACGCGGTAATGATACCAACCGGCACGCACCGATTCAGGGAGGCTGTCACAGTCCAACGTGACGAAGACTGAAAGGCTGGGTCTAGACTCAGCCCTGATTTCTTATCACAAGCCCGAGCTTGACCGCCCAAGGTCAGCCAGTTCTAAGTTGATGGCCTCTATGGAGTAGTCAACGAGTTCCCTCGCATGAACCACTCCTTTCACGAAGTTCATGGGAGAATGCGGCGCAAGACACACTGACGAGTTATTAAGTGTCCAAAGGGAACTAATTATGGCTGTCTCAGAGGGGTCCGACGCATTCGCGACGTCTCCCGTCCGAGAATTGGGTAATCTTCGGCTCTCTATCAATCAAGATAACTAATGCTTTAATTTGAAGGAACATGTTGGCCAAGGCCAACATGCATTAGAAGACAGCGGGCTGGCCGCTTCTCGAAACGGCAGCAGACCCATCCGTACCCGAAGCTCTAGAGACAGGGAGGAACCCTGTTCTCTTTGTCTTCCTCTTACTTTTCTTTTTAGGAAAGGAATGTGGCGAATGGACCTGCTTCTCTCCACCGCCAGAAGGAGCCCCTAGGCCGGAAGAACCGGCCTCAGCAAGATCCCTTCTGTGAAATGGAGAAGACTTTAGTTGTCAAAGGGGCACCAGCATGAGGAGGAGGTCCTCCTCTCCTTATGATTCCTTGGGGGCACGAGCCACGTGAGGAGAAGCAATCACAGGGGAAGATTTAGGTTCGGTATTTGACACAGAGATCCTGCCATTGATGTCTGGGCCACTTCCGGGATCATGTCTAGCTCAGGGAGACCTCCATCAGACAATCCTTGGACAAGGCATGACATAACATTTGAGGTACTTTAGGTCGTTCCGTCTCTGGGCAGCCAACTGACCTCCACGGGAAAAAGAGGGCGCAGGCCCGCCGACCCCTTGCAATGTCGAGGAGTCTGTCTGCTCACTTAGCAGTCCCTCTGATAGAAAAGAGTGGACTGCCATTGGTCGAAAGATAGAATAGTCCAAGGGCGAGTCCACATAAGGGGATGAGGCGGAAACCCCCCGCATCTGTAGGGCCAGGAGAGGAGTAAGCCTACACTCAGGTAGAAGAGGGTTGGAGGGGCCCCTGAGAAAGAAGAGGAGGAGGCTACTATTTTTCATAGTTGCAGCTGCTCGAGAGCGGGCCCTAAGATGGCAAAGGAAAAGCACCTTTCCCGCATGCTAATGTTGAGAGGGAAGCCCCTCCAACAGTTAAAAGGGTGTCTCGTGTTATGTCATCCTCCCCGAGACCTAGGCAAGGTGAGGCCACGCTTGGAGACAGATCTCGTAGTGCATCCCCACTATTCTTTTTCCCGTAGTGGAGAAAGAAAGGAGAACACGTTAATATAAAAGGTTCCCCAGGATTAGAAAATTCCAGAATGTTATTTACAAATACTCAGCCCACGGGTATGAGCTAAAATAGGCCTTGACACAACCCGGCCCACGGGTATGAGCTAAGATAGGCCTTGACACAACCCAGCCCACGGGTATGAGCTAAGATAGGCCTTGACACAACCCGGCCCACGGGTATGAGCTAATATAGGCCTTGACAACCCGGCCCGCCATTCAGGCGAAATTGTCCTGGAGCTTTAACCATAAAGGATGGTACCGGCGAAGCTACCTTATATGTGTACTGGAAGAAGGTGAGCAGAGTCGATAATCCAGTACACCCTGTTTCCATTATTATTAGCCTCATCCAGCGAGCTTTCGGCCCTCGCAGCAGGTAGTGACCTCATGGTATATACTACCACTCGACTAAAGAGGATGAAAGTGCTCCAGGCAGCTAGAACTTGTGTGAATAAAAGAGCAAGTTGATAAGGGTGTAGGTGGGTATGCAATAAAGAGAGATAGAGATAGGTGGGTACCCTAATGAGTATAGCTGGTTATCACCTATTATTATCATACCCTGGTCCTAGGTGATCCCAGGATGGCATGAGGTAAACTAAAGCACCATGGCTACCACACCGAACTCTGTCCAGGTGAGTGCGGGTAGAAAAGTTTGGCCGATAATAATAAGTAATCCAAAATAATAATACTGAATAATAGTAATAAATAATCATAAGAAGAAGAATAATAATAATACCTAATAAAAAGGTAAAATAGTGCTGAGTGGGGGCGAAGGAAAGCGCACCAACAACTTTCCCAGAGACTGGACCTCGCTAATTTGCACTCAGGTTGGAAGGACGTGAAACTCCTCTAGGTACCAAGTGTAAGAGGCTACACAGGGTACTCACTACGGAGACCAGACGTAAGAGTTTATACAGGATCCTCCTCTTGGAGGGAGGGGGTTATGGTGTGTCCTACCTGGAGAGGTAGTTGTTGGTAAGGTCGAGCCTCTGGAGGAGGTTTAGGAGAGTGATTTCATCGGGTAGGACGTCGAGGCCGTTGTCGCTGAGGTCGAGGACGTGCAGCCCTGACAGGCCCTCCAAGCGTGCCGGGTCGAGCATCTGTCGGCAGAGAAATCCCCTCAGAGATAAGAGGACAAAGAGATGAAGAGGCTACTCCTTGACCCTGAGCAAGGGGGAGTCCAGATGGCCTCCTAAGGAGCTTGGAGGTTGCCTCCCCGACGTGCGGGTGACAATGGGCGAGGATCGAGCCCCAGTGCAACTTTTACCTTGATTTTGTTGGCGCCAAGGTAGAGCTCCTTGAGGGCAGTGTTGGTGAGAGGGGGCAGGGCAGAGAGGGAGTTCTGGCGTAGCCCGAGGGATTCCAGTTTGGGCAGGTTGCTGATAGAGGTTGGCAATGAGGTCAGGCTATTCCGTGTCAGGTCCAGGTGAATGAGGCCTGTAACGAGAGGCCTGTTAGTGCAGTGAAACAGGCCCTTGAACCCTAGGTGGCCCAAAGGGAGGGAACAGCCACCTGGTACGCTGCTCCACCACAGCAAATTGGGCCCTTTATAGTGAAGGGTGCAATATGCTGTAACACTTAGTCAAGTCAGGGTTTTCCCTTTTGTTTATTTCACATAATCTAAGCATCTTTCAATTTTCCTAATTTCAAAACCTCTACTACTTCTTCCTTTTTAGGGTTAAACCTTGGGCCGAGAGCCACAAGGGTTGGAAATCAAATATTAACACTGAAGCAGCTGAAAAAGCGAGGAATATGAGATACAAAGGATATGCTTGATTCCTGGATCTACAGAGGGATAGGACCGTGCAGATAGTAAAGGGGTAAGCAACTGGTTGGAGTGAAGAGTATTTATGTTAAAATGAAGGCATGCGTTAGTAGGGTGAAAGATAGCCAGCCAGAGTGAGTAGTCTGACATATAAGAGGGTGTAAGATAGGTTTTTTAAAGGGGTCCATCCTGGCAAATGCCTAGATGGGTGTGAGTCAGCGCAATCAAATTAACCTAAATAGTAGGCTATATAAAAAATAAAAATAAGGAAAAAGACAACAAAATCCACAGCAAAAAATTGGAAAAAACAAGACAAAAGAAAGACATGGTCCGTTTCCTCTCCCAAACCAGCGTGTCTACTGGTTTTTTAGATTAAAAAAAAAAGAACTTTAGAAGACCCAAAGTGAAAAAATTAGAGGACATAATTTAAACTAGAAATTTCAATCAATATTTACTTATGTACATGTTCATTTAGCTATTTTCATGAACAATATTAACTAGTTACCTAAAATAACATTTAATTTGTTTAATATCTATGCTACATGAACATTTGCAGCTGGCACAGAGTTACCAAAGGAAACTTTTCAAAATATTGTAAAAATTTTTTTGGGAGGGGGGTCACAAGTATAGTTCCACTCAAGGGCCACCCCAAGCCAACTTAGAACTCTAACTAATTTTATATAGTCAAATTCTAAGCCCCTGTATTTAATTACAATTTTAATATTATTCTATAAAAAAACTTTGCAGTTACAAAGATAATATAAAATTATAATAATGATAAATCAGTAAAGAGTCCATTTGACTGTCTAACAATGCCACTATTGAAGTTGTTTCATCCAATATCTTCTTTTTTTTCAAAATTTTGAATTTCTAAGCATTTTCTTTTCATTTATACTATTTTCTTCTAGATTCATCTTTTTAAGGTTTTCTAAATGTTCTCTAGAAGCTTGATAACAATAGCTCGTCATTTTGTTAGCAATTTTTATATCAGAAAATTGCCAGTAGTTTTATCACTCAGAACTTGTTGAAGAAGCCTTTGTAAGATAATTAATCTCTCACATATTATCTTCTAGTAAATGTTTATTGATTGAGATGCTTCTTTCAGCTTCTGCATTACCTGGAGATATCAGCAATGCTAACTTTACTATTTTTTGTAATACTTTGTATTTTTCTGAAGAAATAGTTTGAAGAGAATGTATCTAATCTTTGTTCACTAAAATCTTTCACTTCATTTTGGAAAATTGTTTCTCTAAATCTCAGCCCATTGGCTAAATCCAATATAAGCTAATAGTGTTGAAATTTGAACACAATCCAAAAGACATTCACAGAAAATCTTCATTCTTGTATACAAGGCTTGTATTATTGCTTCCATTAATTGTAAATGGATCTAAAAAACTTAAGCCTTTAATTGGAGCAAACTTAATTGGATTTTTATCTTGGAGTTTTACAATAATAGTTTGGATAATTTCCTCACATTCTAACCTTAATTTAATGAAATATTTTTTATCAGAGCTTTTATGCAAGGCTCTCTTAGCCCCGAAACCAATGTATGTATTTGCAGATTGAAGTAGAAAATCTTTTTTAAAAACTTCAAATTTATATAGGTCAGCTCCTTCTAGCTTATCAATAATATCCGACTTACAAATCCTTTTTAATAATTATTTTAGCAGGGGTTTTTTCATATACAGTGCCTGCGAAAAGTATACAATCACCCTAATGTTTTTATTATTTTCAATGATATTCACATATGCATAATTCACTTTCTATTTGTTCTAGCGACATCTGGTAGCTTTCATATAATGCTCTGATATAATAGCTTTCAAATGCAATCTTAAGTTAGTATTGTGGTAGCCTTCGTTGCGTGTGTCAAATTTGTCCAATTTTTTTTATTTTTTGCTAATTCGTTATTATATTATGATTTTTTACAGAAAGTGGTCTAAATAAAATTTATTTCTAATGTGTGCTGAAACAACTCTAAGAGTGATTGTTGGGGTGCTATTGTCGCTCTTTATAAATTTGGGAAATCTCAGAGACAGATAGCTAATGAATTAAACATAGCCCAAAGTACTGTTAATTTATGGGTTTCACATGCTAAAAACAATGTTAGACTGGTTACGCCAATACCTAAAAAACGATCTGGCAAACTGAGAAAAATAAATTTGTGAACAGACATGCTTATGAAACGTTTAGTAGTGAATAATCCAACAATAACTGCGAAAGAACTAAAGTTTAATATGTATAACTTATTATATGATGTTTTATTCAGCGATGAGTGAACATTTTTAACATTTAGAAACTGTCATAAAAAGGTTTGGCGGCCCAATGGCTCAAATAGAATGGACCCTAAATACACCCAAAAGACAATGAAACAACCTCCAAGTGTGATGATTTGAGGTTGTTTTAGTTTCCTTTTTTTTTAGCCCATCTGGCGACTGCCCACTTGGGCATAAGTCGCCGGAATCACGACAGTCTAGAACTAGGATACTTTAAAATAAGAATAACAATGATGAAAATGGGAAAAACCTAACAATTAGGAAGCAATCTCCGGTGTCGGGGGAGGTCCCCCTCACCCAGTGCAGGAGCATGCAACCTACAAAGAAAACAATAACAAAAAAAACCTACTTAAATAAAGGAAAGAAGCCCGGCCTCCCCCCAAAAGTCAACAAGTCCCCAAGTCAATGTGCATGAACTCGTCCCGAGTAGAAGGGACAGGCGGTACCCGGACAGGTATCGTGCACGCAGATCACTCAGACTGGAACATTCGACAAGAATGTGCCGAACAGTCTGGGGAACAACGCAGTAGTCACAATAGGGCGCTGGCGAGCGCTCTATCAGATAGTGATGCGTCACACTATTTTATTTTTTAAGAGCTCATCTGGCAAACGCCAACTTGGGCATTAGTCGCCGTATTAAAACTGGCGTAGTTCTAGGCTACTTTAGAATAAAATTAAAGAGATGAAAAACACCCCAAAGGGGGAAAGGAAGCAAGCCCCTGCGTCGGAGGAAGGTCCCCACAGCGCAGGAGCGTGCAACCTGAAGGAAAAAAACAAAAAAAAACAAAACAAAACCATGTAAACCCCCCCCCCCCAAAAAAACCCTGCTTAAATAATAGGGAGAAGGCCGGCCTCACCCAAAGAGTCAACAAGTCCTCCAGTCAATGTGCACGCACTTGTCCCGAGAACAAGGGACAGGCGGTAGCGACCCCGCCCATCCCGGTACCGGTAACGTGCGCGAAGATCAACAAGACTGGGACATTCGACAAGAATGTGCCGAATAGTCTGGGGGACGACGCAGTCGTCACAATAGGGCGAAGGCGAGCGCTCCATCAAATAGCGATGCGTCACACGAGTGTGTCCGATTCGGAGACGACAGAAAGCAACCTGAAGCCGTCGCGGCATTGGGGGATAGGTACATGGGAACAGTCGCGGCGCAATGGCACGCAACTTTAAGTTCCCTTCGACCGTCTCTCATCTTCTTTGCCAAGCAGTCCGAAGAGCTGCCCGTATTCCTGCCATGTAGAGAGTGTGAGGAAGAGCGAAAAGCTGGTCCGGTCACAGAGTCCTCGCGGGCTCTTTGGCGCCCTCATCCCCCGCAATTCCTACATGTCCAGGAACCCAGGAGAAGATAATCTCGACATTCGCCCGGCTCGCCAAAACCGTGGCGTTACGGATATCGCGAACCAGGGGATGCGGAGATTCCAATGCCCCGAGAGCACTCAGGGCGCTTTGTGAGACGCTGTCGATCACAATCCGTTCTCCAAACCGCGCACGTCGCGTAATCTCCCGTACCGAGTGGTGTATTGCCACCAGCTCGGCCGTGAAGACAGACGCCGCGCCTGGCAGAGCCCCGCTGACTTCAAACAGAGGGGATACGTCGTGGAAGAAGACCCCCTCTTTGGACTTGGAGCCATCCGTATACACGGGCACGGTTCCAGTGTGACACGAGATGTGCTCCAAAAAGGTCGAACGCAATACTCACGGCGCTGTACAAGCTTTGGGAGCAGAGGCGTGGCGACAAATAACCAGGGTGGCGTCCTGAGCAGAACCAGGGCGCCACCCGCCCGAGAGCTATATCTAGTTTCTCGAAGGAGTTTCCTGGCCCTAAACTCAAAGGGGTTAGGGTATGACTGGCGTCGCTCGACGGCATAGACACTGTCGAGATCAGATGCAGATGCAGTGAAAGCTGTTGGCGACTGAGGGAGGCCCCGGGATCGCGCGTACAGGCGAGTAATGCACTGCACGCGGCGTAGAGCGAGTGGCATCTCCCCAGCATCGACCAACAGGCTCTCAATGGGGAAAGTGCGGAAGGCACCGGTCGCAAAGCGAAGGCCGGTGTGGTGAATCGAATCCACCTTCCGCAATAAACGCTCGGCTGCGGATGCATAAAACTCGCATCCGTAGTCAAGCTTCTAATGAACAAAGGATCGGTAAAAAAGTAAGGCAGTAGCGCTATCAGCACCCCAAGCGCTGAACATAACGGAACGGAGAATATACATGGCGCGGGTACAACAGACCCTAAAGCTGCGAATATGAGCTTCCCAGGTGACGCCTCGGTCAAATACAAGACCAAGGAAACCATGAGATTTAACCACTTTCAGGCATACCCCATTAAGAAACCAGCCTGGGTCGGGGTGAAGCCGTGGATGGCGGCAGAAGTGCACCACCTTAGTCTTGGACAAGGAAAACCGAAACCTGTGCGCTTCTGCATAGCGAGAGACGCGGTTCAATGCCTGTTGGAGTAGACGATCCAGAGTTGGCATCTGGGCCACGCCAAAACAGATCGAAAGGTCGTCCACGTAGAGCGTAGCGAGAACATCTTCCGGCAGCACCGAGGTGATGCCATTGATGCTCAAGGCAAAGAGTGCGACACTGAATACACTTCCCTCGGGACACCCTCTTCCTGCTCCTTTGGGCCGGAGAGGGCTCCCCACACCTGTACGCGGAATCGACGATCTCGCAAAAATTCAGATATAAACATTGGGAGGCGTCCCCTCGCCCCCATCGTGTGGAGAGTCTCCATGATACCGTATCGACATGCGGTATCATAGGCCTTCTCCATATGGAAAAAGACCGTGGGGTAGTGCTGTCTACGAAAGAAACCCTCGCAGACGGCATTTTCCAGTCGGAGCAGAGCATCAGACATGGAGTGGAACTAGTGGAAGCCACACTGTGCAAAAGACAGATGGCCTCCGCTGTCCAGGAAAAAGGCCAGTCTAACATTTACCAATTTCTCCATCAACTTGCACACGCAAGAGGTTAGAGAGATTGGGCGGAAACCGGTCGGAGTAGTGATCTCTCCTGGCTTGCGAAAGGCGAGCCCCGTCGCGATTCAACAGGAATCTGCGAGAAGAACCTAAACCCAGATCCTGTTGAACAAATCTAACAAAAAGGCCATGCTTCGGTCACTCAAATGTCTAAGCATGGCGTATGTGACATCACCAGGACCATGGGCAGTGTCCGCGCATGAAGCGAGAGCGGAGCGCAACTCACTCACAGTAAAGTTGTCGTTGAAGGGTTCTCCGCCTCTGGAGGTCCGAGATTGCGTTCCATTCTCATGGAGAACGGGAGGGCCGTCCTGCGAGAACTTGCCCCGAATCCTTTTGACTCGCTTCCACAACTCTGCTAAAGGGGTCTTCGCGTTAAGTGAAGACACGTATGCCCCCGCCAAGAAGAGCGGCGAGCGTGCTTCGAAATATACCGGAACCTAGCCATAGCCCGACGAAATTCAGCGACAGTGAAATTGTTTGGGCGGCGCTTATAGCGCATGTAGGCATAACGCTTCTGTTTGAGGGATGTCTCGCACTCGGCCAACCACCATTGGAGTAGTCGGCGTGCAAAACGGCCAGACGTTCTAGGAATAGTAGTCAGGCCCGCGGCGATGAGGTTGCCGGAGAAGAACGCAATGGCCTCATCTACCGACCTAAACTCCTCGACTGAGATAGAGAATTCAGTCATTTCCTGAACTGCAGGCCACCGCGACCGCGCCAAGCACCACCGAAGTGGGCTCTCAGGCGGCAGTTGCCCTGAAAATGATATTTCAATGAGAAAGTAATCACTACCATGGAGGTCATCGACCACCCCTCAATCAAAATCAGGCTGTGCATCCGAAGAGCACAAAGATAGGTCAAGGCAAGAAAATGAAGCGGTTCTCGGAGAGTGATGCGTAAGCTCATCCACGTTTAGGACATCCATCTCAGGCTCTTCGATCAGATAGGCAAGGACTTGCCCCTGAGATTTATTGTGCAATCTCCCCAGAGAGGATGCCTGCCGTTCAGATCTCCAAGCAAGAGATAGGGCCTCAGCAACTGTGCCACGACGGGGCCGAAGTCCCCCGCGTCGAAGTCAGCTGACGGTGGAATGTACACAGAAATGATAGTATACCTCCTATCCTGGTGCAGCTGCACAGCTACTGCCTGAAAGGAGGTATCTGAAGAGAAAGGAAGAACGGAGACATCATGCCGGGTGTAAACCGCGCATCCCCCAGCCCTGCAAACCCGTGGTAGTGGGGTCGCAAGACACTTATACCCCGGGAGAGCGGGCAGGGGGCACGCGTCTAGCATGGTCTCCTGCAAAAAGATAGCTAACGGGGAACTGGACGAGACGAGCCTCCACAGCTCCTCCCAGTTGGCCCGGAGTCCACGGCAATTCCACTGAAGGAATATGCCGTCCAGGCCTAGCTCGGAGGAGACGTGGGGGTCCTCCTCGAACAGAAGACCCTCACGGTAATGGCCGTACATTTCCCGGAGGCAGAACCCCGTGCGCTGTTGGCCGAACAAAGCGCTGTCGCCTTCGAGGACTTATTGGGGGAGGTTGGGCTTGCCATGCGTCTTTTCCTCCCTCCGCCTTGAAACCTTAGGCGGGCGTTGCGGCTTCGGAGGCGGGGGGCCCTCTTTTCGAGGAACCACCGTCTCCGAGCCACTCGCTCCACCTCGGGGCGTGGGCGAAGGGGCCGAAGCTCCTTTGTTGCTGTCCTCCTTTCTGGGAACAGCTTTAGGAACCCCGGAAGATGGCCTAGCGACCAACTTCAGGGGTGTCTTCTCCTGTGAGCCTAACGACTAGGTGGAGGCGCGTGGCCGTTTCGCCTTACTGGAAACGGTCACGCTGGGGGAAGAGGGGGGAGCCCTGGTTTTAGCCGGGGAGTGCCCGGGTTGAGTAGAGCCCGCAGAAGGGCTCGGAATGGGCGCAGAAACAACCGTGCTCGTTGACCTGGATGGGCCAGGAGCAGATGGTGCCTTTCTAACTATTGAGGCATATGACGTCCCAGGCAGAGTCGGGCGCACCAGGACCAAGTCCTTAGCCTCGCGGAATGAGAGTCGATCCTGGGCCTGAACAGCCAGGATTTCTTTCTCAAAGAGATCTGCACCGCATTGCCTCGAAGAAGCAGGGTGCGGCTCTTCAAGGTTCATGGTAGAGTGCGGCGTCACACTCACCGGGGTGCCATCAAGTGTCCGAAGACCACTTATCTTGGCCGCCTCGGCGGGATTCACCGCATTCGCCAGAAGGCTCCTGTCCGAGAAACGGGTCACCTTCGGCTCTCTACCAATTGCACTCGCTAATCCTCTCCTCTGATGGATCATGTTGCCCTTGACCAAGATGCTGCCATCAGTGGAGCGAATAACGAGGAAGTGTTTGAAGCCAGCGGGGTCGAAAACGCCAGGCAACCTCTGAATCAGGGGCCCCGATGTAAACGAGGCTCCGCCCTGTACACTTTTGGTCTTTGTCATAGTGAGGGGCTCCGCCCGGGCGGGCAGAGGGGCCGGATATGCCGATCTTAGCTTGGTTGCTTGCCAAAGTGGCAGCAGACTCATCCGTCCCCGTAGCCCACGCGGATGGAGAGGAGCCCCGAGTCTTCCTTGTCTTTCTTTTTTGGAGAGGCGGGTGGGGAATGAACCCGCTTCTCACCTCAGCAGGAAGGAGCCCCCAGGCCAGATGGACTGGCCTCAGCCAGGTCCTTCTTCAAAATGGAGAAGGTCCTGGTAGTCGTGGGGGCCCCGCTCGGAGGAGATCCCTCCCCTCATTGTACTGCCTCGGAAACCATAGCCATTTGAGGAGGACCTTGCATAGGGGCGGATTCGGGTTTGGTGCTTGGAACCGAGCCTGGATTCCCCTCCATGGAAGGCCCTACCGTCTGAGGCTGGGTTGCCTCAAGGACCATGTCTATCTCAGGGGGAGCCTCCAGTTAGCCATCCCCCCCAAGACATCACAGGTCCCGTTGGCAGTATCGTCACTAGTCTTGTGTTGGGAGGCACACGTCTTGACCCTGCCAAGGTTCAATATTCTTGCCAGTAGGTCTTTTGAGGAAAGTGACCGAAGGGGCCTGGCTTCCCTCTCACCCAATAGGGGGTTTGCCTTACCAAGCCGCTTCGATGTGGAGCGGCTGGCTAAGGGCTGCCTGCTAGCTTTCTTGGCAGTCCCCTTGGAAAGAACAGAGGGGACTGCTGCTGGAAAAAGGGAGGTGCCCGAAAGCACCTCCAGAGAAGGGGGTGAGGGGGAGTCCCCTACACCCATAGGTGAAGGAGAGGAGTAAGCCTCCTCTCCAGGTAGAGGTGTATGGAGGGTCACCTGCGCAAGCAGAGGGGGGGAAGACCTCCATTTTTTCGGTGAAGCTGCCCAAGGGCGGCTCCGTTGATGAGCAAGGGGAATTGGGGAGAGATTTGGGTTTTTTTTTTTTTTCATACAGGGCATGGTGACCCTGTGTTCTACGGGAAGCAATAGCTCATCACCTCTCGCAGTTGCCCACACTGCAAGAGGTGCTTACAGGCCAGGCAGAGCCAGGTGCCGCCATTCAGGACCACCCCTCCCGCCTGGTGGCCTGGCAGTCCATCGGCATGGCGTCTCCACCTTAGACACGGTGTAAAAAGATAGATTGTGAAGAGGAAAGGAAAAGGGATGTGAGGAAGGTATGGGTGGGGATGAAGCAGATTGTTAAAAACCAACCAACCCAGACCGGAGCTCAGGGGTTAGGGAACATTGTCCCCTCCCCCCTCAGCCCCGATCCGGGATGGTTGGCTGAGAAGAAGGTCAGCATCTACCCTGTGAAATTAGAGGCTGACCATAGAAAGTTGTGGGAGAGGTTGTATGAAAAGAGACGAAGTAAGGGAGAAATACAGGCTATCTGAAGATAGGAAGAGAGGCTAAGCTGGGGCCGGACAGAGGTCTAGATCCCGTCAGCACGGCGACCACGATGGCAAATCGCCGCACCCCTTACGGGGTTCAGTTTCCAAGGGAGATGAAACATATATTTCCTTCCTAAGAACACAACTATGAATGGTGCACAGTATTTAGCAATGTTACAGGAGAAACTTGCAGTGGTAATAGCAATACATCAGAGAGAAACATTCATGCATGATGGGGCACACAAGGCTAAAATTATGACAAAATGGCTTACTGACAATAAATTTAATATTCTGGATTGGCCTGGTAATAGCCCAGATCTCAATCCCATAGAAAATTTATGGCTAATAATAAAAAATAAGGTTGAAGGCCAAGACACTTGCTTTTGTTTAAAATTTAAAAAGAGGCCATCCTAAAGGTATGATGCAATGAAATATCAGTGGAACTTTGTAAAAACTTGATCAAATAGATGTCAAAGCGTCTACAACAAGTCATCAAATCCAAAGAAAAGATGACAAAATACTAATATAAGGTTAGTCAATATTAAACATGGTGTTTTATGTTAAAAATACAAATTTCGAGGGTGATCAGATACTTTTTGCAGGCACTGTACATATGGAGAAAGTGGCATATTTGATTGGAACTCTGTTAAAACTATTTCAAAATCATATATTATTGCTGCAAAAATTCCTGTTTTGCTTGAATTACCAGAAGAGATTAAATTACTTGAAATAATTGAAAAAAACTTGCTAGCAGAGCATTTATATACTTTCTGTTTCACACATTCAATATATTATTTTAAATGAGAGAGAAAAGGAGAATTAAATACAAAGCTCCATTTCTGTTCACCAGCCACCTTATTCCTGTGAAATTTTAAGGAAATTTATCTCCTTTAAAGACTTCTCCGAAGTCTGCTCTTCTTGCTGGGCTATTTTTTAAAAAAATATTATAGGCTGCTCTCATAATTGAAGAGATATCCCAAGATGACTTCTTACAACCTCCTTTAAAGTCTCCATTTATGATATGCAATCCACAGGACCCAATATTATTTTTTTATTTTTTTCATCTAAGTGTCTTTCTTTGTAGGTACACAATCAGCTTCCAGTTGACATGAGGTCCATCCATAGAAACCTGAAGAACTTTTGATATATACTTTTCATCTCTCAGGCTTTCAAAAAATGGTTTGTAAAGGTTCTGAGTTGATACATGCCCCCAAAATGCACAAGTTAAAAATTTGGTATAAATAATGCCAAATTCATCAGCATATCTTAAGTGAATGTCCATTAGTCCTCTTTGGATAATTTTATTTAAGGATTCATCAAAATTTATCACTACATAGTCAGCTGTTCTTAGTATGTTATAAATCATATCTTTATAATATTCACTAAAGCCAAATGTCACTATATAACATGCTTTATCTTTAGACATTTTGAATTCACTTGATATTTTGCTATCTGGAAACATATTTCTGAATAACTGTCCTGAATGATTACATGTTCTCATATAGTTATATGAGTATATGAGAATGAAAGCATAGTGTATTTCAGCCTTTTTCACAGCCTCTATAAGTTTTTGGTCAGTATATAAGATAGATATATTAGTAGTATTACTTACAGGATGTTCACTGATAGTTTCCCTTTGACCTATATAAAAAAAAGAGAATTAGGTGCCTGAACCGCTTACGAAATTTCTATTTTAAAAATTTACTATAGATGGGACAATTCCAAAAACTTTTGCGATTCCCATTCCAATTCCAGTTATAAGTTATGATGCCGATGCTGATTCCTTCACAAAATAGAATATTGATTCATAATTCCTCCTGTGTAATAATAATACTTGATACTTCAATAATAATTAATAAAGTTACTTGCTAAATAAACTAAAATAGAATATAGTAAACAAATAAATGTAAGATGAATATTGTTCCTAAGTTTACATAGAATCTGCTAACAGCTAATCTTCTGATATAGAGGCTTATGCTGGAAGTTTGGTATAGTCAGTCATCACAACCAAGTGAATTTAGATCTTTGATAGCGAATAATGCACAATTTATGTGGAAATTGTAATTCAAATCAGACTAATTTGATAATGTCAACTAATAACCCCTAATGCATTAAATACTATTAATATTCAGCTATTATGATATTGTTACTCAACATTTAACATAGGCTGGGAGTAGGAAGCGTGAACAGCATAACTTAACTCTACAGTGGCTGTTAGTCAACTGAACAACACGGCTGCTTGCTGCCGACAGAATTTTAGCAATATATTAGTACCAAAACTTACTCTGAAAATGTAACAAAATTGGTAAAATCGTACCAAATCTAATTAGAACATAAAACAAAAGTAAAATTGTATAAAAAAGTGTTTCTTTGCAACACAAAGGTACCAAATTTGTACAGATCATGGTATCAAAAGTGTTATTTTACGGCAAAGAGGTATCAAATTTATACAAATGTGCCAACTTTGGCAGCACTGCTGAACAAAGTCTTAAAGTCTTAGAATTACATCAGCTGTTCTAAATGATGCCTGAGCCCTGAGCAGGCCTTCATTTAATGCATATAAACAAACATAAAATACCTTTCTTATACAGTCAGACCTTCAATATCAATTGATATTAAATAGTGGTGCATTCTTGTTGACTAATGCAAATCTATTAGTAAATAACTTATTAAAGTTATAATTTCACTGAATAATAAGACAGATGAGTAGATACATAACTTGATTGACGCCAATGGGAAATAAACAATGTAAGAAAGAAAATTAAAAACTGAAAAAAGCACTATTGAAAGAGTCTCTGTACTGAAATTTTGAAGGAATCTTGTTGTAAGAAAAAAAAAAGATACATGACACACTACACAAGAATTAGGTAAATACAATTAAACTATATGTTTACAATCTTAATATTTATAGATATATATATATACAAACAGAATTTTTTTCTTATAAATGGAAATATTATGTAGGTAGACAGTTAACAAAAAGGTAACTTAAAAGGTTTACAATTTCTTGAAAAAACGGTTTATTAATCCAGATATTTTTTTGTTTACTGAAACATTAAGCTTATTTACTTTCTGACTTAAAACTACTTCTTCATTTCTCTTTTGTATGGCTGTCTGCAACAAAGATTGTGCTGTCTGGATAGCAACCATATCTTTTGATTCTATGGCACTATCAAGTCTATTTTTTGCCGCTACCAACAAATTATCAGTGACTTTTTGTACGGTTGTAAATTCAGCCATTTTCCCCTCACATTCTTTTTCTATTTCATCTAATTTCAATTTACCTTTAAAATTTCATTTCCTTCACTAATTTTCCTTTTTCTATTTTCTTCAACTCTTTCTGCTTTTATCTCCTTTATTTTCTTCATAGATATCTTTTCAAATGAAATTGGGTGCTTGAGAATTCTATTTACAAGAAGTGAAGTTAAATTACAAATTTCATCATGGACAAGATGAATCAATGGTTCAGAAGATTTAAATTTTGAATTAAATTTTTCAAAAATTTGAACAAGTGATTTTACGAAGTATAATTCAACTCTTATAGTTTCTCTTTTCAAAATCTGAACAATTGCTTTGTAATAAAAATTTAAACAAAGAGATGAAGAACATTTTGGTACATAATTAATAAAATATTCCACCAAAACCTCCTATTGCTCAAGTATTCTGCAGACAGATTTTCCTAAAGTCAACCATCTACTGTCAATATGTTTTAGCATATTTTCACAGGGTAGGAAAGTTTTTCTTGAATTTCTTTTAAATCTTCTTTTCTTGCAGGCCATCCTTTAAGAAATCTGTAGATATTTGTGCAGAAAGTTAATATATCATTATCTAGGCTATTTAGCCCTTTAAAAAATGACATGTGTACTACATGCAGTTGACATGTATGTTTAACAAAGGCTTGCTTTGAATGGCTTTAAGGTTTTCATTAATAATTTGAAACACCTTTTTATTAACATTGGGACCATCACTAAAAAGACATACAAGTTTGTCTAATTTCAAACTGTTTGCATCCAAGACAGAAATCACTTTTCTTTTCAAACCAGTTCTTCCCTAATTCATTGTTGTGATCCTGTTTTTCAAGCCACATGGGGTTAAATTTAACTTGCCTTTTTATTTGATGACATAGTTTAAGCTCAAAACTTTTTATGGTTAGTTTATAAATAATATTTAGTATCTGAAAATAAAGAAGCTTTATTTAATAATTAATAAATAAAAATGTAATGGTTCATTATCATATCAAGTGTGAAAAATTGATTTGTAGAAGGTATAGTTTACTTGAAATTTTCACCACTAATTGTGGTTTATTAAAACAAGATAAAAAGAAAGTAATAGATTTGGGACAGACAGCTAAGCAAAAAAAACAAACAAAACAGAATGAGAGAAGAGGAGGTATATGTAGAAAGAAATCCTTGCCACATGGCACTTGATTACTTTATAAAGAATTCATGTATCCAGAATGTAAGTATCTATTCTAAAAAAAGATGAAAATTAAACAATTTGTTTATAAATTAATAAAGAATATGGTTAGAAAAAGCAGAAAGGTTCCATTTTTAAGTAACAGGTTCCAAAGGTTCCTCGCTGGGATGCCTGCTAATGACATTCATTGGGATACATTGATCTTGGACTACATACAATATAGTTATAAAAGTAGTCCACATCTGGCAAGTATTCTTACCACTGAATTCTCCATCCCATTTAACCCGATTCTGCAAGGTTCTAAGTTTGTCATAAAATTCTTCTTTTTTTTTATAAAAAAAAGAAGAATTTTATGACTTACCAGTTAATTGTTCTGGAGCCTTAGAAGTTGTCTGATCATTGGATGTTGTTGAAAAATTTAACTGTTGGTTATTCTTGAAAGTTTTTTTTCTAAATTAATATGCTTTTTTTCACTCTTGCATGCTGTCTTACATTTCCTATTCTTTTTTTTGCTGTTGAAAATTCTACTTGGCAATGCTCAACTTTTGCCTTGTTTTTATCAGAAAATCCTTCAAGCCAATTTTTAAATTCAATAAAACTAATCCAATTAATTTGAAAACATTTACCAGGCATTAATACACTATAAAATAAGTATTAGAATTTGCTTTCTGAAAAATATAGAAGATTTAATTTTATGTGACATTTCCATTATACCTACATAATGTAATTCTAGCATTTCATTGTTGGTCTCTCAAAGAGAGGCACCCAACATGAATTTGGAGAAATAACAAAATACAGTAAACCATCGATATAATGAACTATATGGGGCGGGGGGTCGTTCGTTAAAGCCAAAAGTTCATTAAACCCGATTGTCCTTAAAAGCGGTGGAAATAATGATGGTTCGTTTGTTAATCTGTATACATAAATATGTATATAAAGACTGTATTGCATGGATATGTAATATGTATGTAATTACTAATATTACTAATAAAGTTAAGTGGACTACATCAGATTTAACGAACTTTGGCTCATTAAACCTGATGGAGTTTGGCCAGGAAATTTGGTTCATCATATCCAAAATTTGTTATATTGAGGTTCGTTATATCGAGGGTTTACTGTAACAGAAAACTGACTCACATTAGAGAAAAAATACCTTGATGAGTTTATCTACTAAAATTTAATGAAGAGACTTAATTTGCAGGCGTATAGATAGGTATTTAATGAGTTCTTGTATTTTTTTGTGCTTAGTTACTGTTTGAGCATAAATACTATAATAAGCAGTAAAATATTTAAATATTTACCTTAAAAAACAGACAAGCTAAAATAAAAATGAGTAAAGAGGACCTTATCATAAATAAGATGACTTTTAAATGACCTAGAGTACTTAAGAGGCCTTAGAATACTTAGAGGACCTAGTAGACACCCTGAAAATAGAGTAAAATAAAATGGAGGCCATCCTCATGTCAGAAGTTAAAGAGCCCACATGTGCAACAATTAGTCCCGAGTACAAGGGACAAGTGGTAGGGACCCTGCTCGTCTGAAGCAAAGTGGAGAAGATTTTTAATGGCAGGGATCTCATGAGCATGGGTGAGGGCTAAGGGGTTGAGTGGGGGATGTGCCAGGAAACTGCGGAGCTTAGTGGAAGGGATGTAGGTTAAGTTGCGCCACTTATCCATCGCATCGTGGGTGGGATCCCCTGACCGGATAGTGAAAGTCACAAAAATCAGAATCACAAGTGCTAGTGACCTCAAAAAGACCCGGGGCACCTTCATACTAATACCACCCCTATCAACACATGTTTAACAGTGCAGACATGGGTCAATGTCATAGAATAGATAAATGTGTGAAAGATACAATCAAGAAGTCACCTTGACTCATCCCGATACACCCATTACAGACCGGCTCGGTCATGCCGTTACCCACTCGATGTATTAGACGTTGCCATGGCGACCAGAACCCGAATATCTCGTCGTGTTGAGAGTTCAGTTGCCCACCTATAGGACTGCCCCCCCCCCCTTGCAGATGGTCCCCACCAAACACTCCTATGATAACAAGATCCCGCCCGGACTGCTGAGGTGACGTTCCTCTTTATTTTGCCCACACTCTCACAATCCCTTTCTTGGGAAGTCAACCTGGGTGCGGTTCGCAGGGTGATGGAACCTCGCCGTTGCTAGGGTAACCGCATTCCAACAGCCGCGTCGGCTAAGACCGAGCCAATGGAAACAGCGAAGTTAAGCCACATCGGGTGTAGTTAGTCGCTGGAAGGAGTCGCGATTGGGGACGCCTTCACGGTGGCTACCATATGCTGTAGATGCGTGGTTCGGATGGTACGTTAATCAGTAGATCCTAATGACAAGTAAAAGTCATCTTAAATGAATGCAAATCGGCGGTAAAACCACAACCGAGTTATCACTACCATGCATGGTAACATTGTAGATTAAGTGGAAATTTTAAGAGGGTGACCCCCCCCCCCATCCTCCCCACAAGGTGTACTAGGGCGGCAAAAGTGAAGCTTAAAATAGCCAATTAGTCCCTTCTTTTTAGGTGTTAGATTGGTTTGTTGGATAAGGGGGGGAGGGGGCCCATCCCCTAGCGTGCCCAATGAAGTGCGACCCCGTTTCCCTCCCTGTTACACCTCTCCACTCAAATTACCTCCTTTTTACCAGGGTTGTTTGTTAAGGTGAGAGAGGTGGTGTGTGTATAGGGGGGAGGAGGTAACTAAGAAAGGGAAGAGTAGAGTGTGTGAATGTGTGTGATAAGAAAGTACGGCCGATAGATAAATAGAAGGAAATAACCATGCTTCTATCTCCCTCCTTTCCATCTCCGAGGGCATCGCCAAGATGCCAAACAGAGCCAAATCCAGTGCCAGTGGTGATGATGGTTCACCGGTCAGCAGACGCAATTAAGCCCTGGTGGTCTTAATCTGGGAAACTCAAAACGACAATGCTCCGCTGGAGCCGAATAATGAGGTCTTCCCTCCCGGGGTGAGGGTGCAAGACCACGAACTCTGAGACCCACCGAACAAATCGCCAATCTCGATGGGGAGATCGGTGAGCTTGTTGTCAGCGAGGTTGAGTTTGCTCAGTCGCTGCAGGTAGCCGATGGAGGTGGGGAGAGTGGTGAGGCAGTTGTGCGAGGCGTCCTGGAACACAGAGCAACTCAACGTGAGGAAGAGACCAGACACGCATTGTGGAAGAGTCTTCGACCCGCTGTGTTGAGGGGAACAAAGACCCACTAAAAATGGTGTTACTTCAGTTTCCCCTGGCTACAGTACGTCACCTTAGCTAACCGCCAACCGGGCTGAGTTTTCCCAGATATACCACACTACACGTATCTGTAGATTTTGTATTTTGATTATGCCGGCATATAGTGAATGTGTTAAACTGTGTCTAGTTCCTCAGTACAAAAAAAAGGAGAAAAAGTAGGGGGTTACTCCCCGATTTGAGTCATTTAAGATGTCTTATTTTTCAGTGGGGACCTACTGATCAACGAGGGATCCGAACCAGCGTTCTTGCTTACATCGGAAGATGTCTATATCGGTTATGCAGTTGTAGTATTTGCCTGTGATTAGTTCTGGGTAGTGACCGACCCGGAAACTTGCCATGGGGACTCTTGGGAGAGGCCTCTTTTTGATTGCCCAGTGGAAGGAGGTTGGGGCACTGGTTTGAACACAGATATCGGATGCCTTGTTGAAGTGTGGATGGAGCCCCAAACGGTCCGGGTGTTCCAATACCAACCACTTTCCAGACTCATTCAAACCCTGAGGGTGGAAATACTGATTCTGCGTGGTTACTGAAACCAAAATCGGTCCTGTGGCTCAGAAGACACCCGCGGGACACTGGAAAGACACAGGGTCCCATTGAGTTCAAAAGAAGAGTCAAGGCCTTAGGAAGTGAGAGAGAACTCAGAGGAAAATAACATAAGCCCTCCATAATGGTCGAGCACATTTTCAACATGGGTCAATGGGTGAGGAAGGTTATGCATCCCTATAAAGCATCCAACCGCTCTTCTAAACGCCATTCTACCAGATATTAATCCATAAGCAACATCTATGATGTAACAATTGGGTCACCTCGGCAAAGCTCCAGTGCAGTCACCACCCAAAGCTAAACACACGCAAAAATTGCACTGACAAGAGCTGACCTGACCGAAACGGACATCTACTTCTACTCCCACCAGAAACCAGACTCAATTTATTATGTTGACATCATGAGCAACACAAGTACACCAACAAATCACCAGATCCACAGGGTTCTCTGATAGAACCCAGTCCAGTCGGTGGAATTCATGGAGGCTTGGCCTATAAGGGAGGGGCTTAGCTGGGGGCAACATAACCTTAAACAATGGGGAAGGTGCGACATGGTTGAATTATGCTCAGAGAAATATGTAAAGTTGCCCAAATTAGTCAAGTCTTATAAATCTTCAATTAGTTTATATGACTGCTACAAGTCTTTACTGTACTGAATTGGCAAGTAATAATATTTTTTCATAATTATTGGGATAAAAGTGAAAAATAGCCAAGTCTTTATGAAGTTGATTAAGCTGGGAAAAGGAAAAATTAGGGAAAATTTGGCAAATCTGTTTTAAAACAAAACCATTTCAAAATCTTCTGACAGTACTGATTGGGAGGTAGGTTGCGGAGAAATGGCACGTAACTTTAAGTTCCCCTCGACCATCTTCTTTGCCAAGCCTCAAGGAGGTCAGCCGGTATTCTTGCCATGTAGGCGGTGTAAGGAAGAGCGAAACGCTGGTCTGGCAGCACAGTCCACGCGGACTCTTTAGCGCCCTCATTGCCCGCAACTCTTTCATGCCCAGGAACCCAGCAGAAGATAATCTCGACATCTGCCCGGCTCGCCAAAACCATGGCGTCACGGATATCGCGAACCAGGGAATGCGGAGATTCCAATGCCCCGAGAGCACTCAGGGAACTTTGTGAGTCGCTATAGATCACAATCCGGACTCCGAACCGGGCACGCCGCGTAATCTCTCTTACCGAGTGGTGTATTGCCACCAGTTCAGCTGTGAAGACAGACGCAGCGCCCAGTAGAGCCTCGCTGACTTCAAACAGAGGGGATACGGCGTGGAAGCCGACCCCCTCTTGGAACTTGGAGCAATCCGTATACACTAGCACAGTTCCAGCGTGACACGAAGTGTGCTCCAAAAAGGCCGAACGCAATACTCCGGCGCTGTAGAAGCTTTGGGAGCAAAGGCGTGGCGACAAATAGTCAAGGGTGGTACCTTTCAGGGTGGCATCCTGGGCAGAACCAGGGGCGTCACCGGTCCGAAAGCTATAGCTAGCTCTCGAAGGAGTTTCCTAGCCGGGTATGAGTTGCGTCTCTCGGCGGCATAGGCACCGTCGAGATCAGCTGCGCTCGTGTGTACAAGCGAATAATGCACTGTGCACAGCGCATAGATAATGGCATCTCTCCAGCATCGACAAACAGGCTTTCATTAAGGAAAGTGCGGAAGGCACCAGTCACCAAGCGAAGGCCGGTGTGGTGGATCAAGTCCACCTTCCATAGCCGAGCTTCAAACGGACAAAGGATCGATAAAAAAGTAAGGCAGTAGGCGTATCAGCGCCCCAAGCGCTGAACGTCACGGAACTAAGAAACTCCATGGCGCGTGTACAAGAGACCCTAAGGCTGCGAATATGAGCCTCCCAGGTGAGGCGTCGGTCAAATACAAGACCAAGGAAACTGTGCGATTCAAACACTTCGAGGTGCACCCCATTAAGAAACAAATCTGGGTCGGGGTGGAGCCGTGGATGGCGGCAGAAGTGCACCATCTAAGTCTTGGCCAAGGAAAACCGAAACTTGTGCGCGTCGGCATAGCGAGAGACTCGGTTCAATGCCAGTTGGAGTCGACGCTCCAGAGTTGGCATCTGGGCCGCGCCAAAACAGATCGAAAGGTCGTCCACGTAGATCGTAGCGAGAACATCTTGCGGCAGAACCGAGGTGATGCTGTTGATGCTCAAGGCAAAGAGTGCGACACTGATGACACTTCCCTGCAGAACACCCTCTTCCTGCTCCATTGGGCCGGAGATGGCTCCCCCATCAGTACGCGGAATCGACGATCTCGCAAAAATTCGGATATAAACATTGGGAGGAAGTCCACTCGGCCCCATCGTGTGGAGAGTCTCCATGCGGTATCCTAGGCCTTCTCCAGATCGAAAAAGACCGTGGCGTAGTGCTGTCTACGAAGGAAGGCCTCGCAGAAGGCATTTTCCAGTCTGAGCAGAACATCCGACGTGGAGTGGAATTTGCGGAAGCCGCACTGTGCAGAAGACAGATGGCCTCAGTTGTCCAGAAAAAAGGCTAATCTAACATTTACCAATTTCTCCATCAACTTGCACACGCAAGAGGTTAGAGAGATTGGGCGGAAACCGGCCGGAGTAGAGTGATCTATTCCCAGTTTGCGAAAAGCGAGTACAGTAGCGATTCTCCGGGAATCTAGGAGGAGACCCTCCAACTAGATCCTGTTGAACAAATCTAACAGAAAGGTCATGCCTCGCTCACCCAAGTGTCGAAGCATGGCGTATGGGACATCGTCCGGACCATGGGTGGTGTCCGAGCACGAAGCAAGAGCGGAACGCAACTCACTCAGGATAAACCTGTCGTTGAAAGGTTCTCCGCCTCTGGAGGTAAAGTCCAGTCGGCGGCCTTCCGCGACATCACGACGTGCAGTGAATGCTGGCGGAGCAGCATCACGGCTAGAGAATGCGAAAAAAGCGGTCGCGAAGGATTCCGCCACGGACGCGGGGTCCTAGATTGCGGTCCCATTCTCATGGAGAAAGGGAGGGTTGGTCCTGCGAGAACTTGCCCCGAATCATTTTGACTAGCTTCCACACCTCAGCTAGAGAGGTCTTCCCGTTAAGTGAAGACATGTATGCCTGCCAAGAAGAGCCGCGGGCGTGCTTCCAAATTTACTGGAACCTACCCCTAGCCCGACAAAATTCAGCGACAGTGAAATTGTTCGGGCATCGCTTATAGCGCATGTAGGCATAACGCTTCTGTTTGAGGGCCATCTCGCACTCAGCCGACCACACCGGGAGTGATGGGCGTGCAAAACGGCCATACGTTCTGGGAATAGTAGTCAAGCCCGCGGCGATGAGGTTGCCGAAGAACTCAACGGCTTCATCTACCGACCTAAACTCCTTGACTGAGATAGAGAATTCAGTCATTTCCTGAAATGCAGGCAACCGCGCCAAGCACCACCGAGGTGTGCTCTCAGGTGCAGCCGCCAGAAAATGATATTTGAATAGGAAAGTGATCACTACCATGGAGGTCATCAACCTCAATGCTAAGAAAACGAAGCAGTTCTCAGGCAGTGATGCGTAAACTCATCTACATTTAGGACACGTATCTCAAGCTCTTCGATCAGATCGGCAAGCACTTGTCCCCTGTGATTTATTGAGTAGTCTCCCCAAAGAGGATGTCTGTCATTCAGATCTCAAAGCAAGAGAAAGGTCCTCGGCAACCTGCAACGACGCGGCGGAAGTCCCATGCGTCGAAGTCAGCTAACGCTGGAATGTACGTAGAAATAACAGTATACCTCCTACTCAGTTGAAGCTGCACAGCCACTGCCTGAAAGGAGGTGTGGTTGGGTTGCAAAACCCTTATACCCCGGGAGGGTGGGCAGGGCGCACGCGCCTAGCATGATCTCACGCAGAACGGGACGAGACGAGCCTCCGCGGTTCCTCGCAGTTGGCCCGGAGTCCGCAGCAATTCCATTGAAGTAATATGCCCTCAAGGCATAGCTCGGAGGAAACGCGGGGGCCCCCCTCGAACTGAAGACCCTCACGGGAATGGCCGTAAGCTTCCCGGGGGCAGAACTCCGGGCGCTGTTGGCCGGAGAATGCACTGAAGGCGCTGTCGCCTTCGAGGACTTATTGGGGGAGGTTGGGCTCGCCATGCGAGTCTTTTTCTCCCTCCGCCTCGAAACCTTAGGCGGGCGTTGCGGCTTCGGAGGCGGGGGGCCCTCTTTTCGAGGAACCACCGTCTCCGAGCCACTCCCTCCACCAATAGGCGTGGGCGAAGGAGCCGAAGCTCCTTTGTTGCTGTCCTCCTTTCAGGGGACAGCTTTAGGAACCCCGGAAGATGGCCTAACGACCAACTTCAGGGGTGTTGCCTCCTGTGAGTCTAACGACTCGGTGGAGGCGCGTGGCCGTTTCGCCTTACGGAAAACGGTCACGGTGGGCGAAGAAGGGGGAGCCCTGGTTTTAGCCAGGGCTGGGTATGAACCCTTTTTGCCGCCAGCTATACCAGGATCGCGCCCGGGTTGGGTAGAGCCTGCAGAAGGGCTCCGAATGGGTGCGGAAACAACCGTGCTCGTTGGCGTGGATGGGCCAGGAGCAGAGGGTGCCTTTCTAACTATTGAGGCATATGACGTCCCAGGCAGAGCCGGGCGCGCCAGGACCAAGTCCTTAGCCTCGCGGAATGAGAGTCGATCCTGGGCCTGAACGGCCAGGATTTCCTTCTCAAGGAGATATGCACCACAATGCTTCGAAGAAGCAGGGTGCGGCTCTCCGCAATTGACACACTTGGCCACACACGATTTGGACTTATCGTGTGCGACCTTGGAGCAATTTACACAGACTTCGGGTGACCCCGACTTTGCACGTCTACATGAGCGATTTTTTGGCCGAAGCGGTGACAGTAATAGCACCGCCGCGGCAGTGGCACGAATGCCTTCACGCGGTAGCGGTACCAACCGGCACGCACCGACTCAGGGAGCTTGTCACAGTCGAACGTGACGAAGAGTGTAGGGGTGGGTCTCGAGGCCCCTCCCTGTTTTCTCATCACACGTTCGACCTTGACCGCCCCATGGTCGGCCAGCTCTAGGGTGATGTCCTCAATGGAGTAGTCAACGAGTTCCATCGCATAAACTACTCCTTTCACAAAGTTCATGGTAGAGTGCGGCGTCACACTCACCGGGGTTCCATGAAGTGTCCGAAGAGCACTTATCTTGGCCGCATTCGCCAGAAGGCTCCCGTCCGAGAAAAGGGTCACCTTCGGCTCTCTACCAATTGCACTAGCTAATCCTCTCCTCTAATGGATCATGTTGCCCTTGGACAACATGCTGCCATCAGTGGAGCGAATAACAAGGAAGCGCTTGAAGCCAGCGGGCTCGAAAACGCCAGGTAACCTCTGAATGAGGGCCCCGATGTCATCGAGGCTCCGCCCTGAGCACTTTTGGTCTTAGTCAGGGGCTCCGCAACCGAAGGGGCAGAGGGGCCGGATGTGCCAATCTTGGCTTGGTCGCTTGCCAAAGTGGCAGCAGACCCATTCGTCACCGTAGCCCCCGCGGATGGAGAGGAACCCCGAGTCTTTTTTGTCTTTTTCTTTTTTGGAGAGGAGGGCGGGGAATGAACCCGCTTCTCACCTCCGCCTGAAGGAGCCCCCAGGCCAGATGGACCGGCCTCAGCCAGGTCATTCTCCGAAATGGAGAAGGTCCTGGTAGTCGTGGGGGCACCGTTCGGAGGAGATCCCTCCACTCCTTGTACTGCTTCGGAAACCATAGCCGTTTGAGGAGGACATTGCATAGGGGCGGATTCGGGTTCGGTGCTTGGAACCGAGCCTGGATTCCCCCCCATGGAAGGCCCTACCGTCTGAGGCTGGGTTTCCTCAAGGACCATGTCTATCTCAAGGGGAGGCCTCCAGTTGCCCCCCCCCCAAGACATCGCAGGTCCCGTTGGCAGTATCGTCACTAGTCTTGTGTGGGGAGGCACAGGCCTTGACCCCGGCAAGGTTCAATATTCATGCCAGCAGGTCTTTTGAGGGAAGCGACCGAAGCGGCCTGGCTTCCCTCTCCCCCCTAAGGGGGTTTGCCCTACCGAGCCGCTTACACGAGGGGCGGTCGGCAATGGGCTGCCTGCTGGTTTTCTTGGCAGTCCCCTTGGAAAGAACAGAGGGGACTGTCACTGAAAAAAGGGAGGTGCCCGAAAGCACCTACAGAGAAGCGGGTGAGGGGGAGTCCCCTACACCCGTAAGCGAAGGAGAAGAGTAAGCCTCCTCTCCGGTTAGAGATATATGGAGGGTACCCTGAGCAAGCACAGGGGACGGGGGGACCTCCATTTTTTCGGTGGAGCTGCCCGATGGCGGCTCCGTTGGTGACACAGGGAGAATTAAGGGGCGATTTTTGTGTTTCTCATCATTGGGCATGGTGACCCTATTTATTTCACGGGATGCAATCGCTAATCACCTCTTGCAGTTGTCCGCACTGCAAGAGGTGCTTACAGGCCTGGCAGAGCCAGGCGCCGCCATTTGGGACCACCCCTCCCGTCTGGTGGCCTGGCAGTCCATCGGCATGGCGGCTCCACCTTAGACGCGGCGTAAAAAGATAGATTGTGAAGAGGAGAGGAAAAGGGATGTGAGGAAGGCATGGGTGGGGATGAAGCAGATTGTTAAAAAAAAACATCCTGAACCGGAGCTCAGGGGTTAGGGAACGTTGTCCCCTCCCCCCTCAGCCCCGATCCGGGACGGTTGGCTTGAGAAGAAGGTCAGCATCTACCCTGTGAAATTAGAGGCTGACCAGAGAAAGTTGTGGGAGAGGTTGTATGAAAAGCAAGGAAACAAGTGTTTTGAAGGAAGGAGAAGAGGCTAAGCTGGGGTAGGACGGGGTGCTGAGTTCCGTCAGCACGGCGGCCAGGATGGCGAATCGCCGCGCCCCATTTGGGGTGGAGAGTATGCAGTCCACCAAGGCACCATGGGTACTGAACCAAACTCTGCCCGGGTGGGCACACGCCTACTGGTACAAAGTGTGGGTAGAAAAGGCTGAGGGGATTGCCGTAATAATACACAATATTAATACATAATAAAGTGATAAATAAATCATAATTAATACTAATAATTACTAAAAGTAAAAAATATAATACAATTAAATAATGATGATAATAACTAATAATAAAAAGATAAAGTTGTGCTGAGAGGGAGCAAGGGGAAAGCATACCACAATTTTCCCAGGTTCTATCACACAGTTCAAGTCAACCCAGTGACTGGACCTCCCTAATTTGCCAGCAGCCAGGATGATGTGCAGCTCCTTCCAGTACCCAGTGTAGCAGACTACACAGGGTACTCCCCCCCCTCCCTGCGGGGGACTATTTGAGGCAGCTGTCCAGATGCTGCATGGGGGAAGGTCCCCCAAATCACTTTGCCCCCCCCCCTCCTCACGAGGCGAGGGCTATCTGAGATGAGGCGAAATGTGATGCGGTAGTCGCGTCTTCCTCACCAGTTGCTCGAGGATGCAGAGGGAGCCGATGTCGGAGGGCAACGTCGAGAGGCCGTTGTGGTCGAGGGCGAGGATGCGGAGGTCGCTGAGGAGGCACAGCTGCTCCGGCAGCTCCGTGAGGTCGTTGTGGCTGAGCAGGAGCTTGGTGAGGGCGCGCAGCTCCTGCAGCTCCGGCGGGAGACTTCGTAGGCGGTTGTCCGTCAACTGGAGGAGGGAGAAGTTCAAAAGACGGCGCCGACACGCGCAAATCTCAGTGCGCTTAAAACTAAGAAACGAAAACCAACGAGGGCATATCCAACAGTTTCTAGGGGGAGGTACATAGCCGGAGACCAACGTTTGGGTATTGGGGCGGGTAGGGCACGCAAGCCTCAAGATGTCAATTGTAAATTCCAAGCCCAAGCTACACCCGACGCCCCCTTGCGATGGCAAACCCCAGGGGAGAGACCGACTACCATCCAGCAACTAACCATAGACAGTGTGACTTAACTTCATCCAGCATGACAAACGCTGTTACCACTCAGATGGGTCATACCCCCCACCCCCACCCCCCTCATTAGGTTATCGGAGTTACAGACGACAAAGAGGGGCGAGGGCGCTAATTGGGGATGCACAATAATGCACGAGGCTGCGGATGGCAGTGGGATCATGAAAGACCCCACAGAGGTACTGATTCCTTGGGCAACCAACGAGGACATCACTGACACCCCTACTAATACTTTATCTTTTATCCCCCCCCCTTAAGGACTCCACTCCATACTACCTACGAGCACTAGTGCCCCTTCCTGCCCAGCCTCTGTAGCTGGAAGCGCCCCCAGGCAGGGAGAAGGTAGTGGGGTAAGGCGGGCCGTCAAGTAGGGAGAAGGGGCACAACAAAGGCTGGAGGAGGGTGATAAGAGGTGGGAAGCATCCAAAGGGCACCCACCAACTTACGTCGATGAGTTGGAGCGCCCCCAGGTTGGCGATGAGGGGATCGAGGTGGGTGAGGGCGTTGGAGGAGAGGTAGAGGCGCGTGAGGTCTGCCCGGTCCCACCAGCGGTCCTCGTCGTCCTTGTCGAAGCTCAGGTTCACTGTCGGCTTCTCGTCGGGGTCGGGCTCATTTAGGCGGAACACCTTCTGCGGAACTGGGGTGAAAAAACCCCAGTGGGGGCTCTGTGTTACAGGACTTGAATGGTCAAGTTATTCAAACCACTAGCCATTACTATATTATTTTATGGCTTCCTCTGGCGACTATCAAGAGGACAGTGCCCCAGAAATTACAAACAAACCGACTTTAAAACAACAACATACTAAAGAAAACCCTGAAACCCACACATCCATGCGAGCTCTTTTTAGGAACATGTCCGGATCGGGGGAAAGTCTGGAATGGTGACGCAAGTGCACCACCTTGATCTTGGTCAAAGAACACAGAAACCAATGTGCTTCGGCAAAGTGATATGTGTGGTTCAGAGCCAACTGGAGTCGACCATACATGGTAGCCGTCTGAGCCCATCTGGCGACTGCCTACTTGGGAATAAGTCGCCATACTCACTACAGCCTACGACTAGGCTATATTAAAAAACAAATAAATAAATAACAAATAACAAAGATAAAAAGATAATAGGCTAAAAACAAAAAGGTAAGAAAGCTCACTCTAGTCGGTGTGCCCGAACTAGTCCCTAGTACAAGCGACAAGCGGTAGAGACTCCGCGCGTCCCGGTACTGGGACAGGTAACGTGCGTGAAGATGACCCAGACTGGGACATTCAACGAAAATGTGCCAAACAGTCTGGGGGACAACGCAGTCATCACAATAAGGTGTAGGCGAGCGCTCCATCAAATGGCGGTGCGCCTGCAAGTGTGTCCAATTCGATGACGACCGAAAGCAACCTGAAGCCGTCGCACCATTGGTGTGTATGTCTATTAGAACAGTTGAAGCGCAATGGCAGGTAACTTTAAGTTTCCCTCTTCTTTGCCAAGCTGCCCTTTATTCCTGCCATTTAATCGGTGTGAGGAAGTGAAACGCTCGTCTGGTCGTCCAGTCCTCACGGACTCTTTGGCATCGTCATCGGCGAGCTCATTCCCTGCAATTCCCACATATTCTGGAACCCAGCAGAAGATAATCTCAATATCCGCCCGACTCGCCCCTAGAGTGTGAGCTATGATGGACCTTGATAACCAGACAACTATGTCACAATGGGGCTGGAAGTCACCTAATGTGCACTGGAAGCGGTGAACAGAGTTAGATACTCCAATTCATTATGAATCCCCCAGTCATTGGGATTTTGGCCTGCACAGCAGGATCTTGTGTATCCTGCTACTGGAATGCATTTAAATACAAGGTTGAAAGGACACCATCCACTAGAACCTCTAAATTAAAAGAGAAAAGTAGGGTGGGTGGTCACTTACCTAACCTTGGGTCCACGGGGGCTAAGAGGGCACATCGGACATCCTGCTGCCACATATAGCAGCACCCCTTTATGGGAACTGCAGCAGGGTAAATAGATCAACTTTCCAGGCCTGGCCAGAGAGTTGGAAGTCCAATCAGTAAACCAGGCTTTTCTTGCATGCAAGGTGACCAAGAGGACATACCACCCTTCCAGGGACTAGATATAATAGTCTAGACAGCCCCCCTCCCCCACCCCTACAGGAAAATGACAACCTCCCAACCTATAGAGGAATGCTTTTCATTTTCAAAGAAAGTGATTTCAGAGTCATCTGTGTCATGTCTAAGCCAATGAATGAGTTTACCTTAGGTGTATTTCAGACCTATTAGGTCCATAGAGACACAAAAATAACTATGGAATAATCTTCTTTATTATTATAAAGAATCAATGTCATTGCCATCAATAACTCTCACTTGAAGCTTATTAATGGAGGAAAAATCATGCCTTGAAAATTGAGAAAAGCCGTAAAAGATAAGAAGTGGGGCTGAAATACTGGACTTAGGAGGTATTTAAGAAACCTACTTTCATTGGAAGGCTAGCCTTACCCATCCAAATTCATATTTCTCAAGCAACTTATATTGAGGAAGCTGAGCCACAGAAGTTGACCAGGTACATAATGCTAAGTTTGCAATACTGGGACTGTTATGCCTCCAAAATGGCAATGACATTAATTCCTTCTGATAGACTTTATTCCTACCGATATTTATCACTGTCTCCATTTATCTATCCATAGCATAGCTAAAATCCATAACATTTCCTGCATTAATTCTGATTTGGCAAGTGACAGGTGCCTTTTCATACCATAAATAAATGTTTATAACAATCATGATTTATTTTATTGAGTGAAGAAGTCAACCACTGATCAGGACTGATGGTAACCGTAGGTTTTTTATGCATGTGTGAAGCTCTTAGAATACTACTATTCCTTAGTACGCACTTTTTAGCATCCCTCGATTTGACAAATTGAGTTGGCCTGATTTCTGAGCCATCTTTATGAGATGAGGATGAAGAACTTCCTCTTTATCTTCTTTTCCAAATATTGCCCCTGCATTTCCAAATCCTGTCACTAAAGGTGGAGATGTGCCACCTTTTCCAGCCTGCCATACAGTCTTCTTCTTAGGAATAGATGACTGAGGCCTATCAGAGGTCTTCTGTACAGTTGATATGCTGAAATAGAATTAGGAGAGGGCAATAAATCTAACCTAAAATTAATAAGGATTGACAAAGAGAGTTTAATTTATATAATATTTGGGGCTTTAATGCAATACAATGGAAACTTTTATTCAGTGTTAGAGATTTTGGCTATGTTATCCGGCTGAGTGGAGTGACCAAGGAAAGAAACCATCACATCTATTGAGAACATGAGTGTATTGGACCAATCACAATGCCCAATCTTAAAAATTGGAACCTAATCTCTTGGATATTCTACAGGATGGTATAGAAAGTTTTGTCTGATAAATATTATTTATCTAAGAGAACCATAATTAACCAAAAAGGTAGAAAGTCAATATATTGTGGGCCTAGACTATGCATTGGGTTATATTAAATAAAGCTACCCAATTTCTTTAGACAGAATCGCAGTTGAAGCTAAGATTAATGGAAGAAAAATTATGATGGTAAAATTCCTGGCAGCTGCCATACACTGTACATAGATACCCATGGTTTAGATCCCACATCACTAGGACCCGACTGAGATATAAAGGCATCTTAAATGAGTACAGATAGTGGTAAAAAACACTACCATTAAACACCTCCATCCAAGAATATGGATTTTACTGGAAAATACTACTGACTGACTACTAGAGCATAAGTCGCCGTAATTAAGCTATAACATAATAGTATGTTAGATTAACAAAGGAAAAAGAACGTGCAAAAACCAAAACAAAAGCAAAAAAGCAAGAAACACACTCTGGCATAAGCCCGCCTTCTCCCGGCACCAAAACATACAACCTAGGACAATGATAGTCAAATAAAATGGAGGCAACCAGCCTCTAAAGTCTGATAGTCCACAAATCTCCTGAGTACAAGCGACTAATGGTACCAAGCAAGCTCATCCCGATAAGGGAGAAGGTAATGTGCATGAAGATCACCCAGACTGGGACATTCAACAAGAATGTGCTGAACAGTCCAGAGGACAACAGAGTAGACGCAATAATGTGTGGGTGACTGCTCTATCAAATGGTGATGCATCTCGCGAGTGTGCCCAATTTAAAGACAACAGAAAGCGACCTGAAGCCATTTCGCAATGGCATGCAACCTTAAGTTCCCATCGGCTGTTACCAACTTCCTGTCAAGCAGCCAGAGGCTTGTCCTGATTCCTGTCTTGTAGTCTGTGTGGAGAAGGAGTCAAATGCTGGTTTGGTCCTCCAGTCCTCGCATACTCTTTGGCACCCTTGTCGGAACACTCATTTTAGCAATTCTTAATGTCCAGGAACCCGGAAGAAGATAACCTTGACATCCACCAGGTTTGTGGCAAATGTGGCATCAAGGATATGATGAACCATGCGGTGTGGGAATTCCAATGCTCCGAGAGCACTCAAAGCTCTTTGTGAATCACTATAGATCACAATCTGGTCTCTGAACCAGGCATGATGCTTTATTTCCCATACTGCAGTGGGCTATTGAAACCAGCTTAACTGTGAAGACAGAGTGCCTGGTAGAACCCCACTGACTTCAAACAGAGGGGGTATGGGGTGGAAACCAACCCTCTCCTGGGACTTGGAGCCATCTGTATACACTGGCACAGATCCAGAATGACACAAAGTGGTCTCCAAAGAGGACGAGTTTCTTAGCGGTAAACCAAAAGGGCTAGGGTATGACTGGCATCTCTCAACGGCTTAGGCACCGTCAAGATGGGCTGCGGATGCAGTGAGAGCTGTTGCCAACTGAGGGAGGCGCTGGGCACACCCCAAAAGCGCAGAATGCACTATACATGGCACAGAACAAGTGGCATCTCTACAAAATCAAAACGGGGGCTTTCCATGTAGGACATGGGAAGGCACTGGTCACCAGGCGCATACCTGTGGATGCATAACACTCACATCTGTAGTGAGGCTCCAAACAAACAAACGAACAATGGAAAAGTAAGGCAGGAGCCCTAAAAGCACCCCAGGTGCAGAAGGTCACAATAATGTCAAAGGCATGGATACAAATATTGCCCCTGCTGTATATACGAGCCTCCCAGGTGAGGATGTCATCAAAAACAATACCAAAGAAATGGTACAAATCCACTAATTACAGCCAAGCCTGATTTAAAAGAGTCCAGGCCAGAGTGGAGTCATGGGGGACAGCCGAATCACACCACCTATGTCTTGCTCGAGGCATAGCGTGAGATGCAGTTCAATGCCTGTTGTAGTCGATGCTCCAGAGTCGGCATCTGGGCCGCACTAAAAAAGATCAAAAGGTTGTCCAAGTAGAGCATAGTGAGAAGAGAACATCTTCCGGCAGCACCGAGGTGATGCCATTGATGCTCAGGGCAAAGAGTGCGACACTGATGACACTTTCCTGTAGGACACCCTTTTCCTGCACAATTGGGGTTAAGAGGGCCCCACCACTCCCCACCCATATGCAGAAATGATCTCACAGAAATTCTGAAATAAAGATGGAAAGGTGTTACCTCAGGCTAATGGTGTGGAGAGTCTCCATGATACCATATCATCATGCGGTATCATAGGACTTCTCCAGATCAAAGAACAATGTGGAGTAATGTTGTCTACGAAAGAAAGCCTCACAGACATCATTTTCCAGTCAGAGCAAAGCATCCGACGTGGAGTGAAACTTGTGGAAGCCACACTGTGCACTATGCACATACACGAGATTGGAGAGCTTGGGCATTAATGGTCAGCTAGAGTGATCTCTCTTCTATTTACAAAAAGGAACCAGAGTAGCCATTCATTTGGAATCTGCGAGGATACCCTTTGTCCAGATCCTTTTGAACAATTCAACAGAAAGTCTGTGGACTGCTCACCAAGGTGTTGAAACATGTCATGCAGTACATTGTCCAGAGTAGGGTAGGGGTTAAATTTTAGGAGACTATCTTGCGACTAACCACTTGGGCACAAGTCGCCGCAGTCACGACAGCCTAGCACTAGGCTACTTTAAAATATGAATAAGAAAAAGAACAACAAAAAAAGGGAAAATGGCCTCAAGGAGGAAGCAAGTTCGGGAGTTGGAGGGAGGTCCCCCCAGCGCAGGAATGTGCGACCTACAAGGAAAACAACAACAAAAAACCTAGTTAAAAAAGGAGAGAAGGCCGGCCTTCCCCAAAAGTTTATAAGTACAAGAGTCAATGTGCACAAACTCGTCCCAAGTACAAGGGACAGGCGGTAGGTACCCTGCCCATCCGGGTACCGGGACAGGTAACGTGCGTGATCGGCCAGACTGGGATATTCAACAAGAATGTGCCGAACAGTCTGGGGGATGACGCAGTCGTCACAATAGGGTATTGGAGAGCGCTCCATCAAATGGCGGAGCGTCCGTGAGTGTGTCCAATTAGGAAATGACAGAAAGCAACCTGAAGCCCTTGCGGCATTGGAGGGTAGGTCCATGAGAACATTCATGGCACAATGGCACGCAACTTTAAGTTCCCTTCGACCGTCTCCCATCTTGTTTGCCAAGCAGCCCAAAGAGCTGCCCGTATTCCTGCTATGTAGTCAGTGTTAGGAAGAGTGAAACGCTGGTCCGGTCGCAGAGTCCTCGCGGACTCTTTGGCGCCCTCATTCCTACATGTCCAGGAACCCAGCAGAAGATAATATAGAAATCCGCCCCGCTCGCCAAAACCGTGGCGTCACGGATATCGCGAACCAGGGAATGCGGTGATACCAATGCCTCGAGAGACCTCAGAGCGCTTTGTGAGTCGCTAAAAATCACAATCCTGTCTCCGAACCGGGCACGTTGCATAATCTCCCGTACCGAGTGGTGTATTGCCACCAGCTCGGCCGTGAAGACAAGCGCAGTGCCTGGCAGAGCCCCGATGACTTCAAACAGAGGGAAAACGGCGTGGAAGCCGACCACCTCTTTGGACTTGGAGCCATCGATATACACTGGCACGGTTCCAGCGTGACACGGTGTGCTCCAAAAAGGTCGAACGCAATACTAGCAGAGCTGTACAAGCTTTGGGAGCAGAGGCGTGGCGACATAAAGCCAAATGTGATGCCCTCCAGGGTGGCGTCCTGGGCAGAGCCAGGGGCGCCACCGGCCCGAGAGCTATACCTAGCTCTCGAAGGAGTTTCCTGGCCATAAATCCAAAGGGCTTAGGGTATGACTGGCGTGTCTCGGTGGCATAGGCACCGTCGAGATCAGCTGCGGATGCAGTGAGAGATGTTAACGACTGAGGGAGGCACCGGGCTCGCGCGAACAGGCGAGTGATGCACTGTACATGACGCAGAGCGAGTGGCATCTCCCCAGCATCGACCAATAGGCTCTAAATGGGGAAAGTGCAGAAGGCACCGGTCGCAAGGAGAAGGCCGGTGTAAACGCTCGGCTGCGGATGCATAAAACTCGCATCTGAAGTCGAGCTTCGAACGAACAAAGGATCGATAAAAAAATAAGGCAGTAGCGGAACGGAGGATATCCATGGCGCGAGTACAAGAGACCCTAAGGCTGCGAATATGAGCCTCCCAGGTGAGGCATCAGTCAAATATAAGACCAAGGAAAGGGCGGGCAAGGGGCACGCACCTAGCATAGTCTCCTGCAGAAAAATGGCTAACGGGGAACGGGACGAGACAAGCCTCCGCCGCTCCTCCCAGTTGGCCTGAAGTCCATGGCAATTCCATTGAAGGAATATGCCCTCCAGGCCTAGCTTGGAGAAGACGCCGAGGCCCTGTTCGAACAGAAGACCCTCACAAGAATGGCCGTACGCTTCCCGGAGGCAGAACCCTAGGTGCTGTTGGCCAGACAAAGCGCTGAAGGCGCTGTCACCTTCGAGGACTTATTGGGGGAGGTTGGGCTCGCCATGCAAATCTTTTCCTCCCTCCGCCTCAAAACCTTAGGTGGGCGTTGCGGCTTCGGAGGCGGGGAGGCCCTCTTTTCGAGGAACCACCATCTCCGAGGCTACTCAGCCCACCACTAGGCGTGGGCGAAGGAGCCGAAGCTCCTTTGTTGCTGTCCTCCTTTCAGGGGACAGCTTTAGGAACCCCGGAAGATGGCCTGGCGACCAACTTCAGGGATGTTGCCTACAGTGAGTCTAACGACTCGGTGGAGGCGAGTGGCTGTTTTGCCTTACTGGAAACGGTCATGCTGTAGGAAAGAGGGGGGGAGGGTAGCCCTGGTTTTAGCCGGGGCTGAGTGTGAGCCCTTTTTGCCGCCAGCTCTACCAGGGAAGCGCCCGGGTTGAGTAGAACCCGCAAAAGGGCTCCGAATCGGTGCGGAAACACCCGTGCTCGTTGGCCTGGATGGGGCAGGAGCAGAGGGTGCCTTTCTAACTATTGAGACATAAGACATCCTAGGCAGAGCCGGGCGCGCCAGGACCAAGTCCTTAGCCTCGCGGAATGAGAGTCGATCCTGGGCCTGAACGGCCAGGATTTCTTTCTCAAGGAGATATGCACCACATTGCTTCAAAGAAGCAGGGTGTGGCTCTCCGCAATTGACACACTTGGCCACACACGATTTAGACTTATCATGTGCGGCCTCAGAGCAATTTACACTGACTTCAGGTGACCCCAACTTAGCACATGTACTAGAACGATTCATAAGGACGAAGCGGTGACAGTAATAACACCGCCGCGGCAGTGGCAAGAATGCCTTTACGCGGTAGCTGTACCAACCGGCATGCACCGACTCCTGGAGCTTGTCACAGTCGAACGTGATGAAGAGTGTAGGGGTGGGTCTCGAGGCCCCTCCCTGTTTTCTCATCACCAGTTCAACCTTGACCACCCCATGGTCGGCCAGCTCTAAGGTGATGTCCTCTATGGAGTAGTCAACGAGTTCCCTCGCATAAACTACTCCTTTCACAAAGTTCATGGTAGAGTGCGGCGTCACACTCACTGGGGTGCCATGAAGTGTCCGAAGAGCACTTATCTTGGCCGCCTCGGCGGGATTCGCCGCATTCGCCAGAAGGCTCCCGTCCGAGAAAAGGGTCACCTTCGGCTCTAAACCGATTGCACTAGCTAATCCTCTCCTCTGATGGATCATGTTGCCCTTGGATAACATGGTGCCATCAGTGGAGCAAATAACGAGGAAGCGTTGGAAGCCAGCGGGCTCGAAAACGCCAGGTAACCTCTGAATCAAGGGCCCCGATGTCATCGAGGCTCCGCCCTGTGCACCCTTGGTCTTAGTCTTAGTCAGGGGCTCCGCACACGAGGGGGTAGAGGGGCCGGATGTGCCGATCTTGGCTTGGTCACCTACCAAAGTGGCAGCAGACCCATCTATCCCCGCAGCCCCCGTGGATGGAGAGGAGCCCTGAGTCTTTTTGGTCCTTCTTGTCTTTTTATTCTTCTTTTTAGGAGAGGAGGGCAGGGAATGACCCGCTTCTCACCTCCGCTGGCAGAAGCCCCCATGCCAGATGGACCGGCCTCAGCCAAGTCCCTCTCCAAAATGGAGAAGGTCCCGGTAGTCGTAGGGGCACCTGTCGGAGGAGATCCCTCACCTCCTTGTACTGCCTCGGATCCCTCAGCCGTTTGAGGAGAACCTTGCATAGGGGCGGATTCGGTTTGGTGCTTGGCGCCGAGCCCGGATTCCCCCCCATGGAAGGCCCTACTGTCTGAGGCTGGGGTTCCTCAAGGACCATGTGCGTCACAGGAGGGGCCTCCAGTTGGCCATCCCCTCCCAAGACATCGCAGGTCCCATTGGCTGTATTGTCCCTAGTCAGGTGTGGGGAGGCACAGGCCTTGACCCCGGCAAGGTTCAATATTCTTGCCAGCAGGTCTTTTGAGGGAAGCAACTGAAGGGGCCTGGCTTTCCTCTCCCCCCTAAGGGGGTTTGCCCTACCGAGCTACTTACACGAGGGGCGGTCGGCAGTGGGCTGCCTGCTGGCTTTCTTGGCAGTCCCCTTGGAAAGAAAAGAGGGAAGAGCCACTGGAAAAGGGGAGGTGCCCGAAAGCACCTCCAGAGAAGGGGGTGAGGGGGAGTCCCCTGCACCCGTAAGCGAAGGAGAGGAGTAAGCCTCCTCTACGGTTAGAGAAATATGGAGGGTCCCCTGCGCAAGCACAGGGGGGGGGACCTCCATCTTTTCTGTGGAGCTGCACGAGGGCGGCTCCGTTGTTATAGGGGGAATTAAGGGGAGATGTTTTTTTTTTGCATCATTGGGCATGGTGACTCTCTTTGTTTTACGGGATGCAATCGCTCACCACCTCTTGCAGTAGCCTGCACTGCAAGAGGTGCTTACAGGCCAGGCACCGCCATTTGGGACCACCCCTCCCGCCTGGTGGCCTGGCAGTCCTTCGGCATGGCGGCTCCACCTTGAACACGGCGTAAAAAAGATAGATTTTGAAGACAAGAGGAAAAGGGATGTGAGGAAGGTATGGGTGGGGATGAAGCAGGTTGTTAAAAGCCAACCACCCCAGACCGGAGCTCAGGGGTTAGAGGACATTGTCCCCTCCCCCCTCAGCCCCGATGCGGGATGATTGGCTGAGAAGAAGGTCAGCTTTTACCCTGTGAAATTAGAGGCTGACCAGAGAAAGTTGTGGGAGAGGTTGTATGAAAAGCGATGAGGTAGGATAAGAATACAGGCTATCTGAAGGAAGGAAAAGAGGCTAAGCTGGGGCCGGACGGGGCGCTGGATCCCGTCAGCACGGCAGCCAGGATGGCAAGTCGCCGCGCCCCTTACGGGGCTTACAGGGGGAAGGAAGGTTAGTGTAGAGTCATTGGAAGTAGTGTGCTGGGGCTTCCTGTGACTAGGTGGTGGGTGCTTTGCTGTCAGATGGGGGTTGAGGTGCTGAATGGTCAATGCTCTGCTAAGGTGTTGGGTTCCGATCATGTCTAGGTGTATTTTGATTGGGAGTACTTTGTAAATGTGTGCTGGATGTGCATCCTGTGATTATTCTGAGCATATTGTTGTATGTGGTTTGGAGTTTGTTAATGTGAGATTTAGTTGTGGTTGGATGCCATCCTGGTGCTGCATAATTGAAGTATTGGTATAGTTTATATATACAAAAATATATTATAACTACTAAGAAATTATATTTTTGTCACCAGATAATTGGGAGCAAATTATAATAAACAAAATACCCACCTTTGTATTAACTATTCAGGAAATGATCCAAAAGCTTGAATTAAACTTACCTCCCACTTCTCTGTTTGGGTTTTGGGGGAAATTGCTTGGAACTCATTTCTTAAAATTCTTTACATTGAATTTCCAAGTTTAAATGATGACTTATTCTCAAGGTTTTTGAAGTTTTAAACAAATAAGATTCAATTATCTACAATTTAAAATATTTTGCTTCTCTGGTAAAAAAAAACATGATGGTTTGATCTGGCTTTTCAGTATTGTGATCAGGGCAAACAGTATGGGGCTGGATACTATGGGCCATGGACCCAGCAAGGGTCAAAAGAGGAAACAAGACTACACTTACGATAGAAAGAGAAAGTAGAGGAGTCTTCAGTTATTCAGGATAGTAAGAGAATGCTGGGTAGTCAAGGATATATGATTTTTATTTCAATTTTAAGATTCAATCATAGCAGCAATCGACAATAGCATTATTGCTGCAACATCCAATAATTAACTGTTTAATCTATACCTATGTAAGTACATAAATATAGGTATTTGTTTTAATTTCCAATGATATTTGGCTATAATATTGGCATAGCAGAGAATTCCCTTAATGAAAAATATGTTATGAAGTTGTGAAAATGTGTTATTGTTTGATAATTCTTTTGAAAAAAATGTAGTTATGCCACCATACCTTTTTAAATTTGAAATAAGACCTTTTCCTTTCTTCAGCACATCAAGTTTGATGTCACACTTATTTATGATGCATTTATAATCAACCTAACCACCTAGCTAAAGCTTAGGTTAATTATAATAGAAAACATACATTTTTTGTTCAAACTTAAGAGAACAAAGCAAAAACTAACAAAATCTAAACTAATCTCACATTAAGAACTATTATACCCTCATGGGTGATTCCTTACACACTTCTGCAGAACTAATGACCTTGATAAAGGAGAACAAAACAGTGGAATCATGAGATAAAAATACACTGAACTAAATGCCCTTTATTCATATTCATAAATATACAAAATATAAAGTTTTACAGATATTTGCACTGCATTAGCAGATACTAAATTACAATAAACAGAATAATAATAATCAAAATCTAATAATCAAGTTCTAAAAAATTATTGAGTTGAATTCTTCTCCGGCAACTTCATCGCCGCGGGCCTGACTACTATTCCCAGAATGTGTCCATTTTGCATGCCAACCACTCCTATGGTGGTCAGCCGAGAGTGAGATGGCCATCAAACATAAGCATTATGCCTACATGCGCTATAAGCGCCGCCCAAACGATTTCACTGTCGGTGAATTTCATCATCAGCGGCTGCAGACCAGATGAGATCACATCAGCGGCTACGGACCAGATGAGATCACATACTACATGCAAATAATACTAGATGAAAAGACAGAATACGAGGGAAAAATCGCTGATTTCCATGAATCCTCAGAAGACACAGATGACACTCTTTGGCGCAAAAGATCACTAAATGCATAACATACAAATTTTCTCACACAGACAAGACAGGAACCACCTATACCCAAGGCTCGACTACACACAACAGACAAAAATCCTTGAGGTAACTTTTGATGAATCCATTAGGTTCAATATACACCAGCACATAATACAAGCAAGAGCCTCACGCAGAAACAAAATATTGCAAGAAACTACAGTTACACTTATATAAAATACTTGTGCACATTCAGAACTCTGCTCTGAAGCGTGCTTGCCATTGGTCCACTATGACTGGCTCCTGAAAAACCTGGCCGAGGGAAATAATGTGGATGTTGTATTCCTTGACTCTGCCAAGGCATTCGACAAGGTCGACCATGGCATACTACTCCACAAGATAAAAGCCCTAGGAATCAAGGGTAAACTGGGAGTGTGGGTCCACAGTTTTCTTGTAGGAAGATCCCAGTCAGTTGCGGTAGATGGTGTAAAGTCTGCTGAGACTCCAGTTATAAGCGGTGTACCACAGGGATCTGTCCTGAGTCCCCTTCTCTTCCTGATACATCTTGGTGACATAGACAGCAATGTGACTTCTTCCCACCTAGCCTCATTTGCAAATGACATGAATATCAGCCGCACCATCACAAACGAACAAAGACATTCACAGCCTACAGAATGACCTCAACACAGTGTACTCTTGGGCTGCAGATAACAATATGCAGTTCAATAAGGGCAAATTTGAAGTGTTGAGGTACAGCCCAAACACAGCCATTAAGGAAGAGATGACACTTCACACTGAAGGAGGAGAAGACATAACCCGTAAGCCCTAGGTTAAGTGCCTTGGTGTCCACCTCAGTCATGATGTCAGCTTCCACCACCACATCACAGAAGCAATAAAGAGGGCAAAAGGGATGGCAGGCTGGGTACTGAGGACATTTGCTTCTAGGGAAAAGAAAGTTAGGCTGACACTCTGGAAGGCAATGGTGCAACCTGCACTGGACTATTGCAGCCAGTTGTGGTCACCACATAAAAAAAGGGGACATCCAGCAGTTGGAAGCAGTGCAAAGAGCTTTTACCCGACAGATTAGGGAAATACAGGATGACAGTTATTGGGACCGCCTCAAAGAATTTGGGCTGTACTCCAACAAAGATGGGAGCACTATTGGGCCATTTACATAAGGAAGGTCCTAGAAAACATGGTGCCTGACCCTACCGACTCCGCCATTCAAGCCTCCATAATGACCGCATTGGACGTAAGTGTGCCAGAAGAACACTTTCCTCCAATATGCATCAAAACACTGGTTGCAGCAAGCCTGGGGCACGAGGGGCCTAAGATCTTCAATTCCCTTGCAAGGCGAGTCCAAAATACCACAGGGTCACCAGTGTAAAAAGTTTAAGGCTGAGCTTGACAAGTTCCTGGAAATCCTACCAGTCGAGCCTCCCATCCCAGGATATACAGCCATTTGCTGGGCAGCCTGAAACTCCATACCGGACATTGGGAACCTCCAGAGTAGGGACATCAGGGCTGGGATAAGCGGTAACCGACTACGACTGTGAAGGATGAACTTCTAGACCACATCAAGTAAATCAAGTAAGTACAGTAAGCAAGAATGTCAAAAATACACGACAACAAATTAGCGACTGAACTTTTATCAACGATAACGATAAAATCATCGATGCTGCTTTGTTGTCATATATCTTATCTTGCCCACCAATTTCTTGTTTCCATTCTCTAAATAATTTGCGGCTTGGCTTAGTTTCGATTCACTTCTCCACTCCCTTGTGTGGTATATAAAAATATATATATATAT